>CM052544.1:39291324-39395950 GCA_028533065.1 Trachops cirrhosus | reverse complement strand
TTTATTCTATGAAATGTTAAAGGGACTTATCTAAGAAAAAGAAGATAAAAAACAGGTGTAGTAAAATGACAGCAAACTCACAATTATTAACAACCATACCTAAAGCAAAAACAAGAAGAAACTAAGCAAACAACTAGAACAGGAGCAGAACCACAGAAATAGAGATCACATGGAGGGTTAGCAACAGGGGAGTGAGAGGAGGAGGGGGGGGGAAGGTACGAAGAATAAGTAGCATAGATGGTAGGTAGAAAATAGGGGGAGGGCAAGAATAGTATGAGCAATGTAGAAGCAAAGAACTTATGACACATGGACTGAAGTAAAGGGGGGGAATGTGTGTGGGAGAGGGTGTTCAGGGTGGAGGGGAATGAAGGGGGGATAATAGGACAACTGTAATAGCATAATCAATAAAATATATTTAAAAAAATTATGTATTAGTCCAAAATTATTTTTAAATTACAGAGATAAACTGGGCCTTTATAGTTATGAGATCAGGTGGTCACCACTTTAATCAGGTGATCAAACAACACCACCAGCAGCAGGACACCTGCTATGTGGTCTCCTGAAAGGAGGCACTCAGGTACCCACAACACCACCTGGAAGTGTTCTTGACAAATACCTTTTACCTGAATTTAATCATGAGAAACCAGAAAAATCAGAATGTAAGGCATTTTATAAGATACTGATGTGGGCTTGGGATCTTTGAAAAACTTAATGTCCTTACAGATGGCCAACAGATATATGAAAAGATGTTCACTGTCACTAATCATCAGAGAAATGGAAATTAAAATCAAAATGAGCTATCAACTCACACCTGTCAGAATGGTCAGCATCAATAAATCAACAAACAAGTGCTGGCAAGGATGTGGAGAGAAGGGAACTCTAGTGAGCTGCTAATGGTAATACAGTTTAGTGCAGCCCCTTTAAAAAGCAGTATGGAGCTTCCTCAAAAATTAAAAATGAAACTATTTTATGACCCAGCAAATCCACTTCTAGGGATTTATCTTAAAAAATCCAAAACATTAATTTGAAGGAATATATGTACCCCTATGTTCATTGAAATGTCATTCACTTTGCCAAGATATGGAAGCAACCAAAGTGCCCATCAACAGACAAGTGAATAAAAAAGTAGTAGCATGTATACACAATAGAATATTTACTCTGTCATTAAAAAGAACAAAATCTTACCACTTGCAACATCATGGATGGACTTACAGGGTATTATGCTAAGTGAAATAAGTCAGTCAGAGAAAGACAAATACCATAATTTCACTAATATATGGAATCTAAAACACAAAACTGAAACAGACTCATAGATACAGAGAACAAACTGATAGTTGCTAGAGGGATGAGGGATTGGGGGTTGGGTGAAAAAAAATGAAAGGATTAAGAAGTACAAATTGGTAGTTACAAATAGTCACAGGGATATATAGTACAATATAGGGAATATAGTCAATAATGTTATAATAACTATGCATGGTGCAAGGTGGGCACTGGAAATATCAAGGGGGACACTTTGTAAAATATAGCTTGTGTAACCATGCTGTACACATGAAAATAATGCATGATAATATTGAATGTGAACTATAATTGAAAAATAAGATTTAAAAAAATAAAAAGACAAAATAATAAAAGAAAAAGTCAGTATCTTAACAACAAAATATGATAGACCTATTTATTGAAAACTACAAAATATTACTGAGAGAAGTTAAACTAGACCTAAATATGTAGATAGATATGGCAACAAGATCTTACTGCCCACATATTAGGATGTCTAATGTGAAAAAAGGCTGACCTTACAAAGCATTGAAAAGGATTTGGAGGAACTGAAATTCTCATACAATGCAGATAAGATTGTAAAATCATATTCCCATTTTGGGTAATACTTGGTTAGTTTCTTAAACTTTAATCATGTACTTACTACATATATGGTCCAGCCATTTCTTTTCTATGTATTTAACCAAAATAAAATGGAAAAATATGTTCAGAGAAGGCTTTGTATATGGCATTCATAATAGCCCAAACTGGAAACAACCCAAGTGTCCATTGACAGATGAATGGTTAAATAAATGAGGTAAATCCATACAGTGGAATACTACTCAGCAATAAAAAAGAACGGGTCATTGATACATTCAACAACATGGATAATATCAAAATAATTATGCTAAAAAAAACAGAGTGCTAATTTTATGGCCTATTTACATAAAACTTTTAAAAATGCAAATTGATTTACAGTAACAAAATGCATATCAGTGGTTACTTTGGGATAAGGGTAGAGAAGAGTATAGGGGAAAGATTAAAAAGGGCCGTGAGGACAATTTTGAAGATGATGCATAAGTTCAATATCTTGATTGTAGTAATGATTTCACTGGCATATGCATGTATCAAAACATCAAATTTTACTTTTAAAATATGTGCAGTTATTGTTTATATCAATAAAACTATTTAAATACTAAAGTGAGGGAGATTGTAGTAGCATATAATAATCTAAGGAGACATAACCAAATACAATTCATGACCCTTGGTTGAATTCTACATTGGGGAAAAATCATTTCAGACTTGGGAAAAATAAGTGAACTTGACTTTGTAGTATATATTAGATGACATTATGAAATTATTGTTAAAGTTCTTAGGTATCATAACAGTATTGCGGTTATGTAGGAAAACATCCTTTTCCTTAGATGATGCATATGGACATAAAAAAGAATAAAATACAGGGTGGGAAAAAAGTATATTTACAGTTGTTTGTATGGAAAATAATACAATTAATAAATAATAACACAAGAATAAACTCTGTGTTTCATGTATTCCCAAATGTAAACCTACTTTTTCCATAGCCTCTATAATGTATATGACTTTAAAATCACTTAACAAAAAGAAGAAAATGACATAGTGTGATATCAGCAAGGGTGGGTCTAAATGATGATGGTACAGAGGTTTTCTGTCCTCAAAGTTTCTTAAAATTTTAACAGTTTAAAAATAAAATTTGGGGGGAAAGGTATGTATTGTATGAGAGAAATTAAAAAAAGAAAAGTTTTGATCCATAGAAACAAGTCCTGGGGAAACATACATTTTGTCTGAGATATGTTGGTTTGCCTGACACATTCTATGAAAGTTGTAGGGTGTTCAGTTGACCCTTGAGTTTTGTGCTGCAACAGGGGTTATAGAACAAGTACAACTAAACTATGGCAAAACCATCACTCAGAACCATCAGAAATCTAATTGAATGGAAGTCCAACAACTATGGAACTAAAGAAATTGCATCCAACCAGACTGGTAGGATGGGGCAGAGATATGGACATGAGGAATAGGCTGGTCCCATACCTATGTGTGGAGGATAAAAATTCAGGAGGAATATCTTGGGAGCAAGAGGTCCAAAGCCCACACCAGGCCCTCCAGCCCAGGATTGCAGTGCCAGGAAGGTAAGTTCCCTAACTTCTGGCTGCAAAAATCAGACGGGATTGAGTTGGTGGACAAAAATGCTGGACTCCCAAGAATTCCTCGTAAAGGACCTGCACACAGACTTACCCAGGATCATTCCTTCTGAGCTCTAGCACCAGGTAGCAGCATGAAAAGCTCCAATGACACAGGGGAGAAACTGAAGTGTCTGACATCAGGGCAAGAGCTAGTGAACAGCTTTCTCCCAGACAGAATGGTAGGCAGAGACTATTGATCCTTTTCTGAACCCTCCCCCGCCACACGGCCACAGAGCCAGCAGGTGGGTGCTATATCTAAGACTCCATCAACCCGGCTCACACTGTTTGCCCAGGCCTGGTGATTCCCTGAGGCTGGGGGTGATTGCACCATACCCAAATTATGGGCCTGCTCAAGCTGTTAACAATAGCTTTTCCATATGAATGACTTGTCTTGGCTCATGCTTCACATCTTCCTAAATCCTCTCCAACAAGCCAAAGTTGGCCTCAGTGAGCCTCTAGCCCTTGTAGCTCTTGTTAAGTTGCCACAGGCCTGACACTAGCAGCAGCCAGCCTAGGTTCACAGATTGGCTTCACCTGGGAATCTCCAAGCCCAGCACAAGTAGCAGCCATCTCAGATTACTTTGTAGCTCATCTGGGTTGCCCTGGGCAGAACACAGGTGGTGGCTGACCTTGGCCTGCAACACCTGGGAAAATCTTGAGCCTGTGCACCCAATGAACAGCTACATACCACATCAGAACATCACCACCCTGCCACTGCACAGCTGATCCTCCATGGAGGATGGGGTTGGTGGTCAGTGGTCATACCCAGTCCTTGCAGCTGACTGGTGTGGGTAAATCCCTCCCATTGACCTACCAATAGCAAACAAGTCTCACCTACAAGAGGAAGTTTGACTCAGTCCATGTGGAGGGTGCACCTTAAGTACCCAGCTTGGGTAATAGGGGAGGCTGTGCCACTGGACCCTACAGGACACCCACTACATTAGGATATGTCCAAGACAGGGAGTCATAGCAGCTCTACCTGATACACAAGGAGACTGCCAAAAGGAGGAGACAAAGAAAGGTGACTCAAATGAAAAAAACAGATCAAAACTCCAGAAAAACAACTAAACAAAATGAAGATAAGCAATCTATTATATGTAGACTTCAAAACACTTGTTATAAGGATGCTCACAGAACTTAGCAAGGATCTCAACATCATAAAAAAGATTCAGTCAGAAATGAAGGATACACTAACTGAAATAAAGAACAATTAATGGGGAATCAACAGTAGAGTGGATGAAGTCAAATATCACATCCATGTTGGAACATAAAGAAGCAAAAAGCAATCAATTAGACCAATAAGAAGAAAAAAGAATCCAGAAAAATGAGGAGAGTATAAGGAGTCTCTGGGACAACTTCAAGTGGTCCAACATCTGCATCATAGGAATACCAGAAGGAGAAGAGAAAGAGCAAGACATAGGAAACCTATCTGAAAAAACAATGAAAGAAAACTTCCCTAATTTGGTGCAGGAAATATACAAGCAGGTCCAGGAAACACAGAGAGTCCCAAACAAGATGGACACAAAGAGGCCCACACCAAGATACATCAATTAAAATGCCAAAGATTAAAGATAAAGAGAGAATCTTAAAAGCAGCAAGAGAAAAGCAATTCGTTACCTACAGAGGCATTCCCATAAGACTATCAGCTGATTTCTTAGAAAGCTTTTTCAGGCTAGAAGCAATTGGCAAAAAATATTCAAAATCATGAAAAGTAGAGAACCACAGCCAAGATTCTTCTACCTAGCAAAGCTATCATTTAGAATCGAAGGGCAGATAAAGTGCTTCCAAGATAAAGTTAAAGGAGTTCATCATCATCGCCAGACCATTATTATATGAAGTGTTAAAAAGACTTATTTAATAAAAGGATGATAAAGCTATGAACAATAAAATGGCAAGAAATACATATCTATCAATAATGGAATCTAAAAAAAAACAAACTAAGCAAACAAGAAGAACGGAGACAGAGTGATGGATATGGAGAGCATTTTAATGGTTGCCAAATGGGAGGAGGGTGTAGGGGGAAAGTGGTGAAGAGGTAAAGGGATTAAGAAGTTCAAATAGGTAGTTACAGAATAGCCATGGGGATGTAAAGTTCAATATGGGAAATGGAGTAGCCAAAGAACATACACATGACCCACAGACATGAACAATGGTGTAGGGATTGCCTGAGGGAGTTGGGAGTGTTGGGTGGAGGGGTACAAAGGGGGGAAAATTGGGACAACTGTGATAGCATAATCAATTAACTATAATTTTAAAAACAAATTATACTAATAACTTTCCTAACACTGAAAAAAAGCTGTACTGAAAATGTTCTTGATTTTGATTGGAACTGAGATGCCCATAAGAGTTCTAAGTGATATGCCAAGTGTCAGATTGGCCTCAGAGGAGCACAAGTGCAGGTTTTTGGGGCTACCCTTGATATCAACACCAACAGGTACAAAGGGAGGAAAAGTACTGGGCCAAACAGAAGTTGGGCTGTGATGCACACTCAAGGGCCAAGCTGATGCCCTTGTGGAGCATTAAAGCTACTCTTCATGGCTGTCCCCTCCTGGGGCAAGGGGCTGAGACTTCACACCACAGCATCTCCCAGTGATTCTTTGGGTACTGCCCCAGGGAAGGGGGTAGAACCTTAGCAGTCTGAGTTTCTTCAGCCCAGGCAGTTCCCAAAGAGGACCTCTAGCTGAGATCTGCAGCTGCTGATGTCCCCAGCACCAGGGGAAGGAACTTCTTCTATCCTGAAAGGGAATATCACTGCCTGGTGCAGCATGACATCCAGAAGCCCCTGCTTCTCATGGCATTTTTTGAAATATATTCTTTAATTTAACTATAGTTGGTTTACATGCTTATATTGGTTACATTAACTTCAGGTGTACAATGTAGAGATTTGATATTTTATACTTTACAATATGATCACCCCACTAATTCTAGTAATCATCTGTGACCCTGTAAACTTACCACAGTGTTATTGACTGTGTTCCCCTTCCCCCTTTAACCTATATCCCCTCCATAATGCTATGTAAAATAAGTCAGGCAGGGAAAGGCAAATACTTTATGGTTTCACTTGTTATGTGGAATCTAAAAACAAAATAAAAATAAACTCATAGAAACATAGACCCAAGGGATGGATGGTTCCTGGTTCTTTTGTTCATTGCCAATGTCATCCATGACTAATTGTTTATAATGCTTATAAAGTAATTGGCATATAATCATTTATCACTTTTATACATTGTGAATATACCAATTATTTCAAAATTCTAATTATCTTTAAATTATTGCCTAACTTTCCTCAATTCATGGCATGGTACTAAGACTATTGGTTTTATGAAAAATGTTTGCTTGGGAAAATAGACACATGTTTCTGGGGTTCAAAGGTAAAATGGCAGTATGTTGTCACAAATGTATTTAGAATGGCCTTGTCCATATTCTACAATCATTAAGTGGCAGAGCAGAAACTAAAATTCAGGTGCCCCATACCTGAGTCCAATAATCTCATTCCTAGACCTTTAATATATCCATTCTGTTAGCCCCAAGTCTTAACACAAAGACCATTGCTTTTCTGACCATAAGGTCAAGGAAGCTTGTCCTGAAATATCATTAATGGGTATAACCCCCATACTATAGTTTCATAGTGGAAGGAAAAATTGGGACTGCTCATTATCAAGCACCCCATAATCAGCCAGCCAGTTAAATTATAACCACATTTCCCAACCCAAGCAGTTTCCTATCCACTAGTCAACTGATTCCTTCAACTCCTTGACAGGTAGAAGCATTTCCACTCTCAAGGCAACTCTGTTGTGGTCATTGGGAATATGTCACCTTTAGCCTAATAGCCTTGGCTCACTTTCCCAGAATGGCAGCTATTGGTCCACATCTTCTGATATGGACAGTCCATGCTTCAGATCCATTTCATATGTCCATAAAGAGATCACACCTCTCCCACTGCAGGGCTGGATCTCTCTTGAGCATATCTCTTCAATCATTATTATGCACAAATAGGCTCTGCTTGGAGAGGAATTGCCAAATGTCCTTCATTTATTCCATCTTATATATAAGCTAAACAACTAGAAAGTGAAAGGAGGGAGGAGTCCTACCCTACCATGCACACACACAAACAACTAAGATACTAGAGCATTCAATGATCTCTTGAAAATCAAAGTATTCCAATTTATCTTCCTAATATTGCTTCATTCCCTTCTTCCTCTGTGCCTAGTTTCCTTGGTCTACTCTTAACCTTCTCATGTTAGTCAGTCATCATATCATAAACACATGGCAGAACCACCAGACATTGTAAACTGTTCATGCTTCAGCTAATATTCAGCTAATATCTACATTCTATTTGCATATTGCTTATTTTTCATCCTTTTTTTCCTGCCTGCTCCAGCACAACTTTTAGCAACTGGAGCATTGGCCTGGGTGCTGTGGGCACAGTTGAGTGAAGGATAGCAACACTGCATCCTCTTGACAAGAAGGTTCATTTGGCAAGGAAATTGGACACAGTTTGAATCAAAGACAGAGGATGTTTGCTTGTTATTCTTAGTAGGAAATATGGATTTAAATATAAAAACAGAAAAAGGGACCCTAGTACACTGTTGGTGGGATTGCAGACTTATAAGACCACTATGGAAAACAGTATGGAACTTCCTCAGAAAACTAAAAATGGATCTGCCTTTTGACCCAGCAATTCCACTGCTGGGACTATATCCTAAGAACCCTGTAACTCCATTCCAAAAGAACTTATGCACCCCAATGTTCATAGCAGCACAATTTACAATAACTAAGTGCTAGAAACAACCTAGGTGCCCATCAGTAAATGAATGGATCAAAAAACTATGGTACAGTTACACAATGGAATTCTACACAGCAGAAAGAAAGAAGGAGCTTGGAGCAACATCCCTTTGGAGCTTGTTGCTGCATCCCTTTGCAACAGCATGGATGGAGCTGGAAAGCATTATGCTAAATGAAATAAGCCAGGCAGTGAAGGACAAATACCATATGATCTCGCCATTAACAGGAACCTAAACAACAAAACAAAGAAACAAGCAAAATATAACAGAAGACACTGAAATAGAGGACAGGTAGTCAGTGACCAAAGGGGAGAGGGGAGGGAATTTCAGGGGAATTTCAGGGGAGAAGTGAAGGGTTTACAGGAACAAATATAGAGGACACATGGACAAAACTAGGGGGGTTGGAAAGGGGAGGGAGAAGGGGAGGAATGGGTGGGTAGGCTGAAATGGGAATAAAGGATAGAAACTGTACTGAATAAACTAAAAAAAACACACACACAAACATGCAATTCATGGTAAAAAATGGGAATTTTCTATCAGTTCTCTTTAGAAATACTTAGAGTTGTTTGTTTTTTTCTTTTTCAACCATTGGCAGTTAAAGTTTTGGAGAATAAAAAAATTAAAGAGTTCTATGAGATAGTCTTTTATTAAACAGGCTTTTTAGTTGAATGTGCTTATCACTATAGTAAAATGAGCCAAAAATCCCAACTTACATCTTGGCTTTTGTCCCCAATTACTGTGACCCTGCACAACTCATGTAACCCTTCTGGAAACTGAGAATTTTGAGTTAAAAGTCTCTAAGTGTATTCAACCTAAAAACCCTAATCTACCCCAAATGTACCTACATCTCAAAGAGAAAGTCAGTATCACACATTAGGATGCTTATATTTGTACCTTACTTTAGAATTATTTTTTTAAAACTGTTCTTTATTTATTCAAAAAATATTTTGAAGTTGTCCTTTGTGGTAGGAGTATCCCTGCCATCAAAAGGCCTGAATTCTAGTAGGAGATTAAGCATTGAGATAAATCATCACTGATGGTAACATGTACTATGAATGAAGGAAACAGACTGCTATGCAACAGCATCATGGAAGGAGGAAATGTAAAGTGGTGTAGCTGTATAGTCACATGAATTCTGTCAGGGGAAATGCATGGAGGTTGAACCTGTAAGATGAGTTAGGTCTTAGTTGGGTGAAGAACTCGGGGCAAAAAGAAAAACATCCTGGACAAAGAGAATAGTGTGTGCTAAGGCCATTTGCTGGATATGGGTTAAGAGCATACAAGAATGACAGTATATGTGTATCATATTCAAGAGCAGCTGTCTGGAAAGTTGGAAATGTAGCTAGGCCAGAAACTCTAGGGTAATGGGAAGTCTTTTAAAGCTGTTTTACAGGAGACCATTTGATCTGATTTGAATTTTTATAAAGATCATTCTGGTGGTTCTGTATGGAATTGTTTAGGAGGCAAAAATGTATGAAGCAGTTAGGATGCTACTATAGCATCCCAAGAATAATGTTAAAGTGAATAATAATAATTATAATAATAATAGTTAAAATTGAGAATTTACAAATGGTATCCACTATTCTCTGTTCTTCTGCATATTAAATGGTTAAATGTATTAAAAACTAGGGTATGGGTGCTGAGAAAAGAAGGGAACATATTCCAGAAATATTTTATAAATGATTTCAGCTGAGTAACACACTGGATAGAAAGGGTAAAACTGAAGGGAACTGCAAGCATTAAAGAATAACCCTTAATGTTTATTTTGTGCAACCAGCTAGATGGAGGTAATAGTGCCTGCAAAACAGAAAATTAATGGAGAGGCAGGTTTTGGAGAGAAAGCTCCGTTTTCAATGTCATGTGAGATGCCCATTTGTTTCAGCTGCCTTGTGAGGTTGGCAAAGATGATAGTCCCTCTGTCAAAGAAAAACATTCAGTTCCATGGAAATAAGAATAACCTTCTCAGAACCTTCTTCTGTACTGTTCTCTGATGTGTGGGCCTGAAAACTTTGGAGACATCACTAAGTACGCCAGAGAGAAGACCCTTCTGTTTTATCTTTGTTCCCATAAAAAATGTCTGGTGATTCTGTCAGCCAAGGCTGAATAGATAATGCACCTTTAAACTTGTTTTAAGACATTCATTCATTTTCCTTATAAATTATATCAAACTTTGATGTGGTATCATTTCAAGAGTCAGAGGAAACAACAGACTTTTACCTAAGAATGTTTTTCTTAAATTATAAGAACTGTATACATAAACCAAATATGTTCTGGGTGTGGAAAGACAGCAATTTACTCAGATGCTCATTACTTAACCAATTTATGGATCTATTTTGTACTTTTTTAAGAAAGTGGATTTTTTTAAAGAAGAGTAGTTTAGGAATTGCAAATAAGAATAAATACAGGGTAGAGGTCTGAAGAGACAAAATCTTAGCAATAAAAGTAAATAATGTTAAAGAATTGACTTTGTGTGGTCATGGCTAGATTAGAATCAGGGCTTCCTGGTTTAGAGGAGGTGAAGCTGGTATAAATTTCTGAGCCTAGCACTCTAGAAGGCCCAGGGTCCAGCTGTGTAATATCAATTCATTAGCTTGCAAAGATTTTTAGCCAATTCACCCTTGCTTGGGGAGCGGTGGAAACATTTTTTTTTTAAAAGAAAAGCTCAATCTCACTTTGGATTTTGTACAATGATGATGTGATTTTGGATAATATCCTGGGGGTTACATAAAAGGAAGTAGAATGTACAGAATGATCCCTTGGCTCCTCTCTTACCCTGACTCCTTCCCATTCCATCCATCCACTTGTCCTTACCACTTCCTAATATCTCTCTCATCCATCCCCTGCTGCCCTCTTCATTGCCATTACCATAGTCTGAGCCATCACACTTTCTAAAGAAGGTGAAGTTTTTAAGAGTGATATTTATTGATAATTCCAAAAATGTCTGGAGAGATGAGAATTGCAAAACAAATGAATGCATGGTCTCAGTTAAGTAAAAGTCAGCAGCTCTTTGTTAAAAAAAACAAATAAACATCTTGAACTCATTGAGTCATCATGACAACTATTTTTTTTTCCATTGAGGAGACAATTAGGTGCTAACCTGGGTGTTGGCTCAAGGGTTTTGAATGAAAAGCTCCCTTTCCTTTAAAGGGGGCAGGGCTATTCATTTCTGATGTTTCAGGATGTGCTTTATGTTTAATGAGC
Organism: Trachops cirrhosus; assembly: GCA_028533065.1. NCBI lineage: Eukaryota > Metazoa > Chordata > Mammalia > Chiroptera > Phyllostomidae > Trachops > Trachops cirrhosus. The sequence continues at coordinate 39,384,492 of CM052544.1, read as the reverse complement.
ACAGGAAAGAGGGATTAGGAAACACAGGTGGCAAACACCAGCCCGCCACGCCCCCACCCCCACACCCCCATGAGGAAGTACTCCTACAGGGAATGTAAATTCATGGGAACATCACACTTAGTCCTTCATATCAGATACCCTTCTGACTTTGTTCTCTGGGATAATGGCAGGGATCAAGCCAAAGACTGCAAATGGAATCTCTGTGTGCCTAAATTCTTCTTTAAAGGTATCAGTTAAGTCCCATGTGTTTGCCACCCATAGTACTAGGCTTTGGGAATAAAACAGTGAGCTAAATGGACATGCATCCTGGTGGGGGAAATAGATACAAATCAAATACACACACATGTTTAAATATGAATCATGATTGCTCAGAGTGCTCATAGCAGGATTGTTTTAGCTAGTCTTGGTTATCAAGGTAGATGGGGCAAGGGAATGTTCCAGGGAAAGGGAAAATCATATGCAAAGGACCTGTGGCAGAAGAGAACATGACATATTCAAGGGACATGAAAGATGCTGGTGTGCTGATTTCCACAACATACTCTGGTCTGTACCAAAATGGGATGATTTATCTTTGTGTTTTGTCACCTTTGCTTATTACCTCTGAATGCCATGACTGGGCTAGAGGAGTGACATTGGCTAGAGAAAGAAGAGAAACCAATTAAATGGCTGGAGAAGCAAGTACTGGAAAATGGAAGAAAATTATGATTGTTCAGAGCCAAAGAACATAGCTACACTGTCAGGTGCTGCACAGACATGAATGTTACCAGCAAAGCATTTTGACCAGAGCTTTAGATTTTAAGAAGTATGGCCCACTTACAAGCCATTTCTTCCTTGTCAAAGCTCTGTGAGGTAGATGCCATCACTCACTTGATTTTGTAAGTATCAACATCCAGACTGAGAAAGGATAAGTGAGGTGGACAAGATTGCACAGTTGTCAGCAAATGGCAGGGCCTGCATCCAAACCAAGAGTTCCTGGCTGTTATTCTACTGCATGTGTCAAACAGTCTACTGCTCCTGGCTGTGCAATTTGTTTCCTAGGTTGTATACATTCAGCTGTTCAGCTAGTATGAATTAAGAACTTACTGTGTTCCAGGAGCTGTCTCAAGAAAGTCCCACATGGGAAGAGTCTAGTGAAGGGATATTTGTTAAATACATACTCAATCACAAATTGTGATTAATGTAATGAAGGGAAATAATTTGTTTTATGAGCAAGCAAGAGAATGGGGCATAATATACTTGTACACTTGAGGGTCAGAGAAGCCCTCCCCAAAGAAGTAGGATTGAAACCCGAAAGACAGGTAGGAGATAGCCAGGTAAAGATGAGTGGGAAAGCATCTAAGGCAGGGGGAACAGATATGCAAAAGCCTTGAGAATAGGCAAAACCTTGTTCATTTGAAAGACTTAGAGAAAGTGAAGGAAGGGAGAAGGTGGGCCCTGCAGAGTTCCTTGGCCATGTGAAGCCCTTTATCTTCATCCAAAGTGTGATGGGAAGTTGAGCTACTGCAGAAGTTCAGCTGGAACCCCACCGTTGTCCTATTGTCCTTAGCATTGAGCTTTAGAGAAATGAGACTCAGAAAATACCTCTCAGATCTGGCAAAGAGCTTAGGAATGTTTAAAGGGCAGACTCAAAGGAGGTAAAAGAGAAGCCAGACTGCAGGCCCTTGAGAGTAAGTAGGTAGAAAGTGGTACTTTTAAGACCCTTGACTCAAGACCACAGAAACATAGATGAAAGAAAAATGGATCTTGTGATGGAGACAAAACTGTGACCCACTCAACCCCTATTCCTTGGCCAGGCCCATGCCATCTCTTTCTCTCTCTCCTGGCAGAATGGGTGTTATTTCCCTACCCAATCTCAGAGCCCTCATTGTCCCATGTAGGGGCATAGGCTGAATGACTATTTTTCTACAATTCCCTGGGGAGACCCATTGCAGTTATTTGCTCCTTTTGGGCATAAACCACTACACAGCTTGTGGTCTTCATGAAGAGTCAAGCTCAGTTACCACTAGTTGGACAAGTCAACCAGCCTAGCAGCCAGCTGTTGATATGGTTTGCCCTTCAGCAATACCACTAGCACATTGACTAATGGGTCCCACAGCACCCTATGTAGTCAAGGCAGAGGTTAGGGGAGCTGCCTCCATCCACACAAATATGGATGCACCAGTAGTAGTAGAAAAGCAGGGAAGCAAAGACCATTTAGGGAAAAGTATGAGCTTATGCAAGGGAAAAGGAAGATCTGAAGGACAGGAAGAAAGCTCAGTGCCAATATGGGAAAGATACAGACCAAAAGAAACAGAGTAAGGTCAGAAAAAATAATAGCCAAGCTAGTCACTGAAAAGAGAAAGCTGGATGATTATGATGATTAAATCCTGACAAATTTCATCAGAAAGCCTTTCTCAATGGCTTTGAAAGTTGAAATAAGACCAGATTTTCATTTTTTAAGAATTTGACATTGTCTTCTTATCAATAACACTCTTGGGTCCAGTTTTAATAAATACAAGTGCACATTAAAACACAATGAATATGCCCAAGAAACACAAAGACTGTTTCTTTTGGCCATTAATTTGACCTCGATATTTTCATTTGATTATTGTCTTTTTATATTTATTAGAACTACAAAGATAACTTTAAAAGTTGGCATAATAGACAGCTTTGCTCTCATATATGTTCAATATTTCACATGACAACTTTAGAAACAGAGTAAGTTCAGATGTTTTTAATCCATTGGTTTACTTGCAAAGTAATACAGAATAACATTCATTGCATATGACCTTGTATATTCCCCAGTGAGGAACAAGCCAGCATTTTCACATTATAAGACAGAATCTGACATCACCTCCTACAAAAAAAGCTGTTAGGTTCAATCTTGATGAATACAGTCAAGGATTCAAAGGGAACCCATGGAATCTGGCAGAAGTGTGTCTCTCCAGGCTGAATGCTGAGGGGGAGGGAAATGCTTTGCTTTTGTATGTTAAATCACTAAAGGCAGAGACCTAACATTTGTGGGCTCTCAAACCAGCAGGAATGGTAAACAGCCTTTTAGATAATACAATAGAGCAAACAGCACCGGTATTAGCTACATATAAGAGTAAAACTTCTACCTTGCAGTTAGAGGGGAAAAACAAAATCAAAATGGAGAGGTCCAAGGGCTGGTGGAGGAAAGAAATTCTGAGTATGGGTGTATGTAGGCTGGGCTTGTATGTGCCCAGAAGAGCTATCTATCAAAATGGTCTGCAGCTCATTAGGGTGGGTGGCATGGGGAGTGGAACACTCAACTTCCTAAGGATGTGGTCAATTGGAATACCAGCATCTCTGATTATGCTATGTGGGAATAGAGACAACATCAGGCTTCTGGTCAAGTGAGCAAAGAACTGAGCTGTAGGTGATTTCAGGCATGACATAATCACTTATCCCATGTTCCAGAAACTGATCTGCATTCACTTGGAGCATTTGTCTTATTTCCATCCAAGTAAATAATGTAATTGTCTGTAGACTTAACATCATGTCTGCCTGGAGATACTAAATGAGAAAAACAAAACACAGTATAACTAGGTATTGTCCAATGATTGTATGATTTTCTTTATTATCTATCATTTTGTGCCATACATCTGTCCACAGAGTTTGTTTCATCATATTTTATGTGTGTATCTCTTGATGTATATCATCTATTTATTTATATATCACTTATTCAAAAATAGGTGTAAACAGGCTAGCATGAAAACCATCTGCAGAAGACCATCTACCCTCATAAAGACTTGCATTTCCTGAACACTCACCATATACCAGGCATGATACTAACTACTTTTCACACTTTATTTCCTTTAATTTTAAAAGCAGCAAGTTCCATGATAGTGGTAGCATGAGGTAGGATTTTATATCAAGCATGCTAGTAATAAATTGCTAGAGTTTGAATTTCTACTCTATCTCTTGAAGTGGCATCCCAAACCCACCAACAAGCCAAGGCCAACATTTGAAATCAGTTCTAAAAACAAAGATCTTTTTCTTTTCATTACATTATCCTTCTAAAAGATGCAAGTCTCCCTCCCACTGAAAACATAAGAAATGTCCCCCATCACTGTGTTGAATCTTTTTATCATCATGTGTTATTTCATAACTAAGCAAAAACCTTCAGTATGTTGACCCTCTGTGTGATTGAAAGTCCCAATTGCAAAATCCGGTCATGTTCCCAGCCATGTACCATTATTATTTCTCATATATGGCTGCTCTAATTAGGAAGCAAGAGGTACAGGGGATAAAGATAGAAAACAGTGGTCTTAACTGCCAGGAACTTCCATTTTAATATAGTCAGATGAATGTTCCAAATAATTGTCAAATAAGAACGTACCCTTCCTCTTCACTTTGACTGCATCAGACATTTTTTTTTAATTCACACATTTTGGGATGTCATGAGAATTATGAAACTTCTCCCATCCCACCTAAAGACTGTGTAGAGCCTTCTTGTCTCAACTCTCAACTGTCACTTGGGAATGCACAAAATTGGTTATTTCTCAGAAAATAGCCAATGACAGATAAAATAATGGTTTGAATATACTGTCAAACAAAACAGAAGCAAACTTAATGAAATGTTATTCCATAAAACAGACTGTGATTCAATGGAGTCCATAAGTAAGACCATCATTTTAAAATATATTAAGATTGTATAAAAAATAACAGCATAAAAAACAAGTTATTTTATGTTATAGCCAATATATAAATCAATGATACTACCTCCCCTGATTTAGTGGTTGCTGCATGCTGGGTACTTTCGCATGTATTTTACAATGGTGAGCCCATTTGACCTAACAACAGCCTGATAGGCACTGCTCTCTCCACTCTAGAAATGAGGAAACAGAAGCACACTAATAACAGCTGACGAAAACAACAACGAAACACTAAGAGCTTTTCTTAAAACAATGTTAAATGCCAAGGATATTTCTCATACTTAATACTTGCTTCAAGTGTAGAACCTTTTCCTCAACCAGAATTTAACGAGCACATATTTTGTGGTGGACATCCTGTTTACTAATCAGTCAGTTCTGCTGTGACATGATGTGTATTTTTAAAAATCACTATGCCATATGATATCATGCAATAAACACAGGAATTATGGGGGAAACTGGGTTAAGGACACACATTCAAAAACATCATCAGTGATATTTAAAAAAAGAATATGAATCCAATAAAAATGGTGGCATGGTTTGATACATCATAAATGGCTAAGAAATGTATAAATATCAGCGTAAGTGTGGCACTTGGCCTTAAAAAAAAGAGCTGAAGTTTGCTTATGGAAGCAGGTGCCAAAAGTATTGCTGCTTGTGTTTCATTGTGAAATTGTGGAAGGGGGAAGCTGGCAGATGTTTGAAGCATGAGCGTGTGTGAGTTTTGTATATTCCCACACAGCTGCGTTCAGCTGGGTGCAGTTGACTGTGCTCATCTAGTGTTTCTTGTGGAAGAAATCACCCGTTTACAAACATGAACTTTGTGTTGTCCTCAACTGGTTTCCTAATATATCAATCAATCTCATCAGGATAAATTTGCATGTTCAAAGCAAATTGTACCTACCATCTTCACACTGATGTGCCCAAAGCCTGGGCCGGTGCAGTCACTGGGTAGTATCTCAAAAAAAAAATGGTAAATGGATAAGTGCACAGATGCACAGATAGTGGAAAACTATAGTGTCTCACATAGTCTATCTGAATATACAACTAAAATCAATCAACTTTTATACAGTTAAATGTGGTAATTCATTAGTGTAAATATAGTATTGGTTCATTTTTATAGTATACACTTTTATTTATTATTGCTATTCTATTACAGTTGTCCCCATTTTCCCTCTTTGCCCTCCTCCACCCAGCCCACCCCCCACTCCCACAGCCAATCCCCACACCATTGCCCATGTTCATGGGTCATTCTTATATGTTCTTTGACTGATACCTTCCCCTTCTTTATGCCATTACCCTTCTCTTTCCTCCCGTCTGGCCACTGTCAGTCTGTCTCATGTTTCCATGTCTGGTTCTATTTTGAACTTGTTGGTTTATTTTGCTTGTTGGTTTATTTTGTTCATTAGATTCCTCTTATAAGTGAGATCATATGGTATTTGTCTTTCACCGCCTGGCTTATTTCACTTAGCATAATAGTCTCCAGTTCTAACCATGCTGTCACGAAGAATAGGAGTTCCTTTTTCTTTCTGCTGCATAATACTTTCCATTGTGTAAATGTACCACAGTTTTTTTAGTCCACTCATCTATTGATGGGCAGTTAGGCTGTTTCCAGCTCTTAGCAATTGTAAATTGTGCTGCTATGACATCAGGGTGCATAAGTTCTTTTGAATTGGTGTTTCAGGATTCCTAGGGTATATTCCCAGCAGTGGAATCACTGGATCAAAAGGAATTTTAAGGAAATTCCATACTGTTTTCCATAGTGGCTGCACCAGTGTACATTCCTACCAATAGTGCACTATGGTTCCATTTTCTCCACATCCCTGCCAGTACTTGTTGTTTGTTGATTTATTAGTGATGGCCATTCTGATGGGCATGAGGTAATATCTCACTATGGTTTTAATTTGCATCTCTCTGATGGCTAGTGATGCTGAGGAGAAATAAACTCATATTTCTATGGTCAATTAATATTTGACAAAGGTGGCATGAGCAAGCAATGGAGTAAAAATAGCCTCTTCAGTTAATGGTGTTAGGAGAACTGAACTGGTACATGCAAAGAAATGAAACTAGACCACCAACTTATACCATATACCATAATAAACTCAAAATGCATAAAGGACATAAATATGAGCTGTGATACCATAAAAGTCCTAGAGGAAAACATGAACAATAGAATTTTAGATATCCCATGTAGCAATATTTTGCCAGTATATCTCCTAGGGCAAGAGAAATAAAAGGAAAAATAAATAAATGAGACTACATCAAATTAAAAATCTTCTGCATGGTTAAAGAAACCATCATCAAAATGAAAAGGGAACCAACCATATGGGAGAACATATTTGCCAATGCTACATCAGACAAGGGTTAAATCTCCAAAATAGATAAAGAACTCATATGACTCAACCAGAAAGACAAACAATCCAACTAAAAAATGAGCAAGGACCTGAATAGACCCTTCTCCAAAGAGAACATACAGGTGATCCATAAGCATTAAAAAACTGCTTAATATGGCACATACTTATTAAAGACATCGTTAGTAATGATGAGACTTGACAGACCTAGGCAGGCCTAGGAGGAATAGAAAATCACCAGGCAGAAAACTACACCATGGGACACTGCCTGCCGACCTTACCCAGGACAGACAGATGCCCGGCTAAGATTGGGGTCTGGGGTCGGCCTATCCAGCATAACAGGATGCAGTTTTAACCTGAGGATAAGATGCATCAAGGACAATGGTCAGCAAAAATGGCACCCAGCAACCAGCTCTAGACAATCAGACTCTGACACTCCAACCAGTTATACTTTGTCGGTTTTTGCGCTTAAAAGCCTTGCCCTAAGAACAATGGAGGGAGTCTTAACCTTCCTTGGTTGTCTCCCCAACCTCCCTGGGTTGGCTCCACTTTCCCTCTTATTCCCCGCTAATAAACCCTGCTCCTTCTGGTTTCTTGAGTGACTCCAACCTTACAAGACCATTTGCACAAATGAAAAAATCTGAAATTGGGTTTTTCCTGATTTTATATATATATATATATATATATATATATATATATATATATATGCCTTGTAAATTTTTTTCTTTACTTCTTTCTCTTTTTCTTCTTTGGATAGTAATGAGAATATTCTGATTTTCAAAGTTTAAAACTTGTCACTGTTGCAACTATTAAGAGCTTGCCTTGAAATCTCTCAAAATAATCTTCAACTAAACTGATTCTGAAACTTACACAGAAGAATTGGCAAATTTCAAAGTTTGCTCATGAGTACCATCTAACAAGTTTTCAGATTTTTTAGTATCTTATCAATTGAAGGTTAGACAAAGAAAACTCTACTAACGCTAAGTGCTAGAACTACTTACAAAGCAACATTGGAATCTCATGATGAATTCACATTTTATCAGATAATGACATTTTAGGCCAAGATGAGAAAATGCACGGACAGATTCAGGTGGGCTTTACCTGGTATTGAATTAAGTATATAAATGTGTGTATACTCTAATAGTATGTGTGCTGGTGTATTTCAATCAGAATAGGTATGTTGTTTTAGACATTATAACCCAGTTAATAAGACATATGTAAAAAGTGTAAAATACATGAAAGTAGGTACAGAGGAAGCCTAATCTTGAGATATACACCCCAATAACCAAATAAAAGAATAAACTATTAGACAGAACTAAATATTAACAACTAACATTTTATGGTATTCTACTAAAGCATTTTTCATATACTAATTGATTATATCTTCAAAAATTACCATATGAGGTAGAAACTATTGTTATCTTAATTTTATAAATAAGGAAACTGAAAGACAGAGGAGATATTTAGAGCCACAAATTTCATGCATCGGACTTTAGGAAAATGACTGTCCTAGAATGTTGTGCAAAGCCCTTGACTCCTAATCCCTTGCCTAAATGCTCTTTAGTTATATAAACTGGATTGTATGTGATGAATGTTAGAAAAGCCACATTCAACCAAGCAGCAGAAACTGGATTCTGGAAATTCATTTGGATTGATGATAAAACTAATACTTAATTGTCAAGATGTACAGAAATTCCAAAGCAGTCTGCATCCCACTCACAGGCCTAGGCTTTGGGGAATTGACCAAGGCAGGGAGACATTTCTCCACCGGGGAGGACAGCTGAAGGGGGTCAGGCCCAGCTGAAAGCCAGCCCTGGGAAGAGGCTTGATCACAGGAAAACACTGCGAGAGTCCTCTGCTCTGATGAAAGGGTCCAATAACAATCACCAATGCCTTTGAATCTCTGAAGAAATTATAAGGAAGACAAAATAAAATGGTGTGAAAGACCCAAGGTGAAACAGGTTATGCATTTTACAAAAAGCATCACAACAGCTATGAGACTAAAAATAAATATGTTGCCATTTGCTAAAAGAATGTACTAAAGGAGACGCTGGGTTAAAAACTCAGATCTCAACACTTAGCCTCACATTGAATAGAAAAGAAACAGTGACTTAGTTTCCCTCCTGCACCTTAATGGGGTTGCATCCCTGTTGACCAGTAACTCAGGGACCCCTGTGAACTGGAAACAGTGACTTAGTTTCCCTCCTGCACCTTAATGGGGTTGCATCCCTGTTGACCAGTAACTCAGGGACCCCTGTGAACTGGGGGTCCTTCATATCTTTATACTTATTTTGCATTACTTTTATAGTATAGCAGGTCCTCAAATAGTAGCATTTCATTCAATGTTGTTCTGTTATAATACTGATAAGATGCCCTAGGAACTTAACTCTTGTGTATATCCATCAACCTGTGGTAAAATTGGTTTCATTATATTTTGTTTCTCTTAGTCACAGAACCTATCGATGACATTAAATGAGAACTTGCTGTGCTTACATTCTGCTAGGTTCTATCTAAGCACTTTACAGATAGTAATTTATTTAATCACCAAGACAGCATCATGAGGTAGATACAAACATTATCACCCGCATTTACAGACACAGAAGCTGAGACACAAAGACACAAAGTAATTAGTACAAGGTCATGGAACTAGCAAATGGAGCTGAACTCAGATAGGCTAGCTCTAAATTCTTCATTTTTTTAAATCCTCACACAAAGATATGCTTATTGATTTGAGAGAGAGAGAGACAGAACATCAATATGAGAGAGAAACATTGATCTGTTGCCTCCCATACATGCCCTGACCAAGAATCAAACCTGCAACCTTCTTGGTGTGTGGGATGATGTTCCAACCAACTGAGGCACCCCGCCAGGGCTAAACTTTTCATTTTTAACCAGGGGGCCTTGTATAATCCATTAATGATGGGGATTTTATCCTCAGATCAATGCAAGGTATAGTTTTGGAAAACCATTACCAATACATTCTCAAGCAACTAGGCTTTCCGCTGTCATGGAAGGTCAATACAGCTAGTCACTTGTTTAAAAATATATATTTTAAATTTATTTATCTACCTACCTATTTGTTTATTTCTATCCTTATTGAGGTGTGATTGACAAATAAAAATTGTATCCATTTAGGTTATATAACATGACTTGTTAAGATATACAATGTAATGATTTCATATACATTGTAAAATAATTACCACAATCAAATTAATTAACACATCCCTCAACTTGCATTTAATCTAGTCTTTACAAATCACATAAAACACAAATATACCTAAATGTATTGCAGGGGATGATTCTAGATCATGAGAGGGAACTTCATAAACACAGCTAGACCAAGACAAGTTGTCTGTAGTTTTTCCCACACTGATCTGACATTTCCCTTCACCCTTCAACCTTCATCTTTTCAAATGTAGGCAAGACAGGGATTTAGTGCATTAAACAGTGAGTAGTTGCTCTCCTGATTTCTCAAGGAAGCAAAAGGAGGCAAGGACAGCTATGGGCACCATCCAAACCACAAATAACCACAAATGCCAGAAGGATATTTTGCACCCTATTAGCAATTTGACAATGTAAAGATACTGAACAAGACAATATCACTAGTTCTTGATCCCTTGTCATTGGTGTTTTTAAAATCAGAATTAAACAAGAAGGGCTTACTTTTCAGGGAAACTCAACTTACTACTTTGTAAGTATGGTAAAGGTGATGCCTTTTAAAAAACTATGCAAGAGACATAATGACTTTTCAAATAAGATCCCAGAGTCTCTGTGTATCAAGAGGTAATACAGTATTAATCATTTTGCATAGGTATGGAGGATAAAAAAATTTCCTTACTCAATTCAAGGATACAAACTTCTATGATCTTCACATCTTTGTATTCAATTGCCATTATGTTTAAAGATACTTCAAATCTGATTCTAGGTCCACCCTGAATTTCTATGTAGGAGACTTCTCCAAGACAAGCATGTACATGGATTCTCCCAATGGCATTAAAACAATAAATATATGCACAAACTCTCTAATAATTGTTCAGAATCATTTTGTCTTGCTTTCTTTCTTTCCTTTTCTTTTTTTTATCAGAAACCCCTAGAGATTGCTATGCTTTCTCTCCTAGCCACAGTCATTCTTTACATCATGTTAAGTGTTCAGACTCCCTCTGCGGTCATTTTATTTGTAATAGTGTCTTATGTGTTGTGTCTCCTAGCTCTACATACAAACTACCACACTTACAATCTCCATGAACCTAAGTGCATCAGTGGCGCTGGGGATGCTATACATGCCGAAAGTGTACATCATCATTTTCCACCCTGAACTCAATGTCCAGAAGCGAAAGCGAAGTTTCAAGGCAGTAGTCACAGCAGCCACCATGTCATCACGGCTGTCACACAAACCTAGTGACAGACCCAACGGTGAGGCAAAGACAGAACTCTGTGAAAACATAGACCCAAACAGTAAGTAACTCTCCTTTCTTTCATCTTCCCACCCTACATCAGAAGCTCTCAGAAATGTGGTGTGCACTTGCCTTTCTTTGAAGAAATACTGTAACCATTCTTGGGTTGGGTACAACTGACTGGGTTGCCTAGATGAATGACGACATTTGTATGTAAGAGTTCTGCCTTATTCTTTCCACCATTTTTTTTTGCCCTGTTGGAAGAAGCTTTCAGAAGCACTTCTTCAGAAATGAGAAACCTCCCCTTCCCCTTGTTCCTTGTCCTTTGGTTCCAAACCCTCCCATTGACATAAACACCTTTGTTTCCCACTTCCTGTTAGGAAGACAACTTCCTGTTAAGAAAACTTCAACACCGGATTGAACTTCAGCAATAAGAATGAAATTAGAATATTTAAGAATTTTGGAATCATAACTTCTTTCCACTGGAACATAGGTATAAAGAAAGTTATGATTCTTTATTAAGCAAGCCTTCTAGAATCAAAACTTTGGCAAACATTTATCCAAGCATACAGGCCCAGACATCATCAGTAACGGCATCCCCATGGGGGAAAGACATCTACCACAGCACTATAGAAGAGCTCCATTCAATGAAAAACTAAATATTAAAGGTGGAATTAAGGATTAAATACCAGATTTGATATGCTACATGGCATATCTGTAACCTCAGGGCAGCCTTTGTTCAACCCTGCAAATAATTCCAAAGAAGATGGGCATCAAAAATTTATCCAGAGGTTAACTGCATTGATTGCTAATTTATTAACACTGGTAGAAGAGTAAACTTCAGATTAAAAATGAGACCTCTAGGATTTGTTTTCTAGAAATTTTTGATCAGTTTCATATAGAATAAGTAGATACAAATGTTCATGAAACTTCCTGTTTTTAAAGTGGAGAAGGATTCCAGTTTTCCAGTAAGTTACTCATGACATACTACTTTTCAGTTATGAGCCAATTTTGTTGTAGCCAAAAGTTTATTGCTAAGCAAAAAGAGTTCTTATTCTAAACACTCTGAAGTAATCCTTTATGCTCTGCAGTAAGAGAGAGATCTTTAAAACCAGGAGACACGAAGTTTGATCCTGACAAATATTATACAGAGATCTGTGATCTGGCCCATCTCCATGTCTAAATAGTTAGTTGAGTGAATATTATGAAACACTTTGAGACTATGTAGGCAAGGTAGCAAAGACTCATTAATAACATGGTGGGCATCACTTTGACATTTCAATTGAAGAGATTCTAGAACAAGGAGAGAGGAAGAAGAAGCATCACCCCAAGAGAAGGGAGAACCAGAGTGGGTAGAATGGATATACAGGCTCTGTCCTGGGTTTTCAGAGCAAATGGTCAATTGAGAAGAGGAGAACCTGATGGTGGATTGCTGTGGTATTTGATGTGATGGAAGAAGAGGTTGAGACAGACCTGGGTTCAAATCCAAGCCACTCCACTTAACAGTTGTGTGACTTTGAGAATCACTGAGCTCTTCTAAAGCTCCACATTTTCATGTATAAAATCAAAATAATAGTATCTATGTCATAAGTGTCATAAAATAGCATGCATCTAGGAAATAGTTGAACAACAAGGCATTAATTTCCTTCCATTCCTGGAAGGCAAAAATATTTGTCCAAAAGTATATTTCAGCATGTTTTATTATATAGATATAATGATGCAGTTAAAGGCATACTGAACATCAGGGAGTAAATGGAATAAATTCACAAAAAGAAGTATTTTCACAAACATGCATATGTATCTATTTATATGTATACCTGTATTAATCAATATACCTGCATTTATACTCCTGAAGAGTTTTATTCTAGAAACTCTTGTCAGATTTGCATTTCTCAAAACATTTATCCTAGAGACATCTCAATAACAGTTTTACATTTATATCTGTACACATACATACACACAGTGGAGTACACCCAAAATCAATAAGCAGAAAATATGGTCAAAAGTCTATATATGTTGAAAAATGACCAAGTTAGATTTTTTTAATTTGGTCAATTAATTCACTACTACACTACTTAAAAATAATTAGTTTGAAACAACATTTCTACAGTTGTTAAGTTTTAATGATTAGGTTCTGTTCCTGTTGAAGCTGTTTGGGGTATGATAATGGTTGTTAAAATGCTAACAACCATTTTATGCTAACTAACAATACTACTAATATTACTACTACTAATAATAATACTCACATCAACTATCCTTTGAAATGGGCATTATGTAGAATGTTGTTTGTGGACTGCCTTACTTCTCCCTGTGTAGAATGGGGTTTATTACTCTCATTTTACTGAAGAAACTGAGGCTTAACAAGATTAAGTGATATTAACAGAGTCACACCTCTAATTAGCAGCGGAGGCTGGACTGAAACACAGGTCTGACTCCCAAATCCATGCTTGTTTCTCTTTGCTGCTGCTTCTTAGAATGTGAGTGGCATGTCATAATTCCAACATACTAATTACTTTTTTTGCTTCCTCAGTTGGTAACATAGCTTGCACATAAAGAATAATATGATGTGTTGTGGCAGACTATTTAGTTAAATGTGCTGTGAAATGTATTATTGCTTACAGTGTTGTCTATAATGACAGGAGTAACTTGAGCTCAAAGAAGGCTGCCCAGATAGAGGCCTTGCTACTAACTAAAAAATCCAAATATCTTATTACCTATATCAGTGAAAATAATTATTCCACTTGGAATTCATTGGGTGCCTTTCCCTTGAAAATGTTTTGTTGACTTTTGTCATTACTGTTGTTTTGGTGTCTATAAAATAGATAAATCAAATAAAGTCTTTATCACATAACCAATACAAAAGATTTTGAAGAATTGACTTAGTTCCTCTGGACTTATATAGATACTCCCCAAAACACCACAAATAATTTAACTAGATATTTGCTGAACCACAGGAGGAGATTCATGTACCTCCAAACATTGGGGTTTCTGATGGTGCAGCCCTCAAACGTCCCGAAGAGGAATCTAAAGCCCTCAAAGGTCCCGAAGAGGAATCTAAAGACCTTATCCAGACAAAGTCTGTCCAGCAGAACTTTCTGCAGTGCTGGAAACATTATAGCCACATGTAGCTATTCAGCACTTGTAACATGGCCACTTAATAAGGAAAGGCCATTTTAAATTTACTTCATTTCAAAGAGTTTAAATTTAAATAGCCATCTGTGTCATGGCCACTATTGGAGAGCACAGCTCTAGAAATTAATATATCTTACCAGGCAAAGACTTCATTCTAGGACACTCAACCTGAGCCCATATTGGAAATACAGCCCCAAATTTTAGCAGTGATGCTAATTCAAAGCAAAGTTAACTTAAAGAAATGAAACATTTGAATGAGATCAAAGTGCAAACAAATCATCATTTTAAATGATCCAAAGAGACTGCTGATACGGAAATAGTGACAGCATAGGTAGCAATTACACTTGGAAAACCTGTCCTTGGCCATGCAGAAGTGTATGTGTGAAGGCAAGGAGCGGTAGTGAAAACCTCAGTTAATGAAAATACTCAACTAGACTATTCTGGTATGAGGGAACAATACTACTATATCTTATTTAATGCCAAGTACAGTCAAATTTTCTCAAAATTATAAACTTTGGTAACAGAGACAAAGAAATTATTTCCTGAAATGAAGCTGTCTGGTTAAAAAGAAACAAACTAAAGCACAGACCAGGCAATTGGAGAACAAATGGGCCTTTCCAAAGGGAAACTCTGTACACTGTTCTCTGAGGGAGGGAATCTGAGAAGTCCAGTTTATAGTATGCGCTACAAAGTAATGCTCTAAACACTTATTCTCAATGTGTTTCAGTCTTCAGTGTTTTCATTTTTAACAGCTCTGCTCCCTCAGTGCAGCTTGCCACTCGGTGCATGTACGCTTCTACTCATCCAAGTCCACCCTGCAACTACATGTCTACATAAAAACAAATTTGCTTGTTGCCTCACTATGAGCACAGTCTGATTTATCTCCACGAGGTACAATTTTCCTCTTAGGTTACTTCTTCAGTAAAATGCCATTGTTTTAAAGAAAAAAACTTCTTTCTGTATGGGATAAACCAAGAGTATCTGTTCACTACTAACAGATATTCGGATGCTTGTTGGTTTTGCACTGACTGCAAAACAGAAGGGGGTATAGGGTGTACCTCAACTACTTACTGAATTTTTAGTTATACAAACAAGGTTTCTGTTGCAGGCAGATCAGAAAGGCCTTACCTAATTTGGACAGCTTTAGACCTGGCTACCATAATGCCTTCTCAACACTCTTTTTTAGGAAGGAGTGCAACTCAAGCTCTGGTTCTTTCTTCTGCATTCAGTATTTGTCATGTTGCCAGGTACCTTACCATTGTTGACTTGGCCATTGTATGTTCATGGCAAATGTGGAGATGCCAGATAAGCAGGGAACTTGGTGTTGCTTGGGACTTGGCTCCTTGGTGGCCACCAGGACCCCTTTCTAGTTGGATGAATAATATTAAGGGGGGCAGCATGACTTTATTGAAATGAGTGGGTAAGGCCTGCTGCCTTCCTCATCTGGACTGGACAGAACCAGAAGATGCTTTGTGACTTGTCTTCCGGTCAGGTGCTCTCCTTGTAAAGAATGGCAGTGTATAATGATAGGCAGCCCTAAGCTAGCTTTGTCCTAAACCACTATCCATTTGCTGAGCTAATTTCCCAGGGCAGTACAGAGAAACTCCTAAAGTTTCTAGGCTGTTTAGAGTTAGTTTACTCTGGAAAGTCAGCAGCATCTTGGTGGATAGCTTGGGACACACTCCCTCCTTTGATATGGGAACATGTGACTGAGTAATTGACCCTGAAATAGATGCTAGACAAAGACACTTCATAAAACACTAGTTTAAATCAATGAGCATGAATAATTTACACCTAAAATAGAAAATTTTAAATAAGCTATATTACATATGAGTTGTATTCTCATGCTGTTTTTGCTTTACTACTACTTTTGTATCTATAGTAAGGAAATATATATAAATAACTTCTGCTGTCTTCAGCAATTATTACATATAGGAGTTAAAAGGTCAATATAAGGAGATATTTAATTCAAAAACACACACAAAAAAACCCCTCAAAAACTGCTGGGAAATGGATGTGTGCATCAACGCCTACATAAGTAGCAATGCCTAGAAAATTCTGGAACACATGCCTGTGCTCTGTAAATTTGTCATGGTTTTTGCTGTGTTTTTGTGCTGCTTCTTCATTTGTTAGCTCCCTAGCATTCTCAGCATTATGCTATTTGCTTCATCCTTCTGGACTAACTGCGCAGGCTGGTCATCATACCTGGAGTAGGCTGAGAAAAAAAGGGATGGCAACAGGAAGCAAAGAACTCTTACCAGATAGATAAATTACTTGGGGGCTGGTTCTTTCAACTGCTCCACTGCAAGCAAGTCAAACCAAACTGCCTTAACCCAAGAGGCACCAGTACTCCCATGTTCAGAGGTACCTGAATTGTGGTGAACTGGTCTACCAAAGGCAACTGAGCCCACTGAAACAGTGGGGGTAATGTCTATGGTCTCTATTGCAGCCTCTTGTCCAAAAGGAACAAAAAGAATAAAAGGGAATATTGTTTGAACATTTATTTTATACATACCTATATATTTACTTTTCCTGTAGACTGTATACCACCAGTAAGAAAAAGTGTACAAAAGTCTGTTACTTGGTACACTATCCCACCAACAGTATAGCTTTTGCCTGCTTTTCAAAAGGTAAGAAAATCCAATTTTTATTTTTTGTGTGTGTTCTTGTCTTTACTGAGAGTTAGAAATGTTTCCACCAAAATTATGCATGATTACCTGTAAATCTATTTATATGATGAAACGTGTTTTCAAAGATGATTTGTTAGCTAAGTGTGATGCAGGGAGCTGCTACGTCATGTGCCTGGTGCAGTTTCTGGAGAACATATGTATGAGCGTGTGCATCGGTCCTTGTACTGACAGAATTGGCACTGGTCATTCTGATGCATGCTCCACTTTAAAACTACCCATGGTGAGAGATTACCTTTAAGTGTATGTTTTCACACCTGTTTTAGAAGGCAATTTTGAAAATTTACAAGAAGAGAAAGCTGGGATGTTTTACAAGCCTAATAAAAATGTTTGTTCTGGTTTATTTTTATTAAATACAACCAAAGAAATGTATCTCTTCCTAGAAACAATGAATGTCCCAACCATCTTAAAACCAAAATGATCTTAGTCTGTTCTTTGCAGCAAAGAAATGAAAACGGATTTGCTGGCTGGACTTGGTAATAATGTACTGAAGATGATTTGTGGCTCATAGTTCTGCCTCAGAGAAACGCTGAACCAAATTCAGTCATTTCACAGAGCTGGGAAAGGTTCAATAAAAGACGATAAGAGTCTAAAAATGAGTTTCAATATTAGTTAAACCACAAACAATAAATACCAAGGGCATTCAAACTTAAAGCAAATGGTGAATGGTGTGATCTGTGAACTGGACAGAGAATGGGCGGCCGTAATAGTAATGACTGATTAACCACTGATGCTTATGTATTATTTGGGCTCTCACTAAAGGATATATGCTGTGGAAGAATGTTAGTATTAGTATTATTACCTCCCTGGTTCAGCCTGAGCAACATTATAACATAGTGGAAAACAACCCTTGCTTTAGCAAGTATCTTTGTCCAGCTGGAGTCAGGGTATTCTGAACTGTGGGAAAATAAACAGCAAAAAGCATGGAGTAAAGTTATTAAAATCATGTGGTAGCTTTGACTAAAATGTTCAAAAAACAAGTTCCAGTTTGATCTCCTCTAAACCTCCTACTGTGCTTACAAAAACAGAGAGACCTCTCTCTGGACAGATTCCCAGAGAGAGAGCAGAGCAGTTGTGCCATGGAGAGAGGAAATGCTGGTTCATGATGAGGGCTGGGCTCTCTCTTCTGTGCTTCTGACATGGGACTTTTATATCAGATCACTGATGTGTTTCTTCCATCTTTGTGTTTGTAGTGGTATTCTAAGTACAAATAATACCTTGCTCTTTTTAATTCATTTAGCACTGTAAGACAAGACTACTTTCAAAGAGTAATTACATTTTCTGTTGATTTTAGATGGATGCCAGCAACTTAGTCTTTAATTTCAGACATACTGTTCACACAGTTATTTCCTTTTTCCCTATCAACATGATCTGTCCTAGTTTTTAAATAGGGCATTCTCTTCTCCCAGTGACTATATAACTGTATTCCAGTGAGATTTCAAGTTTTTGCAGTACAAGTGCTTGTCAAAATACTGTGGCTCATCACTTTAATGGTCCTTTTACAGGAGACTGCCTCAGAATAAATGAGAAAGAATGTTCCCTGGGTAAAAATGATAGATTTAATCTCAATCCATTAAAAGTTCTCTTTAGCTCCATTCTGAATTGATGCCTTTTGGTTTAAAGGGTGCAAGGTGAAAATGGTTTTGAGTCAATCTTTCAGTTAAAAAACTTTTGGGATGTGCTATTTAGAAGTAAACTTTTTGCTAGGATTATCTTGTTTCAAGGATTTTGATTAGGTGCTCTACTTTTCTGCCAATTTAAAGGTGGCTTTACAAATTAATGATAAACATCAAACATAGCTACTTAAAATAATAGGGAATGGAAGTTAATTTAAGTTAAATTTATTCAAAGGGGGGGAGTGTATTACCTTGTTGGAGTTACAGTGAGACCGGGAAGCTATGGTCACAATGAAACAAGGAAGGAAGCTTCACATTGTGTGTTCAAATCCATTTCTTTGTGGTTGTTTTCAGTGAGACAAAACAATAAAGACAAACCTATCATTTCAAGAGTCAACTTCCTTACTCCTGTGTTAGTAAGGCTTCAGTTTCAGCCACCACACCCCGACAAAGGCACACCATACAGAGCAGATCAACATCTTCTTGCTGGCGTTTGAAAGAAGCAGGTTCAGACCAAGACAGAACGGAACCTAACCTGGTCTGAAAACACATTGCATATGCTGCACTCTTCTTCAACAAGTAGTGTGGGCTGGGCTCCAGCTGAATCGACACTGCCAGCAGCTTTTGTCTGAATGTTTATAAATTTTAAAACTCTTCAATCATTAGTGTTATCAATCTAGTGACATTTATTTTAAAATGCAATTAAACAACAACACCAAGAAAAATGTCCAACTAATCTCCATCATCTAGCAGGTGGAATCTAGCATCATCACCAGGTTAGAGATTGTTTTGTTAGGAGGTAAATTTTCAAACCTACATGTTCTGACTTTAAAACTTTAAGAGTTTAATTCAGCAAATATGGATCTTTAACAGCCTTGAGTAGTTTTTTACAAGATATGTCTTTCCAAGCAAGTACGCTGGTTACAATATTATTGACATTTCATTAATTTATTAAATGGTATTATAAAAATCCACAATCTCTTATTTTCTATAAATACTATAATGTGGTCATTTCATGTTTTTAAGTTTTGGAACTGTACGATTGAACTGTTTGTGTCATGTCAGGGCTCTCCTTCCACTTTAACATTCAATGGATATTTCTGAGTTTACTGGAGACCCCCTCAACTTACAATCCATTTGAAACTCCCTATAAGTACAGCAGAGCAAAGAATATGTTAGCTGACCTATGACATGAAATCACCTTAGAAATAAGTGCAGCTATAAATCTTTTCAGCGTATTTCTTTCTGCTTAAGAGCTCTGTGAAATACCATTATTTCTCTCATCAGGGTTTGAGATCTCAGCAGCCTCAAAAACCAATTAATGTTTGCCATCTCTGTTCTGCCACTTCAGTTTAATTTAAAGGATGGGATGAGACTTCACATGGCTGAGATTTCTACTAGTTCTTAGCATTAAAGAAACATACACACCATACCCCAAAGTCACAAAAACTATATCAAGTTTTACATGTCATCACACCATCTGACCAGGACTTATTAAGGGAGTCAAAGAAGCACTTGTGAAGCACTGTTCCTCTGGGTCAGCCCTGAACTGAGTAAGAATTGAGGACAGAAGTCAACAATACCCAGAGGGAGTTCAGATCTGATCAAAGACTTCAAGGTATGCAATTATAGTTCAGAGTGACAGGGGCTCTTAGCAGAGGTGTGTACTGAGTGTTCCTGAGCTATGCGTGGAGAGCATTACCTAGGAGGTGTTGTTTGAGCTGTTCTTAAAAGATGAAGGACTCCAGGCAGCCACAAAGAAAAGACACTTAACTCAGGAAACAAGTTTCCAGAAAGAACCAGGAGAACAAAAGAATATGGTGTCCTACGACTAGAAAGCAGTTCAGTGAGGCAGAAGAACTAGGATTTAAGGCAGAGAGGTTGAGGGGATGACACATGGGAAGCAGCCTGGGTGTAGAGGGACCAAGTCATCCTTATTCTTGTGCCTTTAGTAGAGGGCCTGGCCAATAGCAGGTTCTCAGAAAATACACGTGAAATGGAGTACAATACCATACATACCAAAGGCTCCTAGCCTCCCTAGAACATAGTACATACACAGTAAGTATCTAATAAGTATTTATTAATAATAAGAAAATACTAAGCCTGTAGCTTTAGTAAGTGGAATTGTATTCTTCCAGATCAAACCTCTAGGATGACAAACACTGCCCTGAAAAGGCAATTTCTGACCCTGATGTCACAGGTTTCATGAGTATGCTGTAGTGTTTACACGCACCTCTTAACACTGAGGGTCAGTGCTCTGTCTGCCCCTGTGTAATTGATGTCTCTTTTAATGAGTTAACCCCATGTGTAAAACCAGCCAAGTTTTATGCCTATTGCTTTTCTGTTGTGGACCGTGGATATCTACACCATTTTCTTTCAAAGAGCAAATGGATCCTAAGTACTTTCTTTAAATGGCTATAACTTCTAATTCAGCAAAAACAATCAATTGGTGGTTTTCCAATTATTATGTGCATTGTTTTAGAGACTGGCATTAAGGACAGATTTTGTCTTGTAGGGCCCAAGCATCATTTACACTTGTAAAGAAACAGTGTGGGTCCTAAATCAAGGTCACTTAATCTCTACAATCTTTCTTGCTCCTAATTTCTGTGAATGAGCATCTTCTCAGGACTCAAATGATGGTGACTCTTGTTTCTGCCTCCTAAGGACATGTCTCAGCTTTGAGGATTTTTTTTTTTTTTTTTGGCTGTACAATGGAACTTGGATGCATTTTCAATTAACTTTCTCTAGGAATCAAAGGTAATCATTATTTCTCTTTATGATCCACATGAATATTCTCATTATTTTTTTCTTTTCAAGTTTAAAATTAGTTTTGAATTTCCCTTATATTTCTGCCCTATTTCAGAGTAACCTCAGAGCACCCCAGTTTGCATAAAGAAGATTAATGAAATGTCTCCAGAGCCTGTTCTTTCTGAGCTGACCCAAACACTTGGGAGAACATGATATGACTCAGCAACCTCACTTGCTGTAAGTGTTGGTCGAAGTATATAGGCTATGACCTTATGTGTCCTATTTATCTCCTCTGGCTAAGAAAAAGGAAAACTGAATCTGGTTCCTAGCCCTGGCTCTGATACTTGGGGTAGCATAAGCTTAATCACCTCATGGTCTTCTAAGTCATATTCTCTTGGATCTTCAGTTTCCTCTAGGGTAAGGTGGGAGCAAATTTCCTTAATGGGATACTATGGAGATGGCATGGGAGCTGTAAACAAAAGGGCTGAGTATACATAGGGTAACATCGTTAGTCCTTACTTGTCCCTCTGTTTTAATTGGCTTTCCTTTCTCTTCCTTTTTTTTATGGTTATAATTTTTCTGAGTACCATAAGCCATCAAAGTTGGAAGGGATGACATCTAGATTACCAATGAAGACAGGCAACCTTTCCTTTATCTATACAACAAGCTCTGTGTTTTGAAGTGGTTCACTGTGGTCTTGAGATGGGTCATTAATAGTTTTTTGTCTTGGTGAAATTGACAGAGGAGGCTATCAGTCACTCAGCCAAGCTGCTGTGGGACAGCTAGGCTCATACCACCTGATATATGAGCCACTCCATGTGATTAACTTCGACAGGTAACTTCAGGCCGACTGGCAAGTTGAAGAGCATTTTACGTACAAATAACAGTTCTGGGATATGTCTTGAGTGATAGGATAATGACTGAGTGCAACAGAGTCCTTTAATCTTTGCTTGTGAAACACATTTGGTTTCCTTTCGAGACCAGGATACAACAACAAAATCAATTAACAAAACCTCACAAAGATCTTTGTCGATACTTTGAAGTTTGGTATTTTTCAAGCTTACTTCAAATATAGAACTCCATGGAGGGCCAGGCTCATTCATCTCTGTCTTCAAAGAGCCTGGTAGGGTTCTTTACAGAAATTTAATAATAATAGCAACAATATCAACTATGATGATGATAAATGCACCATATTATCCCTATTGCTACAGACTTACAGAGTACTCAGCTACCCACTGAGACAAATCGTATTGTCCCACTTCTCATATGAGGAAACTGGCTCAGAGCTGTGAAGCAAGTTGCCAGAAACACACACCAATGAGCGGCAGAGTGGACGCCTGAGCCAGGTCTTCTGGCCAGAGTCCTTTCTAATAAACATTTCTGAAAGTTAATGAAATAGGATAAAATGTTTCGGTCTATAAAATCTACTAGTCAGCATTTATTGTTCTCATCAGTTGTTTCCTAAAGATGAGTAAGGCCCTCCAGGCTTTCAAGGTTAACATCACAATCTGATTTCAGGGCCATTTTGGAATGAAAGATGTGCCCTCTTTTTGTTTTTGTTTTTGTTTGTTTTTCTCTTAATGATACTGCAAATGATGAGACTACTTGATGCTCTTCCACCTACTCTTGGATTCTTTCGGTGGTCTTAAAAATTAAAAAGTATAGTTCCTGCCTCAGAGAACATGGCCTTCCAGAGCTGGAGATGTTTCACTCTTAAGACTTCACTGAAATCCACTGAGTAACAATTGAGGCCCACTGGTCACCCAGGGCAGAGTGCAGCCCATTCACAGTTAAGACCACAAATTGTCATATATTGATGGCTATAAGCAGACTCCACTTCTACATAAGGTGATTGATTTTTGCATGGGAACCTAAGCAAAGGATATTAAACTCAGAAGAGGATTTGGTAGCATTAAACAAAAATGATACTTTCCTCTCACACAAATGTGAAAAGGTAATTCCCCCCACAGCTTCATCACCTGTTTCTTCTCTCTGGGCTTTCATCATAGCAAATCTCTATAAAGAAACTGGCCACAGAGGTCATTATCATCTGTGTTAGCTAAAAATTTGATTAAGCTGGCCACCAAGGATTAGCATGAAAAACGCTAGATTTTTGTTCTAGGAACTTAATTCCTCTTTCCCTCATTTTTGTCATGTTTGCAAATTTCATTTGCATTTTAATTTCCCGTGGTTTGCCAAAGTCCAGACCAAGACTTAAGCTGTTGTTTCTATTCAGGTGAAAAGTGCATCCACAACTGACCATCTGCACTGGCCACAGAGAGTTGACTGCCCAAGGCAAGTTATCTTTGTTGCATCCTTCTAAGTATTCTAGGGAGGCTTTGCTACAGAGCCCACCAATCAAAAACAATTTTTTTAAATTACACTAAATAAAATGTCTTGAGACATTGGCCTATTAGAAACTTTTCTTGGGGCTTTAAGAATAATATCAATGCCACCAAATGTGGCAGCAACCCAGACTTTGATGCAACCCTGAGAAAGACAGTCTTCTCCTGAGAATTGAATTCTTAAGTCTATTCTGGGTCAATTAGCATGGATAGTAGCACCAATAGGGACTCCTACCTGACACTCACATAAAGGAAAACAAAGTGAAATAGAGGACCAGGATGTGAGACTCTATCATTTATGCCAAGCAGGCTGAATGCTGACTCTTTAGGAAAGTCCTCTCTCTGTGCCTCAGGGCACATGGTGGATAAAATGGTAGTTGTGAGGAGTAAATAAAAGCAAAGCACTTAGAATAGAGTTTAACACAGTAGGTATTCAGATGTTAGCCAGCAGTGTTATGGTGTCATGTAAATTAACTTGAGTTTTCTGCTTATGTTCCCTGTAGGAAAGAATTTGGAGATTCCAATCTGATCCTCTGCCCAGCCATCTCTTGTACCCATTCTCTCTCTGTACCATACACAATAAAGTTTGTGTCAAGTAATCCACCTGCCTCTGATTTTTGTCTGGAAAAACCTGCAAGATCTTTAAATTGAAATATCAGTACATCTCCTGTCTAGTCTTCAACCTATTTAGTATTGATCATTTTTTGGAGCAACGGTGTCTTAAAGCCAAATTTTTATTGCACTATCAGAGGATCCACTTGGGAAAACATGTTTAAACACACTTAGCTTTCCTTTAATTTCATAACACAGCACCTATTCCCTGACTCGAGGCATCAATCCATCTGATGGGTGATGCCACAGTCGCCACCATGGCAGTGCTTACATTAAATCACTATTACCTGTTAGTACCCAGATTTGTAAGGAGATTCCAAGGACCCATTTTAAAATCCTATTTGTGGCAGAAAATTTGCCAAGAAGAAATCTTCTTAAATGCATTTGAGTTTATACTTTGGTCTAATTTAAATCCTTTGTTCTCTGACCAGGTGCTCATCAAAACATCACCTGTATTTAACACTCTTCCCCAGGGATTCTCATGCACATCCAGGTTTGGGAACTTTTGTTGAAAATCTTGCCTGATAAATCAACACATGCAGTATGGTGTTGATGTGATGGTGATCACACAGCAGAACAGTCTTCAGAATATTAAAAAATGATTTTAAAAAATGTACATGGGGGTTCATTGCACCAGCGGCATTCACCATGTTCCCAGGAAGTCATTTCTATCTGTCTGCTAGCACTGTGAGAAGCTATTTCAAGGTCTTCTCTCAAGAGATCTTCCAGACTGGTCTTGCAGACTAAATAAAGATGATGCTAATTGCTGAACTCTATTACTGGAGTGGAAAACATAGCACCATCTTTATTTGAGGCTGAATCTCCATGACAACACCAAATAAAAAGCTGGGTGAATATTACTTCTTTCCTGCACTCTGTAGGCCACAGGCCATGGCCCTTTGTAGTCCAAGTGAGTTAACACACCTTTAAGCAATTATTCCAAGCTACTCAGTAGGGTTACTCCGACTTTATTTAGCCCTAAAGTCTTCAAAGACATTGCTATTTTTAAATTGCATTTCATGCTTTGATGGGTTTCATTGTTTTCTGCCCAGTCAGGCAGTAAGCACAGTCAAGATAACCACTGCTTCAATTCCCTTGCTGTTCACAGATTTGCCGTCATTTTGCAGAGAGGCAGGCTGGTGCGCAGTACGACGGGGTGCTAGAGCCGTCGTACTCCTAGCTGCTGAATCCAATTTTGCCCTACTCTACTGTCATGTGGGCTCATTGCTTACACTCTGTGCATCAGTAGTCTCATCAGTAAAGTGGGTATAATATTAGTAATCGCATCTTAGGGTTATTGATTAGGATTAAATCAGTGCATGTAATGCATAATACAATGCTTGGCATATAACATAATGCTCAATAATTATCTGTTACTTTTCTTATTATGAATATTACCAACTGAGCTATAGCTGCTCCACTTATATGGTAGGCACTAATCACACATGGATATTTAAATTTAAGTTAGTTAGAATTACTTTCATAAAATAAGAACTTGTATTTCTAAATTGCACCGGCCACATCCCGAGTGCTCAGCAGACACATACCGCTAGTGACTACCACACTGGACAGCAAAGATACAGAACATTGCATTCTCCCAGGAAGTTCTGAGCCACTGCCTAGAGAGTATAAAAAGGGGAATAAGAACTTCTTCTACAGAAGAGATAGCTTTTGTTCTTAGACTCTCCATTGACTGTGCAAATACCATAGTCTCTCTCTGAGGGCATCAGGGCCCTTTTCTTAGGAGCATTTCTTTTGTAGCATCTAAAAAGTGGTTTACATTATGGAGTGGGCAATATATATAGTGAACCAACAAAAAGAAGTGTTTTCCAGAAATGGTTTTGTTGCAGCTGGGAAGACTCCCTCCATTCCTTTCATGTGGTATTCATAAGGCTCTTTATTTATTTACTCTGGCATCACACATAATTCTTGAAAAGCACGCGAGGTGGCAACTTTGCAGTCACCACGTGTCTTGCAGTGGATCCCCATAGCTAGCAGAGAGGATGGTTTTCTGAATCACCACCCAACAAGAAGCAATGTACCCATTCACGCACTATACCCATAGCAGAAAAGCCAAGAACAGAAAAAGCCAAGTTCAGTATTCAAGGAGTGAACACAGGCCTTCACACAATCCCAAACAGCCTATTTCCAGACACTATTCACCTGTGATTGGCCAATTTTGGAATTCTGATTGCAGTGGGAAAATACTGGATCCTTTTCCTTAGAATCAAATCAGCATGTATTATTTGTCCTGCCTGGCTAGCCCCTGGCATCATTTCCTGACTGGCACTTCATAAATGTTTGACAGTGAGGGAAAACACAGGCAAACAGGAAAAGATGTCAGTCATTTTCAACAAGCAGACACTGTATATGAATCACAGATAGTAAGTAATGTTATACGTTATCTTGAGGAATCTCTGCTACCAATTCATATTTGGGAAGAACTTTTACTTACAACTCACATGGAAAATTAGTAGGCAGAGCCAGTGTAACACACTTAACCCCAGACCAGCTCTGTTACACTGGTGGAGTAACTACACCTGAAGAGAAGCACCTCCCAGCCTTTCAGCGGCTTGTTCCAGAGCTCAAGCTATAAAACAGCTGTGTAAGAGGGAGGGAAAGTAAAAATATATTTTTTGAGCTTTCATTCAGGCTCTACATTTTTTAAGGAAAAAAACTGACTATGTTGATCACTAAACATTGTCAATAAAATAGAATCAATGAATCTATTATTAGAAGTGAAGAAAAAGATAAAAATAAAAATCTAGAGAAATTTTTAAAAATCACATTATCATCAATTACCTGTTAGAGTCAGCCTGCTCTTACATAACAGTTCAGAGTTTTGTTCTATCATGTGCCTACTCACACAGCATCTCAGTTCATCTTCAGGGCATCACACTGGGGCAGGTGGTGATGTCTTCCTCTATAGATACACAAACTACAGCTCAGGGCATGAAGAAAATGGTCTGTGACAGAAGGTTCGTGACAGAAGGAGCTTGAGAACTCATTCAGACCCCATTATACCCCAGCATCTCTTCATTAAACAGCCACAATATCTTTAGACTGACAAGTTCATATTTAAGCCAAGGAGAGAAAAATCCCTCATTACAGAAGATATGGGTTTATAGTGCAATCTGGCGGGGTGGGGAAGGGAAACATTTTTTCTTTTACTATAGATGTAACTATATGTAGTACTAGATGTAGTACTAGACGTAGTACTATAGATGTACTATAGAGGTAAATAACTCAGGCCAGAATAGAGAAGTTAGACCCCGCTCTAGACAAAGAAGTGAATTATTAACAGCAGATAACAACACATGCTGTATACATCCCCGAGGCCATGGGATAAGTGTGCTGCATGTGGTGGGAGGAAACAGGGCTCTGTATTGCACATCATTAAGCTTTTGACTTTGAATGCCATTAGAGCATGGTTTAGAGACATTGCATATGCCAAATTTAAATCTAGGCTTCATATTTTTAAGCAAGTAGACTTGTAAGGCTTACCAAAGATGATAAATCTAGCCTGAAAAGAAAGAGGGAAGTTTACTATTTCTTTTGTCTACTAGTCTTCTTGTCAATGGAGCCTGATCCCAAACCACCCAATGAGGTCTGTGGAGCACTTGCTGTTGTCAGGGCCTGGGCAGAGAAAGCTGAGACAGAACATGCCACAGCTCCTCCAGGAGTTCACCATCCAGTGGCAAAGCCAGAACATCTACAGACACGACACACAGGTGCACAGAAGTATGCAAAGAGGTCTAAGAGCAGCGATTTCTCTCATGGAGTGACAAAGACAGTCTAACTAAGGCTTAAAAAGTGGGACAACATGAGAGAGGGTGTTCCAAGCAGAGGGACCATTCTAAATATAGTCAAAGTGCATGAAATGGTGGCAACATTATTAGCAGCTGTGTTAGGTTGCAGATCTTGAGTACTACTGTCTGAAACCACTATTCTAAGTACTTATTAGGTATTAGCTTGATTAATCACAATAACCTATATCAGATACGCACCATCAGGCCCACTTTATAGCTGAAGAAAGTGAGGCACAGACACTAAAGTCACTCTCCCAAAGTCACACGGATAATAAAATTGAGGATCTTAGGTGTAAGTTGAGACTTCTGAGGTCAGAGGCCATGGCTCTGACCACTATAATGCCTTCCATGGATAAATACATGGGCTGTTTGAGGAAGATCCACTCTCCAGTATAGCTACACCACAGGGCTTCTCACCCATAGTGCTAGCAGAATTGGGGGCTACACAATTGTTTGTTACTGTCTATTGCAGAATGTTTAGCAGCATCCCTGGCTCCTAACCACTATATTCCAGTAGCATCTCCATCTTGCAATTGTGTACACCAAAAATGTCTCTGGACAAATGTCCCTCGACATTGCCAAATGTCCTCTGAGGACACAAATGCCCCAGTTGAAAACCACTGAACAAGCATATGATATGTAAGACTGGAGAAAGGCAGAAAATATACTAGAACTTAACTGTGAATATCCTGAAATTCTATTCTGAAGGCTGTGGAAATGTACCCTGTAGAGAGAAAGGTGCCCTTGGGCTTTAGCCAGTGAGGAGTAGCAGAGAAGATAACTTGAAGAAACATTAGGAGGTACTATAAGAGATAGCACAGACTTCTGTGTTCTCAGCAAGAAACAGGATTTATTCCGACTTTATATATTGCATGTTCAAAAACCCTAAAGCTAAATATAGCAAAGGATGATCTATAAGAACAGTACAAACATTTAGGCAACCATTTCACCAGTGTTGCCTGTAATGTGGCCAATCCTTGACCTGAAACCTCAAAATTCAGTTTCATTTTAGCTCAGAAAGCTTCTGAATCTGGTGGAGGGTGGAGGGTGGCAGGGGGCAGCAACTGAATACTCAGTTTTCTTACAAAGCTCCAATGTCAGATTTCATGTCACCATTTAAGTGTGAACATAATCTGTCAACTTTGCAGAGTCTATTTATGCAGAAATATTTACTCACATGGCAACAATGGAAAAAAATGGAAATATATTTCCTCCAAGTCCCTATAATGGACAAAATTGCAAGCCCAGGAATATGTGTTCAGAGCAGATATTTTATAAACAGGAAAAAAAGATCTATGTACCTTCTAAATATTCTGCAATAAGCACATTACTTTTATAAAACAAAAGGTGGTTTTCAAATTATTTAATTGAGAATCATACCTAAGGTCGTGAATAAACACTGCCCTAATTGTAAAATTCCATGCATTCTTCAAACATCAGCTTTCTTCTTTTCTGTTGTTACCTGTTTTGGCTTCTAGAGAGTTCTTGATTGTGTCACTGGGAAGAATTAGAAAGGATTATTTTCTTCACCCTCTTTACAAGACTGCCATGACTATTTTGAATTGAGTGCAGTTCCAAGTTTCTAAAATAATAGTTTTTAAGATGGATTTCTCTTCAAAAGAATAACTTGACTGCCCATGAAAAGTTATATGGTCCCAGAAGACATAAACAATGTTTCTCTGACAGAAAGCCAGCCTAGGGTCAGAGTCAAGGGCTTTCACATCAGACATGGCATAACTCTGACCCAAACATCTTCCTACCTCAGTTAACTCATCTGGCAATATGGGCATTTGAAGTCCCTCATCAACCAGATGTGTTTGAAGTTGAGTGAGATGACACAAGCTAAGGTCCCAGGATGTGGTCTGATGCATGGCTGACATTCAGTAGTTGGTGTCCCTTCCTCTCTGGTGTTTAAGAAAATCATCCAGGACTTTGGGGACAGCAGACCTACCGGGGACCCTCTTTGAGACTCTTGTGTTCAGATAAGGAAATGATCTGCCTTTAACAAGAGCATCTCCTGGCCACTGTGTGACCCTCCCTCAACTCAAGGCAGGAATCTGAACCTTGCAGCCCATCTCACTGTGATCTCAGTGACAGCTGGGAAGGCTGGGAGGCTGCAAAGGTAGGATCCAAGCCACTCTGCATCAGCAGTTCTCCCGGGAATAACACAGGCCTTCAGCTCACTGTGTAATGGGAAAAATGTGTAACAGAGAATATTGTCTTCAATAGCTTTGTTTTAAAAAGATACTCAAATAGAGTGCTTAAGTCTAGTGCAGGCATTCCACTAATGACTTGAAATTTGAAACAGCTGGAGTTTTTTCAAGCTTTACAGTTTGTCTTTGAAGAAGATTGCTAAGCTTTTAGATTTTTCATAAATAGTAAATAGATT
Organism: Trachops cirrhosus; assembly: GCA_028533065.1. NCBI lineage: Eukaryota > Metazoa > Chordata > Mammalia > Chiroptera > Phyllostomidae > Trachops > Trachops cirrhosus. The sequence goes on along the minus strand of CM052544.1, from coordinate 39,353,754 downwards.
GTCATAAATGTCCTGTAATATGTGCTTTGTTCCTTTTATTTGGAGGGAAGTTGCAAATTCTGATTAAACATTATAAGTCATTATATAGCAGCCATTGTGTGGGGAGAACAGCCACCAAGAAGAGCAGTTTCTGCATTGATGAAAGGCATGTAAAGATATCAAATCCCAAACATCTGCCAAGCTTTGTTGGGAAAAAAGGGGGTGGGGCGGGAGGGACACTGAGCAATGTGTTGTGGAATTTTAAGGACAGCAAACAGCTAGCATGAATGTAAGTAGTTTCAAGATGTCAGGAAGAAATTCAGATCACAGGGTTAGGTGATTAGCGCTCATTTCATAGGTGACCCCTTCCTTCCCTTCAGAAGTGAAAAAGGTTTCTTCTTTTCCAAGACAGATGTTCACAGAGCAGAAAACAAGCAGCCAGTGAGTTCAATTGATAAAATCCCAAGTGGGCAGTGAAATGAAGCATCTCCACCCCCTTTTCCTCCAGGGAACAGGAGCATGACATTGTTCAGACTGTTTGGGGACTGCTGATATCAAGCTTGGGCTTTGGCAAAGCAACAGACCTTTGCTGGCATGATGCCTGGCCTTTCCAGAAGCAGCGCTCATTCTCAACACCATTTGATTCTCCTTGGCCACTGGAGGCCTGGGTCTGGGATTGCATACAGAAGATGCAGGCAATTTTCTTGACTGCACGCCATCTCTTCTGGCCTCAGTAAGAGTTGGAAGAGGAGTGTACACTGCTGGAAATTCTCTTAGAAAATGTCCACCCAGCCTGGAATGGAGGGCCAGCATATAGGGACTCCTAACAGAAGGTGCTCTTCATGAGAATTATTTGGAAATTGAACACTGAATTGAACAGAAGCTAGTATTTTTCATGTAATGCAGGCCTGCTAATTACCACCTCCAATTATACATATTCTGACCCTAAGTTCCACAATGATGGGGACTGTTTTTTCCTCCTTGACATTGTGTCATCACCACCTAGCATGGTTCCTGGACCATGGTAGATGGTAATACACTTTTTGAACTGATATATAAATACATGGCTAAGCAAAAGTAAGTTTACAGTTGTTTGTATAGAAAAGATCACAATAATTAATAAAGAATAATAATAAACTCTTGTGTTTCACATACTCACAACTGTAAATCTACTTTTGCCAACCCCTGTGGGAGTTATGATGCATGTATTTTCAACTAATGTGAACTCAACCACATGGGTATGTGAAAAGGGTGGAATGAGAAGAGGAAAAAAAAAAAAAAAAAGAAGATTGCTGTTCTTGCTTTCCCTGTTCAACCCATTTAGAGCCAGGCCTCCACTCCTCCAGGAGAGTGAAGCCTCAGCAAAAATGCAGAGAATCCTAGTAACTCTGGACTCTCCAATTTCCACAGTTGCAGGACTTAGTGATTAATGAATAACGTAAAGCAGTGCTTCTCAAATTTTAATGTTCACATGATCACCCAAGGGTCTTGTTAAAACGCATGTGTGGATTCACTTGGTTGCTTAAATTCTGCATTTCTAACAAGCTTCTGGTTGATGACCATGGTGCTGGTCTTTAGACCACACTCTGGATAACATGCATTGAATAGACTGTACAAGAAAATGGTGATCATGCCCAACCTTTGCCAGGCATGCTGACTTTAAAACCTAACTACTATTAGAAAAGTGAGTCCACTAGACACAAGAATTTAACTGAACCTCACTGAGTCACTGTGGAATTGAATTACATAGTGAATATAAAAACTTGGCATAATTCAGTTGGCTATTGTTATCTGAAGGTATTTCTGTCTTAGCAGAAAAAATAAAAATATGGCAGGTTGTAATTTCACTTACAAATTGTTCTAGGTTTTCTTCTAACTACAATGGTTTAAAGCATCTAAAGTAATAAAAAGACAAATAAGAAAATATTCAAGTCCCATTTACACTGTCATATATACTGATCTTAATTGCAGACTGCAGATTTTCATCTCGTTGCTAACAGTAAGTTGGGTCTTGAATAATTAAGAAGAGGAAGCGTTGCAAGTTATCATCATTGATACAGTTTCAGAATATAAAACCACTACTGTTTTTCATATGTCACTATGACATTTCAAAAATAAAAAAAATAAATTTCAAAGAGAAAGACGGTAATAGCAAAACTAGTGCAAATACTAGTCTAACATTGAAGTGTAATAAAAGGGGCCCAGATGATCATCTGCTGAAGTACAGATGCTGACTCTGTGGTTCTTCGGGTGGAATACCCATTGGAATCACACGGACCTCTTTTAACCTATGACCATTCCAGAACCCCACCACCCAGGAGTCTATGTAAGTGCATTAGCGTGGAGCACCAGGCAGCTGTAGTTTAATCATATCCCCAGGTGAATCTAGTGACAGCCAGGACTGAGAATCTTGGTCTAATGCAGAGATTCTCAACTCTGGTCCCAGAACCAGAAACATCAGCATCACCTGGGAACTTATTAAAAATACAGATTCCTGGTTTCTTCCCAGACCTGCTGAATCAGAAACTCTTGGGATGGAACCTATCAATTTGTGCATTAGTAAGCCCTCCTGGTAACTCTGATGCATGCTACTACACATTTTTCTTGAGACAGATGAGAGTCCTTGTCAATATCTTATCCAGAGATTCTTATGAGGTGCCATTGAAAGATCTCTTGTTGAGACTTTCCTGTTGAATGGCCTACAACCTAGGCTGTGATATTTATTCTAGAGTTGGCTCCGTTACCTCCATCTGGAAGTCTTAGGAATGGAAGGAATCTTAAGGACATTTAATTAAGATTTGATTGTCACTATGCCATCCAAAAATGTGATAATTTATGCTATGCTTGAATACCTCTAGTGATAGGGAACTCACAATCACATACCCCAATCCTTCCCATCTTTAGATGCTTACTAGGTATAGACTCTGTACTGAGTATTTTATAAAGATGATTCATGTATCCTTGACAATGTTCTCTGAGATAAATGCTTTAATCTGCATTTGACCTCTGAACTAATGCTGCTTAGACAGGCTTCACAATTTGCCAAGGTCACGTGTTTTTGTAATAATATTTACACCAAGTTCTTTGTTTTAAGGCCATATATAGAGTTCATCTTCAGAAATGATAATCTGTAAGCTGCTATTTAGAAAACATTCTTTTGTCTCTAAAATAAATACCCCTTATTCCTCACATCAATATCTACCCCTTCATCATCCCTGCTGGGTCCTATTGATTAGCACACAAGATTATTATTATTGATACATTGCTTTGTATTTTGCCTATCCATTAGAGCAGTGCTTTTTCATATCTTAGCCCATGTTAAAAAGTGATAATATTGTACTTGTAAGGCACACTCAGTAAACTAGAGGGGGTTTGTGGGAAACTATGTAAGGCTTGTTGGAAAAAATGTTATCTATAAGTATATTACCAAAAAATCAAAAGTTTTAAAGAAGAGATTGAATATTAAATTTGTATCAACCTTAAAAACCTAACATTTTCAATTTTTTCATGAAAACTTGTGCTCGCTTCCATGGACAGATATTTCATACAAATTATATGCATGAAACAGCTATAAACAATTCCTGGTCAACATTCTTTGAAGATGATCTCTTCAAATTTTTGATAAAGAATGTAAATGAAAAACTTTGTATGAGTAGATAAAAAAGTTTGAAATTTCTTTTACAATTTGGAAACATAAAATAGATGATTTTTTTATTATTGTTATCATTCTTATGTGTTCTATTATAGTTGTCCCAATTTTTCCCCCACTACCTTCCTCTGCCCAGCCCACCCTCCACTTCCACAGTCAATGCCCACACCATTGTCCATGTCCACGGATTATTCATACATGTTCTCTGACTAATCCCTTCCCCTTCTTTTCACCATTCCCCACTTCCCTCTAGCAGCTATTGGTCTGTTCCATGTTTCCATGTCTCTGGTTCTGTTTTGCTCATTAGTTTATTTTGTTTATTATATTCCTCTTATAAGTGAAATCATATGGTATTTGTCTTTTGCCAATGGCTTATTTCACTTAGCATAATAGTCTCCAGTTCCAACCAACTGTTACAAAAGGTAGGTGTGGGGGGGCTCCAACTGCAGCCCCCCCGCCTTGGCTGCCAAGGATGACAATAAGTCTACCAAGACATGATCTGCTTGGGGAGGAAAGATGGCCAATCTCTCAAAGGAGAAGGGCCAAGAGCCTTTTCCTCAGTGGGCTTTCACTGGGTTCAGTTAGTACAGGAATACAGGTAAAGCTCATCAATCATTGTCAGGCAGTAAGGATCAAACAATAGATAACATACAAAGAACTATGAGGGCTTATTCTGAGTCAGGGTCTGTTAGCTAAAGGGCTACAAAACTTTGGGAAACAAACTCATTTCCTGTTCAGACCCTTATCAGAAAAGTGAGGACATTCTTAGCAAAGCAGTTTTCACAGGATTTTATGTATTCTTTCTTAGGCCTGATTATCCAGGGAACCCACTCTTTCCAGCACAGGGCTGCACCACCATCTGTCATTGTTTAAGGCTTAAGTCAGGCAGGGGAGGTAAGGCAGCCAAGAGATTAGGAGACTTCTTGCAGACAGAATGAGGACTCAGGCTATGTCAAAGCCAAGGGGTGAGGACCCATCACCCCCTTTTGCTATAGTCCCCCAAGTCCTTCCCTGGGGGCCCCCTGTGATTGTGCCTGTCTTAAGTTGTCCCTCCTTTGAGAAATCTTACCCGTCATTGGCTAACCGATCATGCACTGGGAGTCAGGCAGGGTGAAGTAAAAGAGGCAGAGACGGTGCCCCTGCCAGGAAGATAAGCTTTGTCTCCTTAGTGGCTTATGGTCCCAAGGTCACCCACTCAGCCTTAGCCATGGGGGGATTACAGCTTCTGAAACCAGGCAGGGTGGTTCCCAACAGGTAGTAATTTCTTCTTTCTTTCTGCTGCATAGTATTCCATTTTGTAAATGTACCAGAAGGTATCCACCCATGTATTATGAAAAATAGTACAAAAAAATAGAGACATTTACTGAAGAAAATACAAAATACAAGAAACATTGTACATAGTGCTATGATGCCTCAGTCCCCTTCAAAGTAGACTCCCTGGGACCTCACACAGTTCTCCCAATCACCATCAGCTGCCCCATTGTATTTTCCTGAATCTCACTTATGGTCTGAAATCTTTTCCCTTTCAATTTCAGTTTTGGGAAAAGCCAGAAGTCGCAGGGTGCCAAATCCGGGCTGTAGTGGGGCTGAGTCACCTGGGCAATTTGATATTTTGCAAAAAAACCACAGGAGATGTGATGCATGAGATGCATGAGCAGGTGCATTATCATGATGAAGCTACCAATCACCAGTTGCGCATAGCTACAACCTTCTGAATCATCCAAATAGTTTCCATGAAGGAATATTGAAGCTTAATATAAAATTTGATGCAGATTTGTTGCTCTACTTGCTCAGTCATTTTTAATGCAATGGCCACACAGGACACATGCTCACTCAACAAGAGTCTAATGCCCCCACTGATTAGTATGGTGAAGTCATCCTTGTTCACCTATGTGCATTCCAGTCCACTCGCCTTGGCTGCCAGGTTACATCAATGTCATGCAAACCTTTCTCATTATATTAACAATGGTCCCAAGCTTTCCAGACAGGCCCTTATACACAAATGCAAATATGAAAATGCAAATTGGGATCAGCAATGAGATATGGATCTGTCATGAGGTCCACATAGCCATCTGGTCCCACCACACATCATGAATGAAGTCTTCATGAAGTTCCAGGGCCTCTTGTCTACCATAGACATTGGCACACAGTACGCTAAACCTCATATCTAGGTGGAAAAGCATCTCCTTGGCTATATTCCATGGCAGAATGGCAAGAGCCAGATCTCATTCATTAGATTGTTTATCTCCAGGAACTCTGAGACAAGTCACCAGTTCCTTCTCTGTTCAAGAAGTCTTCAAGATAGCCCTACATACCCAGACAATACTCCTATTGTCTAGACATAATTGGCATCATTATCCCAAGCTTTGACTAATTCTTCCAAGGTCTAAAGGGATCAGATCTCACAACACTCTACATTGTAGAAGCCTAAGATAGCAACACTTTGGCCAACCATACTACCATGCAACACTTGGACATTAAGGGCACTTTTCAATAAAAGTGGTTCAGGACAAATGCACTAGGGTAAAACATCTGAAAGCACATCCTCCATGCAAGTGATGATGTTGAATGGCTATGTTTATTCTACAGTCACTGAATATTACAACTAATATTCAGTCCCCAAAGGGCAGCTGCTAGCATCCTGCTCATAATCATCATCTGAACAAAGTCTAGTCTAAAGCCCACATGCAACAAAATAACATGGTGCTCTTGTAAAAAGTGAGGAAACATGGATCACTCCAAGGCAAAGAAATCAGCCCGCTGGGGACATACATGATCAAATAACAGTTAATAAACATGAAACTGTAACTGTGAGAAACCTCTGGGAATAATACATACAGGGGACTTTGAAACATCTGCAGAGATCAAGCATAACTTTCTTAAGAAAGACTTGCTTAAAGGAAGAAAGGGCATTTGTAAACACAGATGGCTGGGAGATCCATCTAGACAAAGGAAAGAACCCCTGCAAATGTCCTTTTGCAGAAGCCTGGTGAATATGAAAGAATGGATGAAGGCTTGGGGGCTGGAGTGGAGAAAGCCAAAAGTGTGACTTAAGATAAAGCCTAGAAGGTAAATGTCAAGTCACACAGAAATTTATAAAACAAATTAGAAATGTTTGTTTTGGGGGAGCCATTGAAGAGTAAAGAAGGTGAGAAAATAAAGAACAACATGATCTGATTTACATTTTTTAAAGAAATCACTCCAGCAGGTATGTAAAGCAATAGCTATATGTAAATACTCAGAATTCAGTTTGAAGATATTTTATTAGTTAAAATGATGATGTTGGCTTTGATTACAAAGGTGGTAGTGGAGGTGGAGAGAAGTGAAAGGAAGTAAAAATATTTCAGAGGTAAAGCAACAAGATTTGATGATGGATTGGCTTTCAACTCTACCTATCCACTCATAAGAAATCCCACTGACATCAACTGTAGTGCTTACATACTTAGACTGACTTCTGTGGCCCCAGACAGGGAAAAAATTAAGTAGGCTAGTTCCACATTTACAGAGCTGTACTACTCAAATTTAACTGATTTTATTCCAGATCATTTATCTGTACTATGGAGTAGAGAGCAATTTCTCCAATGCACAGGGCCAATCATTTTGAGATCTTTATGAAGATATCTCTATGTCTATCTGTATGTATTAAATGCATGACCCTATGCAGTCTCAAAAGTAATTTATATTTCTGTGAAGAATTTAGGCCAGCTGCAAAGTTTAGAGGAAGCAGTCCTCAATGGTGTCTCAATTTCTGATACCAATTGCAGGTTTGGAGAGTTTATAAAATTGCCCTCAGATCTGATAATTTGCTAGAAAGACCCACTGAAAGCTGTTATACTCACATTTATGGTTTGTTATAGGGATTAAAATCAGCCAAGAGAAGAATAGCCCAGGACAGAGTTCTGGAGAAGGACCAGATATGGAACGTCCATTGTCCTCTCCCCATGGAGTCAGGATGCATTTCTTTCCTGGCATCCATGTGCAACAGGACACACAGAGCCTCTGCCAACCAAGAAAGCTCACCCTAGCATCAGGGTTCAGAGATTTTACTGGGTCTCCATTATGTCTGCATGACTGATTGACTGACAGATTGAACTCAGTCTCCAGGCCAACTGATACCCCATAACCAAAAGACTCCACCCTAAATCACATTGTTCCTATCTGGCTATTACAGGGTACCCAAGCAAATAGAGATTACATCCCAAAAGCCAAGAGCAAAAGGCCAGACATCTTTTTGGGACAGGTTAAATTTTTTACTACATAATATTCCAATAATATTAAAAATTGATGACTTATGTGGCCAGCAGTAGAAATGGAGTTAAAGTAAATATTGCATTGAAATGGGAGTACAAGATTGTAGAAATCTGCTATTTTTCTTGTAAGATGTAGATTAAATAAACCAAAGTTAGGTTCCACCTTGCCCAGAACTATTTTTATACCTATAAGATTAAAAACTTATGAGAATTTCTCTATCTCTTCTCTCTTGATGGACTCGAAATCCTACTTCCTATGGTGAACTTAGGGGAACCATGAATTTCTGAGAATGCCTAAAAAGGAAGCTGGTCTGCATTTCAGCATTTTAATTTTTCTTCACATTCTAATTGTCTTGATTTACTTCTTTTTTGACTACTGAGTCAGTTAATGGGCCAGATTCTAAGGTCTTTCCTTCATCTGTCTGAGGAGAAACCACGAGAAAACAGACAGGCAAGATGATTGCCTGTTTAGCAGGACTACCAAATATACTTTGACATTCAAAAAAATCGAGCAGTTTCCATGGAGACTGACACTTGACACAATGCTTAAATGATGGTGTGACAATCAAGAGCCCATGTTAAGTTGGCATAGTCACTGATATGCAATCTATTTTTTTATTGAAGCAATCAACTCTAAAGGAAGATGAAAATATTATTTACAAGACACCCAGCAGATGGTGGAGTCATTATGGTCACCAGAAATTTCCAAAATCACTTAGACCAGATGCCTCTAAAGCGTTCCTAGGAGCTAATTTGACACTCACTGTCTCTGCAGCAGAAATTGAGTCCTCCTTATCTTTTCTGTGTCTTATGGGCTCTCTAGCCAAGACAGAACAACTGTTAAGTGACTTCAACTGTGGGATCCTGTGCCACATGCTCCTGATTTCACCTCATTGCCACTTGACTATTTCTTGCAGAGCTTATAGAAGCACAATAAGAGTATATCTCTGTAAAGGTGTCAATTTTTCTTATGTTCCACGCTTTATAAAGCATGCTTTTTTACTGACTTCCAAATTCAGAAGATGGAAGCCTGGGGTGTTTATAGTATAAAATTGGGAATCTCATGGAGCAACTCATCTTGGTTAATTTCACATGATTATATGATTTTATGGGACATGAATTTCTTCTCTGTCATTTTTATTTGCCTTACCAAATCTCTGATTTCTTTTTTTAAACTTCAATCCTAATAGCACATATACAGTTTTTCTTTGAGTGTTCTTTTGTTTGATTTTGAACACATACTTTCATGTATAAGAGAATAAGGCCTAGATTTTTTAAATAAATTAAAGTTGGTATACAGAAAGCAGTGAACAAAGAGTAAGCAAATATGCAAAAAAATTTAAAACATAGGAGAATGGTTGTTTGTGTGGAAAGCACAGAGGGCTGTAGCAGCAGAAGGGAGAAAGGGCATAATTCTGCCTTCGGAAGGCAGGAAAGGCTTCCTTGGAGAGATGACATGGGATTTGAGTCTTAAATGCTGATTAGGAGTAGACAGGGTGGAAGTGTACAGTCTTTTGGATAACACAGAGGGAAAGCAGCTAAGAATAGCACATTCAAGTTCATAGATATAGAAACAGGAAATCGAAGTTTAGAGAGCTAGCCCAAACTTCCATTCACAGGAGCAAAAGAATTTTTCTGAAAGAGGTCAGACATGGTCTGGATGGAGAATTTGAGGCAGTAGTGGAGGGTAGGAACAGTTCATTTGTGATAGCATGATACCTGATGCTCTGTGGTCGGAAAACATCCCCCCAGCAGCCTGGTATGAACCAAAGAAAATACCTGGGGTGAGGTGTCGGTTAATGTGCAGTTAGGTATAAATTTGGTTGGACTTCCATGTCAGAGAACCCATAGTGTATATATAAATATGAAAATAAAATTATATATAAATACAGGTAAAATATATTTAATTTTAAATGTATGCATCCAGTATGCAAATCATGTTCTAAAAATGACATAGGAGCATCATGAAGTGGCCCAGGGTGTAAGGTGCTGGGGCAGCTGAGTGGGCTTCTCCCTTGGCATCAAACAGAGCAACTTCTCCATCATCTGTTGTTTGTTGGGTTGCTAAGTAAGATTTATTTGAATTAGGGTTCTGAACAAGTTTGCGAATGTCTGCTTTCTTTTTTCTATTGTTGTTCAGTTATAGTTGTCTACATTTTTCCCCATTGCTCTCCCTTGCCCTGTCCTACCTCCGCTCCCAAAGATAATACCTAACCCACTATCTTTGACTGTGGGTTCCTTGCAAGCACCTCAGTGTTTCTCAAACTCCATGCATTGGTTTGGAGAAATTTAGGTTGGAGGGGTTTCCTTCATGATCTCTGAATCCCTTTTTCTCCATCACAGGGGGCTGGCACCCACAGAGGACAGTAAATATGTCAATGCAGATGGATCATCAAACTACCTTGGCTCCTACTTTCACTCCCACATTCCAGTCTTGGGATGCTATTAGCTACCCCCTCCACCTGACCCAAGTTCTTTCTTCCATGTGACCTGGGAGTGTTCTGAGAATTCAGACAGACCCTGGGATGGGACCTCTGGAATCTGAATGCTGACTCACCATATTGTAGTATAAGAATTATACTATTGCATCCATTCTCACTTGAGTTTATGTTTTTTACAAAGGCTCAGCATATCTCCTTACAAAGTATAAGATTAAATATCTATAATCAACCTGATTATCTGGCAAAAGAATGCATGATGTCAAAGATATGAAGCTATTTTCATTCCAAAAACAACATCACCTCTCAAACTTGAAAACCCCACAGGACCCATTTTTGCTACAGCAAAAGGTTTTGTACAAAGTGCAAACCTGTCACTCACAGACATGATAATCATGGGAGATTACCAGTCATTTTCATTATAGGTAATTTCCAGGTGCCCTGTTTTGCCCTGTCACTCACATTTCTGGGACCTTGTCAGACATGCCACAAGGAGTAAATCAGGAAGCCAACCAGAACCTCAGAACCAAAGGATAAATCTGAGGCCTAACTGAATACTCCAGGCCAGAGAGCATCTACCTGAGTAATGCAGGGTGGAGGATAGGTGGGGTGGTGGTCCTGCCTAGATCAGGGCCAAGAGATTCTCTGCTCTTTCGTTTACTTGGCACAGGCATTTGTTCCACCGCATAGGATACATTGGTCCAGATTCATCAGCACAGAGGACAAAATTCTTAAAAGTTCTTCCCTAAATTCAACTCTCCTAATCTCCAATGTCACAATCTGTACCCCATTTATGCTGAACAATATTTATACCTTAAAATACACCACTCTCTCCACCAAGAACCTTCCTCCCTTCTTCCCTTGTTTTAAACTCACCTTAGGTTGGTTTCATCACTCATTGTCACCTTTCCTGAGCATCTCTCCGATCTAAGACTAGAATGCCCCTCCCATGTACTCTCATAACCCAATATGTGCCTCTCTCACACTTTTCTGTGGTTGACCAGTTTCATTTACTCATGCAACCCACCTTTGGTGAGTGGTTCCTAACTGTCAGGCACAATGGTATCTATGATAAATCATTACCCACACAGAGCTTATGCTTGAGTAGAAAAGAAAGGAAAATAAAAGATGTGTTTGCAGAAAATCATTTAGGGCATAGAGTGTGGCTAGTTTAGATAAGATGTCCCTGAGAAGGTGACATATGAGAGGAGACTAAATGATGAGAAGGCACAGGCCATGCAAATATCTATGGAAAGGCATTCAAAGCATCAAGTGTACAGCAAGCATATAGTAGGTGCAACGGTCCTGAGGCAGGTGGCATGCATCAGAATGGCAAGAAGGTGAGTGTAATATGGAAGCAGCAGAGTCGAAGGGAAAGGGTTGGAGCTGTAGGTTAGAGCACAGCACATGGCAGTCCAGTGTCTAAGGCTGTCATCAAGACTATGATGTGACCTGAATGAGATTTCTCAAAGACTGAGGACTCAAAGACATAGAATGCATTCAGAATGCATATTCTGCTGAAGTAGTGAACTGACCTGACACTGGGCTGTGACTCCCTAACCAGGTTCTCTTGCTGTGTCACCTGTGTGTTACATATCAGGGCCAACATTGTCCCCACTTTTCAAAGATTAATGCTATCATCTAAGTGAATATGTCTGTGAAAAGCATAAACTGTCAAGTCATTCTATCATTTTCAGTATGTTATTAAAACAGCAAGAACAAAAACAGTGCATGTCCTTCCTGCTCTTTTGGCACCTATTTGAGCTACATGTTAATTAATAATGAACAGGTGTATGAGACTATTTCAAGCCTTTGACAGTTAGTGACTTCCTTAAAATGAGCACCTCTGTCATGCTGACATATGACCAAACTCTAGGAGACAGCACTATATCCACAGCTCTTCTGTGTCTGACTCACGTGCTCCCTAGGAGAGCCTTAGTCTACACAAGTGGCACAAGCCTTCCTGCCCCCACACTAGGGACAGTAGACAGGAGCATTAGACAGATGGACTCTGATTTTCACCTTTTACCACCTGGGTCACTTTGGGCAAGTTAACCTCTCTAGGTCTCAATTTTTAACACCTATAAAATGAAAACATTGAAAGATATCTTTCTTATAGAATATGTATGTGTGTGTGGATTTGATGCAATACTACTTATAGAGTGTTTAAACTTGATACCATTTATTGAATACATTGTGCTGTAGCCCCAAATTGGTGACACCCTGGGCTGAACTCAGCATAATGGCCTATTTTGTTAGGACAACACAGTCTCACTCTTCCTCCGAGTCTCCCTCCCTCTTTCATCCTTCTTTTCTTGTCCCTCCCTCCCAAAACCTTATTTCCAATAAGGTCACATTCACAGGTGTCAGGAGTTAGGACTTCAATATATCATTTCTGAGGGGAATGCACTTCAATCCATAACTTGTCCCCTGTGGAACCCCAAGTGGTTATTGATAGTTAAGAACCCAGGAGCAGACACAAGTGTGAATTCCAGCTCTATGTCTGATTTCTGCTGTGGCCCTGAACAAGTTACCTGATCTGAACTGTAGTTTTCTCAAATGTAAAACAGGAAAAACAATACTTGGCTCATTGACTAGGTTAGGCACTAGTGCCAAATAAAATTCTTAGAATAGCCTATGTTGAGGGCATAATCACTCTTAAAGCTAAAGAAAGCTCTCTAAATGGAATTGGTCCCTGGCCTGCTGGATAGCACAGGCCATGAATGCAGTGTCCTTGGCAGGGGTTTGAGTTTGCTTTAAGCCACCTCCACCCACTGCCTGGTTCCTGGGAAGCAGAAGTGCATACTTTGTAAAGAAGTGGATCTAGACAAACAGAAGGGCATTTCTAAAGACCATCCCCAGCGTCACTTTTTTCCTGGAATTAAGCAGAGAGAGCCTCTGCTGTCAGTCTTGTGATGCAGAATTGGAAGGCAGGTGTTTCTGAATCCCATTTTGATGATCACGCATTGCCAAGGTTAGCCAGTGAATGAAGCTGGAATTGCAAAACAAAACACCACCAATCTGTGCCATCCAGAGAGCTGGGGATTCTGAATGCTTTAGTAAACAGATTCAACTTGGGGAGAAAATGTTTGCACAGGCTCTCTTTAAACATATGCAGCAAGTAATGGAAAATTGAGGCAAACATTTCAGTATCTCAAACCAAAGAACAACATCCAACCTGGGTCTATTTCAGTTATCTCAACTTTTATGACTTGAATAGTCTCATAAAAGTGCCAGTTCTCCTTTTAATTGAGTGTGCTATCAAGGCCAGAAGTGATAAACAGAACTTGACAGCACTGTAAATTTCTAAAAATGTCCCTAATGTCTTGCTGTACTCGATGTTTAGTCCATGGGCCAGCACTAGCAGCACCTGGCGCTAGTTAGAAATGCATAAATTTAGGCTTCCATCCCAATTTAGCTGAGTGAGAACCTACATTCTAACAAGACCTCCAGGTGATTCACAGGCACATTATAGATTGAAAAGTGCTCTTTGGCTCCAGTGTGCTCTCCCAATCTGCCTCATGCTGACTCGTGTGTATGTATCTACTCAGCAGCCCATTTGTACCAGCCAAGGGCAGCAAACACATCCCTCTGTGCAGATTATCCTCTACTGAAGAAATGGTGGCTCCTAAAAGCCCATCACTAAGTCCATTTGCTCCTAAGTCCAAAGAGACGCCATCACCAGCCACAGCTAACATAACCCATTGGGGGTGATGGTGTTGAGGAGCTTCTCAACTGGAGCATGTCTATGTTCCAACCCATGAAAATTTGCAGGTGGAAATTTCTAAATCAACCTTGTTCCCAGTCTAGTGACAAAGAATAGTCACACAGCTGGTGGATTCTCTTCCCAGCCAAAGCAGTGGCCAAACCTAGCCTCTTCTTGCCAAAAACATGGCATTCAAGGCTCTTCCCAGGACCACAAACATGCCTTTTGATTTCAGGGAAAAAGAGTACATACATCTTTCTCACCTTCTGCCTCCGTGGGTTTTGCAGGGTTCCTCAATGAAAGGCCCCAAAGGAGAGTTTGCAACACTGGCTACCAATACCTGAGCCAAGGCTGAACTGTATTCATAGTTCAAAATACACATCTAAAATATTCACATCTAATCTATTTAGACTGGACACTTTTTCCATTGACCAAGCTGTTATTCTGTTAGAGCTTTAAACAAACATCTCTACAAACATAGACACCTAAAAATTGAAGGTAGTCTGATTTCCAACATGACTCCACTCCAAGTAAAAAGCAGTTTTAATCAAAACTGGTTTATAGTAAGTAAATGGATGTCAAATAGCCCCTCCCCCAGTTGTAGCATTCTGATTTTCTTAAAGATTGTGTCAGTAGGGCACATGCACTCAATATTTAAACACCAGTAGTCAACTGAGGCATCTATCATAGAGCATAACACATACAACCTATCTGCTACTGTATCTTTAAGCACTGAATTTGCTTTCTACTTGTTTTATTGTCAATTCCACAGTTTCTATTCTGTATGCTTGTTATTGATTTATGCAGTGATTTTGAAAAAATTTAGCATACCTAAAATATGTTTATAAGCAGATTGTTTCTTCAAACATTTTCCTTGTATGCTAAAAGAAAATGCACTTGGGGAGGTGGAGTCATACAACAAACCTCTGCCTAAGGGAATTAGCAAAGTACTGCACACCCTTCCTTTGAAATCTTTTAAGGAACATCTGAGCAATTCTGAATATAAATAAGTCACTTCAGCTAAAAGTGTTACTTATGACCCAGCTGTTCTTTGTGGCAGTTAATACTTCTTTAGGTGCAAGAGTCTCATGGGGAGCCATTATGCAATTTACTAAAGTAGTTAGCAGAACTATCTGCTGAGTGATTGTAGCACATTAAATATAGTCAATATTCATTTCCAAGGAGGCATCTTAAGCTTCTCAGAGCTTGATACACTATATATTCAATGGCAGTATTACTTGCACTCAAAGATGGTATTGCATGCACTTCAGTTTAAGCAACTATAACCAGAAAATACCATTTTCTCTGTAGGGATAATGACTTAGTTGGCCATTATTGAAGAAGAATGATTAAAGATCACTGGCATGTCATACAATCTTTTAGAGTAAAGAGAGTATTTTATCTCTGAATTAAAATGGGCGATAGCTAGTGAGAAAGGCTGCAACATGATGATCATCTGGACTCCCTGCAACATCCCTAAGATATTTGAACAGCTTACTCAAACAGCAGAGAAACATGACTGTTTCCTCTTAACTGGGTCTTTAGCACTAACCTGTATGTTGAAATTAAGGTTGAGCTGCATGGGAGTTTGCTTTTGTCGAAGCTAGAGGAGAAGGAAACACAAGAGAGTGTAAGACCTATGTCTCAAGGAAGTGCAAGAGAGTGTTGTCCACCTTGGACAGCAGCCCCTGGTCAGTTTCTCTGGACCACACAGAGGAAGAGAAAAAGGAACCAGAGAGGAAGGTGGTTCTGAGCTTCTGTCTCTAAGCTGGTGAAAGTAGTAAAATCATAGCTGCCACACTGCCAGAGCTTGATGATCTTTCCAGTAATCTATGTAAGTTTCTTCACTCTTTGGGTCTGTGGGTCTGTGTAATCTGAAAACAGTACCAATCTCCTTGAGAGGTCAAGAGTATGGACATGGGCTGGAGAGGAGCCTAGGGATAGCCAGAGAGGTCAAATCTAACAACTAAGAGCTCAATAAATCTGAATAAAATCCAAGTAGCTCTTCCCAGGGCAGTGGCTCAGTTGGTTGAAGCATAGTCCCATACACCAAAAGAGTTCAGGTTCAATCCCTGGTCAGGAACTTACCTAGGTTGTAAGTTCAGGGTGCGTATGGGAGACAACTAATTAATGTTTATCTCTCTCTCACCTCCTCTTCCTCTCTTTCTAAAATCAATAAATATATCCTTGGGTGAGGATTTTTTAAAAATCCAAGTAGCTCTAAAAAGCACCTCCTTCTATACAAAAAATGCTTAAGAGGGTCTCTTTAGCTGCCCAAGACAGAAGAGCCAACACCACATTGTGGCTTAACTTGTGAAGGAAAAGACCGCACATACCAAAGTCTGGGAATACAAGCACAGAGCAGTTCAGAACTAAACACAGTCTCTTAGTAAGCAAACCAGAACTCTGGAATTCCTCATGGCCCCAAAATAAGTTTATGGAGGAATTCATCACACATTTCCTATGAAATGAATAGCACTTCTCTTGTAATTTATTTCTATAGCATGTCTCCAACTTGTCTCTGATAAAGAGAAAGCAATATAGGAGACAGAAGGCAACAAATGAATGATGCTTATCAGGGATGAATATAACACAAATAGCAAGTGCATATTAAATGTTTGCTAAGTGCCTATGTGTACCAACTACTTTATTTATATAATCCTCAGGACCACTCAGTGAATAGGTTCTATTAATTATACTCTTAAGCAGTTAAGTAAACTGAAGCAAACAATGTTTACACAGCAAACCTTCTGCCCATGGCCACGCAGCAAGTGGCAGAACAGGAATTCAGACTGCCACAGTCTGCCTCCAGAGTCCCATTGATGAACGCTTTACTTATACACAATCTGCGTACACAGACTGAACTAAGATACAGTTTAAAGGTCACAAAATTCAACCTTCTTTTATTATTTTTATAAAGTCATTTGTTTGTCTCCCACTCCTTCTTCACCTCTCACTATATTTGTGTGTATGTGTCTCTTTTCCTCCTTTGCTCACTTCCACCTCTTCCTACCAGGACATGGCAGGAACTCAGCAGCCCTCCCCTAAGTCAAAATCCCACCCCTCACAGCATCATATTTCTTCCTCTGATTCCCAACTAGCACCACCAGGCACTCCCCTACCAAACAACCCATCATGTGTTCTGGATGCAGGAGTATCCGAGAAAACTCAATGTCTAGTTCAAAGGCCTGGTACCTTGGCCAATACAGAGCTCTTTAACATGCTGTGAGGATGTTTTCTTAGTTCAGAGACACATGTGATAGACATATCCATGTCCATTTATATCCCACTACTGGCACACAAGCTGTCTCCTTCTTATGATCCATCATAAAATGCCTGCTCAATTCCCCAAACTTATCCCATAACTACCCAAGGCCTGGGATACATTGATTGCCTTCATTTCTACTTATTCTGCCTACAGGGAAAATAATGCTTTCAGAATATGAAGTAGAGTCTGTAAATTGACCATTATCCAATACCATTTTCAGCAAAAGTGATACCAGTGTTTAGTACTTTACATGTCAACATCTCAAAACCTGGGGCATATGTTAAGGAGTGGAATGCATCTGGAGGCTTTTATGAAAAAGGAAATATGGGCAGAGCAGTGATTGCCTGAGTTTGCTCACAGAGTACCACAGAGGACACAGAAATGGAATGAAATAAACGGCCCCATCCAACTTGAATACATAATATGGTCCATTTGGACATCCCAATCCTGTGAGTTGAATGATGCTGCTGATTGATTTTATTTTTACAGTTGGCTCAGTTACAGAAATTGATATTTGGGCAGTATTTATAGGACATCAAAAGCCAGTTGAAAAGTAAGTGAATTCATTCAAACAGATTTCAGCAACATTCTGATTAAGTAGTAGCAAGGGGAATGGGGTGCCTGAGATTTATTGAATTCTCTAGTTGACTTGGAGTTATCCTCTCTGTTTCATTCTTTAAAGTTAAAATTCATATTTTCAAAAATATATATTCCATTCTATTTCCTTGGTAAATCATGCTGAGAATTATTTAATCATTTTTTACTCAGGTAACATTCCAAATGGGCCTTAGGTTCATTTCTCTGACCATTGGCCCTACTGTAGAAGACTGCAGGTGTAGAAGGCTAGAACACTGGATATTTCTCTCAGATCCTATTAATTCCCTGAAAAAAATAGTTTTTTCCATTCCTTTTATCAAAATGATGATTGATGACCCCATCTTCCCCATCTAAAAATGGCTTTAGATGAAAATATAGATAGGACATTTTGGGTTTTCATTTTAAAATCAACAACAACAAAAAAAAAAAAAGAGCACTGACTGGTACGGCTCAGTGGGTTGGACATCATCCTGAAAAGGAAAAAGTCACAGGTTCAATTCCCAGCTGGGACACATGCCTGGTTGGAGCATGTGTCAGGTCCCCAGCTGGGGGCATGCATGAGAGTCAACCAATCAATGTTTCTCTCCCTCTCTTTCTCCTCCTTCCCCTTCTCTAAAAATAAATAAATAAAATATTTGAAAAATGGATAGAAAATACTTCCAAAAGTTTGATTTTGAAAAAAGTATATTAAAATCAGACTAACATCTTTGCCAGTAGACAGAGGCATAGCACAACTCTGTTGCTGACTGCAGCTTTGGAAAGGTTAAGTCAGGTTGATTGTCAACATCTACAGATAGCTATAGAAGGTCTGTGAACTACTTGTCAACTTTTTCTTCCTTAAAGATCAAAAAGAGTCAGCCATTCAGTCAAAGGTGTTTCATATTACAGGTTTTCTCCAATCCATCACCTGTCTTAACTAGACTTTAAAGAAGCAATAGATATATTATTCAAATGTAGAAATTATAACAAGCTAAATGGAAACCTTGTTTTAAACACAAGGGCCTAAGATAAATCAAATCCCTGTCTCATTGAAAACTGATATATTCTTGTTTCTGGGCATCTGTTGGCAACTTGTAGCTCACCAGGTACAATGATCCATCAGCAACAGGAAGGGAGAGTTGTTGGTGCTGGGCAGAAATGAGATTCTATATCCAGGTGTGAGCTTTTTCAGAGGAAGAAAGGAAAAAGAAGAGCATTCAGGACAGAAAACTCTACCCAGGACACCTGGTATGGATGAATCTCTGCTCTCTGCTTTTCAAAATCTATTACTACATTCTGTTATTTCTCACTCATGCAACATCAGAGATACACTAGGGCTGGCCGCATAAAGGACCTTATGTTCCATCAAGCTCACTTGCTTTCTCTACTCCCCTGCTTTACAATATTTTCATTGACTAAAAGGAAGTGGATGAGCAAGTGCAATTAAGAGAATAGGTTCCAGTGGGTCAGAAATGGATTCTAGAGCCAGATAGCCTGGCTCTGCCAGCTGTGAAGTATTGGGAGTTATACTTAACCTCTCTGTGCCTCTTTTTTCCCATCTGCAACATGAGGAGAAAGAAAGCACCTTCTCAGGGGATTTACAAGGCGATCCATCTTTTAAGCTTGATGTCATGTATCACATAGGAAACACTCTATGTTAACCATTACAATTATTATTAAGCAAACTTTCTTTAATCAGCCATTTCAAATAATCCCATCTTTTTCCAGTTTCTAACAGCCCATGAGATCTTCCCAACTTCATATCACACTTCTTTCTCATTTTTCTCACAACAAACAAAAGAACCTTAATAATTGACTGATGATCATCATAAAGGGGAGGGAGGTAACAAAACAGAAGGCCTTGGATCAAGATGACACTATAAGAGTAGTGAAGTTATGCCAAGCCTCCAGGAGAGCTCAGACCTCAGAACATAGCATTAAAGGAAGGCATCCAAAAAAGAGAAAAAATGATTCATTGAGACACCAGGAGTTAGAAATTGAAACAGCTCACCAATGGGCTAAAGTCTTTTTGATAGAGTCAACTTAGTGGTTGCTACCATCTTCATGCTGCATTGTCACTACAGACACAGCTCAATTATTAACTGCAAAATTGACTAGTAAATAAATAGAGGATAACTCATTTTAGCTAATCTGACATTCCTATGGTACCCATTGGTAGATATCCAACTTATTAAATCAAAATGGCTAAGTATATAAACAAATGCATATTTACAAACTCCAGCAATTGATTTTGCAAATCACATAACAGTGCTGCAATAAGAACTTCTAGAATCAATGACTGCCAGGTCCAATATCACACAACAATGGCATGGAATCTACAGAGGAGTAGCAGCAGCCATTGATTATGTGTACAAGTCTGTCTGTACAGTGATAAACTGTCGTTTTTGCTATAATAGAAACTGCCAACACTCTGCTTTCCCCTTTGGCTCCAGTTGACTTATACAAGCTCTCAAAGCACAGGATTTCAGAATCACACTTGCAGAGGTGGACCAGTGGCTAATGACAACAGTGGAGATATGTTCACAGTGATGTTGACAGGTTCCTTTCCAATGAATGGATGAAATCCAGTAGGTGCTCAGATAACTCCTTACACCTCAAGGAAAATATAGCACCCTACCAATCTCTACAACTCAAACAACTAATTTAGTTTTGTTTTATAGGCATTCTGACCTTCTGTTTTGAGGGACCTTGTTCTTCCAAGGGAAGAGCACATGCATACGCAGTGAGTCAAGTGTTATGTGTGTGTGTGTCCAAATCCATCTGGAAAGAGGCTAATAAAAACAAAATTATTGACTAAAATTTTACCAACCCCTACTGTCTTACATATATTAACTCTTTTAATCCTCATAAAAACCCTAGAGATTGGTACTATTATTATGCCCATTTTTCAGATGACAAAACTGAGACACAGAGAGACAAAGTGAGTTGTCCAAGGTCATACTGCTGAGTGGTGGCCATCCTTGTGTTTCTGACTGTCCATCTTTTTCCCTCTGTTCTGACTTTTACCCTGGTGGTGGTTTTGATGATCACTCTTGAATTAGGATCACCAGAGTTCTATACCAGGCCAGAGAAACTATCCCAATTTCTTTTCATCTCTTCTCAAAGACACAAAATGGGTTTGAGGATACTGTTTCTTGGTAGTAGATATTATGAGACAAAAATAGGGTTAGCTTCCTGCAAAGTTATGAAGCATACACTTCACTTGGAAAATGGGGGGAGGTCTCAAACTTTTTATCATGAAACATTTCAAACATTCAGAGAAGTAGAAAGAGTAGTAGTACAATCCACCACTAAGATTTTGCAACTGTTAACATGTTGCCATATTTGCCACATCTATGTATTTTTGTCTTGGATCATTTTAAACTTAATGACACATATCATGATGATTTACCCCAAAAATACTTCAGCTTATCACAAAGTATAGACATCATCCAACATCACTATCATTATCATTATTATACCTAAGTTCAAAGGAATTCTCTAATATTTAACATCCAGGCTGTAGACTCATATCTTGTCTCTTTATCTCTCTTTATATAAGGCAACACTTTTGCTTCCCCAATCCAGTCTTTCCAATGCCTTTAATCCAGCTAAAACACTGCTGAATTCTAGTGATAGGAATTCCAACCTCCTGTTCGAACCCCTTGAGTTCCATCACAAATGCTCTGACCCCAAGAAAGAAGAGGAATGGTCAATGTGGACAGGTCCTTTGACATCACCATAGCAAAACAGTAATTTAAGGAAAAACTGTAAACTACCAACTTAAAATTAGAAATTTGATACATATTCCTCGGAATCATTAAATAGTCTTAAACTCATTGGGTCTAATACATGTATTGAAGGTCAATATCAATCCACATCCTACCTGGATTTTTAGCTCACTTCAAAGTAACAGACTGGTGATATGTATAAGAATAGAGAAAGCATTTTTATAGTGAACACTAAAGATGAAAAATAGGAAACCTAATACGGTTGGGCACAAGCTGTGCTGTTCTGAATGGTTATGGGAGCCCAGGATTGTAGGGCCAAGCTTGCTAATAGTAGACTCCAGCGATAACCATTTCCAGTGTGCCCCCCATTTCCTCCAATAGAAGACACTGTTTCAACCCAGGTATGGAATGGTGAGAGGTCTGTTCCACCCATCTTTTACCTGAATACAAAGCCCCCCTTCTTTTCCCTTAACTAATAGTTGCTGTTACTCCTAATCATTGTCCGTGATAAACTAACAACTTTCTGTTTCCTCCGATTGGGTATTAGAAGAATCGCCCAATTGCTACAAAGATCAGAAGATTTTCACATTTCAAGAAAGTCATTAAAGCAGGACCCTCAGGCTCCTCATCACTTTTTATCCGCTAGTTAAGAAAGGAGAAAAATTCCTGTCAGGAAGTAAAGTCAAAGGCAGAAGTTTTAAGGAATATCAGAGAAGTGAGTTGTCTCCTTGTCATTAGCCTCAACTAATCAATCCCAAAACAAGGACCCTGTTTCACCCATTATGTTATTTATCTATGTTAATGTTCAGCACTATCATAAGTCTCATGGATGCAATGGTGACCAAAACAGGATATGTATGTAAAGTTTACATTTTGGAGGGGAAACAAGTAAACATATTGAGATATAAATAAATTAAAACAATTTAGACAGTGATAATTTAGGTGATGAAAAAAAAAAGCAGTGATGGGACTGGGAAATTGGTTAGCGAGTGCTATTTTATAGATTGTGGGAAGAAGGAAGGACCTCTCCAAGAGGTGAGATTTAAATTGAACGAAGATAAGTCCAGTTTTGGAATTATTTGGGGGAAGAACATCCCAGAGCACAAGTGACTTTTAATCAGATGGCATCTCTGCCTCCACACCCTCTTTTCCTTTCCTGCATGTGCCTCTGGCATGGGTGTTCTGGTGAAGTAGCTCTCTCTGCACGACCTTCTCATTCTGACTCAGAATTCTGTCTCTGCTTCTTCATTCCATGTCTGATTTTGTTAATCTTTAGCAGTTTTCCTTTAAATAAATAAATCCCTAAGACTTTTCACAGTCAAGTATAAACTTGGGTTAGAAGAGATGGGAACAGCAGCAGGCACTGATTATAGTAGTAGGGACCTTCAGACCCTGGTCGTTCTATGATTCGCTTCCTCACCTAGAACCCCATTGGGTTGGAATCCCACAAACACAGTCCTACTCATTCCATCAGCTCCTAGCTGATCTGCAATTACTTTCCTCTACCCTCTACCCCATTTCCAATCCATCCTCCAGGCTACTGTTGGAGTGCTCTCTCCTTTAAAATATTGGTGAACTTCTCACAATTCATCCTGATATTCAAAATTCTATATATACATAAAAGTCATTGGCAACCTGAAGTTAATCTTCCCAGTGATCTCTTCTCCCAGCATTCTGTCTTCTTTGTATGAAACTTATATTCACAAAACTCTTCACTTTTTTTGCTGTTCTCTCCAAAGACTAAACTTTTTTCACAGAATATGGCTTTGCCAATGTGACATCTTCCATCTGAAATGTTCTTCAATATCCATGCTCCCAATACCCAGGCCTGTTTGGAAAATGTCTATAATTTACTACATGACAGTTCAACACTCCCTTAACTTTGAAATATTTTCTGAAGTTTCAACCATTCCTCTGTGTACAAATTTTTGATGGCACTGCCTACCAGTGTTGGAATTCTTCATGAATACCACTATGTCTGCTCACTCTTGGTTCCAGTCATCCTGGCCTTTCAAGTGCCAGTCTCAGGAGCCAGTCAATGACCTAATATTTCCAAAGCTTCTCTCTTATCCCCTTCAAGTCTCTGCTCAGATGCCATCCTCTCTGCACTTTATCTACACCTCTACCCTGGACAGCAAGCTTTGCCTTTTGCCTTATATCATCATTATACTGATCTTTGTTATTTGTGATTCTGTATTTACAAACTCATCTACTTTCTAAAACAGATTTGTAACTCTAAAATGAATACTTGGGGATCTTTTGCAGTCATCTGTGGACATACACAGAGAGCAAAGTGTACATATGTTCCCAGCTGAGGGAGAACAAAGTGTCTCTCTGCCTTCTTGTCTCTGCTCTCAAATGCAAAGAAGTGAGGTTTTTGTGGTGTATCTAATAGCTGTGTTTTGCATTTATGTGCTTTTTGTTGGTGATTTTTCTATTTATAGTGGCCCCCACACACACTCCTGATGTGTTTGCTGTCTAGTGTCCCCAAGTGCAGGAAGGGTGTAATGTGACTTACCAAAAAAATACATGTGTTAGATAAGCTTAGTTCAGACATGAGTTACAGTGCTATTACTCTGAGTTCAATGGTAATGAGTCAGCAATATATATTAAACACAGTGTTTTTAAACAGTAACACATAAAGCAAGGTATGTCTTGATTGTTTGATGAAAATGTAACCAGAGGCTCACAGGAACCCAACACTGTATTTCCCCCAGGAGTAGTAATCATTCAGTTTTCACTAATTCAGTGTTTGTGGCCATTTTTTATAGAGTACAACAATGAATAACAAGAATTGGATGCAATTTACTTTTTTAAATGATCTGTCTTCCCCTAGAAAAATGTAAGCTCTGTAAGAACAGGGATGGTACTGCATGTAACACGGCTATAACCCCCTGCTTATCACAGTGTCTGACACACAGTAGGTGCTCAGTAAATATGTGTTGAATTGCCCTGAGCCAGGAGTTGTTCAAGAATAGAGTATTTGTCCCTACCTTTGTGTTACTAGTTTTTAACCAAGCTACTAGTACATGGTAAACTCTTAGTACTAGTTGAATAAATGAATAAAGGAGTGAATGAATGGACTGTGAATCTCTGAGCACAAAATAATAGCAAAGCCTGAATTTTAGCTGGAACTTTTCTTCCAAGAACACTAAATACTATTCTGCTACTATTTGATCATGAGTGCCTTATTTGTAACATATCCTTAAGACAGACTTTGATGCATAGCTTCAATCTTGGATGCATCATTGCTCTGTATCCATAATATGCTACAGAATGCTCACATCTCTAATACATTGAAATTGCAAAATACACAAAAGCTTTTCAATGCCCAGGCAAAGTGCATTACAAGAAAAAGTAGAAATCTTTGATGCAGTAATTCAGGTCATCTTTTTTTTCCAAGGCAAAAACCTATAGGGCCTCAATCAAATTGCCCAGATTTTAACTTGGCTAAGCTTAAAGATGTTTCAAAACAGACACAGTCTATTTACTTCAAATATATCTTCCAAGAACCCTGTAAACCTCTTTTTGATGCTTTACATCTCAAAGTACAAATTAGATTTTTTAAAGAAACACTAGAACATTCATTGACTGTTTTCACAGCAGAATTGAAAATTGATTTGTCAATTTTAGCCAGGCCATTCTGACCCTACTTGGATGTTAAAAGGGGGGAAAAGGATGCTGTTGTTTAAAAGTTACAAATTAAATCTGTGGAGTGATAACAATGTTCAGCTTTGTACACAGTGGCACCAAGGGGCACATGAGAAAAAAAGATGGCAAAGTTCCCAAGTATTTTTTTTGTGGCCTGTCTCCTAACATCCTCTGAGAGCCAAAAATGGGAGAGCAGAAGCCCCTGTATACCAAAAAATTCAATAACTATTAAGAAATTCCTATCTGTTACACACTTCCTAGGCATTAGGGGGAAAAATGGCCTCTTCCATCCTGACACTCACAGTGCTAACACTGGAGGCACACATGGGAAATAAGTGACCCACGCTGGTTGTGTTAAGTAGGCCAAAAGAAGAGAGGCTGTGAGAGAGGGAGGCAGGGAAACATAACTTGTCTGGAGGGATCAAGAAAGGCTCCTGGAGCAAGTGACTTTGAAAACTACAACTGAGCAAGGGATAGAAGGTAAACAGTTAAAGAAAAGAGGTAGTTAACATTGTAGGGAAGGAACAGCAAGTGTGAAGATTCTGCTTCAAAACCATTAATGGTTTCTCCATGGCCTCTCAACTATAGCAAATCCTTGAATAACATCATTGCATTCAACATCATTTCAGTATAATGTAGATGAGAAAAAAAAATGATTCTGGACAGGGCCACTCTCTGTGTGGAATTTATACCTTCTCCCCATGTTTGTGTGGGTTTTCTCTGGGCATCCCAGTTTCCTCCCAAATCCCAAAGATTTTCACAAGAGGTGAACTGGTGTGTCTAAATTGCCCCAGGTTGAGTGAGTATTGGGGTGAGTGCCCTGGAGATGGAAAGGTGTCCTGTCCAGGTTGGCGGCCCACCATGTGCCCTGAGCTGCAAGGAGCAAGCCCAGCCACCCAACCCTGAACTGGAAAGAGTAGGCTGGAAAATTATTATCTTACTTGACTTTTATTCATCTTTTTTAAATGTATATATAGCTCATTATTTCAATGTTTAATATTAGACGTGTTTTGGGTCTTTCTTTAGAAGTTTGATGATGTTTTTGTAACCAGAAATATGCATAGGAACTAAACTCTTGTTTATGTAAACAAGTCTAGGGTACAAGTGGTTTCATTACACATCATTTCACTCAACAGCTTCCAAGAACCGACAGATGACATTAAGCAAGGACTTACTGTACCACTGCCTTCAGTTAGCATTTAATTATGTTAATTGAAGGAACCTCCATTTGGAAGCTAAATAATCACAGAATTGTGTCTTCTTCATCACTGTATCTTCAGTACCTTGACTTTAGTATGTCAGCATGCATATTTTACGTATTTACTGAAGTGATTACCTGGTCCCACCTACTCTGCCAGCCTGAGCCCTAGCACCCTCTGACTCCCCTCCTCAGGCACCTGGTTGGAAACGCAGTACAGTGGCACATGACTGCCTCCTTCCTACATTCTCCCATTCTTCATCATCTGAAGAGCCTTCCCAGATTTAGTGTAGTACACTGCCATTCAAGAAAAAACTAGCCCTTATAAAATATCTTTAAGTACTTATCACAGGTGCTATAATCATTTCTCCCACTATAACACAAGTTCCAAGCAACAGGGACGTATCTGAGTCATTTCTCTGTGCCTGGTAAAAATGGGGCAAGCACTTGGCACATTTTTTCTAAGGTCTTCTAGGCTGCTGCTTCTACATTCTCTCAACTGGATTGCTATTGTCTGCAAGTATGATAGACTAGTCCCAGCAGCTTCAATGCCCCATCATCTATTGGACAGCCTCCCTCACTCAATTGGTGAAGGGTGCCAGTTTACTTTGGGGTCTCCTCTCAGTGTGGGTCTAGCCTATCATATCATGCCTTTTCCTTGTAACATTAAATAGAAGAAGAAAAAAAACAACAAAGGCAACGTCAACCTCTTGTTGACAGCACATGACAGCCTTCTATAAATGTTAAATATGATCTGTCTATACAATAAATGAGAAAGAAACAAACAACTTGCAGTCTCCCAAGACTGTTTTTGCAAGGTTAGGGTGCATTAGAGTAACTGAAAGTTAATAGGTGTTAAATAATATTTTGTTAGATGGATAGCTGGATAAACGGATACAAATTCAGATTTGGGGATTTTTGCAATTGAATTAGAATAATGGGTGATTTGGAATCCTGAGTTGTTTAACTGGTTGATTGCATTTTCACCCCTGCCAAGTTCTTATGTCAAAAAGTCTGACTAACATCAGGACAAGTAGTCTAGCATCCTTCTGTGGTAGTGGAGTTGGGGATGGGCCTGAGGAGATGTAGAAAAGTCTCTCTCTCTCTTTTTTTTTTAGTTCAGAGTAACCTGCTTAATTGTGAATGACTCATTTTTTGGTAATCATGTTCTTCATTCTTGTTCTTTTGCATCTTTTTGTCTGGCTAAGGTGCTACTCTTAGTTTTAAAAAAAGATTTAAGGAAAATCATTATGAAATGAAGTATTTTTAAAAAGACAAAATATAGAAAGTTTACTAGCCTACTGGAAATTCTGAATGAGAACTAATAGTTGAAGATAACATCTACTCTTTTGCCATTAAGTGATAGGCTAACGACAGTTTACTGATGAAACCAAGTGGCAGGAAACCCGTCATTGATCACAGAATTATTAAAAGTATTTCCTTTTGTTTTACTAACTGCAAACCATAATATGAAGAATCCCTTCCAGCTAAAATATTTATAGCTGCAGCAACTCTGAATTGTGGTGGACAGGAAAGCAGTAGCGGGAGAAGGGCAGCACAGACACTGCTACGAATGGGTTCAGAGGAAGGTCTGTTTGGATAAAGTTTCATCAGGCAATAAACCAGTATTTCAAAGTTTGGCCAGCTTTACAAATGACTAAAGTAATAGGCAGATATAGAATTAAGAAACAGGAAGATTTCAAGCTGGCTGCAGCGTAAGTGGAAGCTACACTCACCTTCTCTAGATGCCGAACCAGATTTACAGCTAAGTTGTAGAGCTATCAACCTGAATAACCAACTGAAGACTAGCTGAACAGAAGTATTTTAACCAAGGAGTTACAGAAGAACCCAAATAGAGACTGGTAAGAAGGGTGTAGATGTGGAAAGGGCTGGCCTCTTAGACCCACATGTGTCTGCTGAGAAGCCAGAGGGATATCTCAGCTGCAAAATTCCACCCTCCAGGAGTGTGGAGTCTCAATCCCATGCCAGGATCTCCAAATTGGAACATCAGAGCCAGGAAAAGAAGCACACATGGCCCCTGGTGGTGAAAATCAGCAGGGCTTCAGTCCATCTGGGATAGAAGAGGGTCTGATAGAGACCCAGAGGTCATTTTCCCAGGGTGGAGCACTCCTATTCTTAAAGCATCAGCCTGCAGAGTGCACTAATCCAGTCCTTTAGCTACTGGTGACACCACCCTGCTGTGCTTGAGTCCTGTAGAAAGGCCTGCTGGTTGCATCCAACAGGAACCTTTGGGGTACTCTTTTTTCTGGAGAAGCTCTTGGTGGAAATTCAAACACTAATTGAGCTATGTAGCTTTGGAACAAGGGGCATTCTTTCTCATGTCCTGCATGCAGCTGGCATCCCCAACCCCCAACTTGATGAATCACTTGGCCTGTCCTTCCACTCACAGTGGCCCCACCCTGCTGAGAGACTGCCTCTCAGCTCTGTGGGGGAATTGGAGTGTTGTGCAGAGCTGGGACCTTAAGAGCACATCTCCTTGGGAGGCTCTTGTGCAGGACTCAGATGGGCACTGAGTTGTACAGTTGAGGCACAGGGCAGGGAAGAGGCATTCTTGCTCCTCTGAAGGCTCAGCTGGCACCAATCCCAATGGGAGACTCTTTTGATCTGTCCTCCTGAATCCTGGTGGCCCTGCCATGCTGAGCTTGCTCCTGCAGAGAACTGGCTTCACCCAACCTGACCCTGTAGTGTACTCCTCAGGAGAACTAGGGTCAGAGACTTGGGCAGAGACTGGGTGGTATAAATCTGGAGTAGGGGCCACTTTCTCCACACTGCATACCAGACTGTGCTACCCTCAAGCAGGAGCCCCACTAGCCCCATCCTCCCCAGCCCTGGTCACCCCATCCTAATGCACCCACGCTTTGTGGAACAATCTGTGGGTTGCATCCAGCCTGGGATCACGCTACAGTCTTTCTATAGAAGGTTCTTGAGTAAGACAGGTGACCTTAGAGAGTGGTGGTATGACCGACAGGAGGATGCAGACTTCAGGGTGCACTGGAACTTTTACTGATCTGCCCCCAGTTAACAGCTGGAGGTAGCTGACCCTTGTACATAGCTTCGTCCCTCCTATGCATGCCAAGGCCCAGTAGAGGCAGCCACAGTGAACTGTGTGGTAGGTACAGAGGCTGTTTATAGGTGATGTCTGACATCAACCTGCAATGGAACCCCACCCAAATGGACCCAGAACCAACACAACCATGGTGGGCTTCAGAAAACACCAGAGCTCAACCTAACTAACCACACAAGTGGCACACCCAAAGGGAGATTCCAGCAGGCACCAGACCCTGCTGGAAACAATTCCACTTTGGGAGACAGCCCCTGCAAAGTGGTGCTTATACACTGTGATCAAGGTCTATGCTTATAGTCAGCCAGCCTCTGGGTTAACTCCACCTGTGAGTGGGCCAACAGCACTCAAGACTTCACTACAACAGGAGGGTACACATAACCCACACAAGAGACATTGTGGGAGCACCTAGCTCAGGTGATCAGGACAACTGCCCCACTGAGTCTCACAAGACACCTATAACATAAAACAACCATAACAACTTTGGAAGTCATAGTGGATCTACCTAATACACAGTGACAAATGCAAGAAGGCAGACAAAATGGGGAGACAAAGAAACATGCCCCAAATGAAAGAACAAGAGAAATCCCCAGAAAAAGAATTAAGTGAAATGAAAACTATCATGGTACCAAAAACAGAGTTCAAACAATGGTATAGGACTCAAGGACATTAGGGGAAGAATGGATCCTCTCAGTGAGAACTTAAAGAGATAGTAAGTATTAAAAATGACATTGAAACCATAAGAAAGTAGGAAATGAAGAACACAATATCTGAAATGAAGAATACAACAGAAGGAATCAACAGCAGAAGAAGCAAATGATCAGATCTCTTGCTCTTTGCAAGAGACCCATCTCAGAAAAAAAGATACACAGAGACTAAAAATGAATGGGTGGAGAAAGATAGTCGATGCAAACGGAAATGAAAAAAGAAAAAGAGCTGGGGTAGCAATACTTATAGTGAACAAAATAGACTTCAACACAAAGGCCACAACAACAGCCAAAGAAGGACAGTAATATAGTCATAGTAGGGGATTTTAATACTACATTGACATCAATGGACAGATCTTTTAGACCAAAAAAAAAAAAAAAAAAAAAAATCAAAAAGGAAACAGTGACCTTAAAAGACATACAGGAACAGATGGATTTAATTAATACTAATAGAACACTTCATCCCAAAGCAGCAGAATATATATTCTTTTCAAGTGCACAATGGAACATTCTCTAGGAGAGACCACATATCAGCTCAAAAAACAAGTCTTAATAAATTCAAGAAGACTAAAATAATGTAAAACAGCTCTGACAATGATGATGTGAAATTAGAAATCAATTACAATAAAAAAAATTTGGAAACAAACACATAGAGGCTAAATAACGTGTTACTAAACAAAGAATAGGTCAACCATGAGATCAAGGAAGAAATCAAAAGTAATGTTTAAGCAAATGAGAATGAACACAAGACAACCCCAATGGCATATCTCACAGAACCAGAATATTCCAAAAAGTTACATGAAACCACAAAAGACCTCGAATAACCACAGTATCCTGAGAAAGAAGAACAAAGTGTGAGGAATCATGCTACATGATATGAAGATATACTATAAGGCCATAGTAATCAAAATAGAATAGCACTGCCATAAAACAGGTCTATAGATCAATTGAACAAAATAGAGAACCCAGAAATAAACCTGTACCTTTATAGTCAATTAATATTTGACAAAAGAAATAAGAACAAAAGGGGATATAGACAGTTTATTAAATAAACTGTGTGGGGAAAATTGTACACATGCATGCAAAAGAAATGAATCTAGACCACCTCCTTACACCATACATAAGAATAAACTCAAAATGTATTAAAAACTTAAATGTAAGTCACAAAACCATACAAATCCTAGGAAAAAACATAAGCATTCAAATCTCAGACATTTCTCTTAGCGATATTTTTTTTCTGATAAATTTCCTCAGGCAAGGGAAACAAAAGAAAAATTAAACAAATAAGACTACATAAAACTAAAAAGTTTTTGCACAGCAAATGAATCCACCAACAAAATCAAAAGATAAGTCACTGAATAGAATATATACACCAATGACACATCTGATTAGGGATTTATTTCCAAAATTTATAAAGAACTCAACACCAAAAAACATCAATCCAATTAAAAGTGGGCAAAGGACCTGAATAGACACTTCACCGAAGAGGGCAAATAGATGGTCAATAAACATATGAAAAGGTGCTCCATGTGACTAATCATCAGAGAAATGCAAATTAAAAGTTACAATGAGATATCACCTCACACCTGCCATAATGGCTATCATCAATAAAACCACAAATGACAAGTGTTGGTAAGAAAAAAGAACACTCATGCACAGTTGGTGGAATGCAGACTGGTGCAGCCACTGTACAAAAGAGTATTGAGTTTTCTTCAAAAAATTAAAATGGAACTGCCTTATGACCCAGTGATTCTACTTCTGGGAATATATCCGAAGAAAATTGAAACACCAATTCAAAAGAATATGTATGCACCCCTACATTCATTGCAGCATTATTTCCAATAGACAGGATCTGGGGACAGCCCAAGTGCCCATTATTAGGCGAGTGAATAAAAAAAGCTGTGGTACCTTTACACAATGTAATACTACTTGGTCACAAAAAAGAAGGAAATCTAACCTTTCACTACATCTTGGATGGACCTGGAGAGTATTATGCTAACTGAAATAAGCCAGTCAGAAGAAGACAAATACCATATGATTTTACTTACATGTGGAACCTAATGAACAAAATAAACTAACAAACAAAATAGAAATAAACTCATAGATACTGAGAACAGACTGACAGCTTTCAGAGGAAAGGGGCGTTGGGGGCCTGGGTGAAAAAGGTGAAAGGATTGAGGAAACAAACAAACAAAATAGACACAGGAAATGAATGGTATGGTGCTTGCTGGAGGGAAAAGAGTGTGGGGAAAGATGGAGGAAGGGCAGAGGGAGATGAATGGCGGCAGGAAGAGACTTTACTCTGGGTGGTGAGCACATGATGCAATATGCAGATGATATATTATAGAATTGTACACTTGAAACCTGTATGGTTTTATTAACCAAAGTCACCCCAATAAACTCAATTAAAAAAAGAGTTAGGAAGGACTTCCAGCCAAGATGGAGGCATAGGTAGACACACTGTGCCTCCTCGCACGACCAAGATAGGGACAACAACAATATAGAAACAAAATAACAACCAGAACTGACAGAGAACTGAACTGTATGGAAGTCGGACAACCAAAGAGTTAAATTAGACACGTTCATCCAGACCGGTAGGAGGAGCAGAGTCAGGCAGTCGGGTGGAGAAGGGTCTCAGCACAAAGAGCATTAGGACCAGGCGCGTAAGGCATCCCAGGCAAATATACCACAGTGGGCGGACTCTGGGCATGCAAGAGGCAGCTGGCAGACCCCGGCCGAGGGGTGGCAACCGGTAGATCCAATGAGGTGGTGATTGTGAAGCAAGGCACTGCACGCAACCCAGGATCCCAGCGCTGGGAAATAGAGCCTTGGGTCACTGATTGAAAACACCTGTGGGGGTTGAGGCACAGGGAGAGACTCCCAGCTTCACAGGAGAGGTCATTGGAAAGACCCATGGGGTGCACAAGCCCACCCACATGGGAATTAGCACCAGAAAGGCCCAGTTTGCTTGGGGGAAGCGGTGAAAGGAACTGAAGTCTGATGGAGAGTGGAGCAAGCACCATTGTTCCCTCTCTGACCCTGCCCCCACATACAGTGTCACAACCCAGAGACTGGGTTTCCCCACCCTGGTGAACACCTAACACCTAAGGCTCTGCCCCTCATACATAACAGGTGCAACCAGACCAAAAAAAAAAAAATGACTCAAACAAAAGAACAAATGAAAGCCTCAGAATCAATACTTTTAAGCGACCTAGAGATAGCCAATCTATCAGATGCACAGTTCAAAGCACTGGTGATCAGGATGCTGACAGAACTGGTTGATTTTGGTTGCAAATTAGATGAAAAAATACAGGCTACAGTAAGTTTAATGAAGAAAAATGCACAGGGAACCAATAGTGATGGAATGAAAACTGGTTCTCACATCAATGGAGTGGACCAGAAGGAAGAAAAAAATATCCAATCAGAAAAGAATGAAGAAATAAGAATTCAAAAAAAAAATGAGGAGAGGCTTAGGAACCTCCAGGACACCTTTAAATGTTCCAACATCTGAATTATAGGGGTACCAGAAGGAGAAGAGGAAGAACAACAAGTGGAACTTATTTGAACAAATAATAAAGGAGAACTTCCCCAATCTGGCAAAGGAAATAGACTTCCAGGAAGTCCAGGAAGCTCAGAGAGTCCCAAAAAAGTTGGACCCAAAGAGGAACACACCAAGGCACATCATAATTACATTACCCAAGATAAAAATGAAGGAGAGAATCCTAGAAGCAGCAAGAGATAAGGAGACAGTAACCTACAAAGGAGTTCCCATAAGATTGTCAGCTGATTTCTCAAAAGAGACCTTACAGGCAAGAAGGGGCTGGAAGGAAGTATTTCAAGTTGTGAAAGGCAAGGACCTACATTCAAGATTTCTCTATCCAGCAAAGCTTTCATTTAGAATGGAAGGACAGATCAAGTGCTTCTTAGATAAGGTCAAGTTAAAGGAGTTCATCATCACCAAGCCTTATTATATGAAATGTTAAAGGGACTTATCTAAGAAAAAGAAGATAAAAAATATGTATAGTAAAATGACAGCAAACTCACAATTATTAACAACCACACCTAAAACAAAAACAAAAAGAAACTAAGCAAACAACTAAAACAGGAACAGAACCACAGAAATGGAGATCACATGGAGGGTTAGCAACAGAGGAGTGGGAGGAAGATCTCTCCCTCCAGAGGGGGAAAAGGTACAGAGAATAAGTAGCATAGATGGTAGGTAGAAAATAGACAGGGGAAGGGTAAGAGTGGTATGGGAAATGTAGAAGTTAAAGAACTTATGACCCATGGACATGAACTAAAGGGGGTGAATGCAGGTGGGAGAGGGTGTTCAGGGTGGAGGGGAATGAAGGGGGGCAATGGGACAACTGTAATAGCATAATCAATAAAATATATTTTAAAAAAGAATTAGGAAATAACCAATATATTTCCAAAAGTATGTTCTTGTATAGTACAAAGGGATCTACTAAAACAGGGGACTATAGAATCAAATTTTTGGAACAGCACAAATAGTATCACAGTTGCAAACTCATATTTAATAAGAGGCCTAGAGACTGGCCTCTTTCCTTTGACTTGCTATATATGTGAATATAATTTTGAATCTTCCACTAAAAACTGGTACTCCTAATTCCCAGAACACAGTATGTGCTTGATAAATGAAACATGAATTTTATAATAAAATTTTACATACAAATACAAGAAGTCCAACTCTTCTTTGAAAAAGGGAATATCTGACTAAATTGAGGCAGCATCCCACAGTGATTATGCTGTTTAGATGGGCAGATGTTTTCTAGTTCACCAAGGGCCTATACTTTAACTTAACATCTCATGCTTGGCCCACTTCACTCATTTATATTATATGCCCAGTCCCTCTTAGAGAATCAAAAAGCACATCATTATAATAAAGGCTCTGAGAAAGCCTACATATGTCCATGTTCACATGTGAAAAAGTGTGGCAGGTATATATCTTGAAATAAAAATGCTGAATCAATGATATGCATATCTTCAGCTTTTCTAGATATTTCCAACTTGTTTTTCCATGTGACTCTACCAATTTACATTTTTACAAGTGTGTCCTAAGAATTTGTGCTTTTTTTCACCCTCACCAATAATTGGTATCAGTACACTCTATTTTTTAATGGTATGGGCATGAAATACTGTATTATTGTTGTTTTAATTCTAATTTCTCTAACTGACGAGGCTGAGCACTTTTCACTTATTTGTTTTTCCTCATTTCCAAACTGTCATTGCCTTTTTATATCTTCAATCCAGTTTTAAAAATTAGTTTGCCTTTTATTTGTTATTTTGTATTAGTGTAAAATACTTTGAATATCAACCCTTTGTCAGCCTTAATATATATCAGCAAATAATGATGTTTTTTATATACCATTTACTCCAGCTTTGTTTTTTATTGAAAACATTTAGAAATTAGGGTCCATCAGTAAAAAGAGTTACAGAAATTTTGCTATGTTTTTACAAGAAAGCTATATAGTAACTATGATTATCAAATCAACATAAATAAATCTTAAAACCACAATGTTATATGAAAAACAGATGGCAAATGGATATGCATGGAATTAGACCATTTTGTATAATTTAAAAAATACAAAGCACTACTACATATAGTTTATGGGAAACTACACACAGTAGGTGTATGAAACCATCTTGGGAAGGAGGCAAACCAGCATAAGAATAATAGCTTTGGAGGGTGGAGGAAGCAGGGAAAACTGGCAGTGGGAATAGGGAATTGGGAAGGGTTTCCACATTTTATTTCCTCTGGATGGACAGAGGGGCACCCAAAGCACAGATGTCAGTGCATCGACAAGCTTTATATTCTGGGCTGTGATATTGTTTTCACCTTTTGTGGCTGCTTGAATCACCTCATATACACACTTATATATGCTCACATCTATACACACACTTCATTTTTTTTAAGAGCTCAGGAAAGCATAGGGTGTAATGCCAATGAACAATAGAATTCCTTATTATTTAAAAAAATAAATTAAATATGGGTGGAGGGAAAGCCTTCTTTAATTTTATATACTCAGTGTTTCCCATAATTCAATGTCTCTTGCCCATGAGACTATTCCCCTTCTCTATTTTTTTCTTTACTTCCTGTAATCTGGGTTATAAGAGTCCACAGACCACACACTGAGAAGTAAAATTTTTGTGAGACAAAAAAGCTCAGAAAAAAATAAAGATAAAACAACAAGTTCACTGAGTTAATGTCAGATTAAGTTTGATTTTGACCAACACTAAGAATAAGTTGTAAAGTTTGACCTTTCTGTTTTACTTTTTTTTGTTTTGCTTTTACAAAATTAGTAGAACTTGTTTTTAGAGTAGTTTTATGTTTACAGAAAAACTGAAAGTACAGAGAGTTCCCATATATCCCCTCACACTTGCCTTCTCTCCCCGCCCCACCCACTGTCCTCTGTTGTAGTATAGTACATTAAGTAGCAAAGGCACACCCGTAATTCAAAAGCCAGTGGTCACGCACTGCCACGTTGTAAACATTTGCTCTTCAAGATACCTTGCTTTGAGACCTACTGATGTAGATAATTTTTTAAAAATTCAATAGGAACCATACCTACTGCTTAAAACTTATAAGTTCATAAGAAAAACTCTAGCTATTTCAAAATAAAGAAGTGTATTTCTTTAGTAACTGTTTTACTGCACAACTGTTCTGAGCTAAGCAATTTTCTTTCCTAAGCCATCAACTACATTGTTACTCAAACAAATAGAATTATCAGATACTATACACACTTATTTCATTTACTCATAAGGCTAGAATGGTTTAAAAATAAACACTGTAATACACTGGATACTGCTCTGAAAAGTACATAAATTGCCATTCTAGGACCTGCACAACTCCATTATCATTTTGCTGCAATGTTCCTAAGCTATTCTGAGAAGAAAGGGTACACTAAGGCATTTGTATAGAACTTTGTAATTTAAAAATACATTTATGTATGTTACCAGGTCAGA
Source organism: Trachops cirrhosus (assembly GCA_028533065.1). Lineage (NCBI taxonomy): Eukaryota > Metazoa > Chordata > Mammalia > Chiroptera > Phyllostomidae > Trachops > Trachops cirrhosus. The sequence continues at coordinate 39,316,535 of CM052544.1, read as the reverse complement.
AATAGGTATTTCATACATTCATGCCATTCACAGCCCAGAGGGTGACAATTATTCTACTCATTTTACAAAGACTCAGAGAAGTTCAGTGTCATTGGACTGATCTAAGTCACATTTCAAGTAAGTAACTGAATCAGAACCTGAGTATGTGAACCCAGAACCCTCATTTGTAAATTAGGGATTATAAACAGAACTCATATCAAAGTTACTTGAGAACACAGGAATATAATCCATGCCAAGCATCAGTGAATTTCCATTATTATTATCATTTCTAATTTTTTTAAAAATACAACATCATCTTGATTACAGCTAAATGCAACCCAATGCTCAGCCTTCCAATACAAGGGAAATATTTTCTAACTTCTCAATTTTTTTTTTTAGCAATGACTCTTCCTGGGTGCTTGGTGTTTTAAAATAACCTATTTGAGGAATTTCAAATATGTTTTGCTTCTTTTTGCTAGACAGTTCTTGATTAATCACACAATGGAGGTGGTCTCAGATATTTAGCTCACTATAAGCTTCTGGGCTTTTTTGTTTTCTGACCCCCCCCAGCTTTTTCCTGAGGATAACTAACATCTTGGCATGACCAGGCACACTAACTATTTCTTGCAACTATCAATTGGAGTTTTTTAGTTATGATGGTAAAGGTTTAGTTATGATTTCAGAGGAAAAGGGAAAAATGACAACTTCTTTAGAAATATTTTTATCCTTATGTTGAAACCAAGCTTATTGTTGAAGACAGTAAAGGCTGTGATAACACAGAGAACCTTCTTAGAAACTCATGGGTAACTGAAGTCATGTGTTTTACTGAGTGAAGATGCATCGTGACCACTCTCACAATTGGATTTTTCATGGGACCTTGAATTTCATGTAATTCTATTTCTTTCATGTAACTTTAGCTAATTAATACAATGTGATTTATTAGAGAAATGAGTCTTCAAAATCAGACATTTCCAGGAGTACCCAAATTTTGAATCCAGAAAATAAGATGTCTTTCTGTAAAGTGGAGATGTGCTCTATGCATCTGCAACTTCCTGGCTGCATTACTCAAAGTTCAGATGCAAACCCTTTCTCAGTATTTTAATGTGGCTTCTCTGTTCCTCTAAATTCACATATAAATCCCTACTTAATATGTCTAGAAGAATTCTTGCTACTTGTTTGTGTTAAATAAACAGTACCATTTAGAATCTAAAACAGTAAGTAAAATAAGCCATCTGTAAACGCTACTTGACAGTTGCTTTGTGTCTAAAAGAAGCAGATGCAAAACCACTAAGATTTAATGAATAAAGAACATACCACATCAAAGCAAATGTATTGCTTGGTACTGAGAAGCAGAACATGAAGCTGAGTCATACCTTAGGACCTTGATGTCTGTTTCCAGCTTAAGGACAGGAAAGGGTCTGATTTGTTCATCAGCTGCTCATCAGTGGCCAGTCTTGTGTCAGCAGATGGTAGGCAATCAACATGTATCTACTGAATCAATGATTGAATAAATGAGTGAGTGAAGGCAAAATCACTGTACCAAACATTGTAGAAAAATAATTTATTCTACATTTAAGGAAAAAATGTCGGCTGTGTTGAGACACCTGCAAGATTTAAGTAGCTTCAGTCCTTGATGAAAACAGTCCTGCAAATTACCATTTACAACTTATTATGATAACATTATGAACATCAATCTCCAGTAATCTGATTCTGTGACTCAGAACTGGAGAAGGCACTTCAGTTGACCTAATCTTTAGTCGACCTCAGTAAATTCCAGAGATGCAAAGGTCATTTATTATGAGAAGGCCTGGGAGACGATCACACAACAAAATACAATGCAACATGAATGGGGCTTTTAAAGGTAGGGTTAGCTAATTAGAAAGCATGGTATCCACTGATAAATTTACAAATGTTACAAAACATAAAGACGAAGATTGAAGACATCTCAGAATAGGGAAACCCAAACGGTTGGAGAATCACTGGGCACTCCAGATTTTAGTGGACAAAGCCTTATAAATAGTCATAGGAATCCAAAGTGATTTGTGTGTTCCTCAGTGGTACATGGTCCCATCTTGACTTTGTCCCCAAGTCATTGCAGATCTAATTCTGCTTCTAACTTTGCAAATAGGATCATTGCCACACTGACTTTTTCCCATTTTTTTTTTTTTAGGCCCTGCTGCAAAAAAGAAGTACGTCAGTTATAATAATCTGGTTATCTAAGCTGTTCCATTCCATGGAACCGTGGAGGAGGAGGACCCTCAGTTATCTCGTCCCCCAACCTGGCATAGGACTCATTCGTCCTGCCCGCTGCCATCACTGGAGGAACATCCCCAGCTGGGAGACCAATGTGAGAGGATCCAAATGTTCTACACAGCTGCTTTATGAAATATTCCCACTTTCTCTTGGCTTAATAAGTCGGTGGCATCAGCACTACCAACTTGGCTGCAATTTTGGACCTGCCCTGCCAAGGGAGTGTTGAGACTCAAGTCCCACCTAGGTTCTCTAGGATGAACCACTGAGAGCCACAGTGATGTTTTGGGGCTGACCTGTCTTTCTACGTATGTACTTCTAGGTTGCAAGGTTTTGAAATTTTCTGTACAGTTTGTGAGGACTTTTGCACTTTGCCATCTGATGTTGTACCTCGGTTCACTGTTTGTTTTCGAATGCCCTGTTTTCATAGAGCCCTATTCTCTCAGACGGTGACATATTTGGGAAAATTTTAAAACAATTAAAATTTTAAAAACATCTCGGCAGACTAAAAGATAAATTTAAACCACATATGTACATGACTGTATAATTATAATTATAGTACCACTGCAAATCATGTTATTTTTTTTAAGACAAAAAAGATACTTAAAGACCAATAACTGTGCTGATAAAGTAGATCCCACCTATCTATCATTGGTAAGTGATAGGTCACACAAAAGGAAGTTATGGGCTGAACTGAATAGAGGTCTTGATCTTTGGAATGCATGCCCGTAATGTATTTTACAGTACATGTTAATAATATGTTCAATATTTGTATTTGTGTTTTCTTCTGTTATTTTATTTAGGGTATATGGATATTTTGCAATAAATTTAATAATGATTAAGCTATTTGGAGAAAAGAATATGGATTTTTCACGTCTTGAGGTTTTGTTCATGCCCCTCTATGACTGACCAGTGTGATAAGGACTTTACAAAAAAAAGCATGTATGTTTTTTACTGTTTGTAATAAGTACTTTCGTTAATCTTGCTGCTTATGTGCCAATTTAGTGGAAAAACACCCTTGCTAAAAAATTCCTTCTTTCCATTCTTTCAATTCTGTGATATTGTCCAAGAATGTATCAATAAAATACTTTGGTTAACTTTTTTACTTTCTGCAATAAATATTTTTAGTTGTTTATCCCCTTTTAGTTACAGTTTTTTTCATAAAATCTGAAGTTAGGGAACAATGGAGGCCAAATTTGTTAAAGGAACAAGCCTGAGCTCACAACTACAGCCATACCTGGATGCATATTAAAAACTCAGAGGTCTAAAGTCTCTCAAGAGAAGCTATTACAAAGCCCATGCATTTTGCTTTTTCATAATTGAAGTTGAAACCTGACAACCCTCAGACATTTACTCAGCAAGTTACCTGTCAAAAATAGCAAAAGTGCCAGAGGAAAGAGAAAATAAGAAATACTAGCTTCCATAAACAGCAGTCTGGAGACAATTTAGTGAAAAGATAAAACATTTCTGCAACACTTAAAGGACATAAGTGAGTAAAGATAACCATTATTAAGTATTTGTCTACATTTACAAACAGATATGGTGGCCATGTTATTGATGGCAAGATTAAGATTCAGGATTCCCAAAATTCAACATTAAGAAATACCCTCATGAATAGACTCATAGTAAGTTGGGTGTCAGAAGCACACAAGAATATCTATTTGTGGAGTGATATTGGTCCTTAGCACTCATGGATGGACCCCCAAAACCCAAAGTGTATGTAAATGACCCATTGTGCATCTAACTGTGACTAATAAAGCCTACACCTGATTCTACCTTTAGAATCTGCTGACCTCTTCCTGCTCTCTCTCAGCTCCCTCAGCCCAAGTAGTTTGTGTGCAAAGACTAGGAAATTCATTCCAACAGCCAACTGGGAAAAACTCTCAGTTTTCCCTATCCCTTACACATCCTTCAAATGATAGATCATGGAAAAAATGGTCTATCAAAACAAAACAAAAATAAATTTTGGATTATTCACATTTTCAAGTTGTAGAGACAGACAGCCTACTATAAAACCTGACTCCTCTCCTGCTAGCTGTCCTTGGGGATGTTTCAGAAATATTCCTCATCCTCCATTTCCTCAGCTGGAAAATAAATTAATACCACTACTTATCTCATAGGGTTAAGAGGGTTGGGAGTTAAAATCCATGTAAAGGATTGAGGACAGTGCTTGGCTCATGGCTAACTTGCCATACACATTACCTATTATGACCACCACTACCAGCAGTATCAGCACCCATCAAGGCTGTTACATTTTGTCTTAAAAATAAAAGTATATAGTGCTTCCCCATTCCAGACCTAAAAAGAGAGTCTGTGCCATAGCAAATAGGCAAGCCAGGCTGTCTTCTGGCCATGTTGTAGAAATTTCTTTTTTCCACAATGAAGCTTGTGTAAGAGCCTATCCCAATTATTCAAATGTCTAACCATGAGTGTAGGGGAAATAACAAAAGCAACCCCATTTAGGACCGGGAAGAGCTGGCTGACAAAGAAAGGCCTCTGTCTGCCACTGGATCCGCAGGACAGGACTGAGGTAACAGTGCTTGTGATCATCACAAGGACAAAAGCTACAGCTTCTACAGTGCTATGTACAAGACACTGTTATTTATATACATTATAGACTTTCTACATTGTAAACTTTATGTAAATTATATCTATTACAATGTATATTTTATAGACATCAATTTAGTTAATCTTCAACATGCAGGACTAACATCTTCCACAGCCCCCACCATCTAGGCAGCAGTTGAGTTAAAGTGTGCCAGTAGCCATGGGACAGATTAGAGAACATTATCCGCAGCAGGCAGCATAATGACGTTCACCTCCTCCAGTCACACCGGTTCCCTGCCCTTCCGCACACACGCCAAGAATCTCCACCTCTCTTCTCTTGCTTAGCCCGATTCCCCCCAAATATCTGCATAATTTCACTTCCTCACTTATTTCTAGCTTCCTCTTAACCATCATCATGTTGGAAGTCTTTTAGGGCCCTAACAGGACAGTCACCGATGCCACATCAAAGTAAATTCATTACCTGCTTTATTTTTTATGACATTATTATTTAACTTCATAGATTTGATTTCTTGATTTTGTTGTTCCTTCTGCAGTAACAGCTAGGAGATAAGACATCCTCTGTTTTGCTCACTGTCATTTCCCAGCAATTAGAACACTGCCCAACAAGTTGTCACTCCATAAATATTTGTCAAGAAGTCAGTGAAAGAAAAAATAGGTGGATGAAGTTAAAGATCTCTAGAATGTGAAAGAAGGGCTGGAGAAGCCTGAACTTGTGGGGTAGTTGTGGCAGGTCAGGAAGAACTGTGTCAGCTGGGTCTTTTTTTTTTTTTTAATTATTTTTTTGTTGTTCAATTATAGTTGTCTGTATTTTCTCTCCCCCCTTCCAAACCCACCTCCCTTCCTTGCTTCCACCCTTCCCCTTGGTTTTGTCCTTTGTCCTTTATAGTAGTTCCTGAAAACCCTTCCCCCCACAGTCCCCTCCCGTCTTCCCTCTGGCTATTGTTAGATTGTTCTTAATTTCAATGACTCTGGTTATATTTTGTTTTGCTTTTTTTCTTTTGTTGATTATGTTCCAGTTAAAGGTGAGATCATATGGTATTTGTCCCTCACTGCCTAGCTTTGGAGCTGGGTCTTTAAAAGACAGGCAAGACTCAGGTAATCAAGAGGAGGAGACGAGAGTGAACACTTTCCTGGGCAGTAAAGAAGAAAGCTACTTCTATTAGGTGTGGTTTCTTTACATCAAAAAATGAACCGCATTCTTAGAAAGTAAAGTGGGAACTTGAGAAACAAACCCTTTCACTTGAAGAAGGAAGGCAAACACAGGGAGGTGGCACAGCTTGAAAGCACTGATTCAGAACCAGACGCCTGTGGTAGAGAGCCGAGCTCCCCCAACGATCGGATCGGCTGTGCTGTCTCAGGCCACACACAGAGCCCTGGGATCCTCAAATCTCCATCTTTACAATGGACATAGAACATGGACTCAAGTTTTTTCATTCATCAGGCCAGTCTGTTTGAATTTGATCTGGAATGTTAACTTTACAATCAAAATGTGTTCAAGTCTGAACAAAAAATTCTGAAACAGTGTTAGAAGCAATTGCTGGGTACAAGCGGGGAAGAATAATTGCCTCTTTGCTGTCAACAAGATTAACTCAGACTAAGGTATTCAGCAGGGCTTTTGGCCACCATTTTACACAAACAAATGCAATTAGGCTCCAATAGACTAAAAATCCCTCAACCTCTCAATAACATAGCTGCTCCTATGTTATTTCTAATTTGACGGTTTTTCCTCTATTAAATTATCCTTCTGTAAAATTTGCATTATCATGCCATCTCTTGACTGTTTAGATTCTGATAATTATACCAATTCTCTACTCTTTCAATCACCAGTGTGGTGATGAGTCTGTCTTACCAATTCGCAGCCAAGGCGGCGATAACATTCCAGAGATGACAGAAGCTGGAGTAGGCCCTGGGGGCTTCCACCAGAGATCCTTGACTTAGCTGACTTTGGTGCATTAATCAGCTTTACATGGATATAATTATGGTCATTTCTCTAGTTAGAACCCCCACCCCCCACTAAAAAAAAAAATAACAACAACAACAAAAACCCAGCAGAAACAATCATCTTGTATCGTTTCCTCTTTCTCAATAAAAAAGAAAAAGTAACCAAAGCAAAGGATGTCTGCCATGCCTTGTGAGTCAACACACTTGTATCTATGGTGTTTCTCTGACTCTCCATCACAGAAGAGAGGTCAGACCAACGAGCCTATCATTCATGGACCATGAGTGAGAGTGACTTCTGGGGATAACTTCTTTCCTCTCCAAGTGTTAATAAGACATTGGCCTGGAATTCTGCCAGGGAATTAAATCAGGTTCATAACTTATCCACAAGCTCTTTTGCTGATGAAGTTCTGGTCATGTTTCAACACCTCAAGACACTAAGCACACTCCCACTCCCCAGGACTCCCCACAGGGAGAGTGGGGAGGACAGGGCATCTCTCAAAACCTGGAGGAAAGCCCCAGTGTCCTCACACTTCCAAACTCATTCCCAAGGCCTAGAATCAAACATTGGTTGCCAACCTTGATTTTGACCTAGTGGTCTATTATGTTTGGCCAATAAGCAATAATGTGAGTACTGCCCAAGGAGGTAAGGGAAACTCAAGCACATAAGTCATAGAGAACACCCTTTTCTCTCATTCATGTGACCTGCCTATCATCTGCTTTTCTTTCACCCTGAACTTTCATTATGCTTCATGTCTCATATGTCAACATGTTTATCCTGCCTTTTTTGTTTCATTCCTTTACTAACTTTAAAAGAAGTTAGTACATCAATCAATGGAGAGAAAATGGAGGCAAGGTTCAAATTCTGATTTCTTTCCTATAACTTATCTTTGCAAATGATTCTCAAACCTTAATGCACCTATGAATCACCCAGGCATCTTATTAAAAACGCAGATTCTGATTCAGCAGGTAGTGTCAGGTTTCTCCATTTCTAATAAACTCTGTGGAGATGATCACACCAGTACATTAGATTCATGAAGGGGCTTTAAAATATATTCTTGGCCAGACTCAAGAGTCCATTGTAATTGGTCTGCAGTAAAGCTTGGGCATTTTTTCCTTCTCCACAAACTTCCCAGATGATTTTGATGAGTAGGGAAGAAGATTAATGTTCTAATCCAGTGGGCCCAAAGTTTTAGTGAGCATCAGAATTTCCTGGAGGATTTATCAAAGCACTCAAGCCTGAGCTTGGGTGGAGAGTTTAATTCATTAGGTGCAGGGTGGCGCTGGTAATTTGCATTTCTAAATCCAGGTGCAGTTGATGCTATTCCTCCAGGGACCACACCTTTTGAACCACTGGTCAAGTCTAAGCAACCAAACTGCTCTTCCCACATTCTAGCTTTACACATGACAAAAGGTTAAAACAAACAAGCAAAAGACACTTTTATTGGATCTAACATATTGTGCAAACCTCCACTCATTCTGGACTTTAAGCTTTAAACCTAACTCCTGTTTCCATCACTGTTTTGCCGTGGTCTGCATCTGCTTGCCTTCCTGCTTTTGCATGAATTTGTTAAAACCTAACTCACTGGAAAGTTTGCTGTGTACCCACATTTGTTTCTTTGAATTATTTTTGGGTTTTTTTTCTTTCCTGGGGTCATGGCCAGAGGTTGAGAATTCTGTTTCTCAGTACCTTTCCCTTCCTTGGATCTGCCATCTTCCTCTCTGGGTTCAGGTTTATTACCATATTTTGACTTTAAAAATTGTTATACTAAAAATATTTTTAGGTTAGTTTTAGGTTTACAGAAAAATTGAGCATAAAATACAGATAATTCCCATTTACCTTTCCAAAGCCTCATCTGTCCACTTGGCTTTGTGCAGGCTCCTGCTCCCTGGCTCAGGAGATAAGATGACATTGGTGATTTTCCCCCAAGTTTCTTCTTGACTAGGTCCTCCTACCTGGTCTGAATTAGGTTCAAAAAAGCAATTCCTTTCTCTCCTTCACCCCAAGGTTATTATAATATTCAGTGGAAGAACATTTAATTCCACAAATGATTAGAGCACCTACTATATACACTAGGCATTGATCTAAATTCTTAGGGACACAGCAATTAGGTAGGAAGCCCAATCTCCTGCCCTGGAGAAGCTTCTATTCTACAGCAAGGGGTCTAGTGATTCTCAGATACTTCACTTTTATGCACAGGTGATCTCTTCAGGATAAACAACCAGAGACACTGCCGGCAAGCCAACCAAGAGCTTCACTTTCCTCACTGCATTTCTCCTCTTCCTCCATCGTCCCTCACTTCTACTTAGGAAATTTGGATACACTAACTCTTTTCTTTGCTTGCTGTTACTTTGATTTACTGCCCTGTGGACTCCAAGAGGACAGAGAGATCCAAGCAGGCAGATCCCCAGCTGAGTACACACTTGGTTCCACAGTTGAGAAATTGCATTTGCCTCTCAACTCTAGGAACCAATTCACTACAAGAAAGGGAAATCCTAGGGAGCAATTATTCTGAGTCAGCCAGCCAACCAACCAGCTAGCAGCATCCCTTGTTAAAGAAATTGTCATCTTTTTACTCTCTCCTCTAAATAAAGAGCTCTCCAGCAAATTCTGCATATGGCTGCTGAGCTGGACAATGATGGAGTCCATCTTGGTGACTGTTATCCTCCCACGGAACATTTACTACCAGAGAAATGGGGTCAGGAAATTGACACTGGTCCCCGAGGGCAGGGCTTCCTTGCTACTCCCCAGACACTGTGTGCACAGAGACATTCATCAGGCACTTGGTATGTACTCAGTCCTGTGTTAAACAATTAATATCCATCTCATTTAATTTTGAAAACAGCTTTGTATGGGAGGGATTAATACTATCATTTGAAAGAGTAGCAAAGGAAGGACAGAATAGAAGAATTTCCTTAATGTCATGCAATTGGTAAATCACAAAGCTGCTGTTTGAACCCAGACCTTACTGACTCTGAACCCAATACTATCAAATTCTAAATTATAATGCCCAAAATGCGATTTCCTATTCACCCAAAAACAGCAATTACAATCACAATAAAAAAATAAACCCCTAACCAGAATAAGATTTTTATCAGATAAGTGTATATATGGACAATATATAATTATTATAATAACATAGACTATTAAACAGTATTAAAAGTGATTCAGAAGAACAATGTTATAGAAAATGTATGTACAGTTATTATCAAGGTCAGTCCAACTACATAAATATACACATACATGCCAGGATAAAGTTTGAAACATACAAAATGAGTTATACAATTAGGAATTATTTTTTACTCTTAATTTTTCCTGTACTTTTTGTTTTCTTTTTTGTTCACATGAGCATGAACTCTACTTATAATCAGGAGGGAAAGTAGTTTTAAAATCATCCTGTGGATTTCTGCTAAGATTGTAAACTAGCACATTAGGCTGGTACCCTATCACAAATCACCTCTGGACACAAATTCTTTAACAGCCCTTCTGGACCCTGAATTTACATTAGAATCTTGGGGCAGGGAAGGGCTTTTGAAAAAATACTGATGCACAAGCTCCACCCAGACTAATGAAAACAAAAATTTTGGAGGTAGACATAGACACTGATATATTTTTAAATCTCCCCACAGTGAGGTTGTGATAGAAATATGGGTACTGGCGGTCAGGAATTGCATGGAGACTAAGAATTAGAAATGATGACCCACACCACACATCATAGCTCTCACCATACACTCGACTCCCACACGGCACCAAACAGAGAAGTCAAAACCCCGTGACAGGGTAGAATGAGAGTCAAGAAATGGAATTATGCGTTTGGCTCTTTGTCATGGATAGACATGAAAATAAAGCACTATTCTTGTGAGAAACATTTGAAACACTTGCTCATATTACACACAAAATAATCAGTTCTAAATGAATTAAGAATATAAATGTCCAAAGGGAAAAAAAATGTATTTATAAGGAAATATAGCCCTGACCAGTGTGGCTCCATTGGTTGGAGTGTCCTCCTGTAACTGAAAGGTTGCAGGTTCAATTGCTGCTCAGTCACATACTTAGGTACAGGTTCAATCCCCAGGTCAGTTGTGTGTGGGAGGCAACCGATCAATATTTCTCTCTCACATTGATGTTTCTCTTTTTCCCTTCCTCTCTCTCTAAAAGCAATGAAAATAATGCCACTGGGTGAAAATTTCTAAAAAATTAGAAAAAAGGAAATATAAAGGAGTATCTTTCTGACCTTTTGTGTAAGAAATGGTTTCTTAAAAAAAATAGAAAAGGGACTAAACATAAAAGGAATATTGTATTTTTGCCATGTATAATGTGCACCCCGATTTTTGTGTGCATTATATATATCCATGGTATTATATCCATGATATATAATCATCCATGGTATATAATCCATGGTATATAATCATCATGCCTATGTATAAAGTGCATCCTTATTTTTCCCAAAAAAATTTGGGCAAAAAAGTGTACATCAAACATGGCAAAATATGGTAATTAATTTCAATTACATTAAAATCTAGACAACTATTCACAAAAAATATTCTAAAGAAAGTTAAGGTAAAACTACAATCTCTAAGATAATATTTGCAATATATATGCAACAGATAATATTAAAAATATATATTAGGAATAACTATACATATGCACATGAAATATACATATTAGGAATACATATGAAAGGCATACATGTAAATAAAATATTAAATATATATCCTATAAGTAGGTTTCATATATACATATATAATAAGTCAGTAAGATAAAGGCAAACAACTCAATACTTTAAAGAATAGGCATTTGACAGCCCTGCTGGTGTGGTTCAGTGGACCAAGTGCTGGCCTGTGAACAAAAGGTTGCTGGTTTGATTCCCAGTGTGGGTACATGCATATGTTGCAGGTTGGGTCCCCAGTGGGGGGGCACATGAGAGGCAGCCTCAGATTGATGCTTCTTTCCCTCTCTTCCTCCTTTCCTCTCTCTAAAAATAAATAAATACAATCTTAAAAGAAAAAAGAATAGGCATTTGACCGAAGAGAAAATTATGAAACTAATAAACATAAAAAGAGATTTTCAATTTCAGTAGTAATCAGGGAAGAGAAAATTGAGGTTACAATGAGAACATTTTATGCGCCACCCCATTTAACTGACAATGTCCAAAAAATGTCAGTACAAGGGATTTCAGAAGTTGCTGCTCTAAGTACTAACTGCTACTGCCACTTGGGCAAACAATTTCCATTTTATAAAGTTGAACATTCGTGTTAATTATGACCCAGTGACTCAACTGCTTGCATTGACCCAAGAAGCACTTTTTGACAGGTGACACAGGAGACATGTAGGAGACATTAATAATAAATAGCTCTGTTCACAATTATGAAAACCTGGAAATAGTCCAATGTCCAGTGAATGAAAAACATACAAATAAACCATAGCATAGTCATACAATGAAATGTTATGGAGCAGTAAGATCAATGAAATTACTTGGATATATCTTAACATAATATTAGGTGATAAAAGCAAATACTAGAAGGCAATAAAATTTAGGATCATGGTTATCTGTGGGACAAAGAGGGAAATGAGATAAGGAAGAAGGACACAGGCAGATATGAATTATTGGTAATGAGTTCTTAGACTGGCTGAAAGTTAGCAAGTGCTCATTGCTATGTTATATTATTAAAACATAAAGAAGGTGGCATAGATAAATAAGTATATTTCATGTATCAGGGATGACAACTACCTCAGTAGCTTTGTGACTACACACAAAACATGTACACAACAATCTCAACTAAGACTTCAGTTTTCCCACTATACAGTCTGAAATGACGTGATTACTGTGCTTTTTGGACTACTTGCTGAACCACATTCTTATAACTGCCATCAGAGTTGTTAGCAAAGCTCCATCATATCTGCTGTCTCATTTAATTAGGTGCAAAATTCTGTTCTATTCCCATTTCACAGAAGATGAACCTGGGGAGGAATGGAGTTAATTAACTTAACTGAGTTAGTCTTACTGTTAGCAAATGATAGAGCCAAAGCATTCTTTCTAAGCATCTCAGAAGTTCTGGAATGAGTCTGCATGTACTTATGAAAGAGAAAAAGAGCCACCAACTCAACAATATGCAGATCGCCTGGGTCCCTTTTGCCCCTAGTGTTATTTCTACTCTCATGATCAAGAATCTATGGCTAGTAAAAGCTATAACTTTTCTCCATTGGAAGAGAGGAAGTTATTTCCCTTTGCAAGCCTCAGAAATTGGCTTCATTAGTCTAATGTTCTGTTAGTCCCACTTAGAAACATGAATCCTGTGTTTCTATCTGGTGACACTTAAAAAAGTTAAGATCAGACATCCTGGCTTCTGGGGGGAATCTCATGTCTATAGTAAAAACCCATCAGAGAGAAATAAACAATTTAGGAACCAGCCATTTTTATGAAGATCAAGCTTCTAAATGACAGTAACAAGATTTAGCACTGAAAATCCAGCTTCCTGTTAAATTCCCCAATCTGAGGCAAATTGAGATGGCTGATCCCACCAACCCTAACCCAGTCAGTCATCTCATTCTCTATTATTCCTTCCATTCCTTCTCTCCTGAAGGGAAGTAATCTACCAATCAAAATTAAGTTCAGGGGTTTCCTATTTAGACAAGTCCATTTCTATCTCTGAAGGGAAAATGTGGCAGAATTGTTCATAAATCTTTTTCAGAGATTCCGTAATACTTCTCATATTTGCACTCTTAGTTGTATTTTCTTCATCTAAAAACTTTAATTCCACAGTAAAAATGACTCATATGACTCACTGGGATACATACATTTATTCTGAACAAAAGCTTCCAACCAAATTTTCTAGCATTTGAATAATTGGAATATAAATATCACTGAGTTTTAGGAATACATACAGTTCACTTCCTCATTCTTTTTGTGTAGAGACTCAAAAGTGAGAAAGACAAATAATATGTAAGCAAGAATTCCCCCAAAATGGCAAGTCAGCAGAGGAATACCAAAACTGCCCTCAGACCATCAGCAATCTAGAGGGAGCGACTTAAATATTACTGTGCCAAGTCTGTTGCTTTGCATTTCATGTAGACAGCCAAATCAATTAAGTACACTAATGAAGGTAACTGACACCCAAAAGGACCTAAGAGTGGAGTTTAACTTGGTCTACAACAGATTCCCTGGCTCCAATAGTTTTGCACTTTTTTTCTTATCATGATCACAAACTGTCCTGCATGATGGTGTTTTCAGAGAAAGAAAAATTGCATGTGTTATAGCTCAAAGAATATGAATGATAAAATGAAATTTGTAATACTGGGTTGGCCAAAAAGTTCATTTGGTTAAGCACTTAGTTGCCTTTAACTTCATTCAAAACAATTTGTTAGATTGCACTGTGACAGCATGCATTTTAAAAAAAAGCATACATTAAAAAAAAAACTTACCAAAATTGGTGAATTTTTGTGTAACCATTTTAATATTGAAGATGGAAGAAAATGTGCAACATTTTCTTAATATTATGCTTTGTTATTCCAAGAAAGGTATAAACACAACTGAAATGCAAAAAAAAGAAAAAGAAAGATTTATGCAGTGTATGAAGAGGGTGCTGTGACTGATCAAATGTGTCAAAAGTGGTTTGCAAAGTTTCATATTGGAGATTTTTTGCTGATCGATGCTCCACACAATTGGGTAGACCAGTAGAAGTTGACAGCAATCAAATTGAGTCATTAATTGAGAACAATCAGCATTAAACCAAGTGGAAGTTAGCTGACATACTCAAAATATGAGTGGAAGTTAGCTGACATACTCAATCAATAAAGTGATTGGTGAAAATAAAAAATGTGGCTTTTATTTTACAACAACAAAAAAAAACCTAAACAGACTTTTTGTTCAACCCAATGCAAGCCCTTAACCACCTTCACCTGATAATATGCAGTTGATTCCTTGAGAACACCAGTTTTCAAACTTTAATGAGCATCAGAACACCCATGGAAGACTTGCTTAAAGGGAGACTGGTAGGCTCACTCCCAGCATCTGATTCAGAAGCACTGGAATGAAAGCAGAGAATCTGCATTCCCAGCCAGTTCCCATTGCTGATCCTACTCAGGACCACACCTGGAGAACAGCGCTCTGGAAGGCCCCTGGACAAAAATGAGGTGGGAACATAAAAAAGCAATGTCCTTCTTTAAGGTCAGCACTCACATCTAGACAAGTCCAAGTCTGTATCTCTGGACAGAAAGCGGCAGAGCTGCACAGAAATGTTTTTCAAAGATTTAATACTAATAAGTAGTAATTAATAAACACTACTATTATAAGTGGCATGTAGAGGATGAGCTCAGATCCAAAATGGTAAAAGTCAGAGTTATGTGATAAAGCAAATATGGCAAAGTGTAAATTGTTTAGTTTAGGCAGTAGTGTATAAGCTTCACTGTATATTTCCATTTGTATATGCTTCAAAATTTCATAGTAAATTTTTTAAAAATCTAACTTCCAATTTTTCGTTCATATTTGGGATTTCACAAAACTCCTTAATTAAATGCATTTTACTTTCCCCCCATATTTTAAGGGGTTACATAAATTAAATTATATGCCTGGCACGCAAAAATGTTTTTAAAAGTTTTAAATGTTGGAGTGTTAGGGGTTGGGAATTGGTTTGTCAGTGGGTCCATGTTGGTGTCAGTGTGTAGGTAGGATATGTGGAAGCTGGGTGAGGGACTGTGTCACTGAGGGAGTATTCACATCAGAAACAAAGAATTTTAAATATTTAACAAACTATATCAATTAGGGTTGCATTTGGTTAAAGCAATAGAGAACTCAACATATAGGGGTTTATTTTTCTTAAGAAACAAAAACAGCCTGCAGGCAGATAGGTGAGGCCTCTTCCAGCTGGTCAAGGATGGTGTCAAGAATCTGGGTTTTTTTCTTCTCCTGCTCACACTCCACCTTGATGTGTGACATTCATCCTCACAGTCACAAAGTGGCTGCTGTACCTCCAGACTTTACACCCATGCTGTAAGCAGTACAAATACAAAAGCTACAAACCTCTTTCTGAGGCTTTGTCTCTATATTCAGGGAGTAAACTCCTTCTCCAAGAGTTACTAGTTTTTTGACCACAAACATGTCACTTAGCCTCCTTTGCAGTATATGTTCAACGTATAGAATATAGTAGATTACCAGGAATGTGTTTTGGCAGAGAAAACAGTATTTCTCCAACTAATGTTCCAGAAGACATTATATAAACTCTTCCTATTTCTAGCAACTTCTTTCTGAATAGTGGCAAATATTTAGAACACAAAATTACTTCTACCAATAAGACAAATCTAAATAAGACAGTTCTCTAAATAACATCAAATTCTGGAAAACCTGACAGAAATGTTCCAACTGAGAGTAAAGAGAGACTTGTGCTAATTCCAGGGAAAATCTCCTCAATGAGAATTGCACAAAGCAGAGGGGCTGAGCAGGCTGTGTTGGGAACTGCCCTGCCTGGTTTCAGAAGCTGTAACCCCTGCTAAGGCTAAGGCTGAGGGAGTGACCTTGGAATGTAAGCCACCAAGGAGACAAAAGCGTATCTCCCTGGCAGGAGCACTGCTTCTGCTCCTCTTTCCATAACTGGCCCCCAGTGCTTAGTCCGTTAGCCAATGATGGGTAAGATTCCCCAAGGGGGGAGCAACCTAAGACAGGCACGATCACGTGGGAGGCCCCCAAGGAAGGACTTTGGGGGATACAGTGAAAGGGGGCAAAGGACCCTCACCCCTCAGCTTTGACAAAGCCTGAGTTCTCATTCTGTCTGGGAGAAGTCTCCTAATCTCTTGGCTGTCTCACTTCCCTTGCTCCACCTCAGCCTGAAACAATGACTGCCTCACTTCCCTAGCTCCACATAATCCTGAAACAATGACAGGGTGGTGCAGCCCTGTGCTGGGAAGGGCAGGTTTCCCAGGCAATCAGGCCTAAGAAAGAATATGTAAAATCCTGTGAAACCTGCTTTGTTTAGAATGCTCTCAATTAAATGATAAGGGTCCAAGCAAGAAGTAAGTTTGTTCCTCAAAGCTTTACAGCTCTTTAGCTGTCTGAGACTGACTCAATAGGCCCTCAGAGTTCTTTGTCATCTATTGTTTGATCCTTACTGCCTGACAGTGGTTAATGAGCTTTATCTGTAATCCTGTGCAAATGAACCCAATAAAAGCCCATTGAGACCAGGGCTCCTGGCCCTTCTCCTTTGAGAGATTGGCTACCTTTCCTCCCCAAGCAGAAGTCTTGGTAGACTTATTCTCATCCATGGTGGCCGGGGGAGCCCTGAGGGTGGAGCCCCTCCACAAGGCTGTATTCCACAAAGCTGTCTTTGGAAGCCTGTAAGTGGGTACCATCTTGAGCACTGCTTAACTAAAACCCACCACAGGAAATGATCAGGGCTGGGTGACCACTCTGGTACATTTTGCATAGCTCATCAGGCTGTTTCAGATGCCTGTTTGCTTTCTGGGTAGCAACAACTGTCCCCAGATTTACTCCCATTCTGAATCACATTTTAAGGCAAATTATTTATTCAGCCTCCACTGCCAACACATGAGAAATCACAATGAGACATTCCATTTCAAGCTGTAATTTCTGTGCCAAACTGTCCTGGAACAGAACACAGCATGGATCTAATTTGACCCCTCCCTGATTTATTCCATCTCATCTGCCTTATACCAAAATTAAAATTTAGTGTAATTCCAAATTGTGGAGATATGTTTCCATCCAAAATGGAGACAGAACTAAACAAAGATACAAATAAGAAAGTGCATTTTCATCCCCTTTAAATAAGATGCCTATACCTTTCATCAGTCTTTGCCTTGATATATCACCTATGATTGAAAAAGTTTTTAAATTTATTTTAATGACTTTTTCCTCTAGTCCCATTTGTTAATTATTGGGTTGGAAAAAAAGTCCATATGTTTTTCCCCATAAAATAAGAAACATATTTTTCATTTTCACCAGTCAGTTTATTGATTTGGGTATTTTGAGTATGTCGGCTAACTTCCACTTAGTTTAATGTTGATTGTTCTCAATTAATGTCTTAATTTGATCACTATCAACTTCAACTGGTCTACCCAACCATGGAGCATTGTCCAGCAAGAAATCTCTGCACTAAACTTTGTAAACTGCTTTTGACACAGTTGAACAGTCACAGAAACTTCTCCATACACTGCACAAATCTTTTTTTCAATTTCAGTTGTGTTTTTACCTTTCTTGAAATAACAAGGCAAAATATTAAGAAAATGTTGCTTATTTTCTTCCATCTTCCATATTAAAATGGCTACACAAAAATTCACCATTTTGATATTTTTTAAAATGCACACTGTTATTATAGCTGTCACAATACAGTCTAATAAAGTTGTTTTGAATGAAGTTAAAGACAACTAACTGCTACTAGAGCCATCTTACTGGGAAAAAAAAAAAAAAGAATGAACTTTTTGGCCAGCCCAATACCTTACTAGACTTTCTGACAGCCCTTCAAAATCAAACAGAAGCCATGTAATCATTTCCCCAGTTCAGCCCACTTAGCAAACTAGTAAAGTTTTATACAAATATAAAGCCATCCTGATGCTCATGTTTATCTATTGCCAAGTTCAACTCTCAGGCTTATATCCATTCACTCATCTCCTCCAAGCTGCATTTTCATTTCTGAAATACTTGTGAACACAGAGTGAGGCTTGCTGTGTAATGAAGACAGGAAAAGTAAGGACAGTATCACAGCACTGATAACTCACTCTGTGTTGAACACTGTGGGATTCCTCTCTCAACTATCTTCCATACTTCTAAAGAGAGGGGGAGAAAAGCTGAAAAATACATTTACCAGATTCCTTTGCAGCTAAGCTTCTGATTACAAATTAGTTTTCACTATTTAAAAGCACACATGTGAGATTTAGACAGTAAGTACAGTGGATAATTAAAAAAATATATTTATTCAGAAGAAGGCAAGATGAGAGAAAAAATTAAATGGTAGGACAAAACACACTAGTAAGCATAAACCTAAATTACTCAGCAATTGTGTTCAATAAGAAGTTAATAATTCATGCCATTTAAAAGACAAAGACTGTTGGATTTTTAAAGAAGAGCTTTAAATTGCTCACAAGAGATGCCTTAAATACAGTGCACAGAAAGGTTTCCAGTGAAAGAGTAATACAGGCCTGAATGGTGGCCACCACGATATGGAGTCCCCGGAATCTGTGTTGTCTTTCTGGGAAAAATGGTCTTCACAGATATGAGTAAAAGGAGGGCCCTAAGATGGGGAGATGATCCTGGATTATCTGGTTGGGCTCTAAATACCATCATATACATAAGAAGGAGGCTGAGGGACATTTGATACACAAGAATGAGGAGAAGGTGATGCAATTAAGAGGCAGACAAAGGAGTGATGTAACCACAAGCAAAGGGATGCCAGCAGTCTCCAGGAGCTGGAAGAAGCAAGCAAGGGACTCTCCCTTAAAGCCAACACACTGATTTCAGCCCAGTGACTTCAGGCTGCTGGGCCCTAGAACTGTGAGACAATAAACTTTGTTGTTTTAAGCCACCAA
The DNA here is from genome assembly GCA_028533065.1 of Trachops cirrhosus. Classification (NCBI taxonomy): domain Eukaryota; kingdom Metazoa; phylum Chordata; class Mammalia; order Chiroptera; family Phyllostomidae; genus Trachops; species Trachops cirrhosus. Next base: position 39,297,268 of record CM052544.1, on the reverse strand, counting down.
GTTTGTGGTGATTTGTCACAGCTGCTCTAGAGAAAGAATACAAACAGAAAATCTCTCTTGCAAAACTGACCAAAGAAAGCTGGTATAACATGTCATAGTGAGTAAAAGAGAAGTATATCATTCTGCTCCATTTGCCTTTTTCAAAGTCATAAATTTGTGAATTTTTCTTCAAGCAACTTCCTAGTGTCCATTCTTATTCCAGGTGTCAAAAGCCAGTCTTCATAGTGGCAGAGGACACAGCATCATGCAGACTTCATTCCTGCATTCTCGTGATTATGGAGAAGAGATCTTAAACTCCTAACACCACTGGTGGCTCCAGAGGTAGTTGTAAGATTATTGGTCCTTATGGCCAAGCAACAGGGACTAACTAATCCACACTTTGCATGCCTAGCACTTATTTTTATTGTGAGGAGGGCCCTTTAAGTAAAGGAATATACATTTTTAATACAAACTTGTTAGGAATCCTCCTAGAGCCTAGGAAGAGGTCATGGCAAGGGCCCCTCACCTACAGTGCCTCAGCTCACAGCAAGGGAGCTCTTCTCAGAGCCCAGTCCAGAACCATAACTCCATCCTGGCCTATGAGTTTGTGAGCACTTAAGTCCCCATACTTAAACTTTTCCCGTGAAAATATCTAAGGGAATTTCTACACAGTAGCCTTACTGATACATCCTAAAAAAGCAACTTCCCCTACACAGACTCCAGCCTCTCTTTCTGCCAAAGAACCCTGCCATGTTTCACATTCTAGGAACTCAAAGATAAACTGTGCCCTTGTGTTTTGCTCACCTAATGCAAAGGGGCTACTTTTCATTTCTGTTTGTCATTTCACCTGAACACACACCTATAATCCAAAGTTCTTCATACACCTTCCTCAGGGAATTGTGTTACAGAAGTTACCTGTACCTTCTTCCCACAGGGAGTAAAGAGGGTTTCTTTCCAAGGAATCATGTCATTATCTACTCTATTAACATATTCATAATTTCTGCACAAGGGATCTCCCAGAGATGGTATCATCAACTACATCAGTCTGCAGGCTCTATTAGTGTGAATATTGTTGATTATATTAAAACTTCAGTAAATGATTACATAGAGCGTAATACTAGCAGAATACCAGACAATGAGATACCTTAGCCAGTGTGCTCTTCATCCCATGAACCACTAAGGAAAAGGAGGGGAATCTGGATACACATCTTCAATGAGCACCGTCTAAAGTCACCTAAGCTTGGATCATTGACTAAGCTGAGGTACGTACTATATTTCCTAACCTTCCATCAAATACCCACCACTGGGCTTTCTGAAAGACACACATGAATACCTCCTTTGCAAAATGGTGCCTATCTCAGTTCAGGCTACTATCACCAAGATACTATAGATTAGGTGGCTTACATACAATAAGCAAGAAATTTATTTCATGGTTCTGAAGACTGGCAGTTTTGATGTTTGGTGAGAGCCCACTTTCTGCTCCATAGATGGCTTCCTTCTTGCTATGTCCCTCACCTGGAGGAAAGAACAGGGTGGCTTTCTGGAGGCTCTTTTATAAGGGCACTCATTCTTCATAAGAGCTTCACCTTCATGGCCTAATTGCCCCCAGTAGGCCTCACCTCCTTACACCATCCCTTTGAGGTTTAGAATTTACCATATAATTTGGGGGAGACATCAATATTCAATCCATAGCAATAACAGTCTTATTCTAGGAGGTCAGTGTCTCATCTTATTTTACCCTACATTGCAGTCCCAACACCATAAAAGACACATAAAAAGAGTCAACACATACTTGTTAAATGAGTAATTAAAATCAGAATAAAGTGGTTTCTTCCAAGTGACTTTATGGTTCACACCAACTAATTATTAGCCATTTACAACTTAGTACTAATCTGACAGTAAAAGTCTGTCAGAACTAATGGTCATTTTGGAGGCCAATCAGGGCATTAAGCAATGAAGGCGGATTGGATCCCTCATTAATTAGATTAACCTACTAATAAGAGCACTCCCAGAGAGTTCCCTCACCCCATTCCACCATGTGAGTGCACAGTGAGAAAATGGCTTTCTGCAAAGCAGGAAGCTCATCATCCCCAAACACCAAACCTGCCAATACATTAATCTTGAACTACCCATTCTCTGAAACTGTAAGAATTAAATGTTTGTTGTTTATAAGCCACCCAGTCTATGATATTCTTGTTATAGCAGCCAGAATGGACTGAGACACTAGATAAGCCAGTTATCAGAGGAAAGTGTTATCCTTTGGACAGAAGTGGGTGGGAACCAAGACAAGAAAAATCACAGCTACACAGCACGGGTGTGTCTGTGTGTGCTGCTGGGGAGGTGTTGGGGGAATAAGTAAGAAAAGAAGGTTGAGCAACTAGATGAAGTACTGGACTCTGAGTTGTGAAAGACTGAGGAATAGCTAAAAGTAGGAACATATAACACTGAACTTTAAATATTTTTGAAATTCTGTGACTAACATCTCTTCATAATTCAAAGAAGTATTCAGTAAATTCTTTTATGAACACAAAAGCCTTGTAAGTGAATTTTCTGGGACCACACAAGATGAAGCATATAAATTTGGAGAGAACATTATGTTTCTATAGTGGAGGTAGTTTTCCAACAACCTGAATTGGCAGGGAATTTTAGTTAACATAGGTCACCTTCAGAAGTTACCTTCAAAACAAAATCCACCTTATTAAAGCATTTACCCTTGGTCCTCCCTCTGGGCCCAACCAAGCCAAACTGTGCTCTCTGACCTGTGGCCACCAGCAGATGGTCCTCTCTTCTCCAGGCCAAGCTATCATCTCTCAGTGGAGACTCAGTTTTGTCTCTGCTACTCAGTGGACCTCCATTAAACATGCTCCATTTTTCCATTTTTTCTCTTAAAGCACAACAAAGAGAACCGAACAAAACATTCCAGAAATAGCAGATCAGTTGAGTTCCAGGGATGTCACAGAGAGTTTACATTTGTGCTGCCATCCCACCAATGAATGATCGTTAGTGGGTCAACTGCAAATTAAAGCCCAATGTCATTGTTCAGTGGGCTGCTTCTAAACAATGCCTTCTACCCCTCTTCCTGAAGTTGGCCTTACAGTTTTCTTTGGATCTATACCCAAGTAATTACACTATCCCTCTTAAATTTAATCTTCTGAGATTAGATTCATTTTTCTAGTCAGTTGAAATTATTTTAAACCTGATTCTAATATCTAATCTTTTTACTGTCATCCATAAATTTGTGATTCATGAAATCTCTAATTTTAACCCCAGACCCTGTGACACAAATCTAAAGAATATCCCTTCAAGGTAAACACTGACTCTTGGATAGAATGATACATCTGATTTCTATATTTGCCTCCTATCTTGTATTGCCCTGGGCTGCCTCTGAGTGCTGGCACACCAGGCAGCCCTGAAAACCCACTGTGCTTTCAAGCCTTGGGCTTGTCAGCATTTATGCCAGTGTATAAAGTATCTGAACTTCCCCAGTGATTAGCACAGGGTCTCACATGGAGAAAAGACTTGAACAGCCACCAAATTGATGCTCCACAGATGCCACTATTCCTAGCCTCCTGGAGAATTAGCAGGACGGATGCATTAATCAAGCTTAATATCTCTACCCCAAGATAATTCGCTATCATATGTGAGGACAAAACATAAGCATGTTATTCCTAACATGTATTTTCCTTTGTTTACTCAAAAAGCTTGTGGATTTTGCCTAATATGTTCCTTTCAATGAAGAACTCTCATTCAGGGTTCTGGCCAGCTGTTGTCATAGTGGATTTTGACTGTTTGTGATGCAGAATCTGAAGAATCAAAAGAAAGTAACAAACCTGGAAAGGCAGGGAGGAGGGGACAGGAGGCATCAGATCAGCCCCTGGAGAGAAGAAAATGACAGAGTTTGGAAGACAAAGAAACAGAGGGGCTTGGGGAATAAGGGAAATGAATGGAACATGAAAGAAAATTCTAAGAACAGATACAATAAACTATTTCCCTCCTTTATGACAATTTATAAACTCCAGTGAAACTTTTAATTATTTTGGAATTATCTTTTGGCTCTTGTGTTTCCTTGACCATGGCATTATACTTAAACTGGATTACAGGGGTTCCCCTTTGGGAATGCCTATAGTTTTATTTCATTATATGGTAAAAGAAAAGCATTTATATCTTTGCTTTTCCTCTTTTTAACTTTACCAAGGAAATTGCTGAGGAAGACTGCAGAAATGGGCTTGCAGTTTAATGGTTAGTGTATCTTAAATTAACTAAATGAAAGAGAAGACCAAATAGACCATTGCTTTAATGGTGTGACAGACCTAGGTATGCCTAGGAGGAATGGAAAATCACCAGGTGGGAAAACTGAACCATGAGAAACTGTAGCCTGGGAAAATGCCCGCCTAGGAAACTGTCTGCTGACCCTACCCAGGACAAACAGATGCCCGGCTAAGATTGGGATCTAGGGTCAGCCTATCTGGCATAACAGGATGCAGCTTTAACTTGAGCCTGACAAGATATATCAAGAACAATGGTCAGCAGAAATGGCATCTAGCAACCAGTTTTAGCCAATCAGACTCTGACACCCTAACCAGTTACCCTTCATGGGTTTTTGTGCTTAAAAACCCTGCCCTAAGAACAACCGAGTGGGTCCTAACCACCCTTGGTTTGCTCCCCAACTTCCCTTGGTTGGTCCCACTTTCCCTGATGAGTCTTAACCTCCCTTGGTTGGCTCCACTTCTCCCTCTTATTCCCCATAAATAAACCCTGCTCCTTAGCTCCATGCAAGTGTCTGATTTCTTGAGTGACTCCGACCTAACGTGGTGTAATTTGAATTATAAAGGAAACCAAAAAGTCCCATGTCCAAAAATGTTTCCTCAGTGGCCAGCCACCTTCCTCTAATTTCTACCTTTTGAGAATATATGAGGCATGTTCAGAAGGCATATAGCCATGTAATATGAAAAATAGAGACATTTATTGAAAAAGATAAAAGATGCAAGAAACATTGTACACAGAACAATGACATCTCAGTCCACTTCAGAGTAGGCACCTTGGGAACTCACACAGTTCTCCTAATTACCATCAGCTGCCCCATCAGATTTTCCTGAATCTCATCAATGGTCTGAAATCTCTTCCCTTTCAAAGGTGATTTTAGTTTTGGGAAAAGCCAGAAGTCACAGGGTACAAAATCTGGGTTGTAGGGGTGCTGAGTGACCTGGGTGATTTGATGTTTTGCCAAAAACTTTGCATGAGACATGATGCATGAGCAGGTATGTTGTCATGATGAAGCTGTCAATCACCAGTTGCCTGTAGCTGTGGCCTTCTGAATCACCCAAATAGTTCCTACGGAAGAATGTTCAAGCTCAATGCAAAATTTGATGTAGATTCATTGTTCTACTCACTCAGTCATTTTGAATGTAATGGCCACACAGTACACATGCTCACTCAATTGTTATTGTAACAGGGTGCAGCCAGGGGGGCCTGAAATAGGGATTTGTAATAGGGTGCAGAACTCAGGGTGTCCAGGAAATGTTAAAAAATATATGATGTCCTCACCCCCACAAGTCTGAGCTAGGGGAAGGGACACATGGAGCAGGGCCATTGAGAGCTATTTTGCATAGCAACAGCTTTGCAGCTAACCTCTGGCATGGTCATTTAACATATCTATAACTTTTTTTTAATTTATTTTTTAATCATTATTCAAGTACAGTTTCTATCCTTTACTCCCATTCCAGCCAACCCACCCATCTCTCCCCTCCTCCCTCCCATTTCCAACCCCCCTAGTTTTTGTCCATATGTCCTTTATATTTGTTCCTGTAAACCTTTCCCATTCTCCCCTGAAGTTCCCCTGAAATTCCCTCCTCTCTCCCATCTGATCACTGTCAGTCTATCCTCTATTTCAGTGTCTTTGGCTATACTTTGCTTGTTTCTTTGTTTTGTTGTTTAGGTTCCTGTTAAAGGTGAGATCATATGGTAT
>CM052544.1:39273499-39290824 GCA_028533065.1 Trachops cirrhosus | reverse complement strand
TGTAATATAGTTTAATATCAAGTATTGTGATCCCTCCTACTTTACACTTCTTTCTCAGAATTGCAGCAGCTATTCGGGGTCATTTATGGTTCCATATAAATTTTTGAAGTGTTTGTTCTATGTCAGTGAAATATGCCATTGGTACTTTAATAGGTATTGCATTGAATGTGTAGATTGCTTTGGGTAGGATGGACATTTTGATGATGTTAATTCTTCCAATCCATGAACATGGTATATGTTTCCATTTATTTGTGTCTTCCTTGATTTCTTTCTTCAGTGTTCTGTAGTTTTCTGAATATAGGTCTTTAAGTGGTTGCATAGATATGTTAAATAGCTGTGGCCATGCTCTGAGCTGGGAGGATGGAAGTAATTTGCCCCCCAAGATGTAACTGGGAGGCAACTCCTTCTAGTTAGAGCATCTGCATGAGAGCTTAGAGATGATTGGCTCCACGACATGGGGCCACCCTTGCCCATACTCAGGATGCCAGCCCAATAAAGCTGGAAGGATATGAGAGTTCTGGCAAATGTAGCCAATTGTGGGAGGAGTCGGAAATGGGTTGCAGAGGAAGATTGGCACAAGGATTTAAACTGAGATGCAGCAGCCATTAAAGAGAGGACCACACAGCTGTGGCAGTATAGAGAGGACCATGTAGCTGTGGCCATGTGAGAGAGAGTCATGTGGTTTTGCCAAACTGTGGACCCCCGCAGCTTTAGTAGGGGGAACCACCATGTGGCTTTAGCAGAGAATCTCCACTCAGCTTTGGTAGAGCAGTGATACCCCCTCCCCGCAGCTTTGTGGAGATACACACAGCTTTGTCAGAGTGGGGACCCCTGCAGCTTTGGTGGAGAGAAGAACCATGCAGTTTTGGCCAGAGTGGGGACCCCTGCAGCTCTGGTAGAAGAGGACCCCGTGGCTTTAGGGTGCTCCCTTTGGCTGTGTGGCCTGGGAAGCAGGAGAGACTTTGCCTGGAAGAAGGGTGAAAGAACTCTTGCCAGTAGGCCATGAGAAGTTGTCACATGGCTTTGGATTAATTGGAGATCCTTCCTAGATGTCAACACAGCTGACAGTGTCAGGAGCCTGGATCCCGGACATTTGCTTCTTTTCCTGAGTTATGGTACCCTGAATTAGGGCAGGGGGAGAAGGAAGCACTGTGGGTGTCTATGGGTATCCAAAAGGACTTTGGTATTTTAATGAAGACATTAGGTCACTACTTTAAGTCTGTATAGCTTTAAATAAACATTTCCTTTCCTTTTTACAAATCTCTGACATTGAGAGATGTCTTTCGTATAAGGCGGCGGACATAACAAACCTGGGGGGTTCCTTTCAGTAATAGTATAGCGTCCACGCTCCCCCCCCACCCGATCTGTTCTGTAACAACACTTTGAGCCAGGGAGATTGGAGTGACTTCAACCCATGACATAAGTGGGAGGCAACCCCTCTGGTTACAGTGCCTCTGTGAGAGCTTAGAGATGATTGGCTCCACATCATGGGGCCATGCCTGCCCAGATTTACTATGGCAGCCCAGAAAAGCTGGAAAAATACGTAATGCTGACAGGTATAGCCGATTGTGGGAGGAGTCAGAAATGAGGCTGCAGAGGAAGATTGGTGTTGGGATTTAAACACAAGTGTGGCAGCTATGACAAGAAGAACCACTCGGCTTTGGGTCTCCCTTTGCCACACAGCTTAGGAAGCTGGAAAGCAAGACATAGCAGCGATGCAGAGCTCTCTCTTAGCAGTTTGGAAGAATGCAGGAGAGACACTGTAGGAAGGAAAGGGGTGAAAGGACTCTTCCTGGTGGGTCATGAGAAGGTACCATGTGGGTTTGGATTAACAACTGCAGATTGTGGCAGCGAGACAGCTGATGGTTCTGGGAACTGATGGAGGCCTGCCAGTCCAGCATGAATTACTGGAAAGAACCGGGGACTACCTGAGCCACAGACCTTTATTTTCCTGAGACAGGGTACCCCTGACTGGGCAAAGGGGGAAAGAAGGACTGTGTGTGTGTTTGTGGGTGTTTTAAGGGACATTGGGATTTTAATGAAGACATTAAGTCATTACTCTTAACTTCTGAATAAATAATTCCTTTCCTTTTCACTAATCTCTGGCATTGAGAACTATGATTTCCTGGTGGCAGGCAAGGCGAACCTAGTAGAGAAGGACCCTAGGAGAAGGGGGGTCCATTCGGTAATAGTGTGTCATTCCCCCTTCCACAAATCTATGCTGTAACACTACTGGCACCCCCACTGACTAGTACAGTGAAGTCATCATTATTCCCCCATGCGCGTTCCAGACCACTTGCCTTGGCTGCCAGGTTACATCAATATGGAGCAAACCATTCTTGTTATATTAACAATGGCTAGACTTTTTCTGGATATACCTCATCATATTTTGGACTAATGCACTATTGATACAGGAGTAGTGTCCAGAATGATGGAGGGGCACAGGAAATGGAAGCACGGATAAACTTGAAGACAGAGACATAGCAGGAGGAGGTCCTGCACTGAGAACACGTGGGGTCAGTGAAGAAAAATCCTTTTACTCCCTTCCAGTGCATGGCAGAAGAGAGAGGTGCTGTGCTGGAGTAAGAATTGCCCATCTAGCCTGGGGAAAGGATGGGGTTGGTTGGGGGTGCTGTACGCTTCCAGAGGACATGGAAGTTTGGACTGGCAGATTTAAACAGAAGGAAAGGAGAAACATGGCCCCTTCTTCTGCCCTTCCCCCACCATGGCCCTGCCGGGACAAGCCATCAGCACTGGGCCACGAAACCTAGCAGGAGTCAGTGGGACGTGCCTGATGTCTTCCTCTGCTGCACTGATGGTCCAGACCATGCCCCTTTCTTCCTCTAGGATCTGAAGCATGGACTTGTGGGCTAGAGCACTTGTGGACTGATAGGCCCTGGAAGCCTGTGTGGCCAGGCAGTGAGCCCCAGGCTCCCTGGCATGGGAAGCAGCATAAAAAATTGTGGCAATGACTGGCAGCAGCAGCCTCACACACAGATTCCAGGAAGGAGCCTAAGGCCTAAAAATGATGGGGAAAGAAGCTGAGCAGCTTGGATGGTTGTGCAATGGCATTCTGCGTTTTTCCCAAAGGACTGTATATTTAAATAGGAGAAAGAACTCCAGGAGCAGCCTTGAACTGATCTGGCAGAGGGTGGCAGGGTTTTTCTCTGGCTGTTCTTAAGGGGATGGGCTCTGAGGCAGAAGCCTGCCATTCTTTCAAACTGTGTAATTTTTGAATAAAAGACCTCTTTTCTTTTTCACCAGACCTCTGCCTCTGTCATTTGCCTATGGGTGGTGCAGGCAGCAGCAATTTCTGCAATTTCTGTTCAGTAATACTATCTCCTAAAATAATCTTATTGGGGTCTACCATGTGCTTAATACTTTACATGTATTACTTTATTTTTTCCCCATTGACAACCCTGAAGGCATTTGTTCAAACACTATAATAACTGCTACAGATTGAATTTCATTTTCAAAAAAGATATGTTGAATGTATGTTATGTTAATAGAAGATATGTTAATAACGCCAGTACCTCAGAATGGAACTTCATTGGAAATGGGGTGGTTGCAGAAGTAAGTACCTAAGATATGGTCATAGTAGAGTAGGGTGTGTTTTTAAATCAATATGACTGGTGTCCTTCTAAAAAGAGGGAAATATGGACATAGAAATGGAGAGGATGGACATGAGATAAGGCGATCAGAAACTAGAATGAGGCATCTATAAGCCAAAGAGGACCAGTGATGGCAGCAAACACCAAAAGTGGGAAGAGGCCAGGAAGCATTCTCCCTACAGGTTTCAGAGGAAGTCTGGCCCTGCCAGCATCTTGGTTTCAGACTTCTGGCCCCCAGAACTGAGGGAGGATAAATATCTGTTGTTTTAAGCCACATAGTTTGTGGTTCTTTGCTATGGCAGTCATAGGAAACTAATACAATAATCAAGAGCTCAGGCTCTAAAACCCAGCACAGTGGGGGTTCAGTCTTGCCTTTTTCATTACTTGTGCGACCTTCTGTAAATTACTTCAAGCTTACTAAACCTCAAGTTTCCTCATCTGAGATGCAGATAATGGTGTCCACCACTACTTAGACTTCTTTAAAAATGTATTAAGCAGAAATCTCTCCATTTTGCTTCCCCTAAATCCTTGCATCAGCTAAGCATACAATACACAGTGTGTACTTCTGAGATCGTCCTCATGATCAGCATTTCTTCCTCCTTATGAATGAAGAAACAGGGTTAAAAGCCACACCCAGTGGCAGAGCTGGAGTTCCAAATGAGGTCTGCCTGCCTCCAAAGAGCATGTCAGATTCCAGTACAGCCACTGGCCGAGAGACTATGTTTGCTCAAAAATCTGGGGGCATTCTGAGGAGCTGGATGGCAAGAGGTAAAATCTTGAATGTGAAGAAAGAGGAGAAATGGACTTACACTACAGGACACAGGGTGACATCTGGGTTGATGCCTCCGTTAGGCAATTTGGGTAATCTGGAAGGCTAAGATCACAGTTTTGTTCTCCCAGCTCTGGCAGATATCACCCCTTGTGGTGTCCCTGACCATCACCCGCAAGCTCATGTCAACACTGCCATTTCTTTCAAAAACCACCTTTTATCCTTTCAATGAGAATGAGTTCCTTGGAGGTATCCAACTCCACAAAGTTCCTTTTTTCCTTATGAAGTCCAGCAGGCTGACTTCTTTACATCTGTGTGCCTGTGATCCCTGCCTATGGCAGTGACCTAGGAAGTGTGACAAGACTCTCAGGGCCAATGAGAGGCTGCAAATCCAGCCAAACGCTCCTGGTTTGTGGTCACCTTCACTTCACATGTAGAAGTAGTCTTGTTCTCTAAGCCAGAAGCTCCAATAACATTGGGTCAATGATAAAAGTTGGATATGATTTAAAAACCTATTAAAATTCTAGATGATTAAGATTCACTAATAGCAGTGCAGAGATTCTGAAAGGATTACATTTATTTTGAAGCAGGAATGGATTAAAAGAAGAGACAAAAGCCAGGGAAATAAAAGTTTGCTGCAATAAATATCCAAGACCCCTATCTGCAGTCCAACCCTCATATATCATATGCATTTTCTGTGTAAGAAAGCATTGCTCGAACAGAACCTAATTCTGGTTCTGCGCTAATAACTTGTATATCCCTAAACCCAGGCCACAGACAACTAGTGACAAACCACATCTGAGAATCAATCCCCTGCCTTCTCTTTCACTGCATTCCATTTTTCCAAAATGGACTATTACACATAAAAATAAACATATGCAACAAAAAAGAAAACAATTAAGAAATTGCACTGGTAAGCATCAAATTTATAGACTCTTGGTCTCCTTTCTCGGTTCTCTCCTTAATCCCAGTTTAGTCAATAGGATTTCATGTTCATGTGGGAGGAGTCTCACTCTTATAAAGAGCACATCCCTTTAGTTGCTCTCCTTGCAAAGCTATGCAGACAGGTTTTTAAGAAGTAAAACAATTTAATCTCTCCCTTTTATGCCGTAATGCCAGTTAATGCAATTTCCAAGTCAAATTTTAAGTGTTAGATCCCATATCCTTTGAGATGGGAGGTACTAATAGGCTATGAGAGAGAGGGGGAGTAAGCAATTTTGCATTAGCACATCCTCAAATGGGGAAAAGGTACCAAGTACCTGACAAACCACACAATTCCATGAAAATATAACAAGGCATGGAGATGATGACTAAGTTTATACAAAAGTTCAAGGGCAGTTGACTGAATTAAAAGAAATATAGCTTTAGAAACCTGACTTCTTAGTTATATTTAAAAAAGAAGAAAAAATCCAACCTTCTCAAAGTTGCCTAGTGTAGAGATGGTTTAGAATTTAAATGTGAATAAATCTTTGATGATGGAGTCTTTCTCCAGAGGCACAGTTCTCTCTCCAGAACAGCAGGAGGTTACTGCTTAATATCTCAAGGCAAAATTTGCTACCTTGTCTACTTTTGTTCTTTGCCTTTTTTCCCTTCTCTTGGACACTTCTTTTCTGTACACAGGGCTCTGGGTCATATACATGGTTTGTCTGAGGAGCCCCAGCAGGCCTCAGCTTGGACTGTAGGCATGCCTCTCCTTCTGGCACAATCTGCCCTAACATCTGCAGTTTCTCATGTGTCTCACAGAACCTGACCTGATGCACTGAGGTGCAGAGACTGGGATAATCCAGACATATCTGAGAGTACCCGCTTGGACTGAGGTAGTGAAACCAGGTCAATGAATCCAGGAGTCATGAGGTGTGGCAGGGATAGGAAAAGACAAAACCATCTTTGAACTTCACACTTGCCTGATGCAATGACAAAGATGACAGGAGGTAATTCAGTGGGGTCTATTTAAAGCACAGAGGATAATATGAGAATAGTAGAAACTGAAGAAGTATAGATAGAAGATTAAGGCATGGGCATAGACCCCATGGCCTAGATTCAGAGCGTCCATTTCCCAACTTAATGAGCAGCTTAGGGACTCAGGCAAGCTCCTTACCTCTCTACAATTCAGTTCCCCCATGTAAAACAGGGGAAATGTCAGAGCTATCACTAAAGGTTGTTGGAAGGGTTAAATAAAATATTTCCAATGAGAAGACAGGCACAGCTTACTCAACAGAGGTGTGCAGATCCCAGCTCTCTATCACTTGAATTCCAGGGAATTGGGGATGGTATAAAACACTGAGCTAAATAAAATCTAAGAAAGGAACTCTACACTGATTAATTTCTTCTGTCAATGCGGACAAAAGCATTTTCATTCTCTGAGGGGGAAAAGAAAAATGTAGGATAAGGTGGGAAGATGTCATTAAAATGGAATATTCTAGAATATGGTGGCAACTACATGTTGTGTCAAATGAACTGAACACTTGATGCATGTGCCAGGCTTGAATTTAGCAACAGAGAGACACAGATGAATCAACTCTGTCCTTAAAACAACTATTGCCTTCTGGTGGAGGCAAGTGTACCGCTAGTGATAATACAATGTGATAAAACAAAAAGTATGTTCAAAGGCTTGAAGAAATGCAGAAAAGATGTAACTGATTCTTTGTGCAGGTAGGAACAACAGTCTAATGTTCAGAGAGGAAGTGACATTTAAGCTGGAATTTGAATGTTAAGCAGGACAAGACCAGGATAAAAGAGAAAGAAAAGCATGCTGTGTAGTCAGAATAATGTCCCCTCACTAATGCCCATGCCCTAATCTTCAAACCTCCAAATATGTTCCTTCATTCAGAAAAAGGACTTTGCAATTTTAATTAAGGCTACAGACCTTAAAATAGAGAGATGATCCTGGACGATGGGTGTGGACCCAATCTAACCAAAATAGTCTGAAATATTTTGCTCTGGCTAGACTCCAAGACGTGGGAGAGAAGAGGAAGTTGGACAGATTCAAAGTTTGAGAGGGATTCAAGCTGCCACTATTGGAAGGGGCCACATAGGAGGATGAGAAGTGAAGTGAGTGGCCTCTAGGAGCAAAGACTTGTCCCTTGCTGACAGCCAACAAGAAAATGAAGACTGTAGTCCCACACCACAAAAAACTGAATTTGGCCAACAACTTGAATGAGCTCGGACATGATTCACTCCTTGAGTCTCTGGAAAGGAATTCACCCTCCTCAAAACTTTGATTTTGGCCCATGAGACCCTAAGCAATGGTGGTTTGCAGTATGTAGGCTTCTGACCTACAGAACTGTGAGACCAGAACTTTGTGTATTTCTAAGCCACTAAATTGATCATAATTTGTTTAGAGAAGTAATGCAAAAAATAAAATGTGTACCTTGCATAAGGAATATAAGAACAAATGCCTGGACTCAGGAGAGAGCATGTGTGTCTCTGTACCCAGTGGGGATTTGGGGAACTACTGGGAAGAAGGCAAAAAACAGGATCAGCAGCTTGGTAACAGCCCTGTAAAATTAAGCCACACTGTAAGCAACAAGGGGCCTCGGGAGGCTTCTGATCAGAGAGATGGCCAGTGTGATTTGGGGGAAGTGGGCAGAAAATTAATAAATTCCTGAATTTACCAGAATTCAAAATGACAGAGGCCCTCTTATCTTCAACATAATCATCCTAGTAATTTGCATTTTGATTCAAATGAGGTTGCCATGGTCTGAATAACCAGGAAATTTCTCCTTTATTGATATTTGATTTTAGAGAGGATTTTTAGAGCTGCAGTACTTTACATACACAAACTTAAATGCTTGCGATTTTTCATTCCCTTCTAGCATGACCTCATTCAGTTTACCAAAGGCCTCCATTTAAATACAAAGGGTATTCTTTAAGACTCTGACTTGGCTTCTCAGCTATACTCATTAGTATGACTAGACCCTTATTTTCAAAACAGTCTTTTTTTTCTTAGTTTCTGTGATATAGTAATTCCTGAATTCCTTTCTACCCTCCCTGTTTTCTGATTCTGCCTTTTTTATGTAAATTAATTTTCCTTCACCCAGACAATAAATGTGAAAATTTCATCCACATCTTGTCTAAGGCCCTCTGTCCTCCTCACTCTCATTCTCTGTCCCTAAATGACCATATCCTCATCATCTATGTGGAGATCGTTTACAGATGTCTCTCTCCAATTGAGAACTTTCCTCTAAGGTTCAGAATTAATAATATCCAAATATATGTCATAGTTCTTCTTAGATGTCTGGAGTTAAGTCCAAAACTAAACTCATCAATGGCAACATTGAGTTGGTCTTCATTCAGTGTTCTCTCTCCCATTGAACAATTCCACCACTCACAAGCTAGGATTTCAGCATCATTCTTGGTGTCTTCCTCTACAACATCCCTCACATTCAAGTCCAGACTTTCTTTTCTGCCTGAAGTCCCACCAAGAGTGCATTTTAACTTCAAGTTTTCCTTGTATATTAGCAAGAAAAGAGCATGCACTCTATAGCATGGAGACTAATGAATAAAAGTCATGAGTTATTTTAATAACAGTCATCCACTACTGTAGATACTAGAAAAACTGACCCAAAGAAGCTAATGCAAGAGGGCATGAATGTAAGATCCTTTTGTCCCCTCAATCATCAACCGTCAAGTTGGCCTCTTTGGGTGCACTTAGCTGCCAGACCTCAGAGTACTCAGCATGGATGGCAAGAGATTTGGGGAGCTCAGTAACAGTCATGAGCACCACAAGCTTTAATCCTACTTTCATTCATGCATGTTATACTTTTAAATTAAAAGTAACAAATTTAGTTAAGTGGCATGTGATTAACATAATCATTTTTACCCACTAGTCATCTCTGAGGAGCCAGGCAGAACTTAGGAGACAAGGCCTGTGCTTTTGACTAGAGACCCTTTTTAAAGCAAACAAACAAAAAAAAAGAAACCCCAATCAATCATTTAAGTAAAACCTCATCTTTATAGCAAAAAGTGCTGGTATTCACCTTACTAATTAGACTTACTCAGAACATCTGGTTGTTTCTAAGAACTGTGTTCAAGCTTGACAGAAGGACATGATTCAGACAGAAAACATTCACTGACTGACTCCTATATAACAGCACATCAGAAATATGTGAAGGTAGGGATGGGTCTTTGCGCTACAAGATCCTCAAGTTTCCTGCTAAAACTGAGTTTCTATAATTGCATATCCCTACCATTAGATTCAAATATCAAAATGCAAGTTAAAATTCTTTAACTTTCTGCAATAGGTGGCACAGGGCTTCTTTAAAAGATGTTTATTGCACCTCCATTCTACCATCATATGTACCTTGGAGATAAGAAGCAGAGATGAGGAGGGAGAGGAAAGGAGGTTAACCATAGCCTGGTTCTGAGCCTTCCAGTGTCGGAAAGGTAGTACGATGCCCCGTGACTGCAGAGTACAAGAAAGATCCAGGTGATTTTCCAAGCTGAGAGCCAGGTCCTGAGAAGGAAGATGTCTGCAAAGCAATCCCACTGGGGCGATACTACATAGTTTCTAGTGTCATGGTTAGGTGTATTTTGGGGTATATTGGGATCATCAGTAAAAGTTCCTGTATTGCCTTTTACGGTTTGTTTCCCAGTCATGTCAACTTTTCATGGACCTACCCATTCAATTTATTTAGATTCTGGGCTCTCTGCCAAGGCATATAGCCTCTCAGATATAAGTTTTCACTAAGCATGTCTTGGTTTGGTTTCCTCCAGTGGAAGATCTTAAGAAAATAATAACAGGATTGGTAGTTTATTTAGGAGGAAATCCAGTAATGGTTGGAGAAGACAGAGAAGAACAGGCTGACAACAGAGGCTATGTCATCAAAAAAGTTACCTCTGGGAGTAACTGGACATAATCTCACCAAGAAACTCAGAGAATCAATATAGAATTGTGCCCCCAAATCATCCCAACAGAGATGCAAGGGAGTCCTCATCTCCCACTGGTTGGGCGCTGATCTCTAGAGGCATATAATTTCTGGAACTTCGTTTGCCATGCCTAGGAGCAGAGTGGGTTCGGCCACTAGAAAAATTCCTTCCACAGAGAAGCAGATGCCAGCAGCTGAAGTCAGCCAGCATATACTACCATGGCAGGGCCCAGAGAATATGGGTAGAGTACCAATAACTTCTGCCACAGGGCCCTACATTTAGAACTAACATTACTTCCTGCCATCAGCTGGTTTACGGAAGTGAGTGTGTTGTTACTATTTATGTTCTATTGCTTCAAATAACTCCCTACTTTATACTACAGATATTCAACAATCCATATTGATAAACTATTGTGCCAGAATATAGAAATTGAAGACAATAAAATAGTCATGAACAGTGAAAATAAAATAAAAAAGAAAGAAAATGGGAGGGAGGGCTTCAAAGATTGAGATTTCTTCTCCAAATCCATCTTTAGTGCACATACCCTTTCAGGTGCCTTTTTGGGTATAAAGTATTAATATTATTTTATTCAGTGTATAGGCCATTTGTACTGAGTTTTGTGATATATTTTCAGAATCAGAGGTGTTTTACTGACTTGTTTGCTTACATAAATAGATACAAATTAGGGAGTCAACAACAAAAATGCATGTGGCAACAACCAGGATTGTCCAATGAAAGACCCAGATTCTTTCTCTGGGCTGCTTGGCAATAAGATCTCTGGATGAGGCTCTGCTACCTCACAGCCAAACCCAACTTCCCACAGGACTGTGGCCTATCAAGCAGACATGTTGCTATAATGGACCTCCCAGTTACAAGATATTTTGCCCTAGGTTTCTAGAGTCTCGGCAGTTGGTAGTTCCCAGAACTTACATCAATATCTGGCACCTAAGCTTCTACTGCCTGGAGTACAGGAAATATAGTTGTGTCTGGCCCTATAAGACCCTTCTCATTCTTGCTTCATTCAAAGGGAAAAGAGCAGGAAACAGGATTCTTCTGCTTTTGCACAGCCATGTGACATGCATCCAGTTGCAATCTGGCCCAGCCACACCTCTTTGAAAAGTGTCAAGAGACCAGAAAGCCCATATAAACTACCAGCCTTATGGCCACAAATCCAGCTCACACCAAATGACTCACTGGTGTTCACTCCAAGTTTTTCATATGACAATAGGAAACCAACTGTCATAAATAAAACCTTGATCAGCAGAGAAGGCAAGAGCATCTAAATGAAGCCATATCCCAGTCTGTTGTTTTATGTATGCCATGAAGGTAAGAAAGATACAGCAAGCATGGTAGCTTAAGTTTGACACCTGCAAACAATGTGAGTTCATTATATTTTCACCATTCCCTTCATTGCAAGAAGGGCACTAAGTCATTTTTGGGAACTGGGACTGGGACCAGATTTGTTCTTGGCTCTCCACCAAGGAAACAATTCACAGCAGAAATGTCCTTAGGCACAGTCACCACCAATAGGGATGGACAAATGACCACATATAACATGTTGTTTCTGCATGTTGCAAAGTTCTAAAACCTAAAGGAGGACTTTTGCAGTTGTGGTTTCTTTGTATTTAAATATTTCCCTCCATGGGTGGCTAGTTATCTTAACCTAAAAACCAGAACCAGTTGGAGTGTGATGGAGGAGGTAAGGAAGTAGAGACAAGTAGAAAGTGAAGAAAGCAAGGATTTAGAAAGCCTTTTCCTTAGCAGTTGCCGAGTACCTATATAAACATACTATATCTTATTTAATCCTTAGAACTTGCAGGTAAGCAATAGTATTCCCATTTAACAGATGAAAAACTGGGCCTTAGAGAAGCAAAACTTATCCCTGGACAATAAATATTAACCCAGTTTGGTAAGTATTGTAGCAGAGTATGCCTGCCTGGACAAACACTCTGTCTCCCTCCACAGATGCATTAGGAGTTGGAGGTACCATGGGGAGAAGATGTGTATCAGGCAGAAAATCAGGGACACGCATTTAGGGAAGAGGGAAGAGCTATTAGTTATGAGAGGATATAGTGTGTTCCAGAAATAATGAAAAATTCCATGATATTATATTTCAGGCAACAGATGGGAAAATAAGCCATGGTTAAATTGTGGAAGAGCATACAGGCACAGCTAAAGAAATGAGATGCTCTGTAGACAGTACAGATGCTAATGACTTGAAATCAGGAGTATGACAAGTGAAAGGAAGACATTGGGCTATGCTATTTCTTATACAGGACCCCTGCAGCAGAATCATTGAAAATAGGGAGAAAATATCAACCATCTAGCAGTGAAGGAATGATGCCCTCCTGAATGTGAAATTAGAATCCACAAGATACTATCACTGAGCATCTGGTATGTGCTGGGCTTTAGAGCACAATTATTTTTTCTTCTTCTGATGTTGTGATTTTATAACTCCCTAAAAAGGTTTTGCTACAGCTAAGTAGCAGAGGTGTAGTTCTTTGAAATCTACACTCCTGGTAGTAGTACAGATTGCAAGATATGGTTAGAGATAGGAGATTAGGGGACTCAGAGGTTTGATCTGCTATCTTGTCTCTGCAAGTATATTACACCTGACTTAGTCCTTTGTGTATGATGATATTTGGTAAAATAAGTGTATTACTAGGTTATACCTCATTAATTTACACCATTTGTGGAATGGTCTATGCAAATGAAACAAAACACTAAACTGTGAAGACAGAGTTATGCTTTCCAAATCAGATCTCAAAGTGTCGTGGGATGCCAGTCCTAGAGACAGTCTGCAAAATGATAATGGTGGCAGTAATGTGGATGAATGTGAGGATTGTTCTAATCATCTTTTGCATATTATACCCAAGCTTAGTAGCTTAAAATATCAACTATTTTATTATACCTAATAATCATGTGGGTCTATTCATACAAGGCTCAACTGACCAATTACTTTGCTCCATGTCATGGCAACTAGAGTTACTTATTGATATTCTTTTGGCATCTGTGCTGGTCAGTAGGTTTTAGCTGGTTTCATTCACACACCTGGTACTTTAATAGGGATGACAATAAGTCTGGGACTGACTAGAGTGCTCTTTCCAACCAGTCTTACAGCATAATAAATGTGATCTCTCCAGCAAGGTAGTTAAATTTTGTATACATGCCTCAGGATTATGAGAGACTAAAACTGCCATAATGTCATTGTCACCACAGTCTGTTTTTCAAAGAACTCCCAGGCCATCCCAGATTCAAGGAGGAGGAGAAAAGACACCACCATCTGATGGGCAATCCGCCTACATGCAGAGGAGAGTGAGGAATTGATGATAGCCCCTTACAGACAAGCTGCTCTGATGGTAGCTATGATACTGTTTTGTCTGAAGGCAGCATGTGGTCCAACAAACTTTTCAATGAAAGGCCAAATGCTAAATATTTTAGGCTTTATATGTCATACACTGTCTGTTGCATATTTTTGTTTGTTTTCAGCAACCTATTAAAAATGTGAAAACCGTTATTTTTCCCAGACTACATACACAAAAACAGGCCACTGGGTTTGGTCCTGAGCTGTAGTTTTGCACTCCTGTTCTGGGAGTTCTGTGGTCAAATGAACTCATGAGGCCATATGATTTATTCCTTTGCAGAGCTTCATAGTGCATGTTAACATAGCAGAGGCTTTGAAAAGTTCTAAGAAAATCTGTTTAATACCACATTTTTCAAAGTTATATTGATTTTCCACCTGAAACTTATGTTAAGCAGCCTTTTAGAAAACATGGCTCTATAGCATATGAAATTACTGTGACCATAAAGTAGACTTAGTATCTACTTAAAGTTTCTATTTAATAAAGATTTTAAAATAGATTTCCATAAAATATTAATTGGATATAGCCAATGAGTTCTCCAAAGCATCCCAAAATATTTTGACCTTTTAAGTAAGGTTAACCTCCTTCACAGTGATATTTTAAGCTTATAAGCATTTTAAGAATGCCTGTTGTTTTAATTTATACAATTAAATTTTCAGCATGTGCCCCAAATCTCACAGATTGAGAGTTAGAGAAATTCATATTAGTAAGCCAATGCAAGAATGTCAGCATAGCATTGTCAAAAGAGTATAGTAGTTGGCCTTGGGCCTCTGGACTATGTCAAAGTGCCGTTGCTTAATAGCTGTGGAATTTAAAAGGAGTTTCTGAGTTTCTCCAACCTTCAGCTCCCTACAGACTGGAAGAGAAGGGGCCCTTTACCTCCCAAGATGATTTTGAGGAGTGGAATGAATGAACACATACATGTGGAAACATTTCACAAACTCCTCTAAGTCCCATGAGAAAATAAGTTTGCCAGCCTTCTACAGAAATGACATCAAAAGAGTGGTCTCTAGTTTTAGATGATTTCCACCTTATTAAATTTTGTGGGTTTTTTTAAATGGGTAGTCAGAGGTAGAACTGGGCCGGGTATTGGGTCAGCTTGCCTAGATTTGAATCCCAGCCTACTGCCTGTGCAGTCTTGGGCAAGATTCTTGGCCTTTCTGAACCTAGACTGTCTTATTGGTAAAAGGACAGTGACCTGCCTACTCCATGGGGTTGGGACAAACATCCAGTAGGTAGAAATAAAGTGCTTTAGTGCCTAGTCTCCTATAAGGTAAGCAATTATCATTATTAAATTAATAATGACCCTACTATAATAATAATATTATTATATAATAAAATAATAGTGACCCTACTATCAGAATCTTATAATCAACTTTAGATTTTAAAATTGATTTTCCAATTTTGTCCACAATTATTGAACAGAAAATATACACATATAAGACAGTGCCTACTACATGCCTTAGGCTCTGGTCCAGAAGATTTGCATACATTAGATCTTTTACAATAGCCTGCCCTGTAAGGTAGGTGCCATCATTACCCCACAGAAGCACATAAATGCACAATGATTTGCCTGAGGTTACACAGATGTTAGCCTTGGAGCTTGTATGCCAACTCTGGAAGTCAGCTTCCAAAGAGAAGATTCTCAGCCACCAAACTGCATCTCTTCTGGAAGAAGAAAGATTGAAAAGAAGATAGTTAGGTGCCCCAAAGAAGAGACACATTGTCTGGACATTCAGACAGCTGAAAACAGCAGAATCAGTCCCCAGCCTAGGTCACATTATATGAAGGGCTTTTATTCTCAAGGCACAAAAAGCAAAAAACATTTCCTGTGGACAGGACTCTGTCCCTGTCTAAAAGAGTTAATATCTTTAAAATATCTCCCCAACTTCCTAAATTTTAACAGCAGCCGGTGCAACAGAAGGGACTTCAGACTAAAACAAAATGTGACATGACCCACTTGGGATACCAGATATATGTGTACATTGCAGTTATTGTGACAGGCATTGTGCACCAGGGTAGCCTATTGAATCTCCCAAACTTACATTTCTCAGCAACCCATCACACACACTCAGTAAACCACATTCCACTGCCCCCCATTAAAGACCCCCTGAGGGTAAATTTTGACTAAAGCCTTAGGAGAA
Source organism: Trachops cirrhosus (assembly GCA_028533065.1). Classification (NCBI taxonomy): domain Eukaryota; kingdom Metazoa; phylum Chordata; class Mammalia; order Chiroptera; family Phyllostomidae; genus Trachops; species Trachops cirrhosus. The sequence goes on along the minus strand of CM052544.1, from coordinate 39,275,070 downwards.
TAGGATTAAAAAGGTAAATCTGTAAGGGGTGCCTATATGAAATGCACTTACTCATTGACTCAAAAAATATTTACTGGAATTAACCAGGCACTGCTCTAGGCATGGAGATTCATCAGCTAACAAGACAAAAAGAGAATCTAATCTCAATATATTTGCATTGTTATGGAGAAAGTCAGGCCAAAACAAACAAGATAATTTCAGATGAGAAGGAACTAGAAGACTATACACAAGGTGATGTAATGAGGAGAGACCATTTGAAAAGATGGTTGTATTGGTTACCTATTATTGTGTAATAAAGCACCCCAAAATACACTCACTTAAAACAGCAAGTCTATCTTAATATAGTGGCTTAAAATACTATTATTTCTCATGAATTGAGTGGTAAGCTAAGCAGTTCTGCTGACCTCCACCAGGCATAGCTGATTTTAGTTGGACTCAATCATGAATTTGCAATCAATCCAGAGATCAGTTTGTGGCTGACTAGTATAGAAAGGCTTCAACTGACAAGCCTGGAGGTTGGCTGTCAGCTGGACTGATGAAATGGCTGGGCCAAGTGTCTCTCATCATCTAGCAGCCTAGCATGGGCTTATTTATATGGTGGGGGCAGGGTTCCAAGAGGTCCACAGATGAATGCAAGGCCAGATGAAGCCTCTAATGCACTGGAACTTTGGTTGCATGCTATTGGTCCAAGTAAATGTACATGGCCAGCTGAGATTCGAGGGGAAGGGAAATAGACTCCACATCCTGTTGAAAGCAGCTGCAAAATCCCATTGCAAAAGGCATACGTACAAAGAGGAATGAAGATTAGATGCATGTTTGCAATAAATCTACCACCGTAGTCAAGACAGGCCTTTCTAGGGAGGAAAGATGGCGGCGTGGCAGGAAGGAGCAGATTTTGCATCTCCCACACTCAGGGAGGGAAAAATAATCACCAATCGGAAATCAAAAATTGCAGCGGACATTGAAAAACCTGAGGGTAAGGAGACTACGTGGATCAGTGAGGGGACCAGTGGGGTTGCGGCTCCAGACCTGGCAGCGTGCCTGGGTCGGCTGGGGGGGTGTCCCCCCGGAGAGAGCTGGGTCATCCGCTCCCTCCCTAGCCAAACAAAGACTGAGCAGCACCCGGGGAGCCCAGTTTACCAGATGGCGGCAGCAGGCGCAGAGAGAGGGATGAGAACAAAGAGGCACCCACACAGGGTCTGTAAGCACATACGCAAAGCCCTGGGGAAGGTGTGCACCTCACCCTCTGCATCCAAAGGCACCGCCTCTACGCCTGCACCTCCAAGCAGGAGAGAGAGCGTGGTTTGGTGAAATTCCTAGAAACCACAGCATTGAAAAATAAAAAGGCACTGGTGCTTCCCAGGACCTACAATACCCAAGCTGTGAATTGGGGGCAAGGGGGTGCCCTTTGGGATCCAGAAAGCGGGAACCCAGAAGAGGGACGGGCGCTCCGAGGAACATCGGAGCACACTGTGGTGAACTCCCAAGCTCTCACATAGTTGTACCCAGCCCCCACACACGGGTACCTTCCAGGAGACATCAGACCAGCTGGGGGAAAAGGTGCGAGTAGG
>CM052544.1:39254807-39272999 GCA_028533065.1 Trachops cirrhosus | reverse complement strand
GTTTACAGGAACAAATATAGAGGACACATGGACAAAACTACGGGGCTTGGAAATGGAAGGGAGGTGGGGAGGGATGGGTGGGTGGGCTGGAATGGGATTAAAAGATAGAAACTGTACTGAATAATCTAAAATAAAATAAAATTTAAAAAAATAAATAAAAAAAAATAAAAAAAGACAGGCCTTTCTAGAGAACTGACATTTGAGCTGAGACATGAATGATGGAAAATTCAGATAAACAAAGAGATTTCTAGGCAAAGTGAGGTCAAGTGAAAATGTTTGAGTGCACTTGTGTTTGACCACATGAAATACACTCGTATGTGCATATACAAGCATGTGTAAGTGTACATGTGCATGCACATAACATTTCATAAACATCCCTATCTTCTCTCTTTCAACATAGATACATCTACACATCAATAGAAATATTGATCTAGCAGAACTGGGGTAGGACAAAGAAATCTGCTATTTAGCAAGGATGCCTAGTAATTTTGAAGCAGCTGTTCTCTATCTAATAAATCAAGAACCAATTTTAATTTGTCTTGAGTTTTGGCTTATCCACACTTTTCTCCACCCAAACTAATGCCTGATTATGTCTAATTTACATTACCAATCTATACTATCTGGTCCTTTTCCCTAAAGATAATCAAGTGAATATGAACCAGTTGATAAGAAAACTGTAGAAACGGATACACAGAGTGGGAAATAAAAACCTCAAGATAACTTATGCAATTCCCTTGTTGCTCATTCAAGTAAGATATGTTTAACTCTGCCTGCTTCCAGGGAGCCTGTAACCCAGGGGTGTATGTCTACAAGTATCAAGTCATTGGTAAAAATATTCTTTACAGAGTTTCTCAACACTGCCTAAACACCCCAAATAATCTTTTTAAAAAGTAAGTAATTAAATTAATGGGGGTAGAATGGGCCCAAAACTCAGGTCTTTGATTTTTGAGGACTCCCGTATGATTCTGATACACTATAAAGACTGTGATCCACTGAGTTAAAGGATCAAACTGGAAATGTTAAAAGCACCAGAAAACATGTACTGGATAACCAGCACAATGTGCAAAAACACAGGTATGCTTGAGAAGAGTCCAGGCTCTGGGCTCAAATACCCACTGGGCTATCAGTTCTTTCATTGAGACCAGTCAAGTCTCAGGTGTCCCGCTAAAAGCAGTGGATAATAAAGTTCACTTAACTGGTAGTATAATCATTTCATTAACTTAGCAATTGCCATAAAACATGATTTACTTTAAAAAGTAAATATGCCACTGTGATGTCATTATCCTGCAGGGACCAGTTCTCATTATTCAGTTTTAAAATGTCACTTTATTTTATTTAATGGAGAAAAAAGGTCACCATATTGTAATCCACTATATTACTTCACTGAAATATGATCCACACAATTAGCCAGACATCAGAAATAGTAAAAAGTATAGGTCACATAGGTGTTGGAGGTTGACGAACCTCAGCGTGGATCCCACCTCGATGGTCTGGATGATTTGGGGCATGCTTTCCCCTGAGTCTGCTTCCTCATCAGTAAAATGGTACCATAATGCAGACTCCATAGGTGATGCCAGAAATATCTCAGAGAATAAGATTTTTTTTAAAAGAAAAACCTTTTCTGTAAAGTCTAAAGTAGTTTAGACTTTATGGGTCACTTGGTTTCTACTGAAACTATTCAACTCTGCTGTTGTAGTCCTAAAATAACCACAGGTAATACACAAGCACATGAGCATAGCCATGTCCCAGAGAAAATTTATTTACCAGGGGACCCAGGCCCCTGTTTGCTGACCCCTGACTTAGAGAATATAAATTAAGCACTTAGCATATTTCTAGAGAAACTATAAGCCCAAAAAATGGTACCCAGCTCCATGGCTCATGAAGACAATAACAATGGTGTTACTACTGTTAGCACCATCATCTTCTGAGCTGAGAATCAAGAGACATGAAGTCCTGTTCTCCTTCTGACATGAAGATTTTTGGTCAAGCTACTTCCCCTCTTCGGACATTATCTCCAAAAGATGACATTACCAGAGTGAGTCCAGCTTTCCTTCCTGGGCTATGATTATTTTCTATAAATCAAACAACCAATTGAAATTTACTAACATTTGCAGCAGTTTTGACTGTGTCATTTCTCCCCCTCTTCTGATGAGCAACAGCAAAGAATCTGGCTGATTGAAGGGCAACTTATCGGAGGTAAGATGCTGAAGTACTTTGAGCAGCAAGGCCCCTGTGCTCTCTGTAGTTATTTGGAATTTGACTGCAGCTGTCAAAATCAATAGGCTCCAACAAACTATAGGATTTGGAATTTGGTTTTCATCATGGATTTTAACACAAATTTCATAATTGGGTAAAGACATAGGCACTCCCTCATGGAGATTAGGTAAGGTGTATTCAGACAATTTAAAAGATAGTCCATTGTCATACCCACAAGCATTCACAATTTAAAGACAGAGTTAACAGCCATGAGTTATAACAAGAATGTAATTTCCTGTTATTTCAGAGCAGAAGTGTTGATGCATTACTGCTAGAAATTAAAATTTAACTATAATGTACAGAAAAAGTGTCATTTATATAAGACGGTGAGTCTCTGGGTACCAGACCAGCAGCATCAGCATCATCATAGGAATTTGCTTCAAATGCAGAATCTCAGGTCATTGTCCCAGGGCTAATGCATCAGAACCTAGTTGAGGAGCCCAGCATGTTGTGACCAGCCCTCCATGTGATCCTGATGCATGCTAAAGTTTGGGAACCACTGATTCAAGTGACAAAAGTATCTCTGAACATGGCCTCTCTGCATCCACAGGGAGTTTTGTACCAGACAACAGCAGTTCTGTGCACCATCCCTCCTCCCTTCTTTGGGTAGTCATACCTGATTATCCTTGGGATAACCCATTCCCCAGTGCATATGGTCCTAAAGAGTTTGTCCATCAAAATCCCCTGTTCTCTTGGTAGTCAAGGGGAGAATGTGTAACCCATGCTGAGTGTGCCCTTTCTCCTAGAAACTTGGATTTTGGTTGTATTGGAGTGTCTTTATTTGAGCGATTGGACCCCAAAGAGAACATCCACTTAGTCTTGCTTACTAACCCCTGATTGTTGTCAGGATCCTGTCATTTCCAAGTTCTGATGGAACTACCCCATATAGAAGCTACCCTCCATCATAGGAGATATCCTGTACCCTTCCACAATAAACTGTCAGGGTTAGTTGCAGTACCTGAAATCCACAGAATAATTAACAAAGACCTCTTAATTGCATTAAGAGGACCCAGTACCTGAACAATGAAGGCTGTTTCTAAGCTGTTCAACATGACCAACCTCCAGGAAAAACAGCCAAACACTGACGAGAACAAACCCCAGCATCCATGAGGCAGGGGAATGGAGGCCACAGCAAATCTAATCAGTCTAAAGGGATGGAGGCCAGAGCAGATAATAAGAGAGCCAAGCCCAGGAAAAACACTGCAATGATGGCTCTGGGTGGAGAAGCTGCTACAAGCTCCCTGAGGGCCACTGGAAAGTAAGGGGATGTGGCTCCCTAAGTCTCATCATCTGGGGAAACTGACAAGTAACTGCTAGGACCAGTTTTTTAGAGCTCACTGCATTTCCAGTAGCCAAGTTCCCAGTCCAAACTGACTTAAATGATGAAAGTTATTTGTTCACAAAACCATAGAGCCCTGAGCCCTGGGCAGGATTCAGGTCAATCCGAGGTTTGTGATGGTTTAGACACCATGGCTCAATGTCCCTAACATTCTTTCACCAGTTTCCTCCTGCTTTCTTAATCTAGGTTCTCTGAGCAGTTCTAGACTAAACCCTTCCGCATTCATGTGCAAAGGAAGAAGGAATGTTTCTCTATTCTCTTTAAATACTGAACTTGAACCTGATGGGTCCAAGAGCTGATTCTAAATTAGTAACAATGGCAAAGGGCTGGGGCCAATCCCACTCTAATAGGAAAAGGATGGGTGCCTGCCAGAAGACAGCTACTTTCTCCGAGCAGACAGGCTGGGGGATTTAGCAGGCAGACAACTTGAAAAAAAAAAAAAAAAAGATTGTTTTTAGCACAGGTGGCAAACACAAGGCCGGCAGGCCAAATCCAGCCCTCCACCTTATTTTATCTAGCCCTGCACCTTGTTTCCACAGGGTGGCAGCACCAAGCTCCTTGGCCCTAGTTAAGGAGGAGTTACATATATAGAGTCCTAAAATTACGTTCTGCCCTTTGAAGATAACCGTGAGGCTGGTGTGGACCCCGGTGAAAATGAGTTTGACACCCCTGGCTTATAGCAAAGAATGTGTTAGGCAAGAGTGAACACCTGAATATTGGGGTGTTGATGGTGAAGGTAGCTGACACAGTTTAAGGTTTTCCAAGCCACATATTGCATAGACACTGATAAACTAGAGGTGGGGTCAGCAAAAATTTTTGCTAATAGCCAGAGAGTAAATATTGTAGGGTTTGTACTTCATAGAATCTCTATTGCATCTAATCAACTCTGCTGCTATAACATAAAAGAAGCCACACATAGTACATAAATGAATGAGCATGGCTGTGTTGCAGTAACACTTAATTTAGCAAAAGAGGGGTGGGTTGGATTTGGCCTACTAGCTGTACGTTGCTAATCCCCGAACTGGAGGACCAAACCTTTGTTTGCTACAAGGAGGAAAACAGCACCTTATTGCTGTTTTCAGATTCCTCCATTTTTCTCATGACTTGGGCCTCAAAAACACCTTAGTACTGCTTTCCTCAGCTACGGTGAGGAAAGCACCATAACCCAGCACCCACCTTGATTTTCAGTTAGCATCCCTTAATATATCTTCACTGAAGACCTACTTCATAGATGGCAGCTTTTGTTTTTATTTGCCACAATATCTTCCATCCTGCAACTGTTTGGAAGGTAGATAACAAAAGTTCATTTTTTTCCTGGGAAAGTCACCCCAATCTAGTTCATGGTCTGATAGACCAACCCTGAATACAAAGAGCAAACACATGAAGTTTCACCTGTGCACATCCTTGCCTTGGCAGTTGCCCTGGGAACATCTTTGGTCACCTTCCCGTCCCTCTTCTCCACCTGCTGTCCACACAGACACTTACAATTTTCTCATCCACCACCTCCTCCAACTAAACATGTCCCAAACCAAACTCTTCATCTTTCTGCCAAAACCTACTTCCCGCTTAGCATCCTGTGTTCAGCCCCAATCCTACCATTATCGTACGTCCTCTTGGCCTCCTTCTTGATGGCTTTCTACTTTCAATAAGCCATCTGGTCCTGTAGATTTTTCACTTATAACTTCACTTATAATAACCCCCTTCCTTCTAGTCCCACTGCTATCACTCTAATTCTGACCTGTAATTACTCCACACCTTTGCTATTATAATTATTTCCTCACAGTTGTCTTCTTTTTCAGTTTTCCCCTTTCTAATTATCCTCCCTGCATTCCACTGGGCACCCTACCTCTTAACAAGCCTTGCTAATAGAGCACTTTCTCCATGCTCTGCCCCCGTTTTGTTGATTTGGGGAAAGCTTAGTCCAAGTCCCTTAAAGCACTGTGTCAGCATCTGGCTCTGAAGTCAGGGGCCTCAGTGGTGGCATAATGTTCCCTTTCATTTGATTCTGGACTTTGCAGGTCACAGGTGGATCTCTCTCACTATCTTCTGCATGGATGAATCAAGATCTACTATCAACTTTAGAACAATTTGGACCGTCAGATTCCTCTATATTCCTCATGACTTAGGCCTCATTCCAGTCAATTACTAAGTCTTGTCAGTTACAAAATGTTAACATTGACATATTCATTCCCACCATCATTTTCCTTCCCTGAGACACATGAGACTACTCACCACCTCCATCACTGTATTAGCCTCCTGTTTCCTTCCTTGCTCACCATCCTCATCCAACCCACTTTCTCACTACAGCAGGAGTGACTATAAAATAAAAGTCTGATTAAGTCATATCCCTGGTTAAAAACTTTTAGTGCCTTTCTACTGTCCTTCTACATCGGTTCTCAACTCTGGATCAATATTAGAATGACCTAGCATTTTCAAAAATCATGACACCAGAGTAAGAAATCCTTAAATGTAATAGACGGATTGCTGGAGGCTCAATACAGACAGCTCTGAGATTTGAACACCCCAGGGGGGCCCACTCGTGCGAACCCAGACATTACTGTGAGCTGCACCTTCAGGGGCTTGACCATGTGCCCACAGCCAGCGTGGCAGAGGAGGCCTCTGAGGCTCCGGCAGGTGAAGAGGACAAGCAGCCATTTTGAAGTCCCAGGTGAGACCCCCTCCTCTTTCTTAAAAAAGGACTGTCCTTAGGTGAAACTAATTAAGCAGAGCTAATTAGCTGACCTCCAGGAGGGAAATAACTAACTCCAGCCCATTCTAATCAGGCTGTCCCACAGAGGTCTGGTGAAAAAAAACTGAAAAATTCTTGTTACGTTCACAGCCCAGACACACAGGCTCACTAAGAGACTAAGATCTAGTCATAGGACTGGATTTTTCCCCTCCCTCACACCTCCACTAAAGGCCTATTCAGAGCAGTTCCTTTTACCCACTACGCCATGTCCAGGTGTCAAAAAAAAAGTGACAAGTCATAACAAAAGGCAAAGGACACAGTTTGAAGAGCCAGAGCAAGCATCAGAACCAGACACGGGAGGGATGTTGGAATATGAGACCAGGAATATAAAACAACTATGATTAATATGTTAACGGCCCCCTAATGGGTAAAGCATACAGTGTATAAAAACAGATGGACAATGTAGGCAGAGAGATGGAAATCCGAAAAGAAAAAAGGGGAAAAAAGAAATACTAGAGATAAAAAAAACCACTGTAACAGACATGAAAATGCCTTTGATGGGTTCACTAGTAGACTGGACATGACTGAGGAAAGGATCTCTGAGCTAGGGGATACAGCAATAGAATACTTGAAAACTGAAAAGCAAAGAGAACTAAGATAAAAAAAGAACACAACAGCATATCCAAGGACTGTGAGACAATTATAAAATGAAGAACATATGTATAATGGGAGTACCAGAAAAAGAAAGAGAAAAAAAGAGAGAAGTATTTAAAACAATGACTTAGAATTCCCAAATTAATGTCCAATACCAACCACACATTTTATATGATTATTTAAAAGTCTAACTAACATACCAATTACTAAAGAAATTGGAGATTTACTATTAAGAAACATTAGGTCCTTGGCTGTGACATAAAAGGAAACATTCATCTTGATTGAACCAAAATGTAACTCTTTCAAAAGCCCAGTGGAAAGCCAGTCTTTTTAGTAAACAGCAGGGTGAATACACTGAGCAAGGTTTAACAACAGTGAGAATAAAATATATTTTACTTATTTCTCAACATCCATCTTGGCACAAGTTTCCTTGTGCTAAGGAATCTTTATATCCATAAAGATTCTTTATGATCTTATACTCATCCTCTAAAAAGGATTAACCTCGCCCTGGCTGGTGTTGCTCTGTGGATCGATTGAGCACTGACTGCCCTGTGACCCAAAGGCTCACTGAATTTGATTCCAGTCAGGGCACAAGCCTGGGTTGTAGGCTGGTCCCCAGACGTGAGAGGGAACCACACTTTGATGTTTCTCTCCTCTTTCTCCCTCCCTTCCCCTCTCTCTAAAAATAAATTAACAAAATCTTTTTTAAATTTTAAAAAAACATGATTAACCTCTACTTAGGATGTCCACAGAAAAGGCAGATTCATTTAAAGTCTAAAAAAAAATTCACCACCAACAACAGAATACATATTTTTCTCAAGCTCACATGGAATATTGACCAAGATAAATCACATTTTGGGCCATTAAACTCAACCACAGATCCAGGCAGCTCTGGAGAACACTAAACAGGATAAATGCCCAAAAAAATAAATAAAATACCTGTACCTACCCATCTTCAAACTACATAAAATCAAAGATAAAGAAAAAATCCTGAAAGAAGCCTAGTGTGTGTGAGAGGGCACGGTGCAGGGACTATTAATAAATAAATAAATATATAAATATATAAATAAAATAAAATTATACCTGCATTCTCCTCCAAAATCATGCAAGCAAGAAGAAAGTGGAGTAACATATTTTGCCTTGAAAGAAAAAAAAACACCTAGAGATGTATATCATGAATATTATTCAAAAGCGAATAAGAAAATAAAGGATTTCTCAGACAAATAAAAATTGAGGAAATTTGTTACCAGTAGACCTGTCTTGCAAAAAATGTTAAAAGAAGTTCTTTAGAGAGAAGGAAAAAGTTTGAAATTTAGACCTATACATAAAGGAAGAGCTACATAAGAAGGAACAAGGAAAGCAAAATAGTTTTTTCTTATTCATAATTGATCTAATGGAAAGTTTGTTCAAAATAATAATAGAAACATTATTTTTATTGTGAGTGCTTATGAATATGTCTTTTATAGGTACACACACCCTTATGTGTGCTTATATAGAAGTGAAATAAATCAGGATAATGATGTAAGGGACAGGAGGGAGGAATTAGTACTATTTTATTAGAAGGTACACACACTACCTGTGAAGTAGTATATAGTGTTATTGAAAGTGGACTTGACTTAGTTGTAGACATACACTGCAAACTCTAGAATAGCCACTGAAAAAAAAAATAAAAGGATAATGGGCAACCAGTATGCTACGAAGAGGAGAAAATGGAATTATGTGAAATGTAGAATTTAAACCACAAAAAAAAAAACAGAAAAAGAATAAGAACAAAGAAAGTCACCAAAGAAAAAATAGTAATGGATATGGTAGGTATTAATCCAACTATATCAATAATCACTTTGAATATCTGTGATCTAAATGCACCAATTAAAATACAGATTGTCAGAATGGATCAAAAAACCACAACCCAATTATATGTTGTCTGTAAGAAACCCATTTTTTTGGTTCCTCCCCTCCCAGTTTTATTGATATAATCAACATACATCACTGTATAAGTTTAAGGTGTACAGCTTAATGGTTTCACTTATATATAGATAATATGGATAGGCCAGTAACTATTAAAGAAATTGAATCAATAATCAATAACCATCCAAAACAGAAGCCACCAGGCCAAGGTGGGTTCACTGCTAAATTCTATAAAATATTTAAGAAAGAAATTACAACAAATTTTCTGCAATCTCTTGAGAGGCTAGAAGCAGAGGAAATACTTCCTAACTCATTCTCTAAGGCCAGTATTATCCTAACACCAAAACTAAATAAAGATATAACAAGAAAACTATCTTGTTATGTCTTTAACATAGACTATCTCTCATTAACATAAATGCATAATATCTCAACCAAATATTAGCAAATTGAATTCAAAAAAAGATAAAAGTAATTACACAGCATGACCAAGAGGTATTTATTACAAGTATCAGGTTCCCAAAGTGACTGTAACACATTTCTCCAGCTTAATCTTCAGTAATAAAGGCTGCCTTCACATCTTAAGTCTTCCAAGTTCTGATTCTTGGGCCTTCACAGGTATTGTTCTTCCTGCCTAGAATATTTTCATCCAGCAGTCACCTAGCTTAATAGCTCTCATGCTTTGGTAAATATTAGAATATTTACCCCAAAGCCAGTAAAGCATACAGAGATAATTATAAATAATTTACATGCAATTATAAAAAAATGATAGAGATCTTTTGTACACTTTGCTCAATTTCCTCCAATGGTAACACAATCTGTTATACAATATAACCACCAGAATATTGACACCCACCTTAATCCGATTCCCCCTGTTTTGCTTGCCTCATGCTTATGTGTGTGTGTATGTTTGTCTATGGGTGTATGATGTGTGTATGTTTGTATGTGTAGGGTGTGTATATTCCACTCTATAATATTTAATCCCATTTGTAGGCTAGTGTACCTGTCACCACAGTTATCATACTGATGGGCTGTGACATCACAATGTAATACCTATTGCCCTTTTAAATTAGTGATTGGCAGAGGTTAGGGTTTGGGGGGCAGGATACAGAGGGTAGCCACAGCTCTGCATTTCTAACAAGTACTCCAAAAGATTGCAATGCTCACCAAAGGTGGAGAGTCACTGACTTGCCTCATTCCCACTCTTGCTCCAATGCTCAGCTTACTCAGGTTCAAGTCACTTCGAGACCATGATTCATTCTCCCCTTATACAATCCCATAGCCACCTCATTTTTAAAAAACACTCTTTATACATATAATTTTTGCCCAGCCTCTTTTTAGAATAAGTTATCTACAAACATTGTCATTAGTGCTAAACCTGCCCAGCCCCAAATACTTTTCAGGGAAGAAGCCTGATGCAAGTCCTGGGATGAAAAGCATGTGTAGTCAACTACTATGTGATACCACACCCCAGGGTCTGAGCAACCAATGGCAATATTCCCCGAGTCATCTGCCCATTAATATTCTAACCTATTATTCCAATTCTGTCAGCACTCTCCATTTCATACCCTGAAACTATTGAAAATGGAGCACATGGTTTCATATCATTTTTTCTTTAAATTTTTATGACTCAGTTTGTAAAGACACCTTTCCATACTGGCATTCTTTATAACATAAAAAATCTTCCTTACTCTAACCATAGTCACACTCCTTCTTCCCATCCCTTTGTGTTCCAAAGCTGAAAAGACAAGGGGCTTCATGCAGATCTTGCACTTGGCTGATTTAATGGGACTTTCAAGGTGAAAACAGTAGAGGTGGAACCCGAACAAGTAAAGTCCACTACATCATCACAGCTTTCCCTGATGGGGGGGGAGTGTTGGTGGGAACAGGGTTTTGGGGTGGAGGGGAATAAAGCGGGGGAATGGGACAACTATAACAGCATAATCAATAAAATATATTTAAAAAAAGAAAGCATTTATGTTGTATACAATGTCTTATTTCTGTAAACCTCTGAGTTGAATCTTAATGTTCTGATTACTGTTTTGCTTGTTCTCATCCATATGTCTTCTCTGCTACTGGGGACTATCCATGGAATGAAAGAAAAGAGGTAATAATGAAATAATCCAATCCAGTGGTTTTCAAATTTGAAAGTGCATCTGCATCACCTGGAGGGCTGGTTGAAACACAGATCTTGGCCCTCACTCCAAGAATGTTTGATTCTGTTGAATGGGCCTGAGAATCTGCATTTCTAACAAGCTCCCTGTGATGCTGTTGCTGCTGGCCCATCCCACCAACTTTGGGAAGCACTGGTCTAACCTAATCAGTAGCCACTCAGGCAATGCTGATCTCCCCACTTAATTCCAACCACACTGACTGCAAAGTGTCAGTCTGAGATTGTGCTCCTAGGAGTCTATGTATTGTTTAAAAAAAAATTGAGACAACATTGAATTAGAAAATTCCACATTATAACTCAAACTCCTATCTTCATCTCTTTTTTTGGGGGGGGGGAGAGAAAAGAAAAGATCTGGCAACATTGAATCTTTCCTACCTGATGACACCAATGGAATAAGGCTGATCAACATGCCTTTAGAGGCAGGCTTCTTCCTCTTGATTTCATATTTTAATAATGTGCGAGGCTTTTAAAGTTTGCAATGTCCAGGCTGCATCGCATCCCAATTATATCAGAGTGTCTGTGGTAGCACCTACCTCTTATGTAAAGTGGCAGGTGGGAAACACTATCACCTACAATCACTGTGAGGAATAGATGATGTAGTAAGAGCAACAGATGTCACTTCCATTATCTATTGAGCAATTACTCTGTGTCAGGCATCATATTAAGTGATTTACAAATATTGTTATCTTTAAAGCTCATCTGGAAAATAGTGGGCTATGAACAGGCATCAGTGATCAAAGCAGGAATTTATAGAGTGAATCTATCGTATAACAGGAAGGGGGAAGAAAATAAGCTGAACTTATTTAAAACCTGGTTCTGCCACTGACTAGCTGTGTCATCATGGGAAAAGAACCAATTTTCACATGGTTTTGGTTTCCTCAGTTGTAAAATGAAGATACTACAACCTGCTTTCTTGGATTAGAGGATTAAATAATTTCATTTAATATATGTGGGCTTCCAGTTTCAGTGACATGAAAAGAACTTGGAAGTTATTGTTTCCATATTTACAATAGGAGGATGCTAGATAAGTTTAAAAATCAATGGCTTTTCTTGGACTCATCAGAGAACTGAGACTGCAAGGCAAACCACCACCTGACATCTGGAGTCAGATGCATACAGAAGGCCATTGCTATGACCAGCCTACCTGGAACAGAAACCACTGGGGATGTAAACTCTTGGACATACTCAAACAGTTATGCTGGTGAACTGCTCGAGGGAAAGCATATGGCCATAGTACCACCAAGCTCATAGAAAGAGCTGGGAAGCATTTCACCTCTTTTTTTCTGGAAGAGTCTGTATTGGATTGGAATGTATTTCTTCCTTAAATGCTTGACAGAATTCACTAGTGAAGTCATCTAGGCCTAGACATTTGTCTGTGTGAAATTTTGTAGCCTCTTTTTTTTTAATTCCTTAGGGGAGAGCATACTTTGTGGACTTTATTTCCTGTAACCCTATATGGTTCTGAAAGTGAAGGTCCAGGAAAGCTTTTCTCCCAACTCTGACAGAAGGAGGGGAAGAATAATCATTATAAGTGTATAGCAAAGGAATACTCTTCAGGGGAAAAAATTTTAAGGGCCTTATAACAACTTGAAGAAGGACATTTCTCCCACTCAAGTACCCTGTAGCCATATTGTCTCATTAAAGGGCTAAAAAGGTTAGTCCACATGACTCAGGGATTCAAGAAAATTAATTTAGAACTCTGCAGCTAAGGGAGGGTCTAGGAAGGGGGCAAAAAAAACAGCTTCACCACTAAATAAATACTTGTGAAAGTCACAGCCCAGGGACACAGGTCCACTAAAATAGAGAGACTTAATCAGAAGGCTATATAGAGTGTTCCCTCTCCCCACAGCTTATCTCCACATTAATAGGGCTCTAATTTAACAATAGGGGATTGTAACCCTACAAACTGGGGCTCAGCCACTTGGCACTTTTGATTCACATGATTCAACAATTTCTGCTGAAGGAAACAAGTTTTTATTACCAAGGTTCCAACCTTGAGGGTGCTTAGAGCACTGCTGCTCAGAGCCTTCCTCTCCCATGAGACCCAGCACTTCCCTTGCTCCCCAAAAGGCCACAAGCCAAAACAATGCCCAGAAGTTCCCCACATCCTTATCTGTCCATCAGCTGGCTGGGCAAACAAATCTCCATCCTTTCTGGGGTGTGCACTTGTGCATTTCAGAGTCGCCAACTTATTGCAGCAGCTCTCTCCTTCAGGATCTGGGTGCACTGTTCTCAGCCTCCATGTAGCAGTCCAGGAAACCATGTGCTGTGTTACACTGTCCCAGAGGGTGGTGCCCAGGGAGGCAAGTGTCCCTGAATGAGACCATCCCTCCAGGAGTGGGCTCTTATCCATGTGGGGTCTAAGCCCCTGGTGTGCCCTGCATCTCCTGGTCCCACAACTACTCCCATCTGTGAAGGCAACAGATCCTGAAGCTTAGAACGTCCAAATGTCAAAAGCCCAGAGGTAGAGAGCTTGTGCCAAATTCCAGAATTCCATACCAAGAGTCCCTATACCAGGAGAGTGACTTCTCTGTACATCCTTCAGAGAAGCAGAAGTCTACCACTCACCATTCCTGGTCACAGTTCAGCTCCAAGAATCTCTCAGGAGTCTGGGTGGCCAGGCAGGTAACTGCAGCTCCATCACCTCTGTTACTGTCCTCAGGCAGACCACCAGACCTCCAGGCAGGCAGACTCCGTGGTTTCCTTCTTTGCAGAACTTCTGTTCCAATTTTAAATGCTTGGCTCAGAACTTCCTGCATGACCTAACACCGGGCTTCCTATGGTGCATTAGTGTCCACCATTTTTGTCAGCTCCCAAGGGTTTTTGACCCTCTTTCAGCTGCCATCTTTAGTCAGAGCAAGAATCCCAGCAACACACAAGCATTCCGGGAGGGCATCTGCACCTCTGAAGCTCTCACAAGCACTATTTGAGTCCCCCAGCCCCAGCTATGCCATGAGTCACCGCACATTCTCATAGTTATGTACACAATTCTGCAGCTTCAGAGATCTTCCTTTCAGGAAGTCACAAGCTTTTAACCTGCTTTTGTTATGCAATGTGTCTTAAATGCTACACTTTCTGCTCCTGTCACATCTCCCTCATGCCTCCCTGCAGGATTTGGGGGGATGATAGGGTTTGTCTACTCTCAGGGGACCCATGCTTTGCACCCCATTACAGTATTATAACTGGAAGAGTTGCAAGATGCAGAGATTCTCTAAGGTAAGTGTATCTAGGGAAGCTCAAAGTGAAAAAGAAAACCAAACAAGGACACTAGAGGAATTTCAATCCTCTGATATCTATAGCTATAAAACATATTAAACAAAGCCCAGCTCCTAGCCAGATTAACATAAAATATCACACTAAAGGCCTATTTACCCCATTTCTTGTACTCAGTATGATATGTCTGACTTTCAACAAAAAATTATAAGGCATGCTGAAAGACAAGAAAAAAACACATTCTTAAGAGACAAAGTAAGCATCAGAATCAGACTCAAGTGTTGGAATTATCAGACAAAATTAAAATAACTGTCATTAATTTGATAAGTACTTGAATAGAAAAAGTAAAAATATGCAAGAACATAAAAGGAATGGAAATAGCTGAAAACACTAAAAAAGAATCTAAAAGAAATGCTAAAGAAATCAAAACCACATTACCAAAAATGAATTAATATATGGAATACTTATAATTCTCAAAACACTGCTTGGCACATAAAAAACCCGGGTAAATGTTAGCTATTTAGGGGAAAACTGATAAGCCCTTATGAGGAATAACAAGGCAAGAAGTGCTCAAGACTTCCTTTTTTAAAAAAAAGTATATAATCTTTATTATACTTCTTTCCATTACCATTTAGTCCCCTTACACCCGCCTCCCCTCAGCAATCATCACACTGTTGTCCATGTCCCTGGGTACTTTTCCCTTTTTGTTCAATCCCTCCATCCCCTTCCCTCCCTCTGCCCCCCACTAGCAGTTATCTGCTCTCCATCTATGAGTCTGTCTCTATTTTGCTAGTTAGTTCAGTTTGTTTGTTAGATTAAACATACGAATGAAATTCACTTAGCATAATGTTCTCCATGTCCATCCATACTGTAGCAAAGGGCAAAATTTTCTTCTTTTTTATAGCCAAGTAGAATTCCATTGTGTAAATGTCCCATAGTTGTTTTATACACTCATCTATTGATGGACAGTTGGGCTGCTTCCGTATCTGGGTGATTCTACAGTAAACATAGGGGGGCTTATGTTCTTTTGAATAAGTGTTTTGGGTTCCTTCAGATATATTCCCAGAAGTGGGATTGCTGGGTCAAAAGGCTGATCCATTTTTAGTTTTTCCAGGTATCTCCATACTGCCTTCCACAGTGGCTGCACCAGTCTGCATTTCCATCATCAGTGCAAAAGGGTTCCCTTTCATTCACATCTTTGCCAGCATTTGTTGTTTTTTGATTTATTGATGATAGCCATTCTGACAGGTGTGAGATGTTATCTCATTGTGGTTTTTATTTGCATTCTCTGATGATTAGTTATGTTGAGCATCTTTTCATATGTCTATTTGCTGTCTCTATTCTATGTCCTCTTTAGAAAAGTGTCTATTCAGGTCCTTTGCCCATTTTTAATTGAGTTGTTTGGGGGGGGCTGGTATTGAGTTTTGTAAGTTCTTTATAAATTTTGGATATTAAGCCCTTATCAGATATATCAGCAAAGATGTTCTCCCATTCTGTGGGTTGTCTTTTTATTTTGTTGATGACTTCCTTTGCTGTGCAAAAACTTTTTAGTTTGATGTAGTCCCATTTGTTTACTTTTTCTTTTGTTTTTTGCCTGGGGAGATATATCCAATAAAAAAATTTCTACAGGCAATGTCTGAGACTGTGCTTCCTATGTTTTCTTCAAGGATTTTTATGGTTTCAGGTCTGACATTTAAGTCTTTGACCCATTTTGAATTTATTCTTGTGTGTGGTGTAGGAAGTGGTCCAGTTTCATTTTTCTGCACGTATCTGTCCAATTTTCCCAATACCATTTATTCAATAAACTATCTTTAGCTCATTGTATGTGCTTGCTTCCTTTGTCAAATTTAATTGACAATAAAGGTGTGGGTTTAATTCTGGACTCTCTATGCTGTTCCATTGACCTATGTGTTTTTTTATGCCAGTACCAGGGTGTTTTGATTACTATGGATTTATAATATAGTTTGATGTTTGATAGCATGATTCCTCCAACTTTGTTCTTCTTTTTTCAGAATTGCGATTGCTATGTGGGGGCTTTTGTGGTTCCATGTAAACATTTGAAATATTTGTTCTAGTTCTGTGAAATATGTCATTGGAATCTTGATAGGAATTGCATTGACTCTATAGATTGCTTTGGGTAGTATGTACATTTTAATAATGTTAAATCGTCCTGTCCATGAACATGCTATGTGCTTCCACTTATCTGTATCTTCTTCAATTTCTTTCTTCAGCATCTTATTTTCCAAGTACAGATCTTTTACATTTTTGTAAAATGCTTTTTCCTAGGTATTTTGTTCTTTTTGAAGCAATTGTGAATGAGATTGTTTTCTTAATTTCCCTTTCTGTTAGTTTGCTATGGGCATATGAAAATGCAACTGATTTCTGAATATTAATTTTGTATCCTGAATTCATTGATCAGTTTTAGTAGCTTCTTGGTGGGGTTCTCTATGTACAGTATCATATAAATAAAAACATCTTTACTTCTTCCTTTCCAATTTGGATGTCTTTTATTTCCTTCTTGCCTGATTATTATGGCTAGGACTTCCAGTACTATGTTGATTAAGAGGTGAAAGTGGCCATCCCTATCTTGTTCCTGATCTTAAGGGGAATGCTTGTAGTTTTTTCCCACTGAGTATACTGCTGACAGTGGATTTTTCATATATGGCTTTTATGACGTTTAGATATGCACCCTCTATTCCCACTTTGTTGACAGATTTTTATCATAAATGGGTGCTGGATTTTATCAAATGTCCTTTCTGCATCTATTGATATAGTCATGTGGTTTTTATCCTTCATTTTGTTTATGTGGTAAATCATTTTATTGATTGCAAATGTTGTACCATTCTTGCATTCCTGGAATAAATCCCACTTGATCATGGTGTATAATCTTTTTTGATGTATTGCTGTATTTGGTTTGCTAATATTTTGTTGAGGATATTAGCACCTATGTTCATCAGGATTTTGGCCTATAATTCTCTTTCTTCATAGAGTCTTTATCTGGTTTTGGAATTAGGATAATGCTGGCCTTGTAAAATGAGCTCGGGAGCCTTCCCTCCTCTTGAATTTTATGAAATAGTTTGAGAAGGAGAGGTGTTAGTTCTTCTCAGAATGTTTGGTAAAATTCACCTATGAAGCCATCCAGTCCAGGGCTTTTGTTTCTTGGGAATTTTTTGATTCCTGCTTCAATTTCAGTAGGTGTAATCTGTCTGTTCAGATTATTTGATTCTTTTCAATTTATTTTTGGCAGATTGCATGTTTGTAGAAATTTATCCACGTCACCCAGTTTGTTCAGTTTGTTGGTATATTATTGTTTACAATGTTTTCTTACAATCTTTATATTTTCTTTGGTGTCAGTTGTTATTTCTCCTCTTTCCTTTCTGATTTTATTTATTTGGGTCTTTTCTCTTTTTTTTCTTGATGAGTCAGGTTAAAGTTTTGTCAATCTTGTTTACCTTTTCAAAGAACCAGCTCTTGGATTCATTGATCCTTTGTATCATTTTTTTAGACTCTATTTCATTTATTTCTGCTCTGATCTTATTTCCTTCCTCTACTCACATTGGGCTTTGTTTGTTGTTTCAAGTTCCTTTACGTGTGAATTTAGATTGTTTATTTGAACTTTTTCTTGTTTTTTGAAATAGGTCTATAATGCTATGAATTTCACTCTTAGGATTGTTTTCCCAGTGGCCCACAGATTTTGGATTGTTGTGTCCTCATTTTAATTTGTTTTAAGGTATCTTTTGATTTCTTCTTTTTACTCATTGTTGAAAAATTCATTATTTAATAACATGTTATTTAGCTTCCATGTCTTTACATATTTTTCTGTGTTCTTCTTGTGATTGATTTCTAGTTTCATAACATTGTGGTCAGAGAAGATGCTTGATATAACTTCAATCTTCTTTTTTTTTTATTTTTTTTATTTTAGTTTATTCAGTACAGTTTCTATCCTTTATTCCCTTTCCAGCC
>CM052544.1:39222625-39254307 GCA_028533065.1 Trachops cirrhosus | reverse complement strand
AGTTCCATACTGTTTTCCACAGTGGTCGTACCAGTCTGCAATCCCACCAACAGTCCACTAGGGTCCCTTTTTCTCCACAACCTCTCCAACACTTGTTGTCTGTTGTTTTATTTATGATGGCCATTCTGTCTAGTCCCATTTTAGATGAGAGGGGTTAAATAACTTGTCCAAGATCACAGATATTAAGGACAAGACACAAGGCTTGATCTCATGTCAATCTGACTCCAGATTTACTGTGCTGTTAACCACTATATGATACCACCCTTCTCAGCTTTGAAAAGCCATAATGGTTTAAAATGTTTTTCATATAATAAACCATAGCTTGACCCTTGTACTTTCCACCTCTTGATACTAGCTCAGCATTTTGAGGCCAAATCAAACCAATTTACTCCTTGTTTAATTTATGTCTGGGGACAATGATCTCTTCCCTGAACTACCAGATCCCAGGTTCCTTCCTATCTTATGTGTCCCAATCCCTCTGCCATGTTAAGAACTCATCTTCTATCATCTTCTATAGAGTTCCCATCATATTTAAATTAGTCCATATATATATATGGACTAATATATATAGCCGGTCTTGTAGGTTGAAGGAAGAGTTTGAAATCATGGTCCAATTAGGTAGCAAGGCATGGAAATGGGTAGATCATTTGGAAAACTATAGTCTTTGTGTTCTTCAATAATTCTTTCTCTCTTATACATGCACAGTTTGATGGCAGATGCTCTGGTAGAATAAACCCATAAATAGTACCAAGGAGGAACAAAAATTTTATATATATATAAATTATATATATATATAAATTATATATATATATATATAATTTTTACATCAGCTCACAAAACAGGTTCATGAACAGTCAATTTCTTGTCTAACATTACAGAACAAATAAATGTTAAAAGTCTGGATTTGCGCCCTCTTTTCTAATATTTAATTTTGTGAAAATACTAGTTTGAGATTAGGTTAGTATTCTCCAGTGTGTTATTAGTAGGGATAAGATTTTTTTTAAATGTGGGAAGAGCTAGATTAAATAAAGTTAGACAGGCTTTCTCACTATGTAATTTCAATTTTAGAAGAAGGCTATAACATGTATCATTTCCCAGAATTTCTTTCTCAGGAGGAATATCTTTGACTATTTTTCTGAACTGCAAACTGGGGAAGCACTGGCTAGAAATATATTCCTAGATGAAATATTTATTATGGCTACAAAATGTCTAGTTTTTGTTCTAACAGTGAGAAATACAGTATTGCTTTTTCCAACCTGGTGGCTATGATAGGGAAAGTGGTGGGCTTTTCCTAATAACATTAATGTATATGACTTTTTTTTTCAAGTACTTATGTTTAAAAATATCATTCTGCTTAATGGCCAAGATGGGGTGAATCTGGATAGTTTTCTGTTTGTTTGTTTTGCAAGTATATTCATTACACAATGATTGAAATAGCAAAAAAATATTGAGGGATAATCTAATTGCCTACTATTAGGGAAAAGCAAAAATAAACAAGTTTATTCATAAATTTAGTTTTATATGATAATAAAGAAATGAATTACATGCATCCACACAAATTAATCTCAGAAATATAACAGAGAAAAAGCAACTTGCATAAGGCATCACCCCATTTATATAATTTCTAATTGTGCAAAATTACACTCCATATTTTTCACAGGTACTTGAATGGAGTAAAGGTAAAAGGCATACTCTATGTAACATACAAAATCTATAAAATTTATATGATTGACAAACACTAATCTTAAATAGGCTATATGTGGGGAAGAAGGAAAGGAGAAAGAATGGAAAGAAAACTGGCTGAAGTACAAAGTTTTATTTCTAAAGAATAATAGCTCTAATGATTTAATTTATATATGGAATCTAACAAACAAACTGAACTAACAAACAAAATAGAGATAGGCTCATAGAGAGCAGGATGACAGCTAAGGGAGGAGGTTAAGGGATGAAGGGATTGAGCAAAAAGGAAAAAGGACTCATGGACATGGACAACATTGTGCAGATTGTGGGGCAGAGAGGGAATATAAAGGGACTACATGGTAATGGAAAAATACACAATTAAAATAAAACATGACCTAAAACATAAAGAAAAAAGAATAATAGCCTATTTAGAATAGGCAAAATACAGGGGTAGGCAAAAATAGGTTAAATTACTAGCCATCATTACCTAAAAGATAAATCATAAGTAAGGATATGAAATAACACTAATAATAAGATAAATAATACAAACAATACTTTGATTAATTAATAAATAATATTATAAAAATAAATTCTGTTTTACATACTTACAACTGTAAACCTACTTTTGCCAACCCCTGTAGTAATGTTACTGCTTACAGGTAGGCAGGTGATACATGTCTTCTTTTATTTACTTTTATGTATGAATTAATATTTTAATAACAAAATAAAACAAAAATATTTCTTGAACTTAAAAGTCCTACCAAAATAATCAACTTGATGGTTCATGAACACAATTAAAATGACTGAAAAAGAAAAGAATTAAAATGTTCCTTTTATTCTTATAAATTTATTTATTCCATGGGTGAGGTAGGATCTATTTTGCATCCTTTATTTACAAAGAATTAGGAAATACACATAGCCAAAGTATTAAGAGACAACAAAACAAAAAATAGCCATCTTACAATAGATAAATTATAGTAAAATTTGACATTTTTAGAGTACTTTAAGTAGTTATTAGGTATAAGGAATTATTAAGAAATTGCCCCAAGATTATATGTTTGATTGATGAAAATATGACTTAATATAACTACATCATATATTGGCTGGTGGTTTCTTTATATCCCAGGATATCATAAAGGTTATTATGAACATATACCATGATGATATTATCTCAAGAATTTATTCATTCTATCTGCTCTTTTTTATAGTTTACATAATCAGATGGTTACATTTTCTAACCCATTGCTTCTGTGTCTCATTCACACCCCAGCAATTTCATATTTACGTGGGTTTGGTTTGAAGTTATAGCATGAGATACATCATTGCTTGCTTTAAAAACAAAAAATCGATAACAGCTCAGCTGTCAGCCCCACTGTTAAATCTGTCCCTTATCTATCAGACTGCAGTATAGAGCAGCAGACTATGTAATTCCAATTCTTCGTAGCACTACAAACCTCCTCTGGCATCAACATGATTATTTCCTGGGAAGCTATAACTTTAAGCAATTCTCTGAACTTCAAACCTCATGAATCAGCAACTTGAATTCAAGAGTTGAAGTGTCAGCAAATCATCTTTTAAAAATGGATATTTCCTGGAATACTTGGTTTAAGAAAAGAAAGCCATGTGGTTTTAAAAAATCTTCACAAGCCTATGTGATTTTTTTAACTTCAGGCTCTCTGCTTACTTAAAAACATTTCTAAAATCTCAAATAGTACTAAAAATAGTCAGAAAAATAACAGGTGTGCATCACTTAATGAAAATCTAAATTCTCAAGATTCATAAAAATAAGATGCTTAATTACAAAGGGAGATTTCACTATATAAAGTGTATTACTTGTTTTAATGAAAAATAGTTCTGATGAATTTAAATGCAATGTGACTTTCTGTGAAGGCTCTAATTTATCTTGGGCTTCCATTTACACTCCAAGTTTAGTCAAATTAATGATCTTTTCTAAAATGATAACCTGGTAACATCACATGACTCAATGAGCTTAAAATCCTCCACATGAATGAATACCCTATACAATTCTTTCACTTTTAGCAGACTAGCTTGGAAAGGACCATTTTTTTCCTACTGAAAACAAGAAGGAATTCTGGGTAAAATATTTTGAAAAATAATGTATTTGAAGGTATTAAAGAGCTACCAAAGCAGTGAGCATTCAGGTGTCAAGATCTGCACAGAAGAGAAGGATGGAGGCAATGTTGACACTGGGCCAGGATTTGCCTCATGGCAACTGCCCATTAAACTTGCCTACCACAAGCCAATAATGGAAGCAGCAGACATCACTAGGACATAAAGATATCAGATACCAATAATGGGCATAAAGCAGCAGCTGAGAAGCTGAAGCTGAACATTCGGCAGTCTCAAAGTTTTGAGAAACAAAAACTGTAGTTTAAGGGCCATCAATAGCAACGAACCAAGGTAAACATCTAAGGCTTTCAGGTTTTCAAGTGGGATGTCTGAAGCGATACACCAAAGAAGTAAGGTCTAAGGAGGACAAACTAACACTCATAAAGACTGAAATCCAGTTGAAATCAGCTCAACCCCAAACTATATCTAGGTGATGTGTCCCCTGACCAACATAGTGTTAGAAGCAAAATTAAATCTTTTCTGAAAGAAGATAACATCACCAGACCATTGGATTATTTCTGCAATTCTTCATATACAATATTTGACATTCAATACAATTTTTAAAAATTATATCATTCAACTTACCAGGAGTCAAGACTAAATTTCCAAAAAAATAACAGAATAGAAAAGTCGATGGTTTAAAATAAAATAAATTAAAAAATAGTCAGTAGAGATTCAGTTATTGGAACTATCAGACAAGGTTTTAAAGTAACAACTAGAACAAAAATTTAGAAGAGATAATCAGAAGGTTCAGATGACCATTGGAAATTATTGGAAAAAATCAAAGGGAAATCATAAAAGTAAAAAGTACAATAACTAGAGGTACATAAAGGTAATAAAGATGAAAAATTTATAAATTGGGAAATTGGTCAGTAGACTACACTAAGGCTAAAGCAAAGGGAGAAAACATAAAAAAATAATAAAAGACATACAGGATTCAGTGAAAAGGTATAACCTGTAAGTTAGAGAATTTACAGAGTGAAGAAAGAGAATGTTGCAGGAACAATATTTGATGAGATGTTGACACAGAATTTTCCAAAATGAAAGAAAGACATCAAATCACAAATTCAAGAATCACTACAATCATCAAGCTAGATAAATGCATATACATATATATATTGCACATATATAGCATATATAGCATATATATTTATCATATATACAGAATAAAAATGATGAAATCAAAAGAAATGAAGGTTAAGAACTTGACCCCTGACAATCTTCAAACGAGCAAAAAGAAAGATAGATAACGTCTCATGGAGATAGAAGTCAGAAGACAATGAAGTATGTTCAAAATGCTAAAAGAAAATAACTGCTGCACTAGAACTTCATATCGTACAAAAATATCCATCAAAATAAAAGAAATAAAGATTATCTTCAGACAATTTAAAAAGAGAATTTTTTACTAGCAAACCCAAACTAAGAAAAGGCTGAACAAAGTTTTAATAGGAAGGCATGCAAAAAAATGTGAATAAATCTAAATGAAGACCGTATAAAACTGCTATAATAGCATAAAGGTTTCTCAAAAAACTAAAAATAGAATTACCGCATGACCCAACAATTGCACTTCAGGGTATTTTTCTAAGAAATCTAAAACACTAATTTGAAAAGAACTATGTCCCACCATTTTCACTTCAGCATTATTTATAATAACCAAGATATGGAAGCAACCTAAGTATCTATCAATAGGTGAATGGATACAGAAGAGGTGGTACATATATACAACGGACTACTACTTGGCCATAATAAAGAATGAAATCTTGCTATTTGCAACAGCATAGATGGACCTAGAGGATATTATGCTAAGTGATAACTCAGAGAAAGGCAAATCCCATGTGATCTCACTTATATGTGGAATTTATAAGTCAAGATAAGCAAATAAACAAAAAAGAAACAAACTTATAAATACAGAGAAGAAACTGGTGGGTGCCAGATGAGAGACAGTTTGGAAGGATGGATGAAAATGGTAAAAGGGATTAAGAAGTGCAAATTGCCAGTTATAAATACAGCTATGGCGATATAAATTACAGCAAAGGGAGTATAGTCAATAAAACTGAAGGTAAAGGAGGATATAGGGAGGATAAATGGTAATGGGGAAGTATAATAAAATAAAAAATTAAACACTATAATAACTATGTATGGTGTCAGGTGGGTACTAGACTTAGTGAATGGATCACTTTGTAATTGATATAAATGTCTAACCTCTATGTTGTAACTTGGAAATATTATAATATTGTATGTCAACTGTAATTGAAAAATAAATTTTAAAACTGCTACATGTAGAGTTTAATGTATATACAAAATTAAAATGAATAATAAGAGCAAAAGAGGGAGTTAAGTGTGTGTAAAGTATTAAAAGGTGGTTACATTTTCTAGGAAGTGGTAACCATACAGATATACATACTTTAATGAGACAAGTATACATGTTCTATTCTCCAGAGTTACCACTAAAGAAACAGCAAAAAACATATAATACACCTGTAAAGGAAGTAAATAAAGTAATAAAAACCTACTTGAATGATATAAAAAAAGATAAAGGTATATAGATTAGTGGAAAAAACTGAA
The DNA here is from genome assembly GCA_028533065.1 of Trachops cirrhosus. Classification (NCBI taxonomy): domain Eukaryota; kingdom Metazoa; phylum Chordata; class Mammalia; order Chiroptera; family Phyllostomidae; genus Trachops; species Trachops cirrhosus. Next base: position 39,247,932 of record CM052544.1, on the reverse strand, counting down.
AATGAGTAGTAAAATTATAGGTTTATTTTAAATGTGTATTTAAATAAATATAAATAAATTAAATACTTAAGCAACAAATATTGCCAGACTGAATAATATCAATTTGAAAAATTAAGGTGAAATCTATGCTTTCTAAAAAATTGTTCAATTACAGCTGTTCCTATTTTTCCCCCATTACTCTCCCCTGCCCTACCCATCCCCCCTCCCACATTCAGTCCTCTCCACTCAGTTGTCCTTGTCCATGTTCCTTGACTTGACTCTTCCCCTTTTAAAATAGATACAAGACAAACATAAGAATGTAGAAAGCTTGAAAATAAAAGATAAAATGACATACACAAAACTGACTCTGTAGACCAAATTGTGTTGGACAAAATTCATACATTCAGGATCATCCCCAACGTGACTGTATTTGGATGGAGATCTCCCAAGAACTAATTAAGGTTAAAGGTAGTGCTCTAATCTGACATTTCATTGGCCTTATAAAAGAGATATCTCTTTCTCTTTTTCTTTTTCCCTTGCATGCACTGAGGACAGGGCATGTAAGAAGATAGTGAGAAAGCAGCCATCTACAAGAAGAGACACCAGACACCAACCAGCCCTGCTGGCACCTTGATCGTGGAGTTCCAGTCTTCATGGCTGTGAGAAAATAAAGTCGTGTTGTTCAAACCACCCAGTACATGGCATTTTTTAATGTGGATTAAGATACTAATGAAAAGAAGGTTGATCAATTTAAATTAATATCAGAGAAAGTATACATTAAGACAAGGAAAAATTACTAAAGCAAATATGACAAGTCAGCCTAACAACGTGTAGTGAATAACATTTCTGGGTTTTTTCTCCTCTGTGAAACTACTTTTGACTGCTTCCCAGCAAGTTAGGTGCCCCTACTTGAGATATGTTCTGTACGTATCTCTATCAGCACACATGCCAGAGTGTCTTATGATTTCTGACTACAAGGTTGTCACCCTCTAGAATATGGGCCACTTGCACACAGGATGATGTTTCGTTGTATACTGTTTCTCCAGTACATTGTAGGCGTTCAATAAGTGTTCTTTGAATTATGGTCTACTTCAATTTACAATTCATTTTGGGCAAAGCTGTGACATATGGAAGGTAAATGTAACTATTATAACCCCAATGCTATTACTTATGACTTCTGTCTTATTAATTCCTCACTTTTCTAAAACACCATTCTTTTAAGGTTGGGCTATTTTCTACCAGATTCTAAGTCTAGAAGGCATACCGATCTGTGAGACAGCATAGAGGTCACTGTGCATAAATTAATAAAACACACATATTAAGATGCAGCGATTTTCATGTCAGTTTGCTAATAGCACCCCCTCTGTGCACCTGCTAAGAAAAATCATTCACATGGGAATGAATATTCAAAACAGATAACAGTAAATACAGATATAAGCCACTGAGTATTAAATGGATGACAAATAACCAATATAAATATTTATTTCAACTAGACTTTGAGAATTAGTGAATCATTTATGTTTTCCAATATATTTTCCTAGTTTTTGACCCTTAAGATAACAGATAAGTGATCTTTGGAAAAATACCAGTGCATACATTTTGATGAAAGCATTAAAAATTGTTTATCACAGCTACCCAAATTATACAGTATGACTTGTTCAAATAGTTCTGATAAAAACTAATAGATGGTGACTTCTCTTGGGCTCTCCATGCTAACACTGCTGCCTGGAAATGCCTTGTCGGTATTCCCTTCAGAGAAGTGAGGCACTCCTTGCCTTTTGTCCACCTACCTCAAAAATGACCATGACGTTTCCCACTTAATCCTATTGACTTGATCATCTCACTTTCCTCTGTGTGTAACACTTTATTCAGTGCTCCTGTTTACTTGTTGAGACATCTAAAAATACATATTTACTACAGTAAGATATTTTTCTTCCCTCAATTTGGTGTTTCTCAACTAATTTCCATGAGCTCTGAGGATGCCTTAGAGGCAAATGATCAACAACAATGTCAAGAACAATAGCATCTACTATCAAGTGCTTTCTATGTACTACCTACTGTGCTAAGTGCTTTAAACATATAAGAGACTCATTTAAAGCTTGCAGTCACCCTCTAAGGTCAGGACTTTTATAAACTCCACTGGTAGATGAGGAAACAGACTTGGAGGTAAGTTCAGACCTAAATTCATCCAGCTAGCAAATGAATGTTCAAGGATTAGACTTTACTTTTGATATCAGAGTTTGTCTTCTTATTCACAGTGCAATAATGCCTTTGATCTCTTGATTCTTTTAAGAGAGTTCCCAGACAAAAATATTTAGGGGCTTGCTTAAATTAAGAATACAAATGTCTAACAGTGTTATAGCACATCAATTCACACAACAGACAATCTGGTCACTGGGGATGAACTTGGAAGTTATTATGCCTGTTTACCCACCATTTATCTAAGTCCTTCATGAATGAGGTTGTGGGTCTTTTTTCTTTTCTTTTTTTTTTTTTTTTTGGATATTTGTAAGTTAGAGATTGTTTCTGTGAAGAACATAGTTTCCTATCATTTTTAACACCCCCTTCCCCAGCCAAGTTTCTTGCTCCTACATTAGTAAAAGCAATTTTGCCCTTGGGTGTTCTCTGAGGTTTGATTTATCACTAGCCAGCCTTGAAGACTTACATAAACCTATGATGTGTGCTGGTAACAAAACTACCACATTGATGTGATCTTTCAAGCTAGCAAACAATGGTTCATATGCAGATGGTTTTAGAAAATACTAGGAAACAGTTCACTTGACAAGACAACCTCCCCCATGCAAAATCATTCCTACTATTAATTTACTTTGCAAAATATATTTTGAGAAGCAGTAAGAGAAGCTGGGTCTCAATCCTTTGTAAATACACAAATTCTTAAGAGTAGAAATTCATAACAATCTTGGTTATTCTATAACTATATACCAGATACTTGCTAAAGATCTTTGCATCTGTCACCTTATTTAATCCTCTCTGCAACCCTATAAAGTAGGATCTTTTAATATATTTATTATTGACTTTTAAAAATTTAAGCCTTCAAATTTACATCTTTTGAGATTTATCATCTTATATATATCCCATTCTGTTACCTATTTGAGAACATTTTGGAGCCTGACATTTTTCTACTGAACATTACATCAAAATTGTTATTATTCTCTCTCCCTCTGTCTCTTTTTCTTCCTTCTTTCTTTGCTATGTGCATGGTTTTTTGTTTTTTGTTTTTTTTCCCACCAAAGACCTATTTGTTTTTGAAACAAACATAAAGAGCATTCTGCTCCTGTTATTGACATACTAAGTATATTCTTGGTTCACAGGCCCGCGCTTAATCCACTAAGCTACACCAGCCAGGGCTAAATACTAAGTATATTCTTGCCTGAGATGCTGCTTTAATACAAAGTCATCCTAGAATTACTTGGAATACAAAGGAAAATAATTTTGAAAGTTTTAAGTGCATTCAGTGTATGATTCATCGAGACTTCATAAGGGACCCATTCCTCAGAACATCCAACAGTTGGAAAATGTTTTCACTTAATGTTTTTAAGCACATAAGCCATTTCTGTTTTCCTTTTGGGGTCTTCATGACTGATGGAAAAAGAAATATCAATGTCAAAAATCTATCTGTACATTGCAAATACATATTCTAACTCAGGATATATTGGTCTGTGTGGAATCAGAACATCAGTGCTGTCAAATATATGACATTCAGTTAAACTTAAAGAAAACTGTTATTTTCTAACAGAGATTCTTAGCCCTCAACTTATAGCTAGTCTTCGAAGGACATATGAAATATAGAATTCAGTGCAAAAGAATGTACAAATATGTGTTTTGGAGGAAATGGTGTCCATAATTTTTACATGATTCTCAAAGGGAATCGTGTAAACATAAAAAAGATTGTAAACTATTATTTTGTCCCAGTTTTATTTGATATAATTGACACATAACATTGTGCGAGTTTAAGGTTTACAGGTGTTGACTGATATATATTACAAAACAATTACCTAACACATCCATCATGTCACATAATTAACATGTCTTTGTGCAATTAGAACATTTAAGATGTTCTCATTTAGCAGCTTTCAAGTATATAATACGGTTTTATAGGTTATAATCACAATGCTGTACATTAGATCCCCACAACTTATTCATCTTATGACTGGAAGTTTATACCCTTTGACCAATATCTTCCCATTTCCACTATCCCCAGCCCCTGGTAACCACCAATCTACTCTCTATATACCACTATTCTTAAAGGAAAAGATAGAGATTGGGATTCTCACAATGCCACTGTCAAGTAATTTTTCTTCTACCTCACACTATATGTGTAGGCAGAGGAAAGACTTCTACCCACTTATTCTTATAAACTTAGATGATGCACTAAGTTATTAGAAAATTCTTTGTAACTGATACATGGTCATTTCTACTGTCTCTAAAAAGAAAAGTTACTATGCTGTAATAACAGAAAATTTATCATGAAGGTATGGAAGTGGCATATCCTGAGCCCTGACTCTATGAGGGGCCAGTCTTAGGCACACTAACAATTGTCACCTAATTTTAATCTTACAATAACCATGAGAGATTAACTGTATTCCTACTTTATGAATAAGGAAACTACAGAGGTGAAATTCTTGCTTTAAGTCACGGAGCTATACAGTTGCCAAAAGGAGTTTTGAGTTATGGTCTGCTTCTGAGTTAGTGGAAACATTCTCTACATAACAGTGGTATTTGAACAATTTTTAAAGAAGACATGAAGTAGGGGAAAATAGACTATCATTTAGGAGCAGTCATTTATGCTGATTGCAGGACAAGTAACCTTTAAGTAGGAATTTGAAGAACAAAAGGAAGGGCCTTTACCTCAAATCACTTCTCTCAAAAGGGTGAGGACTAATGAAAATTTGAGAGGATAAAAAAATAAAATACATATATCATTTAAAATTGCATATATCACTAAAGAAATATCTAAAAATAAAATAAATAAAAAATGATTAACTACCAAATCAGAAAGTAGTGGTAAGTATCACAAATGAGCTAAATCCTCACTGAGTCAGTTAAGATACAAAGTAGGGGGAAAAAGAAAACAGGTAAACCCTGGCTGGTGTAGCTTAGTGGATTAAGCTTGGGCCTGTGAACCAAGAGATCACGGTTCGATTCCCAGTCAGGGCACATGCCTGGGTTGCAGGCCAGTTCCCAGTAGGGAATGCACAGGAAGCAACCATACATTGATATTTCTCTCCCTCTCTCCTTCCTTTTCCCTCTAAAGATAAATAAATAAAATCTTAAAAAAAAAAGAATTTAAAAAAGAAAACAGGTAAACTGGCTAAAAAATTAGCAAATCCTGTTTCAGGAACAACCAAAGTGGCATTAGAGATGCAGTAGGAATTCTAAGAAATAATTCTTATGAGCACTTCTATGCTAACTAATTTGAAAACACAAAATAGTTATGTTTCTAGAAAAAAATCTAATTTAACCAAACTGAATCAGGAAGGAAAAGATGACCTCGACAGTTCTATAATATAAAAGTTGAAAAAATATTTAAGCATTACTACCAAAAGAAAAAAACACATAGCAGGCCCAGACACACTTATAGGCAAGTTTTAATGTGAGTCTGAATTGATCATTCCAATGTATATATGCTTTTTCAGAGAATAAAAAGAGGGAACACTATTTTCTGTTTATTAGTATAAACTTTTTAATATATTTTTTGTTGATCCTCACCTGAGGTTATGTTTTTATTCCTTTTAGAGAGAGAAAAAGGGAGGAAGAGAGACATCAATGTGAGAGAGAAACATCAATCAGTTGCCTCCCCCACACATCCCACCAGGGATTGAACCTCCCTTAGGCATGGGCCACAACCAGGAATTGAACCTGAAACCCTTTGGTGTGTGAGATCATGCTCCAACCTACTGAGCAACACTGCCAAGGCTTTATTAGTATAATATTTAAAAAACACTGTATTGAAGTATGTTTGACATGTAAAAAACTGTACATATTTAATGTATTCAAGTTGATGAATTTTGAGATAAATATATATACGTGAAACCATCACCACAATCTATGCCATAAACACATCCAACCTCAGACATTTCCTCTTGCTATATTATGTCTTCTTATTGTTATTATGTTGTGATAAGAACATTTAACATAAAGTCTACCCTTTTAGCAAATTTTAAAGAATACAATACAGTATTTTAAACTACATGCTCTATGCTGCATAGTAGACAGTAAGTAGATATCTATAACTTACTCATCTTGTATAACTGAAAGTTTATACTCTTTGACTAATATCTTTCATTTTCCCCTTCTCCCAGCTCCTGGCAGATGCGTTTGACTATTTTACATTACTCAAAAAAAAATTGGTAACATTCCATCCCTGTCTTATTTTGCTTAGCATAATGTCCTCCACATTCATTCCTATTATCACAAATGGCAGGATCTCCTTCTTTTTTAAGGGCTGCATAATTTTCCACTTGTGTGTGTGTGTGTAAAACACAATTTCTTTATCCATTCATCCACAGTTAGATGTATATTTAGGCCATTTCTATGTTTGGGCTATCATGAATAATGGTGAAATAAACATTGTAGTGCACATATCTCTGTAAGAACTTGAATATATATCCTTAGGACATATATGCAGAAGCACAATTGCTGAATTATATGTTAGTTATACATTAGTTTTAGAGGAAACTTCATATTGTTTTCCACAGTGCCTGCACCAATTTGCATTACCACTAACCATGTACAAAGGTTCCCCTTTTTTCCATATCCTCCCCAACAATGTAACCTTTTGTTTTTTGATAATAACCATCCTAATAGCCATGTGTAAAGTGATATCTCATTATGACTTTGATTTGCAATCACAAACGGAAGAGAAAACATTGTAACCAATGCTATGGAAATAAATAAGTTCATAAATGACTATTATGAATTATTATACACCAATAAATTGAATAACCTAGAAGAAATGGATAAATGCCTGGAAACATATAGTCTCCCAATATTGAATCAACAAGGAGTAGAAAGTCTGAGAAGACCAATAACAACTAAGGATACTGAATAGATAAAAAAATAATAATAATACAAATACAAAACAAAACAAAAAACCTCCCAACAAAAAAAAGCCAAGAACCAGATGGCTTCACAGGTGAATTCTGCCAAACATGTAAAGAAGAATTAATACCAATTCTTCTTAAATGTTTTTAAAATGTAGAAGGTACACTTCCAAAATCATTTCATGAGGCCAGCATCCACCTAGCCAAAGATAACACCAGAAAAGAAAACTACTGGCCTATATCTTTAAGGAATATGAAAGCAAAAATTCTTAACAGAATATTAGCAAACCAAATTCGACAATCACATTAAGAGGATCATACATGATGACCAAGTATAATCTTCACTAAAAAACCAATCCTGAATAATAAGATGAAGAAAGATTATAGGCCAATCTCATCCATGAACATGTTGCAAAAGTCATTTTTAATTGGCAAAAATGCCTATAAAAAGGTTATGTATCCCAACCCAGTGGGCTTGCTAAAAGAATGCAAAGTGAATTTAAAGTTAAAATATCTACCAATGGAATTTACCCTGCTAACAAAGTAAAGGAAGAGAATCATATAATTATCTCAATAGAGAAGAAAAGCATTTAATAAAACTCAACACCTATTTATGACAAAAAAGAAAAAATAAAAACTTTCATTACACTAAAAATACAAGGGAACTTCTTAATCTGCTAAAGGTTAACAACAATGAAAAATCTACAGTAAAATTAAAACTTATTTTATCAACTCTAAGGAATCATGTATCTTTATTGAGGTAACAATAGTTTATAACATTATATAAATTTCAAGTGTACAACAATCTGTATACACCACAGCATGTTCATCACCAAAGGTCTAGTTTTAAGGCTGCATTTATTATAAGATGCACTACGAAGAGAGAAAAAATGCTACCAATTAAACTATGGTGATGACTGATTTTAAGTCTTAAGGCTTTTCAGAGTTGTTGAAATGTGAAAAATCATGTCCTTTAGAATCCAAAAACTATGGTAAGTGTGAAATATTAAAAGCAACCTCTTAAAAATTAGGGTTAGGATAAGAATGCCCACTACTACCTCTTCTACTCTTCATTTTAGTGAAGGTCTTGATAGTGGGTTGAATATTGTCTCCCCAAAATTCATTCCCTACCAGAATCTCAGAATATGACTTTATTTGAAAAGAGGGTCTTTGTAGATGTAATTAGCTAAGGATATTGAGAAAAAAAATCATCCTGGATTTAGAGTGTTTTCTGACTCCAATGATTGGTGTCTTTATAAGAAGAGGAGAGAATAGAGAGACAGAGAATGCCAAGGGAAGACAGAGGCAAAGATTGGAATTATGCTGCCACCAGTGAAGGAGTGTGGGGGCCATTAGATATTGGAAGAAACAAGGAAGCATTCTTCTCTAGAGTCTTCAGAGACTCTATATACATGGAATTCCAGCCTCCAGGTTATGACAAAAATACTGTCTATTGTTTTAAGTCACTCAGATTGTGGAAATTTGTTACAACACCTGTAACAAACTAATATCATCCCATAATATATTTGCAGTAAGGCAAGAGATTAATAAAAGATAAGGATGGGAGAGAACCAGATTTTTATTCACAAGTCATCACTGTATAAAAAACAAAACGAATTATGAAACAATTATTTAAAGAGTGAGTTTAGCAAGGTTGCTGGGTGTGAATTAATATAACAAAATCAACTGCATATTTATAAAATGGCCACAAAATGTTAAAAAATTATATTTTATCATATTTCCATGAAGATTCCATTCATAATAGCAATAAAATTATATAAACAACCTAGGAATAAATATAAATATATAATAATTTTGCAGAAAATTGAAAAAAACTTTATTCTAAGTTTGAATAACTAGTAACTAAATTATGTTTATAGTGAAAAGGCACATTTTGGAGAGAGAAAAACTTGCCCTAAATTGATAAGTGAATTAAATTAAATTCTAAAAACTATGTCATAATTTTTCGTAGAACTTGACATGCTGATTCAACAATGTACCTGCAAGAGCAAAAGGCAAGAATACCCATGTAACTCCTGAAAAGAAGATTGGCTCAGAGAAGGAAGGGACTGTCTTAGCTTATTTTAACACTCATAATAAAACCATAGGAATTAAGACAGTGTAGTATTAGCCTAGGGATAGACAAGTAGATGAACAGAACAGAATTAGAGAATTCAGAAACAGACCTGTATATGTACACAAACAGAAAATATACAAAATTGAAAGCAAGCATTTAGAAAATTTATAGCAATCTGGAACTGCCACATCTAAATGCTTGATTCTACAAGTATAGGTCCATAATAGATTGGAAATTAAAACAAACAAAAACCTGGTCTTTCACTATGTTCTTATGTACTGGCTTAGGGAACAAAATTAGAATGCAAAAATATTGAGTAATCCTGAATAATCAGGCAAAATGATGCTTCCTTGATACACTAAAATAGAATGTTGTAAATCAAAATGAGCAAAGCTGGATGGCAAGCAGACCTGTTTGGAATAACTGGGCCAGAATGAAGCATTCAGAGGTCGGAGTGGATTACAAGCCAACCTAAGCCTGATGTCCATTCACGAGGGCTGATTCTGTGCCCTCATGACCTACTAACACTGTGAAACATGAACAGGGAGTCACTGACACTCTGGGACCCCACCATACAAGAGCCAGGTACCATGCTGTAACCCCCTGGACACGCACCATATGTCACACAGCTCCAGGGAAATCGGTGCATATTCACAGAGCATAAAAGCTGGAAGTGTTCCTGTAAGCCCAGAAACTGCATCCTGTCACTTTTACAGCAGAGAAATAAACACTGTGAGGTGGAACAACTAATCCCAAGATCACCAGTGACCTGGTGAGGCTAGTTGAGACTAGGACCTCAGATTCCTGAGACATAATAGACTTCTGCTTATAGCTTGAAGAAAAAATACTCCAATTTAGGCAGTCCCATTTACCAGGATGAAACAAAACTGCCAAAGGACATAGAAACATATTTTGCAAAACCATCAAGTGTTAAGGAATGTGTCTCTAACTGGGAAAGCACCACCCCACTCAAGTCCATCCCAGACTCCCCAACTTCAAGTTCTATGTGAATACTGGGGTCAAAAGGTATTGGAGGTGATGAACAAAGCCTCAGTAATTCTACCTGTACCTGTGAAATTAAATCAGCTTGTCTTATAATATTTAGCAACACGAATTGTAAATATGTATTCATGGACTCAGGTCATTCTTTTGATCAATTGTGGACCCTTCCTTATCTGTTCCGTGACGTGACAGTCAGAAGACACATCAAGAGAACCATGAAACCAAGTCCAGCAAAGCCACATTTCTAAGAGAAGGTATTCTCTAAAGTGTAAATAATTAGTATTAATAGCAAATGTAAAGCACCTAACTGACTGTAAAATCTTTAAAATCCTTTTATACTGTGAAGTAAGAGTTATCATTTCTGTTTTACACATGAGGAAACTGATGTTAATAGCTAATAAGTACTATAACTAGGATTTGACATTAGAAATCATATCCCAAAGTTAGAGCACTCGCTACTGTACCACACACCTTCAGAAGGCAGTCATAGGAATACAAGCCTGGAAACTACCATGTTGCAGTCATTTTAATGGGGACAGGGCAGTAGTAAGAAAGACAAGATTATATTGCAGAGTATGCTTATAAACAGTGAGGATTTCTAAACCTTTGCAGTGTAATTATGATGTCTTTGGTTGGATCAAAAATAGTTTAAGAAAACAGGAGCAGAAATTCCTACTATAATTTACTATAATCCTAGAAGACACAGTTAACCAAAAACCAATGTTGATGAGAGCACTAGAAGTTATAGAAAACCAAGAAAATTGTTGTGGAGTGAGTAGGTGGTAGAAAAAGGAACTTGGTTTTTGTTTTGTCCTTTACCATTTACCATGCTACTTGAAGTTCCTCCCACAAGAAAGGGAATATATTTCCCTGTCCCTTGATTTTGGATTTAGCTATGTGATTTGTTTCGGCCAATGGGATCTAAGCAGATGTAATTCAAGAAGAGGCTTGATATGTGCAGTGCAGCTGTGTAATAGCAAAGGCACCAGACGACTTCAAAAAATCTTTTTATTGGTAATAAATGACCCTAGGATTGATCCCCAGAGAAAACACATAGAGCAATTCTGAGCCCAACCCACAGTGAGAAATCAGCCCCTCAACTTACCAAGGTGCATCCAGCCAAGACCAGACAATTTATAGTCAACTCGCAGACTCATGAAAATAATGTTTATTTTTATATGCCACTGAGCTTAGGGTTGGTTTGCTATGCAGCATTATTGTGGCAAGAACTGACTGACTGACTGATACAGGGATAATTATGTTCATTGATAAACTGAGGAGAAGGTAAGTAAAGAAATATTGCTTCAACTAGCTTAAATAAAAATTAAAATGGACATGTGTTTATAGAATATAAAATGAAACAGACATGCTAGAAAACAGTTTAGCAGTTTAATTTTTAACAAGATAAATGTGCAACTGCTATACCCTCCAAAACTAAACTCTTGGCAGTTATCCCAGAGAAATAAAGACTTGCATTCACACAAAACCCATACGCTTATTTTCCAGCAGCTTTATTTGTAATATCCCAAAACCTGGAGACAATCTAAATGTTCTCCAACGGGAAACTGGTTAAACAAACTATGATACATCCAACAATAGAATAGTATTCAGCAATAAAAAGGAACAAAAATTTATATATACATATATATAAATTTATATATACATACATACACATATATACATATATTATATATATTTATATATACATATATAAACATATGTATATATTCATATATACATTTTATATAATATATACATATATTCATATATACATTTACATATAATCTATATTATCCACCATATATAAAAATTCATCCACCGCATGTGTGTGTATGTATATATAATATACATATATATGATGAATTTATATATATGATGAATTTTCAAAAAATTAGGCTGAGCGAAAACAACCCATCTCTTTTTACTAAGTATAAAACATTACATGCTATATGATTCTATTTATATAGTATCTTTAAATGACAAAAGTAGAGAAATAGAGAACAGATAAGTGGTTGCCAGAGTCAGGGATAGGTGGAAGAGAGGGAGAGAGGTGGGCGTGTCTATGAATGGACAACAAATTCCACATATACATCAACTTCAAGCATAATAGAATATACTGATTCAATGAATATAACTAAAATATCATCTCTCACCTTCATTGTGAGTCAAAATGATTACCGATTGCTCCTGACTTATGTATGTACCAGCTCAAAAGTCCCTGAGAAAGTGGAATTTCTCTTTCCCAATTGTTCCAGCAAAACTCCTAGAACTGAACCTCACCAAACCAACTTGATAATTCCTGAACCAAACACTGAAGTCAGGGGATTCAGTCACTGATGGGCTGGGGCTGAGTAATGTACTCTTTCCTGGACCAGAGGTAGGCTAGCCCTCCGCATGGAATTACTGTAGGAAAGGGACTCACACAAGATGAGAGATCTACTTATCAGAAGGAGGAATGAATGCCAGGTTGGCCAAAAGCTCAGAGGTCCACTAGGGGAAGCAGAAAATAATGTCACAGTTTTTTTAAAAAATGCCTAGAATCACTATGTGGGAAAATTATAAAATGATGGTGTTTTATTTTATATATCAATAAATATAGAATATAACCCTGAAAATAAAAGGGAAGAAAGGATGATAACAAAAGGAAGAAAGAAAACAAACTGGTGCTTTGAATCTCACTACCTCAGCACCAGGATTGCTTTTCTTTCCCTGTGCTCTGTTTTCTTCGGTGAGATGCATATGCTTTTCACCGATGGTATGGTGGGTGTAGGCCATACCTATTTTTGGTGGCCACATAAGTACAGAAATGGGCATGTGGTGCAAGTCTCAGAACAATTCTCTAGGACTTGTGTTTTGGTTTGTAGCTGAAGAAGACTGAAGACTGTGAACTGATGTTTGTTGTAGTCCTCTTACCACTGAGAAGAAGACACCTTTCTGCAGAAGAGGAAGGAAATCTACATAGATAAGCATAGCTGAGAGACAATTGTTAGGAGAAAAGCCTGAGCATCTCTTTGAACTGCTGGAATTAGTCTTATTTGAAACTAAATATGTCCTGACTCTTCAGTAATACAAGCAACTACATTCCCAATTGCTTAAGGTAATTTTCAACTGGGTTTAGATAGCCCATAATCAAGAATTCTAGTACAAAATTCCTGCTGTGAAAGTGAAAAATTTGTTGATCATTGGCCATGTCTATGAGGTAAAGAAGAATTGAGGAAAGAGAGGCTATCTGGACTTTTTTGACTAGCACAATGATGCTGCACCAGGAAAATTATTCAGAATACTTTACATACCATGTTTTATTAATCCAATTGTTTCAGACATCCATTCTCAAATTCTAGAAGTCTATTCTAGTCCTGACAATTGCATTATAAATGTGTTCCAGGTATTCATTTTACAGAAAATGATGAAGCTATTTATAAATACTAAACTAAGAAGGAGCTAAAATGAAGTTTCAAAGGCCACTTGCATCAGAACATTGCACACCTTGTTAAAATAATTCTATACAGTGTCCACTCCAGGTTTCTTGAAATAGAATGTTTGGGTGTGGTGCTCAAGAATCTACATTTAAAGTTACCCTGGTTTACTTTATGCAAAGTAAAGTTTGAGAGCCCTTGAGCTAAAAGATTGTCCAACTTCCTCACTCAGTTCAGAACACTTTCTGAAGTATAGGGGGGAATTTAAAAACTTTTCAAACTTTATTGTGGTATGAATCATCTAGAGATCTTGCTAAAATGCAGATTCAAATTGAGATGGTCTGGGATGGGGCCTGAGATTCCCCGTGTCTAACATCCTAGGTGATGCTGATTCTGCTGGTTCTGAAGACCACACTTTGAGTAGCAGAGTAATGGATTCCATGTTGCAAGATAAAATAAAAACACCACAATGCAATATAGAGATGATACATTACAGAATTGTGCACTTGAACCCTATGTAATTAATTGAATTAACCAACTTTACCCCAACAAACTATAAAATTTAAAAAAATGCATTTGAAACAAATTAAAATGGAAATGCATTAAAACATAAATAATAATCGATGTAATGAGAGACAACGTAAGGACTATAGAAAGAATTCCATGTTGGGAATAGAGAGTCCCCAGTTCAATTCCTAATTCTACTATAATTAACAACCAGTTGTGTGATCTTGGATGTATTTTTTTCACCTTCTTGAGTCTTTCTTGAAGTCTGTTTTCCTAGACTTCAGTATGAAAGATAAACTGGGTTATCAATTGATAGTCTCCTAATTCTGATCCTGTGAGTCCAAGAACCTGGTTCACCACCTTGAGATCTGATATTGATTACTAAGCTCATTAAAAAAATATACAGGTATATCTCAGAGATACTGTGGGTTCAGTTCCAGACCATCACAATAAAGTGAATACCAAAATAAATTGAGTTCTGTATCGCAATAAATAATTAATTTGCTGGTGGAGGGTCTTGCCTTCCATTTGTAAAAAATGCAATACCTGTGAAGTGCAATAAAGCAAAGCTCAATAAAATGAGGTATGCATGTAAGTGTGTATGTACACATACACACACATACATACACATATATTCAAGACCCTAGAGATGCAATCCTAATATAAAGCTAAGGCACCAGTAAATAAACTGACTAGTCACTTACACCTTTGGAGACAAGTATACAGCTTCACAATCATCTCATCCTCGTACTGTATAGCATCTCATTTTAAAGATAGTCTTTATGAGTATGCTGTCAGTTATTGTAACAAACTATTAGTTCTCTGGTCTGCTCAACAATCAGCAGTCGGATTGAACTGGACCCAACTCTTTCTCAAACAGCGTATCAATTCTTCATGTTTCCCTGAATCCAGAAGACTTAGAATTCTAATCTTCATGGACCTCCACACTGAAAAGTTTTAATGTCCTTCTTACCTAAGTTAAGAATGGCTTAAGGGCATTTCATTGTCAGGCAATAAAGCAGGACTAGGGAGCAGGGAGGAGAAGCAGGGCAACCCTTAGTTCAGCATGTGGGCACATTGTGGTGACTACTGGATTCTGAGCAGCTGAGATTGTCAGAAAAAGTAAAAAACAATCCTTGCCATCAATGAGCATGCATGCAAATGTGTATGTGCACACATGTATACATGTTTGTGTGTAATTAATTTACAACACATTAGAATAAAGTCCCAGAAAACTTCATATGTGCATATATGGTGTGTGCTCTAAGAGACCCAAGGAGGGGGATTTTTTCAGTGTTATGATATGGAAAGTGGATCACTGAACTGTCCCTACATATACTAAACCTATTTCTCAAACTTTATTTATTTGTGAACCACTGCCTGATTTTCAACACCTCTAGTAGCAACTATATTTTGGATCAATATTCTTATGCAAATCTCATCACAAATTTTCTTTAAATTACCACAATTTTTTTCAAAAGGAGACTAAGCACTACTGTCTGTGAAAAGTCAGCACAATGGTGACAATTAGGTAGCTATAAAAACAAAGTGAAATGAGCCAACTTTACCATTCTCCAGTTAAATGCTTTGCCTACTAAGGAGCTTGAGGCACAATTTCTAGGCTAAAAAGGGAGATTCACCAGTGTCAAAGGTGTTAAAGACATATTAACATCAGAGTCTTTTCTCTTGAAGCAATTAGAAATACTGACAGAGAATTAAAAAGTAATGATATGGCAAAGTGATTCAGTGTTACATAATTTCATATCCACAGAGAACTTTAGCAGTACACGTCCCATTACACAGAAATACTTAACAAGAGAAATAAAGGCAATGCTTCTAAACTGTTTTTCATCACATTCAGGGTTATGAATAAAACTGTATACTTAACACAATGTGCTATGAAAATAAATGGGAAAAGCAAAGCCAAATCTACCTCCTAGTAGACAAAGCATTGATTTCTCCTCCCCAAGATTACTCTTGCATCAGAAGAGACTTTTTTCTCCTTCATTTTCTTAGGATATTAATTTTTCTAAGGATCTATTCAAGGGCTTATCATTACTGAGTCAAATGTACAATCTTACCCAATCAAAAATTTTTGATGAATATTTAGACATCAAATAATTCTTAAGGCCAGTTTATATTTAGAAATGATCCATATGTCATTTTATATTCTAAACCTAAGCTGACTTAACCACTCACTGTAATTATATTCATCAATAACTTAATAATTCAGAGATGAGATTATTTTGTCAATATATTCTCCATCCACCTACTTCTAAGCCCTGCTGCTCTTCTTTCATGTCTCTCAAAAGGAGGCAATCAAACAAAACTTAAAAGAAAACTTCACAGGGAAACTTTTACTGTGGTAGGGGGTGAGGATTGGTAATTGAACAAGACCTTGACAGACCATACTAGTTGGTCATTTGGCTATATCTGCAAAGGGTATGAGCAAAGCTGGAGAGATGGAAAGGTACAGAGCATGGGCTGGGAGAAGTTAGAGCTCAGGTGGGGCAGACTGCATGAATGTACAAGGTCAGGCAAAGGGCAGGCCACTGAAGAAAAGGCCAGTGTCGCTACCTGAGAGCGTATGTGCTGGGACCTTCCAACAGGCAGCTAACAGCCCATGACAAGATCACCAGTAAATTAATTCCCCTTCTATGCAGTGAGAGACTGAGACCTGGGAGGTACTTAATCAGCTGCCAATGGCAAGCCTTACTCTCACTTAGAACAAGGAACGATAAAAGTTAGATTTTTTTCCCTATTCTTCCTCCTTTTATTGTCTGATCTATTTATGAAATGTAACAAAGCTAAAAATGAAAATAGCCTCAGGAACTTACAAACAGAGATAGATACATTCCATTTTTCTCCAACTTCAAACATTCCAGAAGGGACCTATGTTGAAGGAGTAAGACAGGTTTATGGCTCATTCTTTTTTCTTCACCAGAGTGACCTTAAAAGGATGAACACTGGGTCCTGGGACAGGTCTACCTGCCTAGGGGCCTGACCTAGCCACGTGCCATCTAGGGGCTTCACTTCTCCACCTGGAAGCAGACAGCACAGGGACCACAGTGGAGACTCTGGAGTAAGAAAGACCTGGATTAGAATCTTGGTTTTACCATCTACCCATTGAGTGATTAGGGGTAAATGACTAAATGTTTCTGAGGGAAGTAAAAGTAAAATGGATATTTAAAACTGCAGTCAGTGATAATCAAATATACTTTGGTCAATCTTAATTGATATCTATTTTTAAAAGAAAATTTATCAAACATCAATAAAATCTCAAACTATTTTTTATAATTTTTAAAAGAACATTTTTTATTTCATTTATTTAGTTTTCGAGAGAGGGGAAGGAAGGGAGAGAGAAAGGAAAAGAAACATCAATGTGTGTTTGCCTCTCACATGGCCCTCATTGGGGACCTGGCCTGCAGCCCAGGTATGTGCTGTGACTGGGAGTGAACCAGTGACTCTTTGGTTCACAGTCCATGCTCAGTCCACTGAGCTACACCAGGCAGGGCTCAAACTATTTTTTAGAAGTAGAAGCTGGGTCTGCTATATGCAAGAGGATGGAAGTAATATTTAAAACTTAGATCTAGATACTGGTACCATAATCCACTAGCTTTGTGGCCTTTGGCAAGGTTAGCTAATCTAGGAAACTGGGCTTTCTCATCTATAAAATGATGATTAAAAACATGTACTCATAGCATTACTAGGAGTGTTACGTACATCACACAAATAAAGTGGCCAGCACAGTGCCTGGCCACAGCTAATTTCCTTTTCTCCTGGTTGCTTTGTCTGTGGAGTAGCCCCTCTCAGTCTCACTGCATCCCTAATAAACTCTCTTTCACTTTAAACTATAAAAAATAATAATAATTTATTTTCCTCCTGTTTCTTCTGTAGGAAAATGCAGGTCTATATATTAGGTAAGCTTTTTCTTTCATTATTTGTCCTTAGGTCCAGATTTCAACTATATTTGTTTTTCAGAAGCAAGAGGTAAAATTTGAAATAAATATGATCATTATTACTAATAACTAAGATCTCAAAGTTGGAGACTGATGTTACCAATAACAGAAAATTGGAAAGTCCAGGTGAGTTAGCTTGGAGGAACTGATGATGAATTTGGTTTCACATATACTAAGTTTGAGTGACCCAGGAGAAACATCAGGAGGGGATGGAGGGGATGAGTGATGGTTAAAAATGTAGATTTGTGAGGCATAGTCAGAGAATAGTCAATAGCAGGAGAGTTGAAGGAGTTGGGAGAGTCAATGCCAAGGGCCAATTGCAGAGGACAGACAGCTGTGGCTGCTGGATCATACACACCCACCTTAGAAAGAGGACAGTAGAAGAGAGAAACTGCTTTAGGAAAAATCAAAGGCAGATACATAGAATGAAGAGAACACCTTCATGAGAAGAATGGGTGCAGTAGAGGTCTGCATATATCAGTCTGTATACATGTGCTCAGGCATACACCTGTGGATCTACTAATTTAAAGCATCTAAGGTTGGGCTTCAGTTTCTGGAATTTGAAAGCAAGAGTTGGCAAGCTTTTTCTATAAAAAGTCAAATATTCTATAAATATATTAGACTTTGCAGGCTATATAATTTCTGCCACAATTCAACTCTAGTACAAAAGCAGATGTTGAAAAATATGTATGTGAATGACTATGGCAGGATTTTAATGAAACTTTATGTGCAAAAACAAGCAGCCCTCTGAATTTTACTTGGGGACTTTAGTTTGCCAACCTCTGTTTTAAAGGATTGTGAGAGCCATCCAAATAGAAGTGTTTTTTAAGGCCAGAGGCTACATCTCTTTGGTTCTCTATATATCCCCAAGTGCCTAACAAGGTGCCTGGCACAACTCAGTATGCTCTTTTAAACTGAGGGTTTCTGATTGGAGAAGTGATCCGAAGCATATTTATACTATAGCAGGAAGGACTTATAAATAACTTTCTATCCAAAAGCCAAGTCACACATGCATTTTCACTGGCACCAAAGCACTGCGCTAAAAGACTGAAGATGAGAGGGTAGAATTACAAATTCAGCCAGCAGAGATTGGTGGCGAAGGTGAGGAAAGTTTCGTGACAGCCTGCCAGTAGGCAACTTCCCATTTCAAGATGCTTTAAGGAATTTTAGGGACCAAAATATAGGAAACTGTTCTACATGGCCTGGGCCCAGCTCCCACCCAGAGATGCACAGGACCCACGCCCACAGATAGGTTCTCCTGTGGGGAATCAGACCTGCATTGCACTCAGACTGCTATAAGACTTGCTTTTGCTAAAACTCTCTCACCCTGAATTAAGGCAGCAAACATTTTTGTAAATGTTTGCTGTTAAAGCAAGGAAGTTAAAGTAACTTCCTAAAATCTTCCAAGATTTGGAAGATTTGCTAAACCTTCCAAGGATAAGTGTAACCAATTCTACCACTTTTCCCTTTGCATTTGCAAATATCCTTCTTCTGTGATGTGATTAGTAGCATCCTCTCCTTTGTTTTCTGTAAAATGCAACCACCTAAAGCAAACCTGTGCATAGTAAATGAGGACCATCATGTAATGTGCCCAGAAAAGCAATAAAAGCTTGTCAAGGCAAGGACTGAGGCTTTTTCCTCCTTTTGAGAGAGAAGCCGCACCATCCCTTTTTCTCTACAGGATTTGGTAGTCCATGTGAATTTGTCTGGTCTCATCCATAACTCCGTGGACCCCATGAACCAGGGTTCGCATCACCAAAACATTTTAAAACCCCAGTCATAATTGTCATGGTGCTATCTACAAGCCCCAAATTCTGAACAGAAATTCCTTCTTATCTGGAACCCCTCAGAACTGCCTTCTCTCCAGTCACTCACTGTGTATCAGAAGATGGCATTTCTGCCACATCTCAGGAAAACACACAGGAGATGTTAACTACTCAGCAAGAACCAAACTATTTTGAGATACCTAATTTCATTAATATACACAGCTCATGAAGTAATCTAATAAAAAATCTAATGACATCATGAATTGAAGAAGGAATATGTTGCTTCCATAGGCGAAGATGATCTTGGCCATGATGGGTCCCACCCTTATCCCTCATAAGTCAGTTGTCTAACCTGACTTATGGTGAACATGGGGGAGTTCTATTTTAGCCTGTAGGTTGGACAGTGAATATCCCTGCCTTTATTTAGATTCTGACCATTGAAAAGATCTCTGTTTACCAATTTGTTTAACCTCATAACACAAAATGTCACATGTTTTGCAATTTGCAAGACCCTCAACATCACTTACAGGTTTATTGCTTCTAAACTCTGCTAGAAAACATCTCATTTCAAGAGTCAATGTGCATGTCCTTTGTTAGGGGTTGTATGCTGGAGGCTGAGTTTCCTGCTAGATCTGAAAATTCCCTACTATATCACCCTTACATGCAGTTCTCTCTCACCTAAACAGGATAAGGAGTACCTACTTTTGTGCCCCCACATGACAAGCTCAGATAAATAACAAAAATTGAGAGCTAGTGTCCTGAGTCTTGCTCTGGCTTACTTTTAAGTCCCTGCTGAGAACCAGGCAGTCTCCGAGCTCCTATTAGTTGTCCAAGAACTGTGTCTTTGTAAACTTATACCCCAGGACCTGTCACTCAAAATGCTGATTGACCCACCACTGAGACCAGGGCTAACCCCTAGGCTCCTCTCCTACAGTCACACTCAACTGCCTCTAAGTTCTACTCTCCACTGTGCTTCCAAGAAGAAGGTAAATCCAATCTAAATAAGAAGAGGAAAAAGCTCTTGATATTCACAGTAAAGTTGGACATAGGCAGACAGACCCACCAAATTAGAAAAAACTCCAGATTAGGTCAAGTTTATTTTACTTAGAAACTTACATTCTATTCTCTATCCCTGTTAAGGATGGGGAGAGAGAGAGACTTGAGTTAGGAGGACTTCCTTCCCTACCTCAGTTCTTACCTTACTTGCAAGACACAAATTCAAGTGAGACACAAACAAGTATAGTGGGAATGAAATAGCAAGTTCATTTTATGAAACACACATACGCAGTTGCAAGCAGGCGCCCATAAAGTTGTTAGTAAGTTTGTTAATAAGTTTGTTCTATACATTTGACCTGGGGCTACGAGTGGGTACTTAGCTAATATAAGCATGCTGACTATTTGGTTTCACAGGTTATATTCCTTAGCTGGCTTCTAGGTTCCCCCTCCTTTTCCGCCTTTGAGAAGAATGTACAGTTACAAAGGCTGTCTTTCTCAGTTAGTAAAGGCTCTTTGTCTTAGTGAAATTTTTACAGAGTCCCCCTTTCCCAGCATAGGCTCCCCTCTTCCTCCTATGCAATTCCCACTTGTGATGGTCAGAACATCCTGCAATCTTAGTAAGATTGTTATAGACACCCCTTTTCTCAGTATAGTCTCAAGGACTCTCCCTATGCTGTTTTACTTATAATGCTTGGGACACCTCATAATCTTATCAAACTAAGCTCAGGATTGCTGAGTTAATTGTTGAGACATTTTCCTTTTGCTTCTATCCTCCTATATTAAGTTCTTTACTAGATTGTAATGACTAGGGCCCTGCCTTTATTTTCCCTCTGGGTGCTCATTCCTAGCTGCTACCTGACACCCCCATGAGCAATAAGTCATCTCAGTTCCTTTGCCAGCATCTCACATATTGAATAAAAGAAATTTGCTGGCTGGCTGGCTCAATGGATGGACAGACAGACAGATATGCCAGAGCACCATTTACATTAGCATATGAAGGGTTCTTCTAGATCCTGCACTAAAAGTCTCTATTAAACTAAGTATAACCCAGTATTTCTCAAATTCACTTCCCCTTATAAACTATCCTTCATATACTTTTCATTAATCTGTTAAAACTGGTGCTCATATGATGTATTTTAGAATTTACTGATTTCCATATTTTTTTCATGTTCATGGCAACTTTCCCTCCATTATTCTATCAGGGAAAAGATGATATAAAAAAAGCATGTAATGGAAACAAAACAAAAAAGTGTTGTTTCCCAAAGAAACATGCATAATGCATCAACTATGCAACCACATAGTGGAAAGGGGGCAATTGTGACCCCCAAAGTGTGGGCTTAGGCCCTGGAGTTGCAGCTGAAATTATATCCTCAGTCACTGTTTCTTCAGCATTTCAGAATCATCTTTTTAGTCCTGGGGTGCTTGTTAGTCCTGGAAACACTTATATTTTGTTCTGACATTGCACTTTTATTTTATCTTTCAAGCAAACAAAGTACTAATTGGTTTTTCAAATGCTAATCAATAAACAACTTTATTTTTCCCTGATAATTTAAACCAAGTACAGTGTGAAAATTGCAGGCCAATTTCCTCTGTACAACTGGGAGAAATCAATCTCAGGCCCTTTCCAAGACAAGCTGGTGTTTATATTCCTTGATTAGCATTAGCCTCCCCTTTCTCAAAAGTCTACATTTGCTTCTGCATAACTACCCCTCTGTCCTCTAAAGTAAGGATGAGTCTCATTGCTCTCAACATATTTTTAACCTGCTGCAGGGTGTCATCTCTCTGCTACAAATTATTTACTCAAATGCAAAATCAATGCACTTCATCCATAAGAAACTCATGAACAAGCTGAAAACCTGGACTTAGATGGAGATTTCAAGGTACCAGATTGGCAGTTCTAGACATGTTCACATACAGTAGTTTCCCCTTATCCATGATTTTGTTTTCTGCGGTTTCAGTTACAAGCAGTCAACCCTGCGCCAAAATTATTAAATAAAACACTGCAGAAATAAAAAATTCATAAGTATTAAATTAGACTGTTTTGAGTAACGTAGTGAAATCTTGTACCAACACAGTCCAGACACTCCCACTGCCACATAAATTACCCTTCATCCACCATGTCCATGCTGTATACACTACCAGCCCATTAGTCTCTTAGCTGCCTGCTTCCTGCTTGGTTATTAGATCGACTATTATGGTATTGCAGTACTTGTGTTCAAGTAGTCCTCATTTTACTTCCATCCTTATAATTGTTCTATTAGTTGGTGTTAAATTTGTACTGTGTCCAATTTATAAATTAAACTTTATCACATGTCTGCACATACAGGAAAGAAACAAACATACATAGTATGGGTTTGGTACTATCTGTAGTTTCAGGCATTCACTGGAGGTCTTAGAACATACACCCTGCAGATAGAAGAAGACTACTTTATAGGTAGCTGTGGAGCACAGGGATCAAATGTAAAGGCCAGTATCTCTACAGATAACATCCAATGACCTATGTTAACGATGTGACATCAAAGCAGTAATAATTTAATTTGTGAATTTGTGTGTGTGATTCAGTTTGACAATATAACTTCTCATTTTTTTGTTTATTGATTTTAGAGAGGGAGAGAAACATCAATTTGTTGTCCCACTTATTTATGATTCACTGGTTGATTCTTGTATGTTCCCTGACCAGGGATTGAATCTGCAACCTTGGTGCATCAGGAAGACACTCTAACTAACTGAGCTACCTACCCAGCCAGGGCTGATGGTATAGCTTTGAGGGGGTATGATAGTCATTCCCAAATATTCAAAGTACTAGTATGTGCAATAAGGTGCTTGGAATAGGTCACTTTCCTACTCATAAGCCTTTGATGAGCAGAGTTTGCAGGGAAAAGTTCCTAGATTATTTTCTATTGTTATTGAGAGTTTTAAGTCTAAATTCACAATTTAATATTTAATACCCTTTTTTCTCTCTAAAGTATATCTTGACTTCCAGCCAAGATGGAGGAGGCATAGGTAGACACACTGTGCCTCCTCACACAACCAAAAGAAGGACAACAACAATTTAAAAACAAAATCAACCAGAACTGACAGAAAATCAAACTGTATGGAAGTCTGACAACCAAGGAGTTAAAGAAGACACATTCACTCAGACTGGTAGGAGGGGCTGAGACAGGCATCCAGGCAGAAAGGACTCTCAGCAAGGAGGCGGCTGGAGGACCCAGTGAGATGGAGGATTGCGGACTGGGCAGTCCCACATTTGTGCACAGATAAACCGGGAGAAAGACCTGGGGAGCAGGATGGACTGCGTACCCTAGAGCCCCAGTGCAGGGAAATAAAGCCTCAAACCACTGATTGAAAACAACTGTGGGAGTTAAGGTAACAGGAGAAATTTCTAGCCTCACAGGAGAATTTGTTGGAGAGACCCACAGGGTCCTAGAGCATACACAAGCCCACCCACTGGGAATCAGCACCAGAAGGGCCCAATTTGCTTCTGGGAAGTGGGGGAAGTGACTGAAATCTGGCAGAGAGCAGAGCAAGCACTATTGTTCCCTCTTGGACCCCTTCCCCACATACAGCATCACAACACAGAGATGTGGGTTATGCCACCCAGATGAATACCTAAGGCTCCACTCCTCACTATGTAACAGGAGTGTCAAGACTAAAAAAAAAAGTGGGCCAAATGAAAGAACAGATCAAAGCTCCAGAAAAAAAACAACTAAACAATGAAGAGATAGCCAACCTATCAGATGCACAGTTCAAAACACTGGTAATCAGGATGCTCACAGAATTGGTTGAATTTGGCTGCAAATTAGATGAAAAAATGAAGGCTACATTAAGTGAAATAAAGGAAAATGTACAGGGAACCAATAGTGATGGGAAGGAAACTGGGACTCAAATCAATGGAGTGGACCAGAAGGAAAAAAGAAACACCCAACCAGAAAAGAATGAAGAAACAAGAATTCAAAAAAATGAGGAAAGGCTTAGGAACTTCCAGGACAGCTTTAAACGTTCCAACGCCCAAATTATAGGGGTACCAGAAGGGGAAGAAGAAGAGCAACAAGTGCAAAAGTTATTTGAACAAGTAATAAAGGAGAACTTCCCCAATCTGGCAAAGGAAATAGACTTCCAGGAAGTCCAGGAAGCTCAGAGAGTCCCAAAGAAGTTGGACCCAAGGAGGAACATGCCAAGGTACATCATAATTACATTAGCCAAGATCAAAATGAAGAAGAGAATCCTAGAAGCAGCAAGAGATGAGGAGACAGTTACCTACAAAGGAGTTCCCATAAGACTGTCAGCTGATTTCTCAAAAGAGACCTTACAGGCAAGAAGGGGCTGGAAAGAAGTATTCCAAATCAAGGACCTACATCCCAGATTGCTCTATCCAGCAAAGCTTTCATTTAGAATGGAAGGGCAGATCAAGTGCTTCTCAGATAAGGTCAAGTTAAAGGAGTTCATCATCACCAAGCCCTTATTGTATGAAATGTTAAAGAGACTTATCTAAGAAAAAGAAAATAAAAAACATGTATAGTAAAATGACAGCAAATGCACAA
>CM052544.1:39205004-39222525 GCA_028533065.1 Trachops cirrhosus | reverse complement strand
ATGGAGATCACCTGGAGGGTTAGCAACAGGGGAGTGGGAAGAGGAGAGAGGTGGAAAAGATACAGAATAAGTAGCATAAATGGTAGATAGATAATATACAGGGGGAGGGTAAGAGTAGTATAGGAAACATAGAAGCCAAAGAACTTATATGTATGACCCATGGACATGAACTAAAGGGGGGATTGTGGGTGGGAGGGGGTGTGCAGGGCAGAGGGGAATGAAGGGGGGAAATGGGACAACTGTAATAGCATGATCAATAAAATATATTTAAAAAATAAAGTATAACTTTTATTTTTAATTTATTTTTATTGTTATACAATTACAATTCTCCTCATTTCCCCCCATTACTCTCCCCTTCCCAATCCATCTCCTACCTCCCACATTCAATCCTCCCCCCATTGTATTTGTCCATGGGTCCTGATAAGGGGGAAAGACAGGGGAGATTTTAATACTCTTTAAACTGACTGCCTCTTTAGTCTAAGGTCTGAATAAAGAGCATATATAGTTATTCCTTTCCATAAGAATGGATTTATTTTTATATCACATTCATGTCAGTTTTTGCTTTGCTTTCCTATTAGTCTCATTTAAACATAACTTCATTCAATAGCAATATTTCCAGGAAGATAAACCATAAATATTGCTTTACCAATGCAAAATTAATATAGAACTCTGCCTTCTCCTTGAGCATATACTTAAAATTAAAAATCACAAATATTTACTTCATGCAAATGTTCCTAAATTGATGTATGCCATTGCTCAAGATATGAAATGCAGTTACAATTGACAGTTGTCAGATTGATTGGCTAATTTCAAACCAAGTGAAGGCCAAGAAAATACACATAATATTATTGTCTTTATTACTTCAATTTACACTGATATTTTAATAGTAATTTTTAAAAAGCACTTCAACAACTCTCACACAGTTCAAGACTCTCCAAAATTTGCCTCTGACAGTTAAGTCCTAGCTCCCACAATTCTTTGCATTTTTATTTTGTGTTGTAAACACATTGTAACATATTTCTTTCCATCATAACAGAGTAGGTACTCAATAAACATCAGAAAAGGTCTCTATATATAAATTAATGTATGTTTAACTGCAGCCATGTGTTGGATGAAAGCAGTGGGCACCAGGACCACAGTGTAGCAGACTCCAGATTGTGCTATTTTCATGGTGTAGACATAGATTTCAAATGGTCACTAGACAGGATGACAATTAGTATGTCACATATACCCTGGTGCTAATGCTTTTGCCCAGTTAGAGGAAAGCACATTTGTAGCTCAGATCTAATCTCAACTCACTCTTTCCATGGTAGTAGATAGGTACATAACCATTCCTTCGTGGGCATCTGTAAAACTCACAAATTCCATCACAAATTAAAAGAGAAGCCATTTCCTTGAAATACATGCTTAACCGTAGGCACTTCACAGCCTGCCACTAGGAAAAAAAAAAGCAAATTCTAGCAAAATGATTGATCAGAGCATGTGCTTAAAATGAGCTTTAAGCAAGCAAATAAACTGAGGTTAAGATAGGGGTTAATGATTCAAGGATGAGCACACGAGAAAGGGTGAGAGTGGTGTGATGGCACAGTGGAGAAATAGCAGAGTGCTGACAATGGAAAACAAAGTGAAACCTAAGTCAAGTCAGGATAGCCTGAGCAGTCTATACCAAAGGTTTTTACCACCTTTTGCCAAGGAAATTGTAAGCATGCCATTTGTTAAATGGATACATAATTATCATTTTACATAATGAATCATACCTAGTTGACTTACTGGTAAGTACTTGGCCATTTTCAACTAGTCCTCTTATCATCTTCATAAAGGGTTGACATGGTGAGCATCTAATCTGATCATTAGAACTCAGATACTGATGCCTACACTAGGAAAAATACTTATGCCCTCACCAAAAGATGCCTCAGCATGCTCATGAAGAAGAAGCAAAGTGCCACTATAAACAGAATGAACTGTTCTACTGGGAATGTTTGGCTGGCAGAGCAATTCTTCTAAATATTCAGAATAAACACTGTCCACTGAAGAGCAAACATTTGGTTCATTTCATAACTAGACAGGGGCTTGCAGCCTCCAAATTTTCTCTATGTATCAAAATTAATATATATTTACACACACAACTTCTATTTCATGTACAAGGGAGGAATAAAGCTCTGAGCAATTTCACCAAAGAAGATGCTAATTGATATTATCTCATGCATGTCAGTTGGAATAGGTACAGCCAAATCTGGGTAAAAAATTATGAAGACATTTTGGAGTGTCAAGAATTATATGTGAAAGTGTAGGTTGAAAGGCTATTATTAGAAAATCAAAGATGGCCTTCCCTCCTCTAGTGCAATATGTCATTTATCTTTCTGTCTCAGAGCTATTATTGAATTTCCATTATTGTGACACTTGATGGATGAAGTTAGACAGGTACCGAGGAGATGCAGAACTACATCACCTACTAAAAGAAAATGTATCTCAGTCATGCAGTATTTGGCATCACGCTGCTTTCTACCATTAGAAGTTTCACAGGACTTGCATTGACTTTGCATGGTCTTAATATAATGAAGCTGATCTATTGCTATTTGTAGCTACTCACCCTTCTTCACATCATGAAAACAGATTTTCCATTTTAAGTTCATCACTACTTGTATTACTGCTAAGGCTACCTCAGATTCAGTGGCTTAACCATCAGGATTTGTTTAACATAAGTCCAAGATCAAGGTGCTGATAGGATTTGTTTCTGGTGATTCTCCCTGGCTTGTAGATGGATACCTTTCACACTATCCTCTCATGAACTTTTTCTCTCTGTGCACCCACTCCTGGTATCACCTATCTCTTCCTTTCATTATAAAGAGACCAGTCATATTAGATTAGGACCCCACCATCATGACCTTATTAACCTTAATTACCACCTTAAAGGCCCTGTCTTATAGTCACATATAGTCACATATAGTCACATTTGATGGTTAGGGCTTCAACATATAGATGTGTGTGTGGGGGGGAGGGTGTACATTCTGTAACACTACTCAGTGCAAAATTAATCATATCAAGAGACCATGTAGGAGTAAGATTTCTACTAGGCAATTATTCAGTCATGACTTTTATAAAAATGTGTCCAGAGATGACATTCGACATTTTAACAAGAGATATATCCTGGGCCTTGATCAATCAGAACAGATGCTGGAACAAGGTTTGGAAGGCCCTAGTGGTGCGGACCATGGGGAGAGGCAGGGCAGTGGCATAAGGGTCCTGGGGTCTGTGGGAACAGTGCAGGAGCAGCTCGGGTACTGAAAACCAGAGCATCCTCAGTCCAGAGGGCTTTGTCATCACTGCTCACTTTAAAACAGAAGACCTTTCTCTCTTTCATGTTCTCACTTACATAAGTATTTAACTTATAAAAGAGCCAAATTATGATCGTGTAGATTGGGAAGCAGCTTGGCTGCCTTTACTTCTTATATTTATCTATGTACTTTCTACTCCAGAGCTGCTGCTCAACTTTTATTTTCCTTCTGCCACCTCCCTGTCACTATTAGAATGCAATAGAAGGGAACAAACTCTACAAATCACCCTAAAATAACAAACCAAAGCAACAGAAACAACATGAGACAAAACAGTGTTCACCTTGTGCTAGCAGGCTGCAATATTATCTATCTTTATTTTTCAATTACAGTTGACACTCAATATTATATTACTTTCAGGTGTACATCTTAGTGGTTGGGCATTTAGATAACTTACAGAGTGATCATCCTGGTAAGTCTAGTACCCACCTGAAACCATACATAGTTATTACAATATTATTGACTATATTCTCTATGCTGTACTTTACATCCCATGACTACTTTGTAACTGCCAATTTGTACTGTTTAATTCCTTCACTTTTTTCAGCTGCTTTCCAACATTATCTTTTAATTTAAAGATATTTATCTGTGCTCTGGTCTACTTTGTGTTTTAGGTGAGACAAACCTTCTCCATGTCTCTTCATCTCTACTACATCCTTAAGAATAATTTGTAAAAGTTCACAATTGACTAAATTGAGTGCTTTGTAACCCAGAAAGCATCTGTATCTCACTGCTCAGGTGATCACATCCTAACTAGCCTTGCTTGACTTCACCAATGTTGAACTAATGTCTTCAAACTCCATCTCTCAAATGCTTCCTATGACCCCTTGGGCCTTTAGCACTGGTCAGTTGAGATCCTTGGGTGGTGACTACTAATAAATGGTAATCTGAGAGGCTAGGCAGGCTGCACTTGAATTTTCATTCTGCCATTTTTTGGCACTGTGATCTTCAATACCACACCATGTGACAAATATTTTTATTTTCTGGGGACACATCAGTAATCAAGACCAGCAAGGTTCTTGCTCTTTGGGGTTGAAATTCCAGTGGTATTTCTGTACTTAGACTTGTTAATAAGGCCTTCTGAACTTCAGTTTCTGCAACTAGTAGATGAGGTGAAGACTCGTAGGTCTTCTCACCAAGTCATATAGAAATATTCTCCAATATTGATGCATTTGTATATTTATACTTTTCTGTTTAGATCATTAATCTGATCCATTTTTTCCAGGCTCACTTATAGGGTTTGAGAAATGAATTATAACTGTACTTAGTCAATGATGTCAAGCTGTGCCAGAAATATCTGGATTTTGAATTAGAGATTAATGGTATTTCAGGTTATCAATAAAATGTTCAGAAACCCCTTTCCTCCCTCCTAAATTTGGAACTGCAGTCATTAGAATCCAGTCAGGAAAACAAAACCCATGCCAGGTAACTGAATAGAGAGGACTGAATATGGGGAATTATTATAATAGTGTTTAGAAAAGCTAAAAAAGCAAACATGGAAAGGGGTAGCAATTTAGAGATCAGCATTTAGAGTAAGCCCCTACCACCCTGAGGACTGGAGGGACAAAGGAAGGAAACAGTGTTAAAGGACCCAGGAGCTAGTGCCTCCAACAGAACAAAGTTATGCTGGACCTTTCTGAAAGGCACCTACCTGCATAGGGAGCAGCTGGGTGGTGGGAGCTGGAACTGAAGTATATCTGCAGTAACTATTGATGAAACTTTACCATGAGCAGTGAAGATGGAAGATCACTGGAGTTTATCCCTCTTTCCTATCCTTTAGTGCCTATCTAGTGCCTATCCTTGCTGACTCAGCCAGAAAACAGTAAGCAACAAAGTTGGAAATGTTTGAAGGGTCGGGCCCCCTGCAGAGGAGAGCAGAATGAGCAAGGAAAGTATCTGAGGAAAAACAAGCCAATGACCAGAAGAGAAACTAAATGAGAATTAAGACAAAGGAGATTCACAGATGGAAATCAAAATGTTAAATTTATTACTGAGAAAGCTCTTTGGAGAATATGGCTTTAATCCATGGACAAACTTGTTTTCTATCATTGCCCTGAATTAGATTTACCTACCCTGTACTGACCTGAGCTGGACAGCTAATAGCTGCCCCTCAGAAGTATGCAGCTTGTTTTGTTGATGAAGTATATATTAGTCAGAAACATATGGTTCATATCATTCCTTTCTAATTCATGGAAATTAATTCACTATCTTTTCCAATGTCATGGGACTCACTTTTGGGAAACTCCAAGTATAAAATGGCTAGACACTCAATCACAACTGATGATATCTGTCAAATCAAGGCAAAGTGCAACCAAAAGCTTTTCTTTAGAAATAAGAGATAATTATATGATAATTTTTAAAAGACTTGTTTGACTTTGTGTTTCTATGGTGACTAACAGGAGATGTTCAGAAGCAACCAATTTCTTGAGAATGTACTAAAGAATTACATTTAATGGTTAAAGAAAAGAAGGCCACATATTTGTATTATAAGCTTAGACTCCAAGTATGCTTAATGAGGAGTGAAATGGTCAAAGTACTGCTTTTGAAAGAATAAACCAGTTGAAGGATTTGTCAGTGGATGAAGAAGAATGTGGACATAAAATGCTTAGGTTTGCAATGGGGGTGGTGGCTTAAGAACAGTTCAGTTCTGACTTCTCATGGAGTCATCTGTTCATGACGCTTGCATACATGACTCATGTCATCCTTTTACTCTGGGGTTATGTAGCAGTCATGCTGTGGCTCTCCACTCCAAACCCACGCTAGTTAATCATACCATTCCTTCCCAGAAAGTAGGAACACAGCCTCACCATACATCTCCCCAGAGAACTCCAAAAGCCACTCTCATTTGATCAGCTCAACAATTATATATCTGGTAACATAAATTTAGCTCCTTGCTGGCACCCAGGTGTGTCTTATTTCTGAAATGCCACCTTTAACTTGGTGTATCCAACATTCAGTTTTTTTCTAAAAATTTGTTTTGTTAATAGATGCTCAATAGTTGTTCAAGTCTTACATGAGATGAAGAATGTGATGGTCCTAGTGCTAGACCAACTGAGTAGTAAGTTTTCAAAACATGTCCGTTACCACCATTAACAAGGCCTGTAGGATGTGGGAAATCAACAGGTGTTTGTGCCTTTGCTGTTTCCCCTTGTTCTTCATGTGATCTACTTTCTTCTCTCTTCAAGGCCAAATTTGGCTTCCTCTATCAAACTGTCCCCAAATAGTGTGTCTGTGCACATGCATGTCTCTTAGACCAGTTGGGGAGTCACTGAGAGTTTGGTTTTGTGATTTACCTCTGTATGCTCAGCTCACTTGCACATCATAAGTGCTCAATAAATTGTTCAACTAATGAGAGCCTAGATGTGGATGGTGAGTGTGTTCTCAGCACAGAATCCTAGGGACTGTAGGCATGCTTATGTTTAAGGGTGTAGAATATCACAAGCAAGGGGATCCTCCATTTTTACCACTGCAAAACAAGAATAGAAGCCTCTAGAGATGTTGAGAGGATTTTACAAAATTACATGTACACAGTAATTACTACTGAGCATAGCAACCAATAAGTATTTCAGAAGCAGTGGCTATGTGGACTTAATTGGAAGTTGTACCATCACAGGGCCAATCTAACACTAATTTTCTACTGAATACAGATGAGCTGCCTCTATTTTCTGAAGGTTGGGCAAACGTTCTGAAAGCTTCAAGGAGACCAGACAGACATCCAGACTAAGGCACTGTTTCTTCCTGTCATCTTTCAATAAAAAGCTACCTGATCAGGGAGGGGGCTGCTAAGAAGAGCTATGCCTGAAAGTTATAGAAATGCAAATCTTAGGAAGCAAGGTTCTTCTCACAAAATTTCATTTTCCCTATGTTTCAATGAGCATGCACATTATTTTAAGTAAAGCAAAATCATCATATATCAAGGTTGTTGGGATTTTGTTGATTTTATTTGCTTGCTTGAGTATTTGTTTACTTAAAGATTCTGCAGTACAGCTGGAAATTCCCTTAAGATGACAATGTAAAGTAGCTCAAGACTGGATGGAATTCAGCCAATCAGGTAAAAAACAAAAACTAAACCAAGGCCTAAGAAGATAGATGAACAGATGGAAGGAAGGGAGGGAGGGAGGGAAGGAAGATGCAATAGTGGTAAGGATTGGTGGCAAGTTGTTTCTGGAGACTGTTTGAAGAGAAACATAGCACAGCCCCATGTTTTCCAAACTACAGCCCTGGGGAAACTTTAAGTTGTTACCATATCATCATGCCACCTCTATTTCTAACTTAATGTTTTTCTATAAATCTATTTACTTTATTTTAAATTTTTATTTTAAAAGTAACTTTATACAGTTATTGCAAATATAAAAGTGGTATCACCTCTTATACAGAGAAGGTAACTGTGAAAATTCAATGGAAACAATGCTGTTATTAAGTGTAGTAGAATTTAGTGAGTCTCACTGTCTCTGTTATGCAAAGATTAGCAAGTATTCACAGAGGTAGAGTCTGACATTGAACTAAGACCATCTTATTTTAGAGTCTGAAAGGCTAAAAGACAATTGAAGAGGGAATGACTCTTTCAGAATGTAATCCTCCAAACCCATCTCAAGAGTCACCAGTAGGAGCCCTGCACTTTGGGAAATGTTAGTGCAGAAAAAAGAAGAGACAAAGAAACTGGTTACCCCAGCCCCATGATTACTAATTCACTTATCACCTCATGCAGAAACTCACTCTTTCTCTCTAGGTCTCAGTTTCTCCATGTGTAAAACAAAGTACTTAGAGTTATTTTACTGTTTCCTATTAAGCACAGATTAAAGAGCTATTGTTTGCATCGTGTTTTACTTCCCCAAGCTAAATAGAAATGCAACGCAATCCCCCTCAATTTAATTCCCATGTGGGACGAACATTAACATCAGTAATGATAGAAGACACAGTGCTATCTTATATTTCAATTGCTCTGCCCCAGCCCTTCTGTAAGTAGTATGAACCCACCAACATTTAAAAAGAATAGTCCCAGACTAGATATAAGTGGCAGTGAGGATTCACTTTGTCATCTGATCATCTTTGCTCAAAAATAAGCATGATCCTGATAGGAAAACAGATATATCTTATATGGGCTAAACTCCAAGGAAAAAGTCTCAATTTATACTTTACTAATAATAATTCAACTCAGGTTTAAAATCCCAAAGGCAGCTCCTGAGGAAATGTGTTTGTTAGACATTATACTTCAACAATACCAGATAATAGATGATGTTCATTTAGTACTATGTCACGAGGGCCCAGATTTTAATTAAAAATGGTGTTTTCAATTGGTTTAGCATACACTTTCTCCTTGATCACAAATGTCAGCACAAACCCATGGCCCCAAATCAGTCTGGCAGATTTCTCTAAATCACAGTTGTTAGAGGAAATGCTTGCCACCAAGGCATGATGCTCATAAATGTGAGCATAACATACAGTCCCTCCCCCAGGTGAATCCATTTTCAGGGCTGTCTCAAGGTAAAGGCAAGTCTGGAACAGCATACAAAGCAGTTATATTTATGCAGGTGAAGCGATAGTTCCATGGGTCTATTTTCTTTGAGGTTGCAGCTTTAGCTTTTTATTAAGCTTTCTGGGAACTAAAATGGGTGAATGATGAGTCCTGTTTATAAATAAGATGAAACAGTCACTTAGTCTTTGATATAAATCAAAAGATGAAGAACAGGATAGCTTTGGCTTCCTGAAAAAGACACAGAAAATAAACATTTTCCCTCTCAACACACAAAAGATCAACCACCACCAACCCCAATGATTCTTCTCTTTATATTTGCAGAAACCTCGGTGACACCTGTGCTTAACCTTCTATGCATAGGAAGAGAGAAACTAGCAAGGCTGAGAGGTAGGTGGTGAATACCACCCTCCTTCCTAGGCAATAAAGTTCTAATGGTTCCAACAGTGCTCATAAGATATGAGCACTTCCCATATCCTACCCACAATCACTAAAACTTTTCTGATTGGTCAAAGAATTTACATGTGACCTCCTGAGCTGGCCAATCATATTTCTGCTCCCTCCAGTGATGATAAGTGGCTCAAGATCTAGACAGCAGAGCCAATAGAGTTCTTTCATAGATTTAAAATGTAAGTGTTTGAAGGAAGAAATTGTCTGTATCTGTTACCTTAGGTTTGGTTATGCTGCTGTAATAAACTTCTACATTTCAATGGCTTTCAACAACCAAGATTTCCTTCTTGTTCCAAATATGACGTTAATAAAGTGGAAAAAGGGTCTCTGGCCAAAGTTGATATTAATGGGTCAGGAAGTGAATAATCCCTCCATAGCAAATATTTTGAATACATACTACATTTATTTTAATAATATCTGCTGGGTACAACAAGCTATAAGAATATATAATAAATATAGAACTATTAACAACCATGCAACCCACTGGGAAAGAACCTATCAAATACAGTTTTAATATAGCAGTCAACTATAACATATTCTACCCACCTATTCTCAGGAAAAACATGTGATCCAGGTAGAGCCAGTTAGAGTTGGCCATCCCCTTGGCAGCAGTGAGTGAACTCCACAGCATGTAACTCAAATAGGGTCAATCAGAGTGCTTCCTTGGGGTTGTTTTACAAATACAGAGAAGAGGTTTCCTTTCCTATAAGGTTTCTAGGCTGAAAGATGGGATTTCCACAATGTTAGATGCCATCTAACCTACTATGTGAGGAAAGCCTGTTATTAGGTGAAGCCAAATGGTACACATGGGAGTGAAAGAAAAGAGGTAGAGAGACAGGCAGAGAGAAAGAGATGTGAATGCATGTGCTGAATATCTTTAACCCCAGTTCCAGTCTCCAAAGCTTGCTTATTATTGCTCACTTATTCTTCTCCCTTGTATACTTTGAGCTATCTTTCCCAGCCCACAAATTGATACATTCCTCAATCTCCCTCTTTCTCTCTCCTCCCCCCTTCCTCTCCCTCTCCGTGTTTTGGTTTTGTTTTGTGCTTTTGAACCACGTTGATTTGAAAGAGTACTGACTAACATAAGAGTTAGGTTTGGGAGAGGTTAATATATAGTTGATATAGTACAAATTCTATATCCTAATATACAAGGTCCCACTTGAACTGTACCTACTGTCTTTCCAGACTCATCTCCTAAACCCCCAGCCCATTTCACACCCCGCTGGCCTCCCCCTACAACCACTTTCTTCCTCCTCTCGACACTGAACTTCTATACATACTGTTTCCAATAATTTGGAGGCACCTCTGTTACCTATGAGGGTTTTCTGGAGAAAGAATATAGCACATAAAAAAGCCATTTTTTCTAAATTTTAGTCAACTTGGCATCTGGGTTAAGCTTAGATATCTCTTCCAACAGCATAAGGAAGCTGTCCCTGACACCCAAAGACTGCATAAGCTGTATCTCCTGCATGCTCCCCTGCCAACATGTTTACTCCATATTTTAACACATATCACACTAATCTGTAATTACATACTTACTCACTTTCCCTGACAATAAACAAACACTGTGTTGTGCTCATCTGTATATCTCTAATGAAGGTGCATGGAGAAACATTTCAAATATTTGTTGAATAAATGAATGTCAAATATCAGTAGCTAGAAAATTATATATTTGGATCTAGAACCAATGATTTCTAAGAAGTGAGTACTTTCCCTAATACCTTTTCATATTAGTAATCTATTTATAAATGTTTCCAAAGTATATTAATTACCATAAAGTTTAACATTGCTAAATTGCTTCCTTTTCCTTGGATCAGTTTTCTAATTTTCAAAAGAGGACCTGAAAATGGAAGAAGGTCTGCAAATAGATGTCATGATAAAGCTATTCACTTAGGTAAGCTGGCTCCTACAGCTCCCACTCTATCCCCTTGCTGACATGACTTCCTGTCCACAAAGAACTACATTTTGAAGAAGCCTTTCCAGAAGCCTTACCCAGGAGTTACACTGGTAACCTCGGCTCAGGCAGGCTGATACAAACCTCCACAAGACTTGGAAGATAATTCTGAGCAGTAAGAGGAGGTAGAACATGAAGAGAGAGTAGAGCTTCTTTCAGGTATGATAGGAAAGATATATGGTTCTGGGGGCTGCTTGGAAGTAAGTCTCCAACATCACTGGTACCAAGTGACACAAAGATCAAGAGTGCAGTTTCATTCAAAACTTTCTATGCTAGGGTTAAACATTCTTCTTGGTCACATGTTCTTGGTTATGTAGATTGAAGCTCAGTTCCTGGCCCTCCTGGAAATTCTGTAAGCTACCTAATTCTCTGTGATAATTTTTCTTTCTGCTTAACCAGTATAAGTAGATTCTTTTATCTGCAAGAACCTTGATACACTTAATCATGCCTCACAAAATAGCCTTAAGCTCATTAGCCACAGAGTTTATCTGTGAAGTATTTGGAATCTGCCCTGAAATAATAGTAGTTCTGACAGTGAGAAAGTCAGGTTTCCGGGAACCTCACCAACCCACAGTAAGTCATGTCAAGTGAAAAACAGTTTTATTGAAGTGTGAGAGTAAGGGTTCCCATCACAAGTTATGCATCACCAAGAAACAGGTTTGCAGGGATGATATTTCTATTATACTTTCCTTACAGAAAGGTGTTTTCTCCCCACTCCCCTAAATTACTATAGAACATGCTTCTTGGTATATTTATTTTTGAGGGAATGATTTTGAAAACAACATTAGTGAGTACAATAAACAGATGGGGAGACTTACACTATGAGGGGCAAAGTATTAAATTACATTGGAGCTAATATAAATGGTTAGGGAATGTCAACATCCTGGGTTCCCAGCTCAGAGGCATTTATCTCACTTCTCATAGAATGTAAGCAAATGCATATTTATGTCTTTTTTGATGATTCTAGATCATTTAAATTTGTCTAATTTCCAGTTTCCTTTTACCTTTGAACATATCCTATTTATTTCAGGACCCTGACAGCAGCCTTTTGCTTAAGAATTAATGCCTTAAATAGGAGTATTTACATAGGTTTAAATAAAAAAATAGGCACTTATCTACTTAATTTAGTTTTATGCTCCAAAGAATTTCAAAAACATTCTCTCTTTTTATTGCATCAGAGTTTGTTGTTGTTTTTAAGATTAATTGTTTTATTGTTTGATAGTTGATCAATTTTCATCTGACTTTTACTCTGGCTGCTAAGGACCAGGAATGAAGGACTAATAAAGAAAGTGAGTTAGCTGTTTAGCTATTTGGAAGTAAATATTTAAATTTAGTATAAATGATGAATATTTAGAATCTAGTCCCTCTTTTAATGCCTGAGTTTATATACACAGTAAGCCCATTCTCTGTTTTTATTTCACAATTTGTCCACAGATGTGACATGAGGAATTATAAAGAATGAAGTGCTTTAGAGATTATCTGGACTAACCTTCCCCCACCCTCAGATTACAATCACAAATACCAAAAAAAGGGGGAAACCATGCACCTTTCCCATAATGGAAAGGGAACAAGATCTTGTCCCTCTGTGCAATGTCTTCTAAGGACAGACGCTAAACTTTCCCCATCTCTCCATCTCAGAAATCTGCATTTTCTTTTCCTTCCAGAGTCACCAGCACCATTTCTCTTCATTCCCCTTCCTATTTCCTGCAAAGTCTTGCTCAGAAAAGTAAAGAAGCCAATGACCTCACCTACCATGGCACTAGGCATCATTGATTAAACTTCATTCAGATTTTGGGTCTGTTTTTTTCTCATAAGAGTAGATATTTTTCATCTGTTTTTTTTCTTTTCTATATTCCCTACACCTAGAAGTGTGCCTATTGCTTAATAAATACTAAATGGAGAACTGAATTATTGGGTAAATTAATTAGTGAGTAAATGAATGAATAGATGAATGACTGGATGGATGGATGGATGGATGGATGGATGGGTGGAGCTGAGGAAGATAGATTAAAGTAGAAATCCACACACAACCTGGTGAAGTCTTCCAGGTAGTAAACACCCCCTACCACCAATAGAAAGGAGACAGGCAAGGACCAGACCAGAACTGACCCAATAATCATAAAGGTCAACAGAGGAGGTTATGACTGAAGGCTAATTTCTCTAATATACTTCCCATTTCCCTCTTGGTTATGAATTGTCTCCCTTTGAAGATAAAACAGTCTGAACAACTCATTTGATTCTTCTCCTCGGAGCAATGATAAACTCTAGAAGTGAAAGGATGAACCAAACACTTCCTGGACTGGTATATTTTCCCACCTGGAAATGAGCTGAAATCCAGAATCATCTGTACTCTGATGTTACAAGGACTGTGCCTTCAGTCCATTTGGTATGAGGAAAGGAATGAGTACATATAGGCATAAGTGTAGGGGGTGGGGAGGAAAAGGGATAAGAGATGAAAATCAAAGAAGGGGCAGAGAAAAAGAAGCAATATTCAATGTGGGCCTTGAGTGATGAGTAGAAGTTTATGAGAAGAACAAGAAAAGGCAGGTAAAGAGACAAAAAAGCAGTCTAGATAGAGGAAACTACTTGAACCAAGAACAGACCTATGCTCTGTGTACCTGGTCTGGCCCTGACCCTATCAGTTCCTCCTGCCCAACCCCAATCTCATGGAATGGCATTGCTATCCAGCTAGTTGCTCAAAGCTGAAACCTAGGATCTATCATCATCACCCCTTCCCTGCTACTCTTTCTTCATCATCATGTCAGGTCAATTTTAGCTACTAAATTAGTCTCTGATCATATCACCTCTCTCCATCACTGTCCCCATCCTGGTCCTGGCTACCCTAATCCCTGATATGGCTTTCCATGGCAGTTTCCTTACCCTGTTCTTGCATCTACTAGGGCCTTCTTCCAATTCATGCCACAATAAGATAACCTGTTTTTGAAATGATCAACTAATCAAATTATTTCTCTACTTCAAACTTTTCAGTGGTGTTATAATCTGAATCATTACCCTCTCAAATTTCTAATTTTAAGCTTTCACTCTCAACGTGGCTGTGTTTGAATATAGGACCTTTAGGAAGGTAACTAAGGATAAATGATATTATAAAGGTGGGTGTCCACATAATAAAAGGAGTATACCTAGTATCCATAAAATAAAAGGAATAGACATT
This sequence comes from Trachops cirrhosus, assembly GCA_028533065.1. NCBI lineage: Eukaryota > Metazoa > Chordata > Mammalia > Chiroptera > Phyllostomidae > Trachops > Trachops cirrhosus. Next base: position 39,208,141 of record CM052544.1, on the reverse strand, counting down.
AGGACTACACACTCATGGAGTAAAGGCCATGTGGGAACACAGCAAGAAGGTGGCCATCTGCATTCCAAAGAGAGAGGGTCTCCAGAGAAACCAGCCATGATGGCACCTTGATCTTGGACTACCAGGCCTCAGAACTGTAAGAAAATAAATGTCTACTGTTCAAGCCACCAAACCTGTAATAATTTGTTGTAGCAACCTTAGCTGTCTCATACAAATGGCCTCCCGTGTTTCCTATCCATATTGGTTTAACTTCCAAGCTCCTTAACATGGCCAACAAGTACCTACATGGTCTGACCCTTACCTATATCTCTTTATCACCTCATACTGCAATCCCCTCACTGTCATCCCTCCAAAAATAGTAGCCTTTTCCATTTCTTTATGCATTCCTGACTTTGCTGGCTGGATCAAATGCTCTAATAAATAAGTCATCAGCACCATGTTCCTGTCCCTTTCCTTGGAACATGGTGGCAATTTGATTAATATCTCTTTCCTGCACTAGTGTGCAAGCTTCACAAGAGCAGGAGCCTGGCTTGTTTCTACTGCCACTGTATCTGTGCCTAGCATGTACCTTCATGCTTTTGTGTGAAATTTCTGCCCAAATATTTGCAGGATAAATAAGTATTAGGCCAGTTTAATCACTGGAGAATTGATTGGTTCGTTGGAGCATAGGACTAGAGGAGTAATTGTAAATGAGAATAGTTGGCTGTGATTAAGTTGCCACACTACAGAGTATTGGCAGAATTTCAGAAGTCTGACAATACCAACGGTCACAGAGGGTATAGAGACATAGGATCTTTAACATTTATGCTGAGAGTGTCAAGTGGCATAAAGGCTTTGAAAAATTACCTTGCCTTTATCTTCTAAAGCAATGCTACTCAACCAGGGGTGGTTCTGTCTCCCAGGGAATATTTGGCAATGTCTGAAATTAGTCTGATTGTTACAACTGGGGTGTGAATGCATTAATAGGTAGAGGTCAGAGACACTGCTAAACAACCTACACTGCATAGGACAGCCCCACAACAAAGAATTATGTGGTCCAAAATGCCAACAGTGGCATGTTTGAGAAACACTGTTCTAAAATAGTATATAGTCATATATATTATGACATAACAATTTCTAACTTAGACAAAGACCCAATGCTTACTGACACATTTACAAAAGAAAACAATACAACCTATTTATAGCAGCAATGCTCACAAGAGAAAAAGCTAGAACAAGGTTAAATGCCCATGAGTGGGAGAATTAATCATGGCATACTCACCCAACAGAGTATTATGCAGCAGTCAAAACAAATGAACTAAAGTAGTATACAACAAGGTAGATGAATATTAGTAACATATTATTAAGTAGGGAAACATTAATTATATATTTAAAATAAAGATTAAATCTGCTAAAACTAGACTTTCCTACTTTTATAAACATAGAGGTATGTTTTATAGATGTGTATATAGCAGCACTAAAAATATCAAAAATTAAAGCCAACAATTGATAAGGAAAGACTTAGGATGGTGGTTTGCTAGTTGGGAAATAAGGGGTTGTAGCCAGGGACAGGGGGAAGTCATACGGTTAATACAGTGTAAGGGGCTAGCTTTTGCTAGGGGTGATCGTTTTGGGCATATCTAGTACATTGCTAAAAATAATTAAATCACTAAGGAAATAAGTAAATAATTAAATAATAGGCCATCCAGAGACAATGATAAGAATATGCTGCAAATCAACGATTAAGATTAAATCAACTCCATGCAACTGAAGACCAGTTTAAAAGCAGAAAATCCGCTGGTAATACTAATGGTTCTCACAGAATGCTCTGAAAGGCTGCTTTGCCATAAGGAAGAGATTTTTTATATATTGTAAATTGGTCTCCTGTCTATGATATCATTTGAGAAAAAAATCCACTTCTAAAATAAAATAAGCACTTGTACAACACTGCTGTGAGAATTCAGAGTGTTTTAAATGAGAAGCTGCAATATCACAAGATGGGACCCATGAAAAATCACACACTATGCTAAGGAGGCCACTTTCAAAGATGAGGCCAATATTAGACTCCAAAGAGATGACTTGCAAATAGTATGAATCCAAAATCCAACAAGAAGGTAAGAGGAAGACCATTCTTTAAGTTGTCTCCACAATCACAGCATGGAAGTAAAGAGGCTTAAACAGCCAGACACACACATATAATCAAATCCACAGTAGTACAGTCCTCTAAGTACTGACATGTAAAGAACCTAGAAGCCAGCTAGCCTGACTTCTTGCCTCCTTCCTTTCCTTTCAAAGGCAACTAGGGTTGAATCCTGTGCAAGGAAGGTGCACACAGTGGAAAAGATGGTATACCAGAAGATCTGGGAAACTGATTCCAGGAAGAAAGACTGAGAAAATAAAATACAGAAGATAATGGTTTTTTTTGTTTGTTTGTTTCCCATTCTTTTATTCTTGTTTTACTTTGAAATGCTGTACAGTTTAAAAGAAACAGGAGAGTTGATGGAGGAACAATTTAAAGAAACCCATTTTTAATCTCAGGTAACTTAATTATGGTGTGCCTTCACATGTTTCTTCTTGGATCCAAATTCTTTGGGACTCTCTGAGTGTCCTGGACTTGCATGTCTAGTTCCTTCACCAGATTGGGGAAGTTTTCCTTCATCACTTGTTCAAATAAATTTTCTTTTTCAAATTAGTCTTAAATTTCTTGTTCTTTCTCTTCTCCTTCTGGCACCCCTATGATTCAGATGTTGGAATGTTTAAAGCTGTCCCAGAGGTTCCTCAGTCTCATTTTTTTGAATTCTTGTTTTTTTTTTTCATTCTGTTCAGTTTGAATGTTTATTTCTTCCTTTTGTTCCAAATTGTTGATTTGAATCCCAGTTGCCTTCCCTTCATTGTTGGTTCCCTGTATATTTTTCTTTATTTCATTTTCTATAGCCTTAATTTCTTCCTTTATTTTTTATTTATTTTTATTTTTATTTTATTTTAGAATATTCAGTACAGTTTCTATCTTTTAATCCCATTCCAGCCCACCCACCCATCCCTCCCCACCTCCCTTCCATTTCCAAGCCCTGTAGTTTTGTCCATGTGTCCTCTATATTTGTTCCTGTAAACCCTTCCCTTCTCCCCTGAAATTCCGTCCCCTCTCCCCTCTGGTCACT
>CM052544.1:39160375-39204504 GCA_028533065.1 Trachops cirrhosus | reverse complement strand
TTTGCTGGATAGAGCAATCTGGGATGTAGGTCCTTGTCTTTCATGACTTGTAATACTTCTTTCCAGCCCCTTCTTGCCTGTAAGGTCTCTTTTGAGAAATCAGCTGACAGTCTGATGGGAACTCCTTTGTAGGTAACAGTCTCCTTTTCTCTTAGAATCTTTCTAAGATTCTCTCCTTATTTTTAATCTTGGGTAATGTAATTATGATGTGCCTTGGTGTGTTCCTCCTTGGGACCAACTTCTTTGGGACTCTCTGAGCTTCCTGGACTTCCTGGAAGTCTATTTCCTTTGCCAGATGGGGAAGTTCTCCTTTATTATTTATTCAAATAACTTTTCCACTTGTTACTCTTCCTTTTCTCCTTCTGTTACCCCTATAGTTCAGATGTTGAAACATTTAAAGATGTCCTGGAGGTTCCTAAGCCTCTCCTCATTTTTTTCAGTTCTTATTTCTTCATTCTTTTCTGATTGCATGTTTCTTTCTTCCTTCCAGTCCACTCCATTGATGTGAGAACCAGCTTTCATTCCATCACTATTGGTTCCCTGTACATTTTCCTTGCATTTTAAATATGTGTTATTCTGCAGTGGATTAGAAATTTTAAAACAATAATAAAATTGACCCTTTACCACAGATATTTGGGAAGCATGGCTCTATATGGCATGTTGCATTCACCTTTCATAGAAAATCTCAAAGATCATGGAACTCCCAAGCCATGATATGTGCCCACCTGTACAGATTCTAAGGGACTATGCATCTCATACATGGGTATGGTTTTCTAATATCCCATATAAGAGATGCAGCCTCAGAGACATGGTGGCAACCTTGTGCCATTCATGCCAAAATGCTCAAGAATGAGAACTCAGAATTTCCAAGAGGAAAGGAGAAACCAAATAGCTGGAAACACTGCACAGGTGCATGCTAATGCTATAGCATCCCAGTGTGAGTCTCAGGTCTTTGAACTCAACTTAGATGATGCACATCTCTGAGGGATGCACTGAACCCTTTGAAGAAATACATAAAATGCACTCAAAGGTAGAAGCCTTCTGTGTTCTAATAACCTGCAATCAGAGGCCATTAGTGGTGACAGATGTGTGGGGCAGAAGACCTGAGCTACAGAGACTATGGGAACCTCAGTGAACCCATCAACATCCCCTGCCCGAAGCTTCTCTAAAGGGAGACTAATCCACTGTGGGAGCTGGGCACCCCAAGTGGGGGTTTGCTTCTGAGGACATATGCAAACACCACACACCAGTCTTGGAGCCTCAGGGGCTTCTGAAAAGAGTCCACAGGCCCCCTTGCTCATGGCAATGATTTTCTAGAAGTGGGGACAAAGAGAGTTCATAAGGAGGGGGAAGTCCCCTCCAGCAAGTTGTGATGTGGTCGAAAGGTACAGTGAAGACTCAAGTGATAACACAGAATATTCACTGCCTGGTCTCAGAACCTCAGCAAATCAGTCAAATGCATCTCTGTTAAAGATGAGAATTACCACGCCCTTTAGGTATGCTACAAAAATGAAGTCTAAGATAACCCGTGATTTTATTGCTCTGGGTAAAATGTGCGAATCCTCAAACAAGCCATGCAATGGGAAACAAGATAGCAGGTGTCCATGACACCTCCACCACTCCATTTACCCACCACATATATGTACACACATGCACACATATGTACATGCATCCTCATTCCAATCACTAGCTCCCTGTGTGACTCCAGACACAAAGCAAGGCCCACATCTGCACTCAGGGACTGAAGGGCTAATCCAAGTCCACACGGCTACCTGTAAGACTTCTCAGATGACAACTTAGGTCTTCCCACTTCTCTAATCTATTTTGAAAGTAAACAAATTCTGCACTTACTGACTCCAACTGAAAGCAGAAACATCTTTAAATATTTATACCCAGCAAATGCATTTCATGTCTCAGATTCTGTGAAAAACCCAATGAAATGTCAGCTTCAAACACAATTTTAGAAAAAGATGTCAGAACTTTGTATTGCAAGTGAAGTGTGTGCCTGAATAAACAGGCCAAATGGTTAGTAATAATTATATAGCCATGAAAATAAACACAGAAGGCAGTGAAAGAAAAACAATGCACCCAAATACTTATCACTGAAAGCCGGGAATTTTCAAAGTGATTTTAACTCCAAGGATAGCTCAAGAAAGTATACCTCTGAATTGGTACATTGGCCCAATAAAGCTAAATCCTTGTATGTTTTTCAGAACCATGAATATCTGAGAGACCCATTACTGGGTGGGAACCATATTGTTGGCAAGGATAAAGATCTCTAATGCTTGGGTATCCTAAGTTTCTTCCTTCCTTCCCCAGGGAAAATTCAGCTTTTGCTGGCTGGATTTGGCCTACCTGTCTTTCCTTGCCATGGGATTTCATCTAGCATCACTATTTCTGACTTTAATGATCACTAGATTAAACTATGATAAAAGGAATTATAAAAGCCTGAAGACCCTGTGAGATTAACATTGGAAACAGAAAGAACTTCTGGGTTGGAGGAAGGAAGAGAGACGACTTAGTGAGGAAGAGCAGGAAAGATAAAAACCCAAGCAGGCTTTGAGTCTAGGGAAGTGGAAAGAGATTGATTGGAGATATGCAAGTGATTGGGGGAGGCAGTTACTGGTAGGAGAAATATACTTAGAATAAAGCAAAGAGTGATTATGAAGTTCTATTGTGATTGTGACCCAAAACTTAAAAATCTGCTTTAATCATTACCCCTTTGAAATAATGGGGCAGGGGCAGGGAACAGTGTCATTTTTATCAATGGCATATTGAGGCATTGCTTAACAGGTACACTGAGGGACTGTTCAATTCTCTGGAAGACTGTACCTGTGTTTGACATTACTGTTTTCTATTTGATTAGAGCCCAGACACTGAAGTTACATGTTAATGTGTACATTGATGTCCGGTAGAAAAGATACCCCCAAAATTAAAATATTCAGTCTTATTGCCCTGCAGGACACTAATCAGTTTTGTAACCAACTAGCAAACATAGTTTAAGATTTTTAAATTTCCGTACATGCCTAATTCTGCAAATGCTCTTGTAACCAGCTTTACCATTTCATCTGTCCCCTTATTAATGAGTAAAATTAATTTGACATATTCTTATATTTGTATCAAGATCAAGAAGTCAAGTTTTTGAAAATTATACCTTGACAGAGATAAAAATGTAAAACTCCTGCCACTATCACTACCATTTTTTTATAAAAGTTTTTTTATAGTTTCTTTTTTAATACTTTTTCAGTTACTAAACTACTTTTAACAACAACAACAAAAAGGCCATCCTAGTTGTGTTCTTTACCTTTTTTTCCCAGTGTGGGAGCTGTATTTGGCAATGTCCAGAAGCCTAGAGGTCAGGAAGCCTGACTTCTGGTTTCTGCTCCACCTGACCCTGTAGCCACATTTCCTTTCCTCTCTAAGGCTCAGTTTCTCTGCCTGGAAAATGAGAGGTTGGGTCTCAAGGATGCTTTCCCCATTTCTAACAATCTTGGAGTCTATTTCTGAATATTCTCTGTTTGAAATGCATTTGTGTGGCCCTTTAATCTATGTGGTAAGAATGTGCTAATATTTCCTCAATTTTCCCTCTTCTTTCACAAAGAAAGAAGACAATCCCCACTGTAGGAGGTACTGATCCTGTCCAGACCCACCGGAAGAGGCAGTCCGATGTCCTGACTAGAGAAGGAATTTATTGCACCAGAGTGAGGCCCAACAGAGAAAATCATAGTGAACACACAGAAAAGCAAAGCCAAGTAGCAAAGACTCTCCCAACCCTGCCAATATGTAAATCCCTTTGTAGCTTGAAAATGATTTTATATTCATATTTGGGAGTGGGAAATAACAAAAAATTTCCATTCCCCTCACTGATAAATATATTTAGGTGCCAATATCAGCAAAACCGCATGTGGATCTGTATTCATTTTTTAGTTATTTGAAGTGTTTATGTCTGTTGAATATGTATTATTAAATTAATGCTGATTGGAGTTAGGAGGCAATTTAGATTAAAATGTATTTCATTGTGCTCTAGGTAGCGCTGAGTGTGGGAAGCAAATTATCTGGCAAATTGAACTTGCTGCACTCCAAGTACCCATTGCTGGTGAATACTTGATTTCCTGATTATCTGCTCTATTTCCTTCCCAAAGTCGACAGGCTTCTTCCAGAGCTGCCTTATAGGGAGGGAGATTAGCATGAGAGAGATGGAAGGGGATATTGGGACGTACCTTGGGTACTGAGGAAGGGCCAGAGAACCCCTTGTGGTCTTTAAGTAAATAAATAATGATGGGGGTGGGGGACTTGTAACGCCCTTTGAGTTTAAGTGAGGTCAGAGTTGAGTTTTTAATTAGATTAAGTCAAGGCGATGAAAAGTGCATTCTATGAAAAAGGAACATGGATTCAAGTCAACTTGCTGCAGAGAAGAGAATGAGAGTCAAATAAGAATGACAGCGCTCAATCACAGTTCTGATACAAGTTACATAGGGGAAAACTGGTAGATTTTTCCCTATCAAACATATTTCTACAAACTGTTAGAGTTTCATGGGTATGTCACCTCCAAATGTTCCCATTTTATTCTCTTCCTGCATCTTCTCATATCCCATAAGGACATGCCGGCAAACCATGCTTCCCCGAATTCTGTTCTCTGGTTCCATCCCACCAGCACCTGTAGGAATGGATCACGGAAGCTGCTGAGGATGGTGGCAGGGTGAAATTTGGGAGACAAGAAGCTGCTATATGAGGTCCAGAGTCAAGGAAGCCTGGCACTCAATCAAGTGTTACAATAGAAGCATTCTCCATGCTGAGGGCCCCTGTCCTGTCAATGAAGGTCTCTGTCACAAGGAGGATCAGATGTGCCAGCAAGTTAACACAACAGCCACCATAGCACTGTGCCTGCCCAATAATGAAAATAATAATTCAATCTGTCTATTTTTAGTGAAGTTTGCCACATTTTTTCTTATTGACCATCAGTTGGGTGATTGGTTAGCCTCAGCCCAATAAGAATAAGAAATTGAGAAGATGGCCATTCTAAGAAAGCCCTACCCAATTATTTAGATAAGTGTGACAAATTCAAATACAGACAACAGATTTACTTGGATTTCTGGATGGGGATTTTGTTTTGCCTAACTCTGCTCTGTGATCTGACCATATATTGTGAAGAAATAGACTGACTTCTATTTTTATAAAGACCACATTTAACTCCATTTATGAACCTATATAACCAGGATAAACATGGCAACAGCTAACACTTTTCAAATGCCTATAAATAGCATTTGGTTAAATGTTTTACACAAACTACCCCCATCTAATTCTCACAGTTCTGTGAGGCATTCTGTATTCTCCTATCCATTTTACAGAAGAGTAAATTGAAACACAGAGAGGTTAAATTAATCCACCCAAGGTCATATAGCTGGTGTTTTAGTCAAGAGACTCATTGTTCTATCAACAATTCTAAAATCTCTGTCACTTAACATATTGAACATATATTTCTTCCTCCAATGAAGTCCAATTCAAATATGTCAGGTACCACGTAATGTCCATCCCTGTTGAGTGGCTCTCAAGTAATGACTCAGGGATCCAGGTTAGAGGCATCTTATGTGGCTGAAAGCTTCAATTCATGGCCTAGGAGAGCATCACAGAGGTGCAATACTTGTAGAGAAAGCAAACCCTATTCTTAGAAACTTCCTAGGTCAGGATATAACATGCATCCTTGCCTCTCACATTTTTATTTCCCAGAGCAAATCACATGGTTCCACCTAGATGCAAATGAGCTAAAAAATGTGATGCCTGGCACTTCCTAGTAACAACTCTCACCATTTGAGCAGAGGCCATCAGCTCTGGTGATCAGTCACCTTCTCTGCCACAGCTAGTTAGTGGTAGAGCTGACATTTGATATTTAGCTTTTTAAAACTTTACTGAGTCAGTTTCTGGCACTGAGTTTTGTTTTGAAGGCCAGGATTCTTTGTAATATACAAAAGTATATTTCCAAAAGAAAACTTCTAAGGACAAATATTGTGCAATAGAGAGAGGACAGGCAAATCATTTAAATAAGTAAAGCTAGCTGGGGGGGAAAGAGTGGTATTCACACTAGTTGAGGGCAGCTGCTACTCAGGTTTAAGACCAAGGAGAGAGAGTATGTTGGAGATTATGGAACTCTCTCTAAAGGTAAGTATATATCTAGTATTGCTGATCTGTTGCTTTGGAGTTTTTTTTGAGAGAAAAGAGAGAGACTAAAAAAGAGAAATTGTATGAGAATGGGCCAGGTTTTCATACACAGGCATACCTCATTTTGTAGCACTTTGTTTTATTGTGATTCACAAGTATTGCATTTTCACAAACTGAAGGCAAGACCCTCCATCACCAAAAAAAGTACACTCTGCTTTATTGTGATACTCACTTTATTGTGGTGGTGTGGAACAAAACCTGCAACATCTCTAAAGAATACCTATATAATTCTGACAGGCATTTCATTTCCAAAAGAATTAGCATTTAAAAGAAAGATGATTTCACAGGAATGGGCCTGATTGCAATTGGTGTCCTAAAGCATCTGGTGAGAGGGGCCTTCCAGCTGAGTGGAATGGAACCGCTCTGCAGCACCTGACAATGGCTGGACCACAGTCTGCCCTCAGAACCCATTTTGGCTCCATCTACATGCCCATCCTAACCTCCTCCAGACAGCCTTTTTAAGATTGCTCTTCTCTCCATGAATCCCAATGCTTAGTCAGGATTTACTTTGTAACGTCTTTATGTCTCCTTTCTTCTCTTCCCTCTTTTCTGTCCAATGGAGTTTCTTCTTCTCTTTCTGACCTCAAATTTCATTTCTTTGAAAAATTTCAACCACAGTTTACATTCAGTATTATTCTGTATTAGTTTCTTATGTACAGCATAGTGGCCAGACTATCATGTAATTTACAGAGTGGTCCCACACCACCCTCACTTCTGATAATTCAAGTACCTGCCTGGTACCATAGATAGTAATTAATGCCTATTTGTAGTCATTAATATTAATGACTATATTCCCTATGCTATAATTTACATCGTTGTGACTATTCTGTAACTACCAGTTTGTACTTCTTAATCCCTTCACTTTTTTCAACCTCTAACAGCGTGTGAGGCCATGTCACCCTGAACCTACCTGCTCTCAAATATGCTAATGATAACTTGCAAAAGTTTGCTTTCAATTCTCCCTCACCTTTAAGTTATAGGATGACCTCTCTAGGAAATGTCATCTAAAACAAATTTCTCACCCTGCACCTCACTGAAACCAGCTTCACCTGTTAATTTCCTTATTTTGATCTTTACACTAGTGCTTCTCAAACTGTTGTAAGGGGAGACCTTTACGATTTTAATTCTGCCTTCTGTCTTAGATTGATACTGTTCAGAGCTAATTCTCCAAAGATAGTTTCACATATCTGCTTGGTCTGAGCTTTCTGAGAACTGGAAAATTTGGGTAAAGAATGATGTCATGGAAAACATACCTTAAAAGGTGAAGACAGTAGATTGTTCTAAGGAGACTTAGAGGCTTATCTTTCCTAGAGCCATTGGCTTACATTCCAGACTAGGGAAGCTATAGATCTCATTCTTCTTGCCTACCTGGAGAATATTTATTCATATTCCATTGTAAAGGTTCCTCTATCTCTCTGTAGGGGAGGATGGGCTCATATGCCAGCCAGCTTTTCTATATAAGCTCCAAGTCTCATAATTTCTAGGTTCCTCTCTGGCCCTCACTATATCACCCCAACAGGACTGGTGCCCAAGGAACAGGTGCTAAAATACTCTGTAAGCAATAAACAATCTGTTCTTTGATCCAGGAACCCTCTGTTTTCTATAAGAATATCACATTCATGTAAACATAACAGATACATATATGGAAATCAACAAAAATGAATAGCATGCTAGAAGGGATCTTAAAAGTTCTCCTTAGAAGAAAAAACATTTGTAACTACGTATGATGGCAGATGTTAGCTAGATTGAATGTGGTGATCATTTTACAACAGTGGTCCCCAAGCTTTTTGGCACCACAGACCAGTTTTGTGGAAGATGGGGGTGGGAGGGCGGTAGAAGTCAGAGTTTAGGTGAGCTTTGCTAGTGACCCAGTTCCTAATAGGCTGTGTGTGGACAGAACCAGCCTGGGGGTTGGGGACCCCTGTTTCACAATATATACAAATATTGTATCATCATGTTGTAACTAACTGAAACTAATATAAATATCATATGTCAATTATATCTCAATAATAATAATTAAAATGAATCACACAAGAATGCCTCAGAAGTACATTAGTCCAGGATGTGGGGTCAGACCACCCAGGTGGGAATCCTGGTTTTGCCATTTGTCATCTGTGAATTCATAGGCAACTTAAAATCTGTGGCTCAGATTCTTCACCTATGAAGTAGAGACCATGATACCTCGACCTCACAAGTTCGTTGTAAAGATGCAAGAAGTTGACACAGGTAGAGAACTTAGAATACTACCAATAAATACTAAGTGGTCAATAAAGTGAATGTTATTTTCATCAGACATGGTGTGAATTTGACTTTCCAGTCCTTCTCCTTTCTCATAAGCATCATTCCAGCCCCTTCAGTTGCTCCAGGACAAAGTCAAAAGGGATGGACCCATGATTGATCAAAGAACAGGACTTGGATTCTCATGTGGGGACTTAACCATATAGAGTCCAGGTAATCAGACTCACGTGTGGTGGCAAGACTCCCCAGAGAACCTCTACAAAAGCATTCTCCTTTGCCAGTTCTGAATAGTTTGAGATCTTTCCTCACATGTTAAAATGAGCTAACTTTCAAAACATTCTTCCCATTTACCCAGCTCAGCTATGAGTGTCCATAAGATGAAAACTTCTCTTGAAAAAATGTGAGAACCTTTGCTACCTCTTAAGAAGGGCTTAAAGGCATAAACTATTTAAATGAGACACAAGAGGAGATATTACTGAAAGTAATTACTATAGATCAACAAACCAACTGAATTCAGTGAGGGAACAAGGCTTGAGACAGCTTCTAGGTGCACTCTCTAAAATGAATTACATGAAATATAAAGCAAAGACACAAAACACAGACACCAAAATTTTATTATTACATTTATTATTGCCAGTCGCTTTACAAGTCAACTTGTCATAGAGATTTCTAATCCTTACTTTCAATTCCTATGCTCATTGTGGCATGAATCACTGCAGTCAGTAGGCCTACACATTTCAGTCTGTGGGACTCGGGACTTTGAGTGACACTGACCTTCATTTACCATGAGCTGGGGTTGTTCAATATTAACCTATTTACAGCTCCTTAATGGAGGTGCTACGTGTAGAACTTGGAATAATGCTTGGCGTGTAAGTAAGGGTTCAATAAATGTTACAATTATTGCTATCCAACTCTACCCTCTCCTTCACCCTTACTTCATAACGAACTCTCAAGTCTCGTTAAATTTATCATGTAATTTATTTTCTGTACTTGTCCCTCCCTCTCCATTCCCCCAGCCATGACTGCAGTGCTGTTTAGACAGACCTTTATACCACATGGCTATAGTATTTCAATAGCATTCTAATCAGAAGCACAGGCAGTTACAGGATACAGAGTGTGGGTGACTAGGTGGTCAGCGATTCCCTGGTGAAAATAAAGAGTACACGTAGAGATCCTGTTGGGAAAGGAAAAGGCTAGCCTGCTGGGGGACAGAGTTGAAGCAGAGCATGACTGGAGCCCACTAGATGGCTCACCCACCCCGACTCCCATGATATCATGTCCATAAAGGCCAAGTTATTGTGTCTCATTTTCTGCAAACTCCAATTCCCTTCATTCATAAGACACAATGCAGGGAAAGAGGAAATAAAGGGGCATTTGATGACTTCTTTCATGTCTTCTCAGATAGCCTGTGGTTAGCAGTAGCATAGAAAACTGAAGCAGAGACAGGGAATAAAAAAATATATCCCATTAAGGGTGGGCAGAGCAAGGTTGACCCCTCCTTTGCAGCCATAATGATGCATTCATTGTGAGAGGCTGCAGTTTTACAGTAAATATAGTTTCTGTCTGATGCACATCAGACAACCTCTGGAATCTTTTCCAGTCATTTTGCCAGAAATCCAGCTAGAGAGATATGTTGTCGAAGAAGTTCCCAGTGGCAGCATTACTAGGCCATGGTGCTCAGCATCCTAGAATTTAAGCCACTTGACATTCCTGATCTACAAGTGGGGGTTGAAAGTCTGAGCCTTAGAATAGTGTGCTTAGGTGGCTAGAACTACTGAAAGGTTTTGCAAACCCCTAACAGCACCAGAAGAACACATGGATGTAAATGTCTATTACAGGCAGCTAGATATGCAGCTCAATAGAGAGATCGGCCTTAGAGAGATGATACACATGGGAAAATGACATGTTGTGAGATTGTCAGGTCAAAGTATTGAAACACATATACACACACACAATCATGATCAAGAATAAATCCTAGTGGAACCCTTGTATTTAAGGGTGGAAGAAGAGCCAGATAAGGTATACCTAAAGGAACAAGAAAAAAACCCAAAACAAAAACAACAATAAAACAAAACCAAAGCACAATAAAGTATCAGAGAAGCTATTAGTGGAAGATATTTTAAGAGGGAAGGGATATCTACAATGTCACCTATAAGAAAAATAAACATATTGATGGCAGAAACTTACTGAATTGAATTTCTTGGAGGGAACTTTGAGAAAACACTTGGAGTAAATATAAAATTTGAGGAATAAGTGTGTAGTGATACCAACAATTCAAAAATGAGATAGGACAATTCACAATTGTGGTGATAAGAGAAACAAAGCAATTAGTCCCTAACACAAAGTTACATTGTCAGTGATCTGATTTATTTTTAATTGTCATCCAGTTCTTCCTTTTATTGTTTATAAATACAATACCTTACTATCTGATGTCACAGGGAGTCAAAGCCTCAAATACAGTATTTTTTTTAAAGGCAATTATCCATATAAGTCAAGCCAAAAGGTATCCGTTAGTTACAGTTGCTTGGTAACAGAAAGGAAAGCATTTGGTGACTTAAATTATCAATGCTATATCCCCTCAATCTTCCATGTTCCCTTAGAGAGGACTGGAGCTAGGAGCAGAGGGAGTCAGGAGGGTAAGAAGTAGCATCAGTGACCTTACCTGGTGCCACAATTGGAACAAGTGTTCTTATCAAAATTAAAGATTTCAGACACAAAAGGGACCTAAAATTCTAAGGTAGAAAAAGGGTAGAAAGATAATTATCTCCACCATCCACTGAGTCCCTAATTATGCAGTGTGTGTGTGAGATAACAGGGCATGCATAGAAGTTGTAGTTTCCTTAATAATCAGGTTCAAGGCCAAGTCAACCAAACCAGCCCTCCACTATATTTACAGCCTTGTATTACAAGATATTATTGCCCACTGTAGGATGGAACTTGGGACTGAACCAATTACTCAAACCTCCTTCATTTTTGAAGAACAAGAATTTTGGCAGCTTGAGCTAAATGTTACAGGAGATCTTGAAATTCTGTGTAAGAGAGGTATTGATTTTTATTCACTGAAGTTAAAAGAATGATTATAGTTTGACAAGTCTTGCTCTTGAAAAGTAGCCTGAACTCTTTTGCCTATTCTACCTTGCCTTCTACAGGCCTTCTATCTGGACAGACAGTCATCACCCACTACTCACCCCAATTCACACAAAACTCCTTTGCATGTCACTCCTTTTCAGTTTTGGCATCTCTGTAGAAATGTCACCTCTCTAGTAAGACCATCACAAAATATCTCATAAAATAGACACAAGCCTCATTTTCTCTGACCTCTGATTAGTCCCTTTGAAGTAATTGCATAAAGTATTTAATGCTTCCTGCCTTATGGTCCCCCTCCCCCTATTCATATGCATCCCACAAAAGCATGAGCTATAACTACTTTTTCATTATTCTGTATTTTGTAAAATATTGGTGGAGGCATAGGTACAGGAGTAAATGGGGAGGAAAGGAAGGAGTGTAGGATGGAAGAGTAGGGAAGTGAGAATGTGGATGAGGGAGGAGACAAAAGAATGCAGAAATTGTAGTTACTATTTCTGCTGCACTGAATCACTGCAAAAGTATTGGTTTAAAACAACACAAATTTATCTTACAGCTTTGTAGGTCAGAAGTCCAAAAATGGGTCTTATGAGGCTAAAATCAAGGTGCCGTAGGACTGCATTTCTTCCTCTGCTCCAGGGCAGAATCTGTTCCTCACCTTTTTCACCTTCCAGAGACTGTCTTCATTCCTTGGCTCCTGGTTTCCTTCTAGTAATGGCATAACTTTGACCTCTGCTTCTCTAACTCTTATAAATATTTCCTCTTATAAAGACTCTTATGATTACATGCGGTCCACCTAGACAATCTAGGATAATCTCCATAGCATTTCAAGATCCTTAACTTAATTGCATACGCAAAGTCCCTTCTGCCAGTGTAAGTTAACATATTAACAGGTCCTGGGATGAGAATGTAAATATCTTTGATAGTCCATTATTTGGTCTACCACAGAGATGGGAAGAGAAAGGAGGAGAAAGGAAGGTGGGGAAAGGAGGAACGATTCTCTTCTCCTAATTCCTCACTCCTTCTATCCTAGGCCACTACCTAAAACCTGGTACACAGAATAAACCTTTCACTGCAACACTATGAACTCCTGTATCTCTTAGTCACTGTTGTTTTTTTATTGAACTTTTGTGAGTTCATATTGAGGTTAACAAAATACCATGACTAGTCCACATTTTTATTTATTCTTATTAATGAAATATGCCATCTTTAGCTGTTTAAAGACTTAAGGAATTATTTCATTTGGTATATTCCATGCCAAAATGCACAATTATTATCCATTTCAAATCAAAATAAAATTCTTAATGTTAGGAGTCTCTGAGAAATAGAACAAAATGTCAATAGCTGGCAAATATTCCATGTTTCTGAAGAAAGTGGCATCTACCTGTTTTAAGAGAGTTGACTAGGTCAATTCCTTTACATGTCCCTTCAAGACAGGTAGTTATTAATTATTCAGCTTCAAAATGGCCAAACCAGAAACTGTTCAGTAAGTTGTTGTCAGTTTAAGTAACACCAAATAATTATTCTTACTACTTTTCCTCCCTATGATATTTTTCTGGCTGCTTTCACATGTAAAAGAAGTAAATGAAGCAAAAAGTTTATAAAATCCCATAAACATGATTGATTAAAAATGGGTACCAATTCTTAGGTAAATAAGAAATTCTTGAACAATATCCAACATGAGTACTCAATAAGTGGTAGCTAATATGATACTCATGCTTATGATTCTTATCTTGAAAGTTTCCAACTTTCAACTTCATAGCTACCTAGCAGATAATTTGCTAACTAGATAGTTAGACTTTTAAGATTAAATTATATTAATAATGTTCTTCTTCTGAGGCCAAGAGCCTCCTTAAAGCCGCATGCTGGCTTTCAAATCAGTATGTATTCTACATTCAGAAATCTCAACAAAACTCTCTCTAGCCTTTCCAGACCATAGTTGATGGAGTATTTCATTATGTTGCCTATGGTTCTTGACAAGAGGTAGGAGAAAGAGCAGGAGAAAGACATTTTAGGAAATAATTGAAATGAGAACTGTCACTTTGAGTTTAGTGTCAGTGAGATTATACTCAGCCTGGGCTGGAAAGTAGACAGTGGAAGTAAAAAGGCATTTACAAAAATACCAATCCTGTGCATGAACAAATCCATCTTTCATTAATATTTGATTTTTTGTTCCCGAATTGATTTCCATGACATATATGTCACCTGGCTGAATCCCAGAACTTCTATCGCAGGCAATTTTCTTACAGAATTACTTTCCTGAAAGATCTGGACATTGTACTAGCCTTTTCAAACTACACATGTCAACAGCATTTGATAGTGACTCTTCAATAATTAATTTACTAGGCTGGACTGTCAATAAAATTTCAAAAATCCTTGTAGGCTGTTCACATTTCTTGAGGCTGACAACCCAGAAGTGTCATGAGTGGGCCATGTATATACTGCAAGTACCAGATTATGTGATCAGATATAATCAACTTGAAGTGTATCCTGAAGAAAGTGAGTTCAGAATCCCAGAAGATTAGAGCTGGGAGGAATAGTATCCAGTGATCATTTTATAAGTGATCCATTAATTATTTAACTCTTTGATTTTTTAGAATTTGTGGCATCACTATTAATAAAGCACAATTAGATAAGTGTGTTTGCTGGGATATTAAAACAACACATGAATATACCATCCTTCACTATGTGAGAAGGAACCAATAGATCAAAAACTAGTACTAAAAAGATAAAGACATGCTAAGGACAACCCTGCTTCAAGTTTGCTCTGCCTCATAGCAAGTCTGCATATGATTGAGAATAAGCATGCTTATTTTTAGTAGTCACTCCAGGGACTGTGTAATATTTCATCATGGCAGTTTTAAAACATGATGGCCCCATTATCATTACTTTTTCAGGAACATCTATAAAGGGCACATGAACAAAACCAAACAAGGGTAGGATCAAGGGTGGGAAGTGGGGACGGCTGGGGTTGGGGGGAGTGGAGGAGGGAAGATGGATACAACTGTACTTGAACAACAATAAAAAAAAAGTTTAAAAAAAGAAGCAAATACCCTCTAGGACAATAAAAATCCATTTGAACAATTAAAAAAAGCAAAAAAACATGATTGCAAATTCTTTGACACTTCTCTCATTGAGAGATGGAGCCTAAGTCCTCTTCCCTTGGATCTGGGCAGACTTGTAAATGTTTTAACTAATAAAATACAATGGGAGTAATACCACATGACTTCCAATTCAGCTTCCACTTCTGTCACTGAAACACTAATTCTTTGACTCCTTTGAGTTGAATAATCAGTCCAACTACCCATATACTACTATGCTGCAGGGAAGCCCAAGTCACCTGAGGAGGCCACATATAGGCACTGTGGCTAATAGTCCCAGCTGAGCTCAGCAGTTAAGTCATCCCAGCTCAGGTATGTGGATAAGAAAATTTGTAGATGGTTCTAGCCATAAGCGATTAAGCCCTTCCAGTTAAGGCTTTGGACATTGTAGAACAGAGACCAGCCATCCCTGTTGTAAGTACTCTTTAAATTCTTGACCTGCACAAATTATGAGCACAGGTAAATGGTTGATTTATGCCACTAAATATGAGTGATTTTTCTATGCAGCAATAGATAATTGGAATACTTATCCCATCCTGATTTAAAAGTACAGATGAAGAAGGAAATTATTTTTTCTTTCTCCAGGCTAAAGTACCTTCATTTCTCTTCAGATACACCAAACACATTTACCATCTCAAGGAAAGATGGTAGTAGATGGGGTCAGATGGAAACAGAAGAAAGGGATCAAGAAGACAGTTCACACCCAGAAATAGAATTAGTTACAAATCTCAGAAGAACCATTGAAAGAGAACTGAAAGTAACTTGGGGTGGGTACAAACTGGACCATTTACAACTGTAAAAAATTAAGAAAGCATTTCAAGAGACCGGTATTACCTGCAAATGATCTCTGAAACTCAACCTTGATTTGTAATGCTAGGATAAAACCTCTTTCTTGTATCAACATTTAATAATAAATTCAGAAGTTCCTTTCAGGTTATTATTTACATAGGTTATGTATACATGAATTACTATACAATGCTAAATGGTCCCATGAAATATTTATCACCTGTCATTCACAAAGCCATGGTAGCAATTCATGAAGACTTGCTGCCTCCCTGCCATGATTCCTATGCAAAGCACCTAGATCACAAAGGATTGCAAAGTCTCTTTGCAGGGTGGAAAGATCAAGTTATAATTTGGATCATGTCACAGCCCCATGGAAAAGCCTTGAGAGGCATCTCTCTGTCTAATTACTACAGTTTAATTCTTGTAACTTACCATTGTTGGCATTTCATAATCTTCCTCTAACTAACTTATCCAGTCATGGGTTTTTTTCTTCTATTTTAATTGATTAAAACTATTTCACTTATAATATGTCAGATATCATTACAGAGAAGGACTCTGCTCTGATCAAACCAACATTCTAGTAGGGAAGTCAGAATTCTCAGAAAATAAAATATTTCACAAAGTTAATTATTACCATTGAGAAAATATAGTGATGTAGGGAATAATTGACTAAAATTAGAACACTTTGGATTTTTTTAAATTTTTGTTAGGACAATCTTGAAAAACAATAAAAAAAGAAAAAAGAAATTAAAATAAAATATAAATAAATAAATAAAATGGCTACTCTAAGGAAAATCAGCATTAAAAAAAAGATAATTTTGAAAACTCAGTATAGAGAACACTTTGCCAAATACTTTGATTGCTTCCAATCAATTTTTGAGTTGAAGTAACTTATAGGCACATTTCATCCCTTAAATACTTATGTAATTTGGAAAAACAAGGGCATTTTCCTACATAAACACAGTAAGATGAACACACTGAACTGGCAATTTCTTAATAGCAAATTACCACGCTATAGTCAATCCAATTGTCCCCCAAAAGTCTTTATAACTGTTTTGTTCAGAACAAGAGTCATATAAAGTTCAATATTTGCAATAGATTATATATTTTTTAATCTGTAAGGATCCTGCCACTCTCCCTCCTTTTTTCCCTCATGATATTGGCAAGTTAAACATATTGTGTTAGTGCTGGATTTGCCTAAAGATTTTCTCATTATATCATTTAGCCTGTTCTTTCTTCTATATTTCATATGAACAGGAAATTAGGTGTAAACACTTGGTTAGATACACTTTTTCAAAAACTACATGGTAGGCAATGCTGTGCTCTACATATCACACTATGTCAAAAAGCACATAGCATCTGGACGCCCCCCTTAAACTTTCTGGATTAATGTGGTGACAGCCTGATGCTGCCTTCACAGAGTGACATTTCCTGACTTGCAACCAGCAAGTACCCACAGAGACAGTATGGCATGGTATGCATATATAATTCCTTATAAATCTTTCATTGGTTAAATGGTTTAATTGATGATCCTTGACTGAGTCAATTACTACATTAGGTAATTCAAAAGGGCCATTTTTCTAATTCCTTTACAATTTTCTAATTCCTTTTGCTATCTCTACATTGAAAAAACCTAGAAGCAGTAACACTCCAGGACCAGTGAGTCCCCCTGGCATTTACATTTTATTTTCTAACTACCATTTTCCTTTCAAAGAATTTAGCATTCTTTGGAGAAATGGCTGATTTCTGGTACAGAGAATGCCCTGGGTATTCCTGGTAAGTCCTAAATATACTATAAAGCAAAGAATATTTAAAGACTAATGTGGTCATTTAAAAAGACACAGAGCCAGTTTTAGGAGCTCTTAGTGTCCACAGTATTTATAACTCAACAGTAAGAATAGCTATAATTTATTATGGCGTGATTAATATATAAAATTATATGAGTCTATAGTCATTGTTAAAAAATTAAAATCCAAATTAAAGCCAAATAATGATGATAAATTTTAAAGAGTCTATTAGAGATTTAAAGGCAAAGAGGTATTTATTCTGCCTTTCCTCTGCAAATTACAGCTCCCATTGATAAGAGAAGGCTTTTTTTTTTAATAGAAAACTGCTTGGCAAAATTGTCTTTTAAAAATTATGAATACATTATAAGTGGAACCTAATCAACCAAACAAACAATGAGCAAAATAGGACCAGAGACTTGGAAATAAAGAATAAACTGACAGTGACCAGAAAGGAGGGAGGAGGGGATGATGGGGGAAAGAACGAGAAGGGGCAAGCAAATGAACATGAGCAGAGGACTCATGGGCAGGGACAACGGGGGAGGACTGACTACCGGAGTGAGGGAAGAGGCGGGGAGGGGAGAGCAATAGGGAAAAAGGCATCACAACTGTAACTGAACAACAATAAATACATAAATGAATAAATATTATGAGTATATGCTGAGACTTCCAAGTCAAACAACATTTGATAGGTTTTTAACAAATAAACACACATCTGAAAACATCACAATCAAAATATAGAATAATTTTGTTATCAAGGTCATTCACATTCCTTTGCAGGCACACTTTCTTCATTCTTGTCTTTTGATTTGCTGTGAAATTCTATAGATTAGCTTCATTTCTTCTAGATCTTTACATAAATAAAATTTTACGATGGTTTTATTTTTATCAGTGAATAGTATTCCAATACATGGATATATGACCATGTGTTTATCACCAGTGGACATCTGGGGTTTTCTATTTTTGTTTATTTGCTTTGTGCTGTGTGTGTGTTTGTTTGTTTGTTTGTTTTGCTCTTAGGTATAAATCTATTATGAATGCTTACATATAAATATTTTTGTATGACTATATGCTTTATTTCAGTTGGGGAAATATATGTGTGGAATTATTGGTTTGTGTGGTAAAGTTCTGTGTAACTTTATAAGAAACTCTCTTTTTTCTTAATGGCGGTACAACTACACACTCCCAACAAGAATGAGTGAGAGTTCCAGTCACTTCACATTTTTGCCAACATGATATTTTCAGTATTTTTGAAAATCATATTTAGTGTTGTATAATTTACATACATTAAAATTCACTGTTTTGGGACTCACTTATATTTGACAAATGCATATTAATGGAATTATCATCAGAAACAACATATAGACAGTTAAAGCTCCACAATAAATTCCTCTGTGCTCTTTTGTGGTCAAGTCTTCTACCACATCCATCTCTCATAACTACTGATTTTTCTTTGGTCCCTATATTTTCTGTTTACATTGTTGCATGTACCAGTATTCCACTAAGTATTGTTAATGAGTAGTATGCCATTGTATAAAGGAGCCAGAGCTTATTCATTCACCAGTAGATGAATTTTGCATTGTTCCCAGGTTTGGGATATTAAAATAAAACTACTATAAACATTTGAGTACAGATTTTCATGTGAACAGAAGATTCATTTCTCTTAGATATGAGTAGGATTGATGAGTTACATGATAGGTATGTGTTTAACTTTATAACTTACTTATATCTTCCATTTCTCTCCTTATGTAATTTTCATGTCTTTCTTCCTATTTTCTTGAACATATGAAACATATTTTATAGTACATGTTTTAACATCCTTGCCCACTAACTTTTTCATCTCTGTTATGTCTGGGTCTATTTTTGTTAAGTAATTTTTTTCATGGCTATGTAATATATTTTCTTATGCTTGGTAATTGGATGCTGAACATTGGGTATTTTATGTTAGTTGTTAGACATAGCTTTATTCTTTTAAATAGAATTGGACTATTGGATTCAACTTTGAATCAGTTGAATCTATGAAGGCTTGCCTTTTAACTTTGTTAGGGAAGGTCCAAGAAAACATTTAGCCTATGGTTAGTTTGCCCCATGTATTAAGGTTGTAACCTTCTGAAGCCTCACATGAATGCCCCATGTATTGAGAGGGTTTCCAAACTGGTCATTATGACAGAAAACATTCCCTGCTGAGATGGAGCTCTAATAGTCATTTATCCTACTGCTTTCCAATGGTTCTCTCCGTGGCCTTTGGTAGTTTCCTCTATGGCACAAATACCAGAACTCAACCAAAGACCAAAGAGGATGCCTCAGCAAATCACCAGAGCTCCCTCTCTCTGTTTAACATCATCTCATCTGGTGCTCTACCCTCCCAAATTCTTGCTTCTTTGGCCTTCACAAACTCCATCCCCTGTGCTGTTGCTTGGATGCTACCTGTAGGCAGTTGAGCTGACCTCAACTTTTTCTCTTCAGGGGTCACAGTCCTGCACTGTCTGTTGTGCAATGACAAGACCCACTGTTTCAGATTTTCTGTTTTCTTGTTATTTAAAGAGGAATGGTGAATAAGTCCTTACCCCATCATGTCTGGAAGTGAGAGTCCTTATATTTGTTCCCCCTGATCACTCCACTGTTTATTGTTAGTGGCTTCTTGCTTTTAATTTTAGGAATTATATTTGTCACTGACATAATTCTGTTTTTAAATTTACATGTTTCAAAGTAAAAATATTAAAATACAGGCAGAGTAGTTTCATTTATGCACTTATAGCCTCACACCACACCTTTGGATACCCATGACAATCAGTTTATAGTTTATCCTTTCAGCATTCAGAGTTTTCTGGAATGGTCTCATATATATAAGGAGACAACTGCAAAGACCCACAGAGCCTGCATTCAAGACAGAAATACTACCGATTACAAATACTATGATGTTCTAAAGAGCATGACTTATTAAAAAAGAAGAGGGAGGGAGTAAGAGAGAGAGAGAAATGAAAGCCCACATTGTGACCAGGGAATTATAATGAGGAAAAAAGGTGGGGGACACTTATTTCAGGTTGCAGAAATCAGAAAAATATCTTATCAGGCTGGGTCTTATGCACTAGATTAAGGAATTTAAGTGATTATGCTCAATGCAATAGGAGGCAACAGAAGAGTTTTAAGCATAGAAGTCATTGGATGAGGTTTATTCTTAAACTATCATGCTGGTAAGGGAAGCATGAAGAACAAGTTGCTTAGGGGACATGAATAGCAGTACGGAGGCAAGCTAAGAGTTCCTAATAAAAAGTCTAGGTGACAGATAATGATAATTTTGTCCAGACAAGTGACTATACAGAGGTAGAAAAGAGTAAAAAAGCTTCAGATTACATTTTTGCATCAGGACAAGAGCTGCTGATGAGTTACATGTGGATGCTGAAGGAAAAAAATAATAATAAGGATGGTTCTTATGCATTTGGCTTAAGAAGATAGCGACTGCGAAATACCTCAAGGGAGAAACAGGATTGGGGGAGCAAGCATTGTATTTTACCTTGTTCAATTTGAGGGGCCTGTTACAGTTTTCAAGTTACACATATCAAATAAGAGGTTGGATATATTGGTCTCCAGCTCAAAGACAAGGGAGTGCAAAAAGCTGTTTGAGAGGCAATAGGCAAAGTACTAGATCAAATCTTCTAGGAAAACTGTGTGTTTGGATAATAAAAAGTAAATCTTAGTCCTTAGGACATACCAACATTCAAAAGTCTTGCAGAAGAAAAGAATACAGAAAAAAACCTAAAAATGTAATGTTGGTAAAATAGAGAAAACTAGACAGTTGGGTCATGGATGTCAAGAGCAGAGTGAATGCCAAGAATGAGAGATTAATTGTGTCTGACTCAGATTTGCAAAGAGGAGAACAGAACAGTCTCAGAGAGACAGAGACACAGAGCAGGTGGTCCAGAAGACATGGAGAAAGGTGTCACCTGATCATTTCTAGTTTCTGTGATGTTGAGTTCTACTTCTACAATTCAGACATTCATCATTTCTAATGTATCCTCCAAATTATCATTATTTTATGAATTCCAAGCAGGTTTCTCTTTCTTATATTTATTGAATAATATGATAACACTTCAGGAGAAGAAAGCAGATCATCTAATGCAGTAAGCCATATGTAAAAAGAAAGAGAAGGCTTCATTGATAATCATTATTGATGACTAGAGTCATGGGTGATTTTGTTAAGGTAAAATGAAAGGACTTGAGCACTGGCTATATACCAGACATGAGAGGTACCTTACCATACATTGTCACTTAACATTATGCCAATCATGCAAACTGGATTTTGTCATTTCTACCTCCATATAAAGATGCCATTTTTCTGCAAGTATACCAAATCTCTATTTCTCCATCTAAAGCAAATGTGTGGCAGAGTCAATTTTCAAATGAAAGTTTACTTGAAAGTAATATGAAAATTCAAAATAATAAGTAAAGCCACTGTTTTAAAGTACATGAAATATTTTTGCCTTAGCAAATCCCATTTCTTGTGGGCAATGTTCCCATCAGTAGATTTTATATGTGGCACTGACCCCCACCCCTGATAAAACACAGAGACAATCGGGTAACACAATCAGCTTGATTAGGAAAGATCAATGACACAATAAAGAACACTATCAGTAAGTATGTTTTCTGAACACTGGGCAGACCAATCTGTACATGATATCACACAAAAAATTCCCAAAGTAAAGGTCATTGAGCGATGGCATAAAATTGTGAAAACAATGTGCTGAATTCAGGGAGAAAACTTGCTACACAGAAAGGAATAAAAATATCATGGAGGAGAATCTGAAAAATTCATAATTCAGCTTGGGCAAAATTTATAGTTACTTATACTTTGAACATAAATTATTATACAGAAAAATGCAGATCTTTCTTTGAATAGCACTGGAATAAAGCTGAAGAAGAAAATCTCACAGACTGCAAACTCTAGACATTTTATTTAACAGATCTCTGAGATTCCAAGAAGTTAATTTGCTTGCCTGAGGTCCAATAGCTGGTTAGCAGCCAAAAACAAAGGTAGAAGTCTGGTGTCTCTCCTCTTAGGATTGAGCTCTTTCCAATATCATTTGAAACCCACGTGTATGCATCACTGATGGTACTAATTTGTATCTCAGGGATAGGAATGCATATTTAAGTAAAATATAAAATGAGCTTTCTTTGAATTCTAAGTTCTATAATTCCAACTTTAAAAAAGAAAAAAAATCTCTTTTTAATTTTTATCACCATAACCTTTTTGTTTAAAACCAAAGCAAATGGCAAACTCCCTCATGTTTGGGAAGAATTTTTAAAGTGCTTCATCGTTTTAAATGAATGTGATGAGGAATGGAGGCTTCAAGGGAAATTGCTGCAGCCCATCAGTATGGAGAGGCTGGAATCAAAAGGACCTGCAATATCAAAGAAGGGGTATCAAAGAGGTCAAAGTCCAAGTGTGCACATAGGTGGACTTTTCTCCCCCCTTTAAGAGAACACGTGGCTCTGGAACCACCCAATTCTACACTACAAAGGTTTTGGAGTTGTCTAAAATCTTGGAAACTAAGAGGAGTTGCTTGGCATTAAGGACTGAATATTTTGAGCAAGTCACTGAAACAGGTAAGGACAAAAGCTTCAAACTAATCCAGAACAACGGCTCTCCCCCTATTACCCTTTCACTGAAACACTGCTTTGGAAATCAAACCCAAAGCACAATATCTGAGGAGCCTCTGAATATCAGTGCAGATAATGAGATAAAGTCTGTGTCACAAAGAATAACTGAGTATCAGGTACCTAAATCTATCCTTATATCAACAAAAACTAGATATATGATCTTGACCAAGTCACTTTTTCTCTCCAAGTCTCAAGTTCCAAAGAACCAAAATAAGGAGGTGATATCAGGCTGGTAAACTGGTTACACCCTTTGGGCCAACTCTATGTGGTAGAGATATGCTGCCACAGCCAGTATCAGTCTCAACCAATGCTATCTACCAGAAATGTACTTTTAATATAAAGTCATGAATAGGTTAAACATAAATGGATAAAAAAAGATATAGTTTATAAGCATTACTGATGAGAAATCTGGATTATCTATATAAGAAATCAATATAGTGGCCTGGGTTGAGGTTTATTTCCAGATAAAAAGCAAAGATTTTTATAATGACAAAAGGGAACAATTTATAAAAAAGATATAAAAATCTTAAATGTGTATGAATATAATAACAGAATTTGAAAATACATTTAAAACTAAGAGCTAAAAATAAATAGATACATCTACACATATAACTGGAGATGAACACTCTGTCACTTCTCCCAATAACTGATAGACAAAGTAGACAGAAAAATCAGAACTATGTAATATACAAGAGTTAAACAACACTATCAAACAATTTAATCTAATTGATATAAGAGAATATTATGTACTTGGAAGAATATTACACACTTTCCTTTCAACTGAACAAGGGCCTTTCACCAAGAGAGAAAGATAATGGTTGAAAATTTTTCACAATTAAGGAAAACATGGATTAACAGAATCAGGAAGGCCAAGGAATGCTGAGAAAAATCAATAAAAATCCACAGCTAAACATGTTGTAGTAGAACTATGGAATACTAAAGAAAAAAAAAGAAACGAGAGAAAAAATCAACTAGAAGGTATAATAATTAAACTAACAGAAGACTCCCTTACAGCAAGAACATGGAAGCCAGAATAGAGTAGAATAATATGTTTAAAGGACTGTGACAAAAGAACTCTCAATTAAAATTATGTCTCCAGCAAAACTATCTCTCAAAAAAAGATAAAAGGCTATTTTCAGATAAACTAAAATACAGTTCACCACAACAAACCTTTCTTAAAGAAATTTCTAAAATACTTAGATAAATACAATAATTTTGGAAGAAGAAATGTTATACCAGACAAGTCTGAGATACAAATAATGAAATAGCAAAGTAAATCTATAAATATGCGGGTGAATCTAAACAAGCACTGACAATATAAATTAATAAAAGTGATTTGGAATTAAAAACTTAAAATTCAAATACTGAACAATTTTATTAGCACATAAGCCTTGCAGAGGTTATGAGAATTTAAATAACCTAAGGTCTCTGTATTATCCATAAGAAAAGATTTTGATTCTCTTTAGACTTCATAAAATTAAGAATGCAAAGAAAAATCTCAACTTTAAGAGTACAAATAGTTTTCTCTCTCTAAAATTGATTTTGAAACTAAATTTTGCATAGGTCAGAAAAAAGAGAACTTTGCAAAGATAAATGATTTCAGAATTTCATGGATAGAGTTGAAGGTGGGAGAGAATAAAGAAAATGAAAACTAGGGCCTTGATTTGTATAAAGATCTTACTCATCCTTTGGGGTGAGCAAATTAACTGGACAAATGTCATAGGATGACCATAGGAAGATGGGCCTGCGGGGACTGTAAGGGAGAGCTAGAAGAGTCAGGATAAACAGAAGGAAGGGCATGCACATTAACTGAGGAGCTGGACCTTCTTGTAGAGGGTGTGGTGCTGTAGATTCAAGATGGCAATTGGGTACTATGGAAGGTACCTTAAGTTCCATGGAGAATGGGGAATAAGACCAGCCAAGAATCATGATCATCTTTTTTCCCTCTGGAAGGGTGTGTATGGTGGAATCCTCCTCTCAGTGTTTATTCGACTGCATTTCTTAAACTCCATAACCATCATCTTACTTGCGCACCACAAACCAAGTTTTATTTAGAGTATTAATAACAAAGCAAAAATGACTGGTCCCTCCTCAGCAAATCCCCGGGCACATCAACACACATTCACCAGAATCTTGTGCACATTCACCCAGAGAACAATTAGAAAACAACTCTGAAACAATTTTTATAATACCCAATACACAAAAGACTCAGCCACCAAGGTCTTTCATAAGTTAATTAAAAATCATTTATTTAAAGTCAATTTTAAAAACTTTATAATCAATAAAAATGGCCACCACAAGTATCAAACTCTGACCTTCCCACCTGTCCCCAAACATTTTAAACACAATGGTTCTAAACTGCCTTAGGGAATCAAGCCACCAATTCAAAAAAAATAAAGAGGAGGAGGCAGAGAAGGAGGAGAAAAAGAAGGAGAAGGAGAAAAAAAGGAGGAGAAGCAAATAATAGGAATTTCATTCTGTTTTGTGAATTTGCAAACATTCAGATTCAAACAAGAAGGCTATAGAGAGAAAAATCGATAATAAGGCACTCCCAAAAACCATGTTGACTGATAAGATGAATAGCTAAAAAGTGAATGAGATCTTAGTCTGTTAAACCATTTGCTATTTTCACTCAGGACCCACAAGATACCAGTGATACTTGCTGAAAAATCTCCATCAGCAGAGCTAAAGCATAGAACGCTCTTGGCTACTACAGCCTTTTTATAACATACCTGATTTAGAAAACCACAGGGCAATTACCATGATGCACTATAAAACCATGGTGATATATGTAACTACGTACTGCAGGTAAGATGTACAGATGGAGGGAGGGATGCCTCTCATCTTCCTGAGGCCCAGGCATGCTGTGGAGAGCCACTGCAGTCTCCCACCAAGGTAAGCAAACTTTTCAAAGCAGGTCCAGTGGACTGAGTCAACTAGGGCAGCCCACAGGTGCTTCCTGATGGGGCCTCTCTAATTCTTTTCCAATGTCTCATTCACCCTCCATTTCTTCTCATCTGTCTCTTCTTTATTAGTCTACACTGATGCTCAACACTCCTCCATACTGCTGTGACTGGACAGAATGCTTCATGTCCCTGAACCATAGATCAGGTTGCTATAAGAGTCAACATGAGAAAAAACTTATCTTTCCAATTGAATCTGTACAATGGAGAGCCTGGGAGTCTGTGGATTTTAGCCAACAAGTGATTCCACTGATGGAGCAAGTTTGCAAAACACTGCTTTGTTAATAGCACAACCTTTATTATGTAGTAAAACACCTGGATGCTGGTTAAATAGGCAGATCTTCCTGGTCTCTCCCCAAACCCACTGACATAGACTTCATTTCAGTGTGTTTGGATACAAATCATCTGTGGAAGCACTTTGAGGAAGGCTCACTTAAAGCCTTGACACTCAGTGTGGTCCCAGTTCACCAGCATCAGCATCACCTGGAAACTTTTGGGAAATGAAGAAAATTTGAGGTTCCATCTCCTCTGGAATCCATGTGCTGTTGGTAATATCCTTAGGTGATTCTCATGCACATTACAGTTTGCAAAGCATTGACTTATGTCCAACCCTGAAGCACATAACCAAGCTTCTAAAAACTGCTCTGTACTTAAATGTTCATAGCTTGATTTGAAATGTTACCTGATCCACTTAATCCCTATTTCAGATGAAGAAATTAATGCACAGAAATCTTTAACAGGGAAGGAGTTGTTGGTCTTCAAACCAGAGGCCAACATAGCCAGATAATCTGCTACCTATTCCGGGGTCCCACTTCGCCCAAAGCTCTGACTACCAGTTGCTCTGTGATGCCCATGGCAGGAGTCATCAGCTACTTGGAACTTGGTAATAATAGGTCCTTGACTAGGGGAAATGGTTTCTCATGTTGGGCCTCAGTTTCCCGATTCATAAAAAGAAGATAATCCGGCCCAATTCACAGGTTTGCCGAAAGAAATCAAGATGGATATAAAACGCAGGCTCAGTGGTGGCAGAAGGCAAAGTTCTACTGGTGAAAGGGAGTTAGTAAGCTACGGGGATGGGGGCAGTAGCAACAATATCTGAAATAGCAGTTTAAGCCCTCATTGTCATGCTTATCCTGCCTCAGTGTTTTCAAACAAGAAAAAATAAACTTGTATCACAGTGGTATCACATCTGGGAATAAGCATGAGAGTATGATCATGGAAAACAATTTTCCCAGAGAAGTCAGTTTTTATTTGCAATTCCTTTGGCCTCTCCTTTAATCGTTCTTACTCCAAACTCTGAAATAGCCTCACATTTACTAACAACCTGGAATAATAAGGCTGTGACCCAAATCTTAGCAATTGAGGATTTTTTAATTGTAAACATCAGCAGGCCTATTTTTGATCTTTCCTTCACTGCCTTTGCCCTAAAAAAATGAACACTGAGCTAGAGATACAGTGACATTTTTCCTTCCTATATTAATTCAAGCATACATTTCTTGAGCATATACTATGTACCGGCACTATGCTTAGCTTTTTATATGTGTTATTATTTTATTGTTTCATCATACCCTCATTATAACCCTATAAATTAAGAAATCATTGTATACCCTTTCTGCAAAAGAGGACACTGAAGCAAGTTATGTTAAAATCTTGCCAAAATTACTCAGCTAGCAAGTGACAGAGATGAGCATTAAATCCAGTCTGACTCCAGTCCCAAAACTCCCCCTAACTATTGGGTGAAACAGCTACTGTGTGCCTGGAACTGGAACTACAGAGGTGAGTGACATATAGTTTTTGCCCACAGAGGCTTATGGGCTAATAGGAGACCCCATTCTAATGCAAGCATGGTAATCTGTACTGCAAGTCACCAATGCTTTATACTTGCCCACAGCAGACATAGCTAGTTGATCCTAATCATCTTTCTACTGAATCTGGACTTGTCACATAGGGCTCCTGGAAACCACTGCTATTTACTTGAGGTTGGCACAGGAGATGACATTTTCTGTGCTTGTAGCAGTGGAAATAAATCTAAATCTGGTTTGTCCTAATTGCATCTGGATTTGGCCTATGATAGAGGAAAGAAGAATACTGATATTATGCACAACTAAAAACATTAAAGAGTCTTTGCAAATAGGTGCAATCCTATGAAACAAAAACATTACAATAATCAAGTAGTTAAAATTATTGCTTTTATTTGTTCAGCTCTCAGAGAAGACAAGCCTAGCTTCCACTTTACCCAAATTGTCACAATCTCCTAAATCTCTATAGTTCATGTAAATTATTTGCTCAAATTTTACCTTTTCAGGAATTAAAAAGAACAAGTTTTTTTTTAATGGGACTAAAACAAAGGTTGAAGTAAGGATGTAATACAACTACATTTGATGTCAGATGGGATGAGCCAGTAAGTCAGAAATTTACCTTAGTGAACCTATTATAATCCACCTTTCGCCAGTTAATTGACAATGAATTAATGCACAGGTGGGCTTAGTTAAAATTAGCATAAAAGAACATCATTTTTCTGTTTATATAATTTGCATGTCTTTGTAATCAGCTAAATGACACATCAGACAAGAGGCCTACCTGCTGCGATACAATCTTTAACCCCTGTCATATATTAATCATCCCCCCTAATATAATAAAGCTGCTTCAATCATGATGGCATTAAGTGTAAATAGTCCCAATTACTGGTAATTCTTAACTGTTTTGCAGAAAGAACAGTGTCATATGATCCATGGTCTTTGTAAGGAAACAAAGATAATAAAACAAGGTAACTGAATTTTGCATCTAGGTCAAAACTTTTCTGGAATCTTCTCAGGCTCTGTGTTTGCTTTTCTCAGGTTATTTCTAAGGGCTGCAGCAACACAGAAGCAGACCCCTGGGGGAGAAAACATCCTTTGGTTTACACAGTTCAGGATGATATTAATAGGCTGAAAGTGAGTAAGCAACTTGTGCTGCTAATTTCCCGCAGGCATTTTCCAAGTTTTTACTCATTACAGTGTGAGACCTTTGAATAAAAAGGTTCTGTGTGAACCAGATATTGTTGTTGCTCTTCTGGTACATAAGAGAGAGATAAAAAAATATCTCCAAGAGTGAAAGTGAGTATAAGAACTAATGTCACACCTGCCTAGCATTAGGAAGTGATTTCCTCAAAGGTTTCTCTAAATTTCATCAACATTTAAACCTTTTGACACTCTCAAAAAATAAGTGGCCACTACCCTTCCAATGCTATTTGAGAAGTTCTCCAAAGGGAGATGATTCCTGGGACTGCAGAGAATAGCTGTCATCCAGGTGACAGGGCACAGATCAGGGGAACAAAAGCAGTCACTGTTCAGGACTCTGTCACCAGTGGCAGATATTACTAATCAATTGCTGTGTTTTTTTCTCAGGAGCCCACATTTAACCTTATCACCTTAGGCATCTGGACAGCTATTAACAGTGAACTGAATGTGAAGTATGAAGTGAAAGATATTTGCCATCTTTTCTCTTAGATTTAAATTACTAGAGACAATGATATCCTTGCAGTTCTGTTGGAACCATTTCCTTATTGGGGAAGGTACAACATGACCTTCTTGATTAGAAGGAAATCAAAATGGGGAAGGGAATGTTGGATAGGATTCCTTAAACTTCCCTCTCCTCATGCTCCTACCTGCCCCTCAACTTCTCTTTCAAGAAATAATAAAACCAATTGTAGAAATTATAGGCAAAGAGTCTGAAATTTGCTAACAAACTCTAGGACTAAAGATACCCCATATGACTTTTAAAGCTTTGTTTAGATTTCCTAATTTGTTATTTTTATAACTCTGTATCAGTTAATAATGGTAAATGTGAAACTAAACCTTCCATACTTTGAAACACTTATAATTTCTTTTCACTTTTCATTAAAGATATATATATATATATATATATATATATATATATATATATATATCTTAGCTAATTTCAGGGTTTAAGTAGTGAATTTGTTGCTGGCATATTAATGGTGTTATGGCAAACACCTTGGATCCTGTCTTGCAAACACCTTCCCTCTAATAAGGAGCCAGAGGTAGACAAAAGCCAAAGAGGAGGCAAATTAGACACTCATATTAGTTATTTCCTAAGTCATCATCTATCATTGAGTATCTCAGATAAAGACCAGGTTTGAGCACTCAGCTTAGCCTTGAGAAAAAAAATATTTTGCCAAATTATCTCCCCAAATGCAAATCCAAGAATGCTCAATTATTCCTGCAGGTCACACAGGATGATGTGTAATGAGAGATGACCCCACTCCACAGGACTCCCATGTCCCCTTATCAACTCAACTACACAGACTAAGAGAGAGTAAGATGCATAAGCATTTATCTTTTGTGATGTAGTAACCACAAGTCCAGACAGCCCATAAAATTGTGCTTAATTCTGATCAAACAAATCAGCACATCACCTTTGCTTTGGGAAAAGAGGCTGGTGTATCTTCTCCACTACAGTGATCCCATTTTGAAATCTACATCTGTAGCCCAGGCAACCACTGTCCATCATTCAACCTCTCTGATCTCCTGATTCACTGCTAGTGTGTGCTACATAACTCATTATTATTTTGAAGTCTCTGATTGATTCACATTGATTTGTTGTTTCTATATAGATTGTAGAGCCTTTCATGATAGAGTTAACTTTACTTCTATGTTTCACACAGATGTTACTTATACCATATTTTACTAAGTATATGATAAATATTTGCTGAGATGATTACTTGCCACTCAATAAATATGTAAATTATTTAATTATTTCTTGATGAAACTAATTTTACAAAAGTACTAGTACTTCTTTAAATTTTGCTTTAAAATGATAGAGGGAGTGTTATGATGACAGTATCTTCATTTAAAATACCTAAATAAAAATATTGGACTTGCTTTTTAATTTTAAGGCAATCATAGAAAATTTTAAAATTAGGTTAACATAGAGGAGGTGTTTACTCGAGAAATAACAACATCTATCTACAGAAGAGGCCTTTCCGTAAATATTTACAGAAGGTATATTCCTAAGAGACAAAAACCAGAAACAACCCAAGTGTTTATCAAGAAGAGAACAGATTAACATATTGTTCTTTATTCATATAATAATACTATGCAGAAAAAATGAACTACTAATGCATGCAATATAGATGAATCTGAAAAAGCATGCTATTGAAAGGTAGAGATCAGACACAAAAGAATAAATAGTGTAATTTATGTCTAATTCTAGAAGAGGCAAAACTAATTTCTGACAACAGAGAGTAGATTAGTGATTAGCTTCAGCACAGGATGGAAGGAATGACTGCAGAGAAGCTCAAAGAACATTTGGGGGCAATGAAAATGTTCCATACTTTTATTGTGGAAGTTTAATGAACATATATATTTATTAAAATTCATCATACTGAATATTCAAAATGTGTACATTTTTTGGTATATGAATTATGCCTTGACACTTGATTTAAAAAATCATGCTAACCTCATGAGAAAGAACTGCTTATAGCCTCAAATGTTTGCAGGTCTGCCAGGTAGAATGAAACTGCATGTGCTGGCAAGTGTGACCCATCTGGGAGTAGAAAACCCAATATCCTCTAGAATTCTCCTCTAGAACTCAACTCCTCCCGAGGAGCTGACTGATAGAACCTAGGGTAACAACAATCACTTTTAATTTAGCTCATGCCTGATTCTATCTGCTATCTAAGAAAACTAATTTGAAAGAATATATGCACCCCATGTGCTCATTGGGGCATTATTTACAATAGCCAAGATTTGGAAGCAGCCCAAGTGTCCGTCCATCAGTAGATGAGTGGTTAAAAATGCTGTGGTACATTTACACAATGGAATACTACCCAGCCATGAAAAAAGAAGCAAATCTTACCTTTTTGTGACAGTATGAGTGGACCTGGAGAGTATTATGCTAAGTGAAATAAGCCAGTCAAAGAAAGACAAATACCATGTGATTTCACTTATGTGTGGAATCTAATGAATATAATAAACTCAAACAAAATAGAAGCAGACTTACAGATACGGAGAATAGACTGACAACAGTAAGAGGAGAGGAGGGTTGGGGGCTGGGTGAAAAGGGTGAAGGAATTAGGCAAAACAACATTAACCAACTCATAGACACAGACAACAGTATGGTGATTGCCAGAGGGAAAGGGGGTTGAGAGCAGGTAGAACAGGGTAAAAGGGGAAGAAATAGTGATGGAAGGAGATTTGACTTTGGGTGGTGAACACACAATACAATATACAGATGATGTATTATAGAATTGTACACCTGAAACCTATGTAATTTTATTTAACCAACATCACCCCAATAAATTCAATACTTTTTTATGAAAAGAAAAGCTAATAATTTTTTTTCAAATAGGCGTACAGTCCATAATCATACTGAATTTTACAACTTTTTGAGTCATTGTGACACACTGGCAATTTTAGGGCTTTTGACAAGTGGAGCAAAAAATAATATATCTATTTTTCTGGTAATGTGAGCATCCTCAGAGCACCCAGGGAGGTGGCATGACTGGTTGCTGAGTCTACTCCCTTTTTAAAAAGATCTTATTTATTTACTTTTAGAGAGAGGAGAAAAGAAAGAGAAACTGAGGACCTGGCCCACAACACAGGCATGTACCCTGACTGAGAATCAAACCAGCAACCTTTTGGTTTATAGGCCAGTACTCAATCCACTGAGCCATGCCAGCCAGGGCAAGTCTCCATTTTTATTACAATCTCATTTCGAAGAGGAGAGATTGACCCCATGTGGCAACAGGGATGTACACCAAGAACTTTGGCCAAATGCATCAGAATCCAGTGAAAGCAAATTGGAGAAATAGTGGATAACTCCCTCATCTTCACAGAACTAGAACACAATTTTATTCAGAAGAGCTGCCCATCCTCAGAGAGAGCTTTGTTGGCCTTCATAAAAAAAATGAAATGGGAAACCACTTAAGGATGTAATCCAAAGAGAAGCTTATTTATATCTGCATTTTTAAAAAATCAGTGGTTCCTGTGTGAAATGGGAGTTGGAGAAGAACAAGTTTGGACACTTGGGAGACCAGTTGTGAGGATACTGCTATGGTCTAGAGAAAAGATGATGGTGGTTTGGAATAGATGTTGGCTGTGGGTGGAAAGATATTCATAAAGTGGAATGACAAGAATTAGAGAACTGAATAAATTAGGGAGGGGAGGAAAAGGGAAGTGCTAAGGATGATGTCTAAATTTCTAGCTTGAGTAAATGGGTAGGTGATGATATCAAAGAAATGGAGGAACTTATTCAAGCCAAAGAAAATTCATTAATTTCACCTTATATACTTAGTATATACTTCAAAAAAAATACCTAGAATAATGCTACTCAAATAGTCTAACCTAACTATAAATATTCATGACAATAATAACACTTAATTTTTAGTTCTACCAAATACAGTGCTAGGCCATTTACATTTATTACTTCCATTTCAATCTCAGAAATAGCTCTATAACATGGATATTATCATCTTCATTTTACAGATGAGTTAATAAAGCACAGAACAATTCATTACCTCTGGTTGACAATACTACTGTTCTCCCATTTCCAGCTCTCTTCTAACCAGTTACACAGAGGATACAATGCTGTGCCCACTTGAAGTGTAACAACCTAACTTGCATTGGCCAGTGGAATGTGAATGGAAGTGAAATATCACTTTTGAGTAGAAGAATGTAGGAGCCCATGTCTGACTTTTTATGCTCTCTCTTCTTTTGCTGAGCTGACTGAAGAGGCAGTGGGTTCAGATAGTGAACCTCTACATCAACCTAGCTTCTGAGAGATCCCTCAGTAATGATGACCTCAGTCACTTCCTGTGAAGTCATGTTGGACGTGGTATATGAACAAAAAAATTGAACATGGTTGTGTTAAGGCACTGAGACTTAGGCGGTAGTTATTACTGAAGCATAACCTAACTTATTCTGACTTACACATGTTTAAAAGATTCAGCAAATGACCAAGTCAATCACTGGAAAACCAGACCTTTAACTACTACAGTGTGTTTACAAAAAAAATCAAAATTATCTAAAAAATGAGGCAGCTCATTATCATATCAGAGGTTTGGTAAATGAAATGAAGGTGAAGTAAAGTGTTGAATAGCTACAGCCTAGACACTGTAGACCTTCCCCTAAGGAAGAGAACCTCTTTTATCTGCACAAGATAACTTTATTCACCTGCATTGGACTTCTTGCCTTGTTTACAGAAAGTGCACCTATCAGTGTCAATTAAAATGGGTCAACTGAACCTGTGAAGAACATTAATAGATCCATTCACCCACTCTAGATCTAGGTCAATGGAGAAAGCCTACTTACCCAAGGATCATTTGGCCAAATACACCAAATATATTCATTGTGTGTGTTTGTGTATGTGTGTTTTCAAAGCTATTATACTTTTTAAGATTTTGTACAATTTTAGGTTCACAGAAAAATTAAGGAGAGGGTGGGTACAGAAATTTTTTTTATTGTATAGCCCTGACCTCTCATATACATAGCACCCTGAATTATTAACATCCCCTGCCAGAGTGGTGCATTTATTATAATTGATGTGCCTACAGAGAAGTTTTACTGTGCTAAATGCCCTATTTTTCACCTATTCATCCCGCTATCACCCTGAACCCCAGCAACCACTCTTTTTACTGTCTCTATAGTTATGCCTTTTCTAGAATACCATATAGTTTGAAACATATAGTATGTAGCCTTTTCAGATTATTGTTTTATTAAGTAGTATGCACTTAAGGTTCCTTTATGTCTTTTCATGGCTTGATAACTCATTTATTTCTAGTGTTGAATAGCATTTCATTGT
The DNA here is from genome assembly GCA_028533065.1 of Trachops cirrhosus. Classification (NCBI taxonomy): domain Eukaryota; kingdom Metazoa; phylum Chordata; class Mammalia; order Chiroptera; family Phyllostomidae; genus Trachops; species Trachops cirrhosus. The sequence goes on along the minus strand of CM052544.1, from coordinate 39,169,872 downwards.
CAGGATGTGCTACAGTTTATCCATTAACCTACTAAGGGACATCTTGATTGCTTCTGAGTTTTGGCAATTATAAATAAAGCTGCTTGCTATAAACATCTGTGTGCAGATTTTGGCATAGACAGAAGTTTTCAACTCACTTGAGTAAATGCTAAAGTGCACAATTGCTGGGTCATATGGTAGGAGTATGTTTAGTTTTGTAAGAAACCACCAAACCATCTCCCAAAGGAGCTGTGCCATTTCCCATTCCCAACAGCAGTGAGAGTTCCTGTTGCTTCCCAGCCTTGCCAGCATTTGGTGTTATCAGTGTGCTCATTGAAATTTTGTAAAAATTAACAAAATGTTTAATAGTTTTAACAAAAATGTTCACCATAGGCTATTAAATATAATATTTAGAAAAATATAGTTTATCCTATGGAACTAAAACCTAAGTGTTAATATAGGAATTCCCCTTTAATCCTAATTTATTATATAATATATTTTGTCTAATTCTGATTATTCATACACTTTGAATTTAAATTAAAATTTACAATTGACTTTTGACAAATTGACTTTCAGTGAACTAGTCTTGGCTAACTGGCAGTTGCAAAATTAATTTTCAGAAAGTTATCCATTTACACCATCCCAAAGGAAGCCCCAATCTCAGAAACAAAGGCAATTCATAAACTCAGCTAAAGCTGCAGTGAAAAGTGTGCATATAACATGGACAAGGTCAATACCTTTGGTTTTTGTTTTTCTCTTCTGGCATCTTTTCCATTTTTAATCAGAGACTATTCAGTGCTTTAGGTGAGAATAACTCCTCTCACCTTTGGCCACAAGCATTAAGATAATACTTCTTGTTAACCAACTATTACACTTCCAATTCCAAGTCCTGTATTCACTACACATTTGTGAATGAGCAAATCTCAACTCAAAATAGGTTAAACAAAAAGGACATTAGAGATTTACATACCTAGGGGTCCAAGGAAGCATCTAGATTCACCAAAGACTAGATCTGGGAGCTCAGATGACTCTTTTCTCTGCCTGTCTTTCTTCTGAAACATGAACCATAAATTTGGAGGTGTTGATGGTAAGGCTGGTCCCTTGGACCACCCAGGTGCCACCTTTCCTGCTGCCAGGTTCCAGGCTTCCTGAGATAGATGGCCACAAGATCCACCAAGATCTGAGAATGGGGAGAAGAAATGCTGGCTTAATAAGTATTCTAGGCCCCACACTTTTGTTGTAACCTTGAAGGAAAACAAAATGAACAACAACAAAGCCTTAAATATGAGATAACAGGCACCTTTACAAAACAAGTTATAAGCAAAGGAAAAGTTTTAATTAGTTGAAGAAAAAAGCAGTTCTCATAGGAGTGGCTGCAATAAAATTCTCATATTTTGCTAAATATCTCTTTCTTAATAGCTGGATTTTGTCTCTTTGTTCAGACTTTGTGAGAAGGGATAGAACTTGCCATTTAAAATTAATGTGCTGTAAACGTGAGTTGAGAGTATTTCAACAAACATCACCTAACTAGAAACAAAATAAAAATCAAGATACTTGCCAGACAATATGCTTAGGCCATGGGTGTGAAACAGTTGACAAGGTAGATAAGATGGAAAATTCCATATATTGATTAACTTACAGTAATCCTGATAAAGAACTCTAGAATGCAACCACAGGGTACTGAAGGAGCAAAAGGTAGAGTCATGAGATACTGTCAGGGGCCATCAAGGATGGCTTCTCAGAAGAAGTAACACCTATAAGGATGGCTGGGAGTTAGGCAGCTGAAAGAAAGTACAAGAGGTAGGAGTACAGAGATCCAGAGGGAAGGAGAAGTGTACACCAGGTTCAATGGCAAGATTGCTTAGCTGAATTGAAGAATGGAACAGGTATAGTAAAAGCTTCAAAGGTGAGTGGAGGATTGGTAAGAAAAAGGGCCAGAAAAGAGACTCTGAGAAGTTTTCAGAATCACAATAAGAATTTTCAACTTTATCTCAACACTGTTGGAATGGTATTAAGCAGTTTTAAGCAAGGCGGCAACATATTCGGATTGTACCTTTCAAAGATTGCCTTCTCACTATATGGAAATGGAAGAGGTGAAGGCAGTGGGCGGATGTCACTTATATGACTATACTAAGGTAGGCTTTGAAGTACATGCTAAAAGCATACAATTTCTTCAAATATTGTCTTCAATTTAACACAAAGTTTGCATTTTTCATAAAATATATACTTGTTTATTTTAATATTTAAAAATATTTATAATAATTCACAATGATTAATTGAGTAACAAATAGGCATTTTCTCCCTGTCAAAAGAAGTTGAATTGTGTTCAAGATTGGCAATGTTATAAGCTCCAAATACAGAATCCTAAATAATCTAAGCCAATTGAAGCAATTCTGACTTCTGATGTATAATTGTCCCTGCAAGTAGGAATGAAATATGGTTCAATTTTGGCAACTGAAGAGTAAAGTGGCCTCTTTGGAGAGAAGATCCTGAAAGTGTTTTCTTCCCTTAAAAAGGAGAGAGAGGCACAGACACTGGGCCAATCACCTGCTCCCTTCTTTCCACCTTGGGCACAGCCTTGAACCCTGGAAGGACAGCACCCAACACTAAGGGTGCAAACAACAGGACAAATCTGATATGCAAAGATGGCTGAAAAGTGGTTGCTAAGGATGAATAGATTCTCCCTAAAGTCACTAATTTTCAGATGCTGGAGATCTTGGTATGTAAGCAAATTATGAAGTTACTCCTGTTTGTTTAAGTGACTATGGAACCTTTGTAGAAAAAAAGGTTTCAATACAATAGATCTGACTTTATCCTGAGGTTTCATGAACCACCTGGTCAGAACCTCAAGGAGCCTATGCACTTGAGTTAGAGAAGTATAGCCTTGATACAACACCAGCACTTCTAGTGATTTCACTTCTAACATTCCAGTCCAAAATTCTCTTCCCTTCATTAGTTTTAACAAAGGGACAGTTTAGGCTCCAAAGACTAAAAACAACGAGAATTTTTTTATTCTGTGTGTCTGGGTTTCCCTTGGCCTCTGGTTGGGGAATAGCAATGATAACCTTAGAAAGTGCTTTTAAATTGCAGATAAAAAATAGTATCTCAGCACAAAGAATATTTACCATTCTTAGAGGGTTTTTCTATTTTTTTTCCTTTAGGACTGATGTACTTTTGTTCAAGAACCCCTGAGTCATCTGCTTTCAGTTTTCAATATAAGCTGTGCAAGAAAAGACCAGGACTGGCATGTCCTCTTAATGTGGCTTTGCTCACAGTGTTGACAAGAGAACAGTGCACTTTCATTTCATGAATGGACCAAGAGAGAAGGGAGGGAGAAGGAGTCCCTGCACTTCTCTGATTTGAACATTCTCTCACTGCGCTATAGTCCCAAAGGTAAATGCCAGCTGGATGGCACAGGCATGGCTCTTTGATAACAATTTATGGGCAAATATTGCCTTTTCCCAGACTCTAGACAAATAATCTATTTCTCTGGTATTTAAAGACAGAAGTATGGCCATTAAGAGGAGAGAGACTGTGTATGTGATAAATGCAGAAATACTGCAGCTTCAAGTGATTTATTATAGACAAGTGTAAGAGGGAATATAAAACCTATTCCATTAATTCCATTTACATTTTAGTGGTCATGTGGGCTTAGCTGCCTTGAAAATTATCTTCTTTCTCCCAGGAGAGAGATTTGCAAAACTACAAAATGGCTGGATGTGTTTTGACATAAGCAATGGAATCATCCTTATGAAGCGAGTTCCCCCACACTCCCCCAGCTCCAACCTTCTGTAATGATTTGGGAGCTATGAAAGACAGTGTTTGAAGCATTCTCTAACTCTACACATCCCCAGTCTAATAACACTGTCATTATCCCTTCCCACTAATTATACCTAGGTTATCACTTCATTCATTCTATGTAAGTCCATCTGTTCCTTAAAGGAGCTCAGTAATGTGTTTTTACAAGGAAATGTTAATATCCAGATTATGTTTTCAGGTCACAAAAGCTATTTATTTATTTATTTATTTATTTATTTAAACTTTATTGATTTTTTCCCATTTCCCTTTAGTTCCCTTATACCCTCCCCCGCTCAGCAATCACCACACTATTGTCCATGACCTTCAGTCCTTTTTGCTCCATCCCTCCACCCCCTAGCCTCCCCCACCCCCTTAGCTGCCATCCTGCTCTCCATCTATAAGCCTGTCCCCATTTTCCTTGTTCATTCAATTTGTTCATTATGCCTTATTGCATTCCAAAACTCAGATTTGTAAACTGGACACTTATAAGAAGTCATTTAAAATTCATAGCAATTTCCCCCAAAAAGTTATAAGCCAAAAATTTCCAATGCCATCATAATTTCTTCCTCTATTTTAGTATAACTGGCAGAGGAACATTTTATATTAAGGAATAGGTAATAATATTAACTTAAAATTTATTGGTTTCTCAACCATGACCCTAAAATTCTGTAGCACACAAAAAATGTATTATATTTTTTGCCAATCTGACAAAAATAGGTATAATTTTGCTTCATTCACACTGGATAGCTATTGTTGTCTTGGCTATTGTCATTTTCTTATTTGACAATCTAAGGGGAAAAGTTCAGTGCCCCTGACTAAATAGTCAAGTATTGCATGTTTTAAAACTCCTTGCAGCACACCAGTTGAAAATTGTTGGTCTAGGCCAATGGTGGAGCTCCTGTCCTCCTGATTGTGATTGGGTTTCAAGCTTCAGCCAATCTGCTCTTGCAATTCTCCTGGTAATCATCAATGGTGCAGGGGTGGGCTCAATCTGTAAGTTAGTTTAATAAGACTGAAAAGGAGAGCATTTGTGCTGTAGTTAGGGAGATGGATTATCTCTCTCCCACTAGACAAAGCAGCATCTTGTCCCAGTCACTGTTGGCACTCATGACCATAAAGAGAGCCAAGCTGAAAACTAATCTGCTACAGTGGAGGAAAGAGTCAAGAGAACAGCAGAGAACTAGCCAAAGATCTTCATCACTGGAGTCTAATCACACACCTCTCTCTCTGGAAGATAAATTTCCTTTCTATTTAAGTCAATTTGAATCATAGTTTATTCATAACCAAATATATCCTAAAGAACACAGGTACACCACCCATCTGGTATGTTTTCAGTAGCACTGAATGGCAGACTGCACCCATATCTCACCTACTACCTGCTGTAGCACCTGAAGACTTTGTAATTACACTCACTCCTTAATCATCTTCTGATAATGCTGATTGTCAGCTAGGTCCAAATAACACATCATTTGTGGAGGATGTATTTAAGTGCCTAGTTCACATTAACCTCACCTTGCTTGTCACTCCACCTGCTTATTCTCCATCCTCACTGCACCCTGTTCTTCCTCTAACTCCTACACACCTGCCACACTGCCTGTCTTTTAGGTATTTTAATTTATCATGTTCTCTGCCTCAGACGCTTTGCTGCTGTTATCCCTCCCCACTATACATATGTACCACATACTGCACACCACACACTGCATACCACATAGCACACACAACACATTGCACACTACATACCTCACACAGCACACCACACATGCTTGACTGATCTCAGCTTTCAGAGTTCAGCTCAGTTAACACTTTTCCAGGGAAACCTCCCCACACCCCCTCTTTCCTGTGTAGATGACTTCTCCCTGTGAACCATTCCATAGGCAACATTGTAGCAGAGACTGAGTTGTTTCCTTGTATTTCTACTTCCTTTTTAGAACTTGAGATTTCTAGCTGGGCACACAGCTGACCAGAATAAAGACTACTTTCCTGCTTTCTTTATTTCTAGCAGTATGTACAATTCAAATGTTACAGCTGATGCTACTAATACCCAGTCCATTTCCTCTCGACAGGTGCCATTCCAGTACATCCCAACCTCATTTTACTGCAGGTGTTGGAGACTCACTGCCTGAGGTCATGAACCTGGGGCCGGATGGAAATGCTTCGTTGCTAATGAAGCCAGGTACAGCCTTCAGGCAATAAAAGATTGGAACAGGAGTATAAATATCCCAGCTTCCTCACCATGTAGGTGGCATTATTCTAAAGCATGTTCTACACAGTCACCTGGAATGCTCATTGGGACGAAACCTCCGTTGTCCACAGTGCTGACCTCTGCTAGAACATGTTCTTCATTCCCTTCTCACCTGCCCACAACCCTGCCAACTTTCTGGGATTACCTCCCAAATAAACTACTCATACTTCAGACCTAGTCTCAGGGTTGACTTGCCCCTAGAGAAACCCAACCTAAAACACAGTGCTCTCTCCCCCCCAAAATTTTCCCTAATCTTCTCAAACTAAATGAGTTCAACTAACGAAATGAGTATAAATGGATTCATAAAAGTATGTCTTCTGACATTTTTATTGGTCCCCATTTTAGTGGCTCATATCCCCAGTAAGAACCTAAATTCCTTGAGTATCAAAAGTTCAGGATTCAATGTCAGACAAATTTCAAATTCCAGCTGTATCTCTAACTAGCTGCCCAGTCTCATACTGTATCTCTCTGGGTATGTTTCCTCATCGGTATAATAAAAATAATAGTGACAACTTTATGCCTTTTGGTATTTTTATAAGGATTGAGTTAGGTAACTCATGTAAAGCATTTAACAAAATGCTGATATAAGTCATCACTCAATAAATGTTGACTGCTACCATCTTATTAGTTGTACTAGTATTGGTAGTGTTAATATCAATAGTATAAGTAATTGCATTTATCTTGGCTCCTCCTATAGGACATAGTACAACACATCCATTCAGCATTATAGTAAATTGATATTTGTTAATTAAAATGGTGAAATATTCACCCTGGCTGTTGTAGTTCAGTGGATTGAGTGCCCGCCTGTGAACCAAAGGGTTGCTGGTTCGATTCCCAGTCGTGGGCACATGCCTGGGTTATAGGCCAGGTCCCCAGTAGGGGCATGAGAGAGGAAACCACACATTAATGTTTCTCTCCCTCTCTTTCTCCTTCCCTTCCCCTCTCTCTAAAAATAAATAAATAAAAGCTTTAAAAAACGGTGAAATAGAGCAGCACATTTTGTTTTAATAAGTAGCATTGAGATTTAATCTGGCCAATGTATTTTTATACTGCATGTGACAGAAGTATCGCTAAACTGCTCAATCCTTAAGATTTCTCACAATGTAAATATAAACTAAAAGTGATTTTTCATCTGCTCCATGAGCAATATACAGTTTTTCATTTTCTGAAGAAGTTCAAAGGTACAAAATCATGTATGATATATTTTTCGTTTCCTCTTACCTAATCAGAATATGTTTAAAGGGACATAGGAGCTACATTTAGCATTTCCAAATGAACAGTGGCTTTAGGAGAAATGCAGAAGCATTATGTATCTTTCTTCCAGCCATCTTCTGGATCATATCAGGGTGAGCCTTGTAAACCGAGCCTGAGCAGGTTACTCCTCTGCCAAGATGTCCTCAATAGTTCCCCACAAACTACTCCAAAACATGGCTTACAAGGTTGCCCAAGTCACCCTCTCCAGGTACAGCTACATCATCCCAGTAGGGTCACTCTAGTCAAGTTAAACTTGTGATTCCTCTGAAGAGGACTTCCTATTTATATACATTGTTTATACTGATTGCTCTGTCAAAAATGCCCTTCTCCATTCTTTTTTCTTTTTTTTTCCTTGAGGGTGGGACATTAGGGGGGCTGGTAAATATCTACATACCTTCCAAGACTTGGCTTAAACTTAAAGAAATCTCTCCTATATGCAGACTACCAATCAAGTAAAACTATTTCCTTTTACGCAGCTCTTCAGAAAGCTCTATCTTGGGAACTCTGATGCTTAGTGATATGTACAACACATGTGTTCTTAGTTCCAGCTAAGTTCAAACATGCTTAGGGAATCAGAGGATTTGCCCACTGTTTCCATGGAAATCCTTTTCAAGCCAGATAGTTTTCACTTTAGATGAGCACCACTAAGTCTTCTCCCTGCATTTCCCTTCCTGAATGCACCCCTCTGTCCTCACTCAGGTTTCTGGCATCATCAACCCCTCCCCACCACACACACTCTCTCTGTTTGAGATCAGCAAGACTTCTAGCCCCAGGTGTCCAGGGCTGGCAATGATTGAGCCTTACATTTACAAGACAAATTATTTTTGAATTACAGAGCAAGTTACTTAACACTTCTGTGTCTTAGCTTCCTTAACCATAAATGAAATAATAGAAAGTATATATTTCATAGAGTAGATACCATCATAAATCAGGTAATATACATAAAACATTTAGAAGAGTACCTGTCATTAAATTCTCAGTAAATGTTAGTTGTTATTTGTTTGAATATTATTAGTATTGATTATTAATCATATTAGAAGTGGTAGAAATACTGATCACCTTTCAAATGATAACTTCCAATGATTATTATGTTAAAAGACACTTCCTCCCCTAGGAGTAAGGATGGAGAGGAATGGAAAGGAAGAAGGGTGATGAATGTATCTTGGGTCATATATTTGTATGTGAATGTAGGTGTCCTGTTCCTCTTCCTTACATGTATCCAATAGACAGTGAGCATTTTAAAGAAAGGGTCTATGTCTTGCTCCTCATTGTATCTCTAGCATCTGCTGTGATATTAGGACTAGGGTAGGGGCTCAGTAAATGCTCGTACTACCTGAGAGGGACACCTGGACAACAACTTGTGTCTATCTAGCACTGGCACTAACAGACAAATTTCAGAACAAATAAAGGCAGAAGGACCTGTCACGTTGTGATTAGATGTTGTGTGCCAGGCAATTTCATGCCTGGCTAGTGTTTTATTTCTACTCTCCATTTTCACAGAAGCACTGAGAGTGTTTAAACAACCTGTTAAGAATCAACTAATAAATAAAAAATAGATTTGGTATTTGAGTATGAGTACGCAAAACTTCAACTTAACTCTTCCATGATCACCTTCACTTTTGTGTTTAGTACCTAAAAGAGAACCTGGCACAGAGTAGGTGCCCAAAATTGATATTTGTTGAATGGATCCATATTAGAAACTATCAACTCTATGAGGGCTGTAAACTAGGAAGTCAAGAAAACAGGAGACCTGGGACTTCCAGAAACAGTTTATCTGCAAAGTTAATGTGCACACTCTCCAACCAAGAGCAAAGGGTTGGGAACTAGCTGGAGACTATTTCTCCAGAGCTAACAGATATAGTTTCATCACAAGCCAGATGACAGAGGCCATTTATGACTCTAATTCTTTTGCATTCTATATTAATTCATCTCTGTGTGTTTACCTTTCCTTTCTTTAAAAAAACTTGAATGTACACATAGGACTATATGAGGACAAAGATATCAAAATTAATTTTCTTTTTTTTTAATTTTTTATTTTAGATTATTCAGTACAGTTCCAATCTTTTATTCCCATTCCAACCAACCCACCTATCCCTCCCCACCTCCCTTCCATTTCCAAGCCCCGTAGTTTTGTCCATGTGTCCTCTATATTTGTTCCTGTAAATCCTTCCCTTCTCCCCTGAAATTCCGTCCCCTCTCCCCTCTGGTCACTGACATCCCGTCC
>CM052544.1:39138841-39159875 GCA_028533065.1 Trachops cirrhosus | reverse complement strand
TTCCATGTCTGCTACAATTTTGATTTCTTATTTTCATGTAAGCTGCAATGTCCTCTGTAGTATGGTTAGGTTTTTCTGTCTTTTGAAGCGGGAGGTGGCGTGTGCTCCCTCCTACCATGCCGCCATCTTCCCCCGAGCTCCCTAGAGTATTTCTTTTCAAAATTAATTTTCTTTAAAAAATAATGGAACAACTTCAAAGCACCCCCTCCATAAAATACCCTAATAAACAAATGCAAACTAGAATTTATTATAGAACCTGGAATTTTAAGAGCAGAAGCAGAAAAGCTTTTTAAATAAAATCTGGCATCCTCACCTCTGATTCATCCTCTAACAGAGCAGCATAATATATTATGCATAAGGAGGCAAAGTGGTGCAGAGGCCCATTCATAAACTACTGGGAGTCTCTAAAATCATGTCAGGGACCAATATATTAATAAAGAATACTAACACAGGTGGATTTCTTTTCATTTGGCTGAGAGAATTCAGTTTCATTACCCTAACCAGCCACATAACTCCATACCAGATTTTGCCTCTTCTTTTCTATTTTCCTCTTCCAACTTAATACCATTTGGTGAGGAATGGGAGTGTTGGGAACCTCCTGCCTGGTTTCAGAAGCTGTGATCCCCCATGGGTAAGGCTGAGTAAGAGATCTTGGGACCACAAGTCACTAAAGAGACAAAGCTTATCCTCCCAACAGGGGCACTGCTTCTGACCCCTTTACTTCAAACTGCTTGGCCCATGGCAGATGACTGGTTAGACAATGATGAGTAAGATTCCTCAAGGGAGGGACAACCTAAGACAGGCATGGTTGCGATGGGGTCATCAGGGAAGGACTTGGGGGACCATAGGAAAAGTGGGTGATGGACCCACCTCTCAGCTTTGACATAGCCTGAGTCCTCATTCTATCTGTAAAAAGTCTCCTAATCTCTTGGCTGCCCTAATCCCCCACCTGACTTAAGCCTAAAACAATGCTGGAGGTGGTATGGCCCTGTGCTGGAAAGGGTGGTTCCTGGGGGCAATCAGACCTAAGAAAGAATGCATAAAATCCTGTGAAACCTGCTTTGCTAAGAATACCATCAATTTAAATGATAAGGGTCCAAGCATAAAATGAGTTTGTTTCCCAAAGTATATGACCCTTTGGCTATCTGACCCTGACTCAGAATAAGCCCTCATACTTCTTTGAATGTTATCTATTGTTTGATCATTACTGCCTGACAATGATTGATAAGCTTTACGTATACACCCTGTATTCCTATGCAAATCAAACTCAATAAAAGCCCATTGAGAAACAGGCTCAAGGCTCTTCTCCTTTGAGAGATTGGCCACCTTTCATCCCCAAGCAGATCATATCTTGGTAGAATTATTCTCATCTGTGATGGGTAGAAGGGCTCTGCTGGACAAAGCTCCCCCACAGGGGAGTAAAGGTTGACAGGTAGGAAGATTCTAGAATGGGAGGATGGTGAAAGTGGATTTGGTTTTGGAAACAATGGTGAACAATTGAAAATCTTTTTAGCAAAAGCGATAGACAAAGGAAATAGTGTACTTTGGGGATATTTCTGGAGCAGCAGTGTACACAAAATATTGAAAGGAAAAGATATTGAAGGGGTAGATTTGATAGACATTGAGAAAGAGAAACTGCTAGGACTTGGTGACTGATTGATTTTGGTTGGAGAAGGAAGTTACAGGTTTTGTACTTGAATGAATGGAGCAATGACAGAGGTATAGATTTTATTTCTAAAACAAATATTTGAGGGTTTATTGCAGATCACTTTTGTAATTAATGATGTTATTGGCACAGAAAGAAGTCAACCTGAAAGATAGAGAATTAGACATGATTCCCTCAAGGAGAAAGTGTAGAATTGGAAAATGAGAAGATACTTTAATATATATTAAAATAAATAAGAACTTTTCTATTGAAAGAAGAATCAAATAATCATGAATAGTATTCATCTTTCAATATAGTTTAAAAATACTTAAAAGAGTGGAGCAAAAACATGCATTCTTTTAAAGCCATCATATAGTTTTGTTTACTCTGAACTGGCTGTTTTAATGTGAAATAGATGTTTTTTTACCTTTGGGAACATTATCTTGAGGATTGTGCTTAATTTCTATAAGCAAAAATTTATATATAATCCTCACATTTTGTAGAGAGTTTAAGATCCCTGAGAACATTACTTTTAAATTAGAATATGATTATAGATCCATGAATCTTTTAAAATTCTTTTCCATGACCATTATTCTGGTGTTGTTTCTCACCTCAACTTTTAGAATGTTATAAAAATGTGGAAGACATCTTTTGATGTTCCCAGGTACTTCCATGTTTTCTGATAACTACTCTTCCCTCCACCAAATAAATGAGCATAGCTATAGGGCTCTACATCCTGGTCAAAGCTGATTGGATCAGAAATAGTCAGATGACCCACATGGAGCCAGACATTTTCTCCTGATAATGAGCACCTAGGTCAAGACAGGCTGAAACATTTGGATTTGTAAGGAGACTTGTAAAATGATGTGGATTCACTGGTGAAAGATGCTGTTTTGGGGGTATGGTTCATGTGCCAATGAAGAAGAAAACATCTTTCCTCTCTTGAAAGTAAATGTAGAAAATAGAGAGAGTGAGTTGAGGCTTCAGGAAAAGATGGATAATGAAGTTGCTTTGGCTCTTGGTGACATTCCTGTACTGCAGGAGACTGAAGTATGTACAATTTCTATGCTTGGGTTCTATGAAAAATCCATAAATTAAAGCCACCACCTGAGTGTTAGACCCAGAGGATAAAACTTAGCAAATAAACAAGTGTTTTGTTTATAACATATAAGGTAATGATGCTGGATTGTTAGGGTTTTGTTTGGGGTGTTCAACTCCTGATACTGCCTGTCAGGTTTGCTGATGCTCTGAGCTCCTAGCCTTCATGCTCAGCACACTTACATTTGCCACATGTTCTACAAAGTTCACTTTTTCATGCCTACCAGAAATAAGAGTATTTTGTGAATTACTTTGCTTGAATCTTTCTAATAATTAGAATGATCCAATGAGCCAGGTGCAGCATGGCGTGATGCTTCCCTAGGATAAGGATAACCAACAAACATTTTGCCATAAAATCACTACTCATCTAGTTAAATTAGCAAATCAACAATACGGAAACAACTCATATTAATTCCTTCTGTAGACTTATTTATATGGCTAACTTGTCATCCTATAGATATTATTAAACTACCCCTAAAATCTGTAGTATCTTCCACTTTCACCTATTTATATATAAACTGCATCTCTCTGGAAATATCCTTAGCAGTTTATGAGCCATTGTTGAATCACAAAATTGGTTAATGATTCTGGGAGGGTCTTGCCAAAAGATACTTAATACTCTTCTCATCCAACCTGACAAAGTCAATCCTCAGAGAAGTTGAGATTGTAAGTGTATGCTAATGTTAGTGATTGTGTATTTTTATTCCTATTTTAAATTCTCCAAAAATACCATTACCCTATATGACATCAGAACCAAGGACAAGGTCCTTGAAAGAGATTCTCCCGTTATTTCTTGTCTCCTGGTTTTGATAGCCTGGTGGTTATATAATTTTTGTAATATTCTGAGATGCACAATGCATCAAACTTTTTGACTGCCAGAGGAGCATCAGAGACAGATGGGATATGTAATGAGAGTGAAGCTGTTGAGACAGATCTTGCTGAAAGATGGCTGGTAGGGATGGTGAACTTTCAACAGCATTATTTGAACTCTACAGAGAATGCCATGAACTGAGAATTGGGGGATCTGCAAAAGAATCCTTAAGGATGGTACATCTGCTCATCCAAAACACTGGCCTGCCAGTGTCCCATATAGCTGAGCCTCTGTCAAGTAGTTTAGAAGCAAGTCCAGAGCCCTGCTGAGTAACTTGTCTCTCACATTTTTGATGCCTTACTTCGAGTTATTCATTATAGGCCTTTAGAACATTTGTATTACATTCACTAAATTAAATATAACAAACCCCGTCCCTGTGATGGACCTCTAGTCAGGCTCCAGTCAGACTGGAACCTGAGGAGTCAAATTGAATATGGCAGGCATTCTGGCTGCCTGGGAACTCATAGATGTGCTGTGAAAACCAAAGAAGGAAGAAGGGAAGGATAAAGAAGAGAAAGGACATATGTAAGCAGAAGGAAGGGAGATAGGGTGGGAAATAGAAGGGAGAGTAGGGAAGAGAGGGAGGGAAATTGGCAGGGGCATTAGACCTATGAAATGGGGAGGGAAAGAGGGACAGGTTAAGGCTGCAAAATAGAAAAGAAAGAAGGAAAGCAGACAAATGGCAAAAATCAGAAAAGTAAAGTATTTTTTAAAAAAAGGAAAAAGGGAAGAAATAAGGAAGGAGAAGGGAAAAGAAAAGGAGAGACAGAAAATGGAGAGGAAAAATGGAAAGTTTCAGTCTGTGTAAGGCATCACAGCTAGAGTTCTATATACTTTCACAGCTAGCTACAGGAACAGAAGAGAGATCAGGAGTTATCCCCTGTCCCTCTGACATGCATCTGTAGACTGATCAGAAAAAGACACCTGTAACTCCTTGGGATTTTGAAAGAGGAAAAAAAATGCCTATGTAATGATAACATACTTGGCAAAAAAAAAAAGTCTTTAATCTTTGTTTCCTCTAAGTGTACACCCATGTTCCCAAGCAGGATATTTCCACCATCCAGGTTCTTCCTTGGGATGGCTGTGGCTGATGACAGAATCCAGTGTTAGTTACCCAGGACTTTAAAAGCTCTGGACACTATGTAGGTAATGTCTGACCAGAGCTTTCCATGCTTTGGCCACTACTTAGGTTATGTCTAAGGAACATAGAAGGAGTTGATCTGGGTTTGCAAAAGACTGAGACAGAGAAAAGAAGTGAAATACTCACCACCATAATAATAGCTCATGACCAAGGATTACTCTTCTTACTACAATGTTTCCCCTTGATTCTGTCATCCAATGCATGAACCCATTCATCCCTGGTCAATTTTCCCCAGTGTTGTAACAACCAACTTACTTTCTCTTGCCATGTTTTATGCTAAGATCTTACTAGCAGTAAGTTGAGGTCATTATTGTATTAACTTGTAACTTGCTTAGGAAAGACAAGTCTAGTAATAATACCAGGAAACAAAATATTCTTGAGCCACAACTTGCTAATCAGTATAATGTTCATTATTTTGCAATTTTTATTGCACTTACGTTTATAAACCAATTGTCTTTTTTCTCCTTTCCTCATTTCCCAGGTGATTGTAGTGGGTAATGTCTGTGCCCCACCCACATCCCCTTTATTGGGTTAATGCACCATCCCCCAGTTACTGTGTGTATTGGATTTCAGATGCCCCTTCTCCAAATCTTTAAAACAAGTATTGTGCTTAGTCAGATGGAACCACCTCCCTTGGGAGATGGTCCACCTCTCCCCACATGAGATCACTCTCTGATTAACTGTCCTGGGAGTACAAAAGGCTGGATCCCTTGCCTCAAGGTTGGCCAACTCGGTCGTATGATTCACATTCCAGAGCTCCCAGCAGGATTCAGCAAAGCTAAGCTTATCTTGAAATAATATTTTTGTTCAGCTTTTTCTTTATTCCCCTTCTCTGAAGTGTACTTTCCCTCAATAAACTACTTATATAAGGCTTCCCATGTCAGGCTCTGCCTCGAGGAATGTGAACTAAAACAGTGAGATTACCCTCAACAAAATTGCACACCTAGGGGCCTGGGATTCTGGAAAAAAAGGCAACATCATCATGCTAACAGCATCTATCTGCTAAACCATTTGCATGTCTGTGAAATGAGATTTTATGAATTGCTGCTGCCTCTATATTCTTTGAACCAAAATATTTCATTTGGGAACTTTGTGCACACCACATAAGGGTTAATATATCTGGATGCTTATTTGCATACTGTTAGATAAAATATTTTCAAAGAATACTTGTATGAGGTTTCCCTTTACTCACTTTACAAAATATTATATTCATGGTGCAATGATATAAATGTATAACCTCTGGGTTGAGTAGAAAAGCAAAGCACCCCAAATTACTTAATATAACCCTTGTGGTGATAACTAAGTGCTTTCTTCAGCATTTTGCCATTTACTGACTACACTTATTTCTGCTTCAATGAGAAGCTGTCAAGTACTCCAAGAATATCACAAATATACTCTACCCTACTGACTATACTTTGCCATAAATTAATTACTCCAAGTGCATAATGTTTATTTCTGCCTCAGGTAGTCTGTACTGGTATGTCTTATTAGCATTCATTGAAGAAAATAAAAATAAAGAATATAGTTGAGATGAAAAAAAACATTTATGTCTTCACATCTCCAATGATGAGGCTTAAAACTAATTTTCTACTTTATTTCTCAGCTCAGTTTGTGTCATAGGCAGCCACTTCAAATCTTTAAGTTGGTTGTACAAGACGAATGCAACTCAGATATTCAAGATGCCTCACCCATTAAATGCCCACAAAGTAAAACTCAGCAGATGGTTGATGAGTTTGAACACAGTTTTCAGACACTTCTATAGGCCAACACTCTAGATTATATGTCATCGAGAGCAATAGACATGTCTGGTTTTTCTTACCTGATTCATTTTCGTGTACCCAACAAAACATCCCATAGTGACTTACAAATAACAAAGTATCATTAAATGTCTGTTGAATGGCTGAATGAACTTGAAGCCAAAATATTGAGAGGAAAAAATCATTGTTTGGTTTCTGGACAACAGATTTTGCTACTAGTACTATAACAGGCTCAAAAAATGTTAGGCATGCATATGGTCTTTGTTTATCTTTTCTAAAGTAGTACAGGTTCTGAAACCCTCCTTTCAAATTTACAATACTGTAACTAAATGCTTGGCCTCACTGATAAAATATTTGGGTATTTTCAATGGTGGGATCAGGTGTGACTTAATCACTTAGGGGTGTGGTTCTATTTGAAACTCTTCCGTAAACCATGTTTCCATGAAAACTAACTTGAATAAGCCAAATAAAACTTGATCTTCCTGTGCAAAGTCATTTAAAGCATGTTGTGGCACTTTGCCCATTAAGGTGTGACTCCCGTGCAACAACAATGGCATCAGCTGGAGGTTAGCAGACAAACAAAACCTCAGGCCCAGCCCCAGACTTCCATGTCACTGGCTAATTCATATGTGCTAAAGGTTAGAGGGCACTCCTATAGGAGGGCTTTTGGAAAGCTGTTCACCGGCTTAGGTTGCCTTCTCCACTTTTGGGTTCTCTCACTCCCAGAAGCCAGAACTGAAGCCGGTTGTCACACCCCTGTCTTCAGACTGCCAGAATGTGTTTTACCTTTGCATGCAGAATCAGGAAGTACCTAAGAATACATATTCCCTATGTCACAGTCCTTGACCAGTGACTGGTAGGTGAGACTACAAACAATCCAGAGTCTTACTTAGTTCCTGATCAGATAACTGTGTTTTCATAGCTAGTCCATGGGATTGAGCCAAAGGAAAACTGCACGAGGCCTTACTTGATATTCCATTCCTATTCAGCCTTCCATTACTGGTCCTATTTTATCATTCTGCTGCTATCCTCTCATTCCTGGAATAATTCCAAATAAATCACTTTCTGACAAAACTCACTTATGGGTCTGCTTCTAGTGATCATAAACAGTTTTCTTAGGAAAAAAAATGTCTGATTTTTAGTTTTTGTCAGTCGCCATGGTATAAATGCTCCCAGCATTACAGATTTAGAGGTATAAATATGAGATCTTGGAATTAAGAAGACATGCTCAAATCTGCTCTCACAAGCCAGTATGAACTGGTTCTAGCATACCACTGCATATATTCATAGCCCTCCTCATTTAAAACCAATAATTCTTTACCAAGTGTTTGTGAAGAGCTATAATATAATTCTGTAGAATTATATTATAGACCACAAAGCAAAACTTTCTAAATACGCATCTGTCTAAAGAATCACAAAGCACGAAGATGCTCCAATTCACTGGTTCAACAAATATTTATCGAGCAATCCCTATGTGCTCACCATTGTTGCAGGGGCAGAAGTAAAATTGCATGACCCCAGTCTATGAGAAGTTAACAACCTGGTAAGGTAAACAACAACAAAAAAAATCAATAGTTTCAAGTTGTGATAAATTCTATGCCTGAAACAAAGATGGAGTCAAGACAGAGTTCTGACTCAGTTTGGGGAAACTCACTTGAGACAGATTGGCCAAATAAAGGTCTGAGACTTATCACAGAAGAAAGAGATGGCTTGGAAAGAATGGAGGGAAAAACATGCCAAGCAGTGCTAATAGCATGGGCAAATGTCTGGAGACAGAAAAGAGCCTGAAATGTTTGAAAAACTGACCAAAAAAATGCTATCAGAGCAGATTATGGGGGAGGAAATGAAAATGAAATTGTCTTTAATATCCGTATCTTGCTGAGCCTAACAGGCCATGGTTAGGGATGTGGGTTTTATCCTAAACACAAAGAACAGCCATTAAGAGAGTTTTGAGCACATAGGGAAACAAATGATATGAGTTAGGTTTAAGATGATTCTGAATGTGTGCCAAGTAGATAGATAAGAGTACAAGCTGGGGAGGAAGGCATGGCCCCAGAGAAAGATAATAATGTCTTTGATTAGGTAGTGGCAGTATGAATTTGAAGAGTGAATGAGTCCAGAACATATTTTGGAAATAGAGCTGAAAGGACTGGCTAATGGATTGGGTGTAGCCATTGAAGAAAAGAAAGTGTGTCAAAAGCAACTCTGGATTGATGGTTTGAACAACAGGGAGCATGCAAGGTTTACTTTTTCTTTCTTTTCCTAAAAGAACCAGTTCATTTGTCTGTTTGGGTCATTTTTTGCCACATCTATACTTTTTATTTTTCTTTTCAACTAAAGATTGCAAACATATCTTTTTAAAATTTCCATTACTTCAATTCTCAAAGTTTCACTCAGTTTTCCATCCATACACCTATTAACAGAGTCTCACAGACAGAACTGAGCATAGTCAACAGAGAAATCTTAACAAATACCCAGGAAAAGAAGGATTAACTGTAAATACTCCCATGTTACTATTTTACTGTTACTATATTTGTTTACTTAAAGGGATAGAAATTTTTCCAGTAAAGATCTGTATCTTTAATATGTATCAAACTTTAATATGTATCAGTATCACCTAGAAAGTCTGTTAAAATACATTTTGCTGGGCCCCACCTCCATAGTTTCTGATTAAGAAGTCTGAAGTAGAGCTCAAGAATATGTCTTTCTCAGCCTAAATGCCCACCAGTAGAGTGGATTAAAAATCTGTGATGCATTTACACAATGGAATACTACACAGCAGTAAAAAAGAAGAAACTTAGATTTTGCAACAGCATGGATAGACCTAGAGAATATTATGCTAAGTAAGTTAATCAAGTCAATGAAAGACAAATACCACATGATCTCATTTATATGTGGAATCTAATGAACACAATAAACCCATGAACAAAATAGTAACAGAAGCTTAGATATATAAAACAAACTGACAGCTGCTGGAGGGTAGTGGGGAGACAGGAGGAAAGATGGTGAAAGGATTAACCAAAGAACATTTATGTATGACCCCCGGACATGGAAAACAATATGGGGATTGACTCAGGGATGGGAGAGGGTGGAGATGAGTAGAGGTGGGGAGAGGGAGAAAAAGCAGGGACAACTGTAATAGCATAAAAAAATTTTTAAAATAATTTGTGTTTTTAGGAAGTTCCCAGATGATACAGATAGTGACGGTCCAGTGTGCCCTCGCTTTGAGAACCATTGAGATCTACTATCAAAGTTGTGTTCAGGAATGCCCAAAATGCACAAAGAGGGAGATGGCACCATTGATGTATTATTTTTAAGATGGTTTAACTCCCAACACCATTTCATCCTCTAGGTCTCAGGTAGTGAATTCCTCAGTCAGACGGTTAGCCCAAGTGTCCACCTGCCACTGCATGTAAAACAAGAATGTCAGACCTTCCGAGAAGCAGAACACTCTGGGCACAGTGCTGACTTCTCATTACAAGAAATGAAAACAGATGAGTTCATCAGAAGTCCCTTTATCTCCTCGGAGGCTCATCATTCCTATTTCACCAGCTCAGACAAGCAGTTAATCTGCTGGAAAGACAGAAAATGACCTGGCGGTAACAATCTATTCATGCCAGAAGGGACCTTACATTACAAAGAGGATGCTCATATATTATAATTAAAGACATCTAATTTTTTCATCAGGTATTTATATTTTAATGATGCATTTAGTCAGCCTGCTGGCCTTTCACTTCTAAATGGGGAAGAACCACAATAAAATCATATAACTATACACCAAATAATAGTTTGTGAGGCCTTCCATGGTTAATATATTTTTTAACCTTAGAATAATCTGGTAAATATATTACCAGATAATATATTACCAGATAATAAATATATTACCAGATTACTCTATATAAATATGAAAGTTGTTCTCTCCATTTTTCAGATAAAGAAAATGAAGCTCACAGAGATCAAAGATTTTTGTGAGTTCGCATAGCAAGGTAGTGGTTTAACTGAGACAAATTCAAGTCTTCTAACTTCTCATGCAATGATCTGAATCCATGAGCAATTAGACTTTATGATTCCATGCCTCCATGAGTCCGTGGAATTGACTTCCACCTCGTGATTTCATGAACTGATGGAGAAATGCCCCAGTCTAGAAGGTTGGGGTCCACACAGTCACTAAACTGAACTCAGCCTCTGAAACACTTTATTGCAAAGTCCATGAGAAGCCAGTGGTTCTGAGTTTCTGCTCACCAGCCTTCTTCATACGTTTGTTCTGACCAACTAAACCCATTGAGACTTTTAGCCCATTTGCTTTGCCTACTGGGTATTGTTCTCTTTTAACACAATGGCAAATCCTGAACAAAGGTCACAACAAATTAGGTTAAGCCTATGAAATTGCCAAATTTTGACTATTTTTAACCTACAATTTCATATGATTCAGTCATAAATAAACAGCAATTGTATCAATACTTCCCATTAATAATGATATTCTGAAAAAGAAAATGGCCTTGGGGACAGAAACTATGGGTTCAAATCAGACTCCACACATAACACTTAATGTCTGTAGGTCTCAGCTGTTGACTCAGGGAGACAGAAATGATTACAGTAATGCCTACATCATAGCATATTTGAGAGGGCGGTGTGAGATTGTTTCATTCAACTAAGATTTATGAAATAGCTATCTTGTTCCAGGTGCTCTGCTAAGTGCTGAAAACACAGAAATGAACAAGACAGAGTCTATGCCCACAGGGAGCAGTTTAGTAAAAGAAAAATGAGTAAATCAACTGTTGCAAAATAGCTCAGGAGGTCACAACAAATGGGCAATGGAAACAGAAAAGATGGTAGTTAACTCTGTCTCAGGTCAGGCCAGGACTTGGAAGATTAAGAGGTGCCAAGCAGGAAGACTTTATAGATCAGTAGTACCTAAAATTGCCTGGGAAACTTAAAAATGCCAGTTCCCCTTCTATAATGTGTTTGGATAGGTGGAGAGGGGTAGGGCCCAGGCTCACTAGCAGGCTAACAAGTTTTGCAAATTGAAAAGGCTGCACTATTTCGAGACATTATTGTTTTATACATATAAAATGCAAAGGAACAAGAAAGTATGGCTTTGTTCCTATGGAAGTATTTATAGGTGAAAATATTGACTGAAATTGACTTAAGTGTGTAATGAAAAAAAATATTTAAAATAGCCACACTACCACATTTTTGTATTCATGGCCAACAATAATCACTTCTCAAACAAAGCCACTAAATTAACAACTATTCCATCTTTTAGGGAGAAAAAAATACCAACCATATCTCCCTGGTATATATTAGCCGAGGTTTGGTTTATTGCTATGCTGCAACACCACTAGTAATTAGAGTGGATACTGGTCCAGGTCTATGGGAGAAACTCTTGGAGTGAGGTCACAGTGTACAATGCTCTGAGCTGGGAATGTCGCCTATGCAAGTGCTCATAGTTAGGAGAATATGTAGACATCCACAGGCCACCAAGCTTTCCTTCCTAGTCATCGCCTGGGGCTAGGGCAACCCTAATTCTCCCTTAGATTAGCATGTAATGACTTGGCAGATCACAAGATCATAGGAGGAACTACCAGGGAGGGATCTAGAAGGATAAAGCCAAATCTAGAAGGACCAGGTTCTTGAAGGATGGGTTCTCTGCCTCCTTTGTTTCTCTTCCTCCTTATGGAAATCCCATTTGCCAGGAGTAGTGGATGCTTCTTTATTATACATTTATTCACTCAATATGGTGGGAAACACTGACTTTCCTTTGGAGAACTAACTCTCTGTTATAACCATTCTTTACAATTTGGGTGGAACTGACTCCAAGTCTAGCTACAGGGAAAGACCCATGATCCCAGCCAGGCCACTTACCACATTTTACCTCCTTTAACCACACAAGCATCCAGAAAATGTCAAACAATGTGTGATGGTCCCTTTACAGACTCAATGCCGAGGACTGCTGGACTAATTGGGAATGACACATGCCACTGCCTATTGAGGTAACTGGTCATCTATAAACCTGGGACTCCTGGGTGCCTGAGACAAAAGCAAGACTGAGAAATGAAGATAGGCAGATTACATAATTTATGATATAATTATCGTGACATAATTTTCCTCTTGGGATCCACCTGTTCCTAAAGCCGATTATCCCTGCACCCTCCCATTACATGTCAAAACTCTCCTATTTCACTCTAGGTTATTTGATTTACATTTCAGTTGTTTATTACTGAGAGAGTTCTGACTAGCACATGAACTACTTCTATCCTGAAGAATGGAAAAATCCACTTAACAGATCCAAGAAGGCCATTCACGCAGGGCTGGAGTCATATGCAGCCATGATCAGCAAACACCTCCTGTAAATGGCCAGACTGTAACCATTTTTGGCTTTGTGGGCTTCACAGTCCCTATGGCAACTACTTAGCTCTGATCTTTGTAGTATAAAAGCAGCCATACACTACATGTAAATGAATGGGTGTGATTGCATTCAAAACAAATTTATTTACAAAAATGGGGGCAGACCAAATTTGCTGACCCTTGATGTATAGGCTTTATTCTAAAGAAAGATGACTATAGCACAAGTTTCAGATCAACTGGACTGAGCAGAAACTGACAATCCATGCTACAAGTACAATTCCACCTCCCCGCCCATGGCAGACATCATAAAGCAATCATGGGAGTGTAGTGGGGGTGGTCAATGTGCTGCAAAACTGTGTCCTCAGAGCATCTCACCCCTCTTGAGCTATTTCTCCTTTCACTTATAAAATTTCCAGTTCTAAGTGCCGTATAGAAGTATAATCCAAGGAGCAATTACTCATGAAGGTAGAGAGGGCAGGAGGAACTAAAATCCTAAAATGAAAAAAAAAAAAAAAACCAACTTGAGGTAATGGGAAGGTCTAACCAAGGCTGGATCCTAAGAGATTGAGAATATTCTCTCTCTCTCACTCTCTCTTCCTATTCATTTTTCTTCAAAACCTTCACAGGGTGATGAGGTATGTAAATGGAGGCTGGCATTTCAATATTTTTAATATTTTTATATTATTTTATAGGTGGAAATTTGAATTTACCTTGAAAGAAAAACTGTACCTTTATTTTGGGAGAATCATTCTGCTGTGGCTTTTAGTTGAGCAAAGATGAAGCAGAGTTTTGGAATGAAGAAAGTGAAGGCAAAGACAACCTGCACTTACCTGAAATAGCAATAGATTGTAAACATTTTTATTTCACTGAGTCAGCAGTTTATGGATGATACTTTCTCTAGGACACAGTCATTTCCTAATTCATGAACTGTCCCTAAAAATGAGTGTTTATTCTTATAAGATATATATGTTTCTGCTTATGCAAAATCATAGAAAAGGGGGAATGATAGAGGGAGTGTGTCAGCGAATCAGCCAGAGGAACTCCAAAAGGACCTGAATGGACAATGCCACAGCACCTCACTGCTGTGCTAAGGCCTTGTCCTATTGTGCTGCTGCTGGTGGTCATCACAAAGGGGCTCCTGAGGGAAAGCCAACCAAAACTTTGCTTAATTATTTTCCTGAAGTAAATGGATATTCCACCCACCAGACATCCTAAGAAAGAGTAAATGTGAGGCTAGACAGGGAGGACCCCAGAATTTGACCTGGACTTCAGATGGGTAGGAGACAGCTTAAGGGTACTCTGGTTTAGAGAGATGAGTGAGGTTTTGCAATATTATGACAGGCTGGGAGATTGTAAGGGGGATCTTGTACTAATTTTCTAGAAATTCTGTAACAAAGTACCACAAACAAAGTGGCTTAAAACAAATTTATTGTCTCACAGTTCTAAAGGCCAGAAATCCAAAATGAAGGTTTTGGCAGGGCCATACTCTAAAAACCTGCAGGGAAGAATCCTTCCTTGCCTCTTCTTATCTTCTGGTGATGGCAATCAATCCTTAGCATGCCTTGACTCATAGCTGCAGCATTTTAATCTCTGCCTTTGTCTTCACGTGGCATCCTCCCTGTGTGTCTGTCTTCATGTGGCATTCTCCCTGTATATTTGTCTTCACATGACACTCTCTTTTCTGTGTCTCTCTTATAAGGAAACTAATAATGTAATCATGTTGAATTAGGGAATCCATATCACACCTTTATCACCTCATCTTAACTGATCACGTATACAATACCCTATTTTGAAATAAGGTCACATTCTGAGGTACTAGCAGCTAAGACTTTTGATACATCTTTTAGGGGATACTTCAACTCAACGGATCCCCCAGAGGGAGACTTGGCCTATGAACCCTGAGAGCTGCTGCATCTGGTATACATTTCCAGTCTCTGTGCTTCAACTGTCTTCCACTATTTCAAAGCCTTCATTGTCCTATATTAGCTATCTCCATGGTGAGTTAAAGAAAGAAGCTGTGGAATGAAATTGTGTGATAACAATGATGGACCTAGAGGGTATTATGCTCAGTGAGATAAGTCAGACAGAGAAAGATAAATACCACATGATTTCACTTACATGTGGAATCTAAGAACAAAATAGACTAACAAAACAGAAACCAACTGATAGATGCAGAAAACAAACTGATGGTTGCCACATGGAAATGGGGTTGGGGAGCTAGATAAAAAAGGTGAAGGGATTAAGAAATAAAAACTGCCAGTTATAAAAACCATCATGAGGATGTAAAATGCAGCATATGGGATATAGTCAATAATATTGTAATAATGATGTATAATGGCCAGTGGGTACTACACTAATTGGGGTAATCACTTCCTGAGTTACAGAAATGTCTCACTACTATGCTGTACACCTAAAACTAATATAATATTAAATGCCAATTATAACTGAAAAAACATTTTTCTAGAAAAAGAACGAGGCTGTACCCAGGCCCAGGCATATGACAGAAGGAATCCCAAGCCTGAGCTGGCCCCTCCTGAGACAGTGAGATGCAACCAGCAGAAGAGGAGAGGGCAGCAATCTCAAGACAGACAGGTGGCAGGAGTAGCCAATGAGTTTGTGGTATATTTAAGCATTCTCTGCAGGTGTCCAGATACCTGAGGAATCAAATCTAATACAGGGCTTTTTACAATCTGACACAATGGGCGCACACTTCTTAATTCTGGTATTTATTAAAAAATTAGGTTTATTTTGTAATGGAGGCTGATGGGGTATGGGGCACTAGGGATAAACACTGATATTTATCTTTGTCAAACTTCTAGAAAGCAAGCAAACAAATAAGCATGTTTGGACAAATGGGACCTCACAATCTTTCCCCTTTTTCTCTTTTGCCCAACAACATGTTTCCAAATAGCACAACAGTTAATGAGAAAAAAGGCTTGAGAATCCAGTGTGGGATCCTGGCCCAGGGCATTTGGGAAGAAGCCAGAGAGACAATGACCATTTCCTAGGAAGGTAATGTGAGCCAAGGGTTAAGTGCATTCTACCCAAGTATTCAAATGACCCAACAGGAAGACAAAATTCAATGGCAATTAATGGCAATTTCTAAATGCCTTAATTACTTTGGTTTTTGGTTATTAGCTAATGAGTTGGAAACATGAGATAAGATGACAATATTAGCTCATGAGCAATCTGAATGATTCAATTAACATAACTAGGCAAGATGTTGTCTGGAACCCTGTTGTGATAAATAAAAATAACATCCCTTTGATAAAAATCCCAAGGAAAAATAAATGGCCTCTTATGCTTCCAAATTACACTAAGTAACTCACAGTGTCTACTTTTTAATTTCAGTTTTCCTTGTCCTGACTATAGTCTATAAAATAATAGAATTTAAGAGTAAACAAATCAAATGAACATATATCTTGGTTTTTGATTAGCCAGAAGTTTCCTCACTCCTACAGACCTGCACAAAGCCCAAGGGAAAAAAATGTAAATACAAAGAGCATTTTAATGGGTTTTTTCCATTGATTAAGTTAAATTCAGTATCTGAGGTGACTAGGCTCTGCCTGAAATGCCTGTTAGAAGTTGAAGGAAATCCCATCCCTGCTCACAGGAGTCCAGAGTCTACTCAGGCATATGGTGTATTTACAACCAACATAATATGTACAATAACAAAAGTACATACAAAGAAAAGAATGGCTGATGGGAGAGAGATGACCTGTATGGAATGGATGAACAAGGGTTGCAAAGAAGACTATACTCTGGACAGGCCTGAAATTTACACAGAAACAACTAAAAGAACAAAGTGGAGCTGAAGAAGGTTCCAGATGGAAGTGTCTGAATGAACAAGAGCACAGATAGTAAAATAATGAGGCACAGAGTAAAACAAAGTTCAGTTGTTTATGCGGCTGGAATGCAGAGTACAAGATGGAGGGGCTAGAATGGTTAGCAAGAAGGCAATGGGACCAATGAAAAGTTTTAAATAGGGAAATAGAGTAATAGTTATTTACTTTATTTACTATTTGTTTCTTTGTTTACTGTGAAGGAGGCTGTTGTCTGCCACTTGTTTAGTCAATGGGTTACAAGGAAATGTGTCTGAAGATGAGGTAATATGATCAAGTCCATGCAGACCAGCTACAACCTCCAGTCTCTGACTAGGGACAACATTCCTGCCTCACACCAGCCATTTCTTTTCTTTTTATATATAATTTCTTTTTTACTGTTGTTCAAGTACAGTTGTCTCCATTTTCCTGCCACCACTCTCCACCGCCCCACCCCTCCCCACCTCCCACCCTCAATCCTACCCCACTTTGGCTTTGTCCATGGGTCCTTTGTACATGTTCCTTGATGACCCCTCCCTTTCTTTCCCTTGTTATACCCCTCTCCCCTCCCCTCCCCTCTGCTTACCATCAATTTATTTTTTATTTCAATGTCTCTGGCTATATTTTGCTTGCTTTTTTTTTTTGTTGGTTAGGTTCCACTTATAGGTGAGATCATATGGCATTTGTCTTTTACCACCTGGCTTATTTCTCTTAGCATAATGCTCTCCAGATCCATCCATGATGCTGCGAAGGGTAGGAGCTCCTTCTTTCTTTCTGCTGTGTACTATTCCATTGTGTAAATGTACCATAGTTTTTTGACCCATTCATTTACTGATGTGCACTTAGGCTCTTTCCAGCACTTGGCTATTGTAAATTGTGTTGCTATGAACACTGGGGTGCATAGGATTCTTTGAATTGGTGTTTCAGGGTTCTTAGGGTATAATCCCAGCAGTGGAGTTGCTGGGTCAAAAGGCAGTTCCATTTTTAATTTTCTGAGGAAATTCCATACTGTTTTTCACAGCGGCTGCACCCGTCTGCATTACCACCAACAATGTACTAGGGTCCCCTTTTCTCCACAACCTCGCCAGCATTTCTTGTTTGTTGCTTTGTTTATGATGGCCATTCTGACTGGTTGTGAAGTGGTATCTCACTGTGGTTTTAATTTGCATCTCTCTGATGGCTAGTGATGCTGAGCATCCTTTCATATGTTTCTGGGCCCTCTGTATGTCCTCCTTGGAGAAGTGCCTGTTCAGTTAGTTCCTTCGCCCATCTTTTAATTGGATTGTTTGTCTTCCTGGTGTGAAGTCATGTGAGTTGTTTATATATTTTGGAGATCAAACCCTAGTCCGAGGTATCATTGGCAGACAAATTTTCCATATTTTACCATACAGTTGGTTCCCTTTTCATTTTGCTAATGTTTTCTTTAGCCATGCAGAAGCTTTTTATTTTGATGAAATCCCATTTATTCTTTCCTTTATGTCCCTTACTCTAGGGTACATATCAGTGAAAATATTGCTGCGTGGAATATTTGAGATTTTCCTGCTTATGTTCTCCTCTTGGACTTTTATGGTCTTCAACTTATATTTAAATATTTTATTCATCTTGATTTTATTTTTGTGTATGGTATAAGTTGGTGATCAACTTTCATTTTTTTGCATGTAGCTCTTCAGATCTCCCAGCACCATTTGTTGAAGAGACTATTTTTTCCTCCATTCTATGCTTCTGTCTGTCCCCTTTGTCAAATATTAATTGACCATAGAGATGGGTTTATTTCTAGGTTCTCTATTTTGTTTCATTGGTCTATGTGTCTGTTCTTATGTCAGTACCAGATGGTTTTTATTATAGTAGCCTTGTAATATAGTTTGATATCGGATATTGTGATCCCTCCTACTTTGTTTTTCATTCTCAAAATTGCTGCACCTATTCTGGGTTGTTTATGGTTCCAAATAATTTTTTGAAATGTTTGTTCTATATCTGTGAAATATGTCAGTACTGCAAGATATGCTCAAGGGACTGCTAGAAGGAGAAGAAGAAGAAGAAGCAGAAGAAGAAGAGGGAGAAGAAGGGTGAGAACAATAGGAACACAGGTACAAAGGAGGGGAAAGGAATATGTGCCTATCAATAATAACCTAAATGTTAATGGATTAAATGCTCCAATCAAAAGACATAGGGTAGCTGAATGGATAAGAAAACATGGCCTGCACATATGCTGCCTACAAGAGACTGACCTCAGAACAAAAGATCTACACAGACTAAAAATGAAGGGTTGGAAAAAAATGTTCCAAGCAAACAGACAGGGAAAGAAAACTGGGGTAACAATACTTATATCAGACAAA
This sequence comes from Trachops cirrhosus, assembly GCA_028533065.1. Taxonomy (NCBI): domain Eukaryota; kingdom Metazoa; phylum Chordata; class Mammalia; order Chiroptera; family Phyllostomidae; genus Trachops; species Trachops cirrhosus. Next base: position 39,140,858 of record CM052544.1, on the reverse strand, counting down.
AGAGACTTCAAAACAAAATCCATAAAAAGAGACACTGAAGAACACTTCATAATACTCAAGGGAAGAATCTATCAAGAAAACATAAACATTGTAAACATATATGCACCCAACATGGCAGCACCCAAATACATAATGAAAATCTTGGAGGACTTCAAGAAAGATTTGGACTGTGACACATTTATACTAGGGTACTTTAACACCCTACTGTCAAAAATGGATAGATCTTCCAAACAAAATATCAACAAGGCATTGTTGCAGCATTGAGCAATGCCCTAGAACAAGTGGATTTAACTGATATACATAGAACCTTTCATCCCAAAGAAGCAAAATACACATTCTTTTCAAATGCACATGGAACATTTTCAAAGATGGACCACATAATAGGACAGAAAACATGCCTCAACAAATTCAAGAAAATTGAAATCACATCAAGTATTTTCTTGGACCACAAGGGCCTGAAACAAAAAGCTAACCTCGAGGAAAAAACTCAACAACAGTCAAATTCATGGAGATTGAATAGCATGCTATTAAACAATGAATAATGAGATCAGGGTTAATAATCAGATCACGAAAGAAATAAAAAAGTTTCTAGAAACAAATGAAAATAAACACACAACAGTCCAAAACTTATGGGACACAGCAAAGGCAGTACTGAAAGGGAAGTTCATAGCGATACAGGGCTACCTAAAAAAGATAGAAACATTTCAAATAAACAACCTAATTCTGCATCTACAAGAACTAGAGGAACAACAACAAACAAAGCCCAGAGTGAATAGAAGGAGGGAAATAACCAAGATTACAGCAGAATTCAATAACATAAAGACTAAAGGAACAATCCAAAGGATAAATAAATCCAGGACCTGATTCTTTGAAAAGAAACGAAATTGACAAGCCTTTAAGCAGACTCATCAGGAAAACAAGAGAGAGGACCCAAATAAACAAAATCAGAAATGAAAAAGGACTTCCAGGCAAGATGGAGGCATAGGTAGACACACTGTGCCTCCTCGCACAACCAAGATAGGGACAACAACAATATAGCAACAAAATAACAACCAGAACTGACAGAAAGTTGAAGTGTATGGAAGTCAGACACCCAAGGATTTAAAAATAGACACGTTCATCCAGACTGGTAGGAGGGGCGGAGTCGAGCCAGGTGAGGGACGTGGAGCGAGAGCTGAGAAACTGGGGCTGCGAGCAAGTCCGCAGCAAGCGGACCCTGGGCGCACAGTCTGCGGTGGCTGGTGGGCCCTGGCCAGAGGGTGGCGACCGACCATCAGACCCAGCAAGGCGGCCATTGTGAAGCAAGGTACTGCACGCAACTCAGGGTCCCAGCACCGGGAAATAGAGCTTTGGGTCACTGACTGAAAAGGAAGGTCCCATGGGGTGCACAGGCCCACCCACACCGGAATTAGTGCCAGAGGGGCCCAGTTGGCTTGCAGAGGGCAGCGGCAGGGTCTGAGGTCCTAGGGAGAGCAGAGCAAGCGCCATTGTTCCTTCTCGGACCCCGCCCCCACATACAGCATCACAACCCAGCAACTGGGGTGCCCCACCCTGGTGAAAACCTAAGGCCCCGCCCCTCACTACAGGAGCTCAACAAGACCAAAAAAAAAAAAAAAACAGCAAAAAGATGGCTCAAACAGAAGAAGAATTGAAAGCCCTAGAACCCATCCTTTTAAGCGACCAAGAGATAGCCAGCCTATCAGATGCACAGTTCAAAGCACTGGTGATTAGGATACTCACAGAATTGGTTGATTTTGGTCACAAATTAGATGAAAAAATGCAGGCTACAATAAGTTTAATGAAGAAAAATGCACAGGGAACCAATAGTGATGGATTGAAAGATGGTCTCACATCATTGGAGTGGACTAGATGAAGAAAAATATATACAACCAGAAAAGAATGAAGAAATAAGAATTCAAAAAAGTGAGGAAAGGCGTAGGAACCTCTGGGACATCTTGAAACGGTCCAACATCTGAATTATAGGGGTACCAGAAGGAGAAGAGGAAAAACAACAAGT
>CM052544.1:39128560-39138741 GCA_028533065.1 Trachops cirrhosus | reverse complement strand
AGGTAGAAAATAGATAGGGGGAGGGCAAGAATAGTATGGGAAATGTAGAAGCTAAAGAACTTATAACACATGGACATGAACTAAAGGGGAGAAATGTGGGTGGGAGAGGGTGTTCAGGGTGGAGGGGAATGAAGGGGGGATAATAGGACAACTGTAATAGCATAATCAATAAAATATATTTAAAAAATGAAAAAGGAAAAATTTCAACTGATACCATGGAAATACAAAGGATTGTAAGAAATTACTATAAACAACTATATGCCAAGAATTCTAAAGACCTGGGTGAAATAGACAAATTTCTAGAAAAATATAATCTCCAAAAACTGAATGAAGAAGAAGCAGAAAGCCTGAACAGACTGACAACAGCTGGTGAAATTGAAGCAGTAATCAAAAAACTCCCAGCACACAAAAGCCCTGTACTGGACAGTTTCTCAGGAGAATTCTACAAAACATTTAAGGAAAAGCTAACTTCTATCCTTCACAGACTATTTCAAAAAATCCAAGAAAAGGGAAGACTCCCAAACTCTTTTCATGAAGCCAACATGATCCTAATCCCCAAACCAGATAAAGACACAACAAAGAAAGAAAACATAGGCCAATATCACTGATGAACATAGATGATAAAATCCTCAACAAAATATTGGCAAACCACATCCAGCAATACATTAAAAAGATCATACCTCATTACCAATTCATCCCAGGGATGTAAGGATGGTACAATATTTGAACATCAATAAATGTAATACATCACATAGACAAAAGCAAAGACAAAAATCATATGATTGTATCAATAGATGTGGGAAAACCATTTGATAAGGTACAGCACCCATTTTTGATAAAAACACTCAACAAAGTGGGAGCATACCTAAACATAATAAATGCCATATACGAGAAACCTACAGCCAACATCATACTCAATGGATGAAAACTAAAAGCTTTCCCACTTAGATCAGGAACAAGACAAGGGTGTCTGCCTTCACCACTTCTATTCAACATAGTATTGGAAGTTCTAACCACAGCAATCAGACAAGAAAGTTAAATAAAAGGCATCCAAACTGGAAAGGAGGAAGTAAAACTGTCACTGTTTGCAGATGATATTATAGTGTACATAGAAAACCCTACAGGCTCCACCAAAATCTATTTCACCTGATAAGTGAATTTGGCCAAACAGTGGGATGCAAAGTCAATATTCAGAAATCAAAGGCATTTTTATACACCAACAATGAAATATCAGAAACACAAATCAGGAAAAAAATCCAATTTGCTATAGCAACAAGAAAAATAAAGTACCTAGGAATAGACTTAACCAAGGAGGTAAAAGACCTGTACTCAGAAAACTACACAGCACTGATGTAAGAAGTTAAAGAAGACAAAAAAAATAAATGGAAGCATATACCGTGTTCATGGATTGGAGGAATTAACATCATCAAAGTGTCTGTACTACCCAAAGCAATTTATAGATTCAAAAATTCCCTATCACCAGCCATTTCTGTAAGGGCAACCCAACAGCATGCATTTTATTGTTGGCGGTATGTTAGGAGAGGCAGCTAGATATCCAAAGGAGCTTGCAAGTGTAGGGACAAGTGAGATGACCCAGGGAGATTGGAGCCAGCTTATATTATTACCAAAGTCAACATTTACACACTGAGATTGGAAATGCTACAGGCAAGAGACAGAAGGTGTTATCATCTGTGCTTTCTGGCCTGCACCCGGCTGCTTCTTTGACATTTTCCTACTTCCATTCACACATAATGGAATAGGGGGAAAAGAGTTTGGGACTCAAGAATGCCAATACCTGAGTGTCTAACCTCTGTGTCTAAACCTAGAGAAGCATCACTAATTGGTTGTGGGAGTCCTTCCACTAATCCTCATATCCTTTTGACTAGTCCAGGCTGCCACCAAAAAACTGTTAGCATTGGCACAGGAAATGAAGCCTACTTGCCCTCTCTGTTTTATAACAACCTGGCAGAATGGTTTGTTAACATTGGCTTTATATGGACATAATGCCAATGGCATGCTGTATAAAGTGGTGGCATCCATATTTGATGGCAGGCCTTTAGAAGGTGAGGCTGAAAGTCAGTCCTGGCAGAATCTGTGCAAAATGAGAAGGTAAGAGTAGGAATAATCAAAGTATGGGTTTCCAGAAGTCATAGCTCAGAGTCAAAGGCACACTCTATTCCTTCTGCTTGGAATACTCTTCCATCCTGTCTTCTTTTGGTAAATATCTATTTATCCTGGAATTTCTTACTTATAAATTGCTTTCCCTGCTCTGAGCCTCATCTGTGAATTTAGTCACACGTTCTGTGGCATTGACAGCATTCTTGACTTTTTCTATTATGGCAGCTTTACCATCTATGGAAATCATGCGGGCATTGTATTTACCCACCAGGGATGTATTATGTCAGTCCACCTCAACCTTACAACTGACTAGCACAGCAGATGTCCCATGTCAATTTTTAAAATTGATCTGACATCAGATTACAGAGAACAATAGGATTCAACCACCCAACCAGAGACTAATTATGTAACCAAGCAACAACAGTCAGAAACAAAACTCTTTGAAACTATGCCTTCGGCAAAAAATCTTTCCTATTTTTCTGCTACAGCAGGGTCCTATTCTTTTTCCAAGATAGGACCGTCCAAAGTCTGACCTTAAAACCCCATTTCACCATCTCTGGCAGCACCTGATATTCTTGGAATGAATATAATCAATAAAAAACATGCTGATAGAATCAAGTTTGTTATTACACAAACCTGTATGTACTGTGTATATCTAATTGTTACCTGGATGTGAAATAGACAATCTAATTTGGAAGAAAAAGCACAATTGTAAGTCAGAAATGTAAGGGATTTTTTTTAAACAGGGAGGGATGGCTTATATTTTAATTGTGTACTCTTGGTTAAGTTACTTAGCCTCCTTGAGTTTCTGATGTATTCATTTATATACTACTTTTCAAACTTGTGGTGAGGGTAAAAGAGGTCTTTTGTAAAAGCTGACACAATGTTTGACCCATAAAAGGTACTAAAAACTAAAATTACTTGTACTCATTTTAAAAATTATTAATTGAGCCCTGGCTGGTGTGGCTCAGTGGATTTAGTAGCAGACCGTGAGCTAAAGGGTCACTGGTTCTACTCCCATTCAGGGCACATACCTGGGTTAAGGGCCAGGTCCTGAGTAGGGGATGATCGAGAGGCAACCACATGTTGATGTTTGCCCCTCTCCCTCTCTTCTCCTCTCTAAAAATAAATAAATAAAATATTTTTAAAAATTATTAGTTGAATAAAATGTATGTTCATATGCCATCTCTTTCAGTCTTTATTTGATAAAGACTTTATCTCCATTTGATAGGTGATACAGTTAAGCCTCACAGAAATTTCCTGACTTGCCCAAAGAAATCCAAAGAGTGAGGAGCAAACCAGGATTCCAGCCCACAATGGTCTGATTCTGTAGCCCTTGCAGCCCACTCTGTCCACCCCTGTGGCATACAACTGGGCCTGGTCATGTTATGCAGATGGTATACATATACCCCAAAATGATAAATAATTTTTGGCAAATTCTAGATAAAAACCCATATTCCCCAACTTCCCTTCAGATAATAGGCAAATATTGTAGTGTGGGGTTTCTCACAAAGTTTTTTTAAGGCAGTTCATTTAGTGGGGAATCATACCTTTCCCTCTTATCCTCCATTCTGCTGTCTGGAACATGGACATGATGGTTGGAGCTACAATGGCAATCTCATAACCATAAGACAATCTTGGGGATAAAAAGTCATACTAAAGGAGGAAGAGAAAGAGAGGACAGGCCTGGGTCATGAATAAATGTGGAGCTACCATACCAGCTGTGGACAGCAAACCACCAGTCAGTCATCTTTTATATGGAAAAAAACTCCTTTCTTAGTTAAACAGCTGCTATTTGAGTTTCTTTCATATGCAGCTGAATTTAATCTTAACTAATATGGGCTTCCACTATATTTTTCATTTTTATATTTCTCCGACTCAGAGATAATGTAGTGCAGAGAATCCAATCGTATTTTAAAATTTATAATGCATTACCGAACAGGCAAGTTGCCTACATGAATATCTAAGGAATACCAAAATGACAGCAGAACCCACTACTGCTTCTGGCTCAGGAAATTGTAAAAATGAGGGGGAAAGCACATATTCATTATTCTGCTTTGGAGTGCTCCAAACATTCATCATTTCTCCCAAGGGGAAGACTCTCAAAGACTGAATTTTCTGGAATAAAATCTCATATTTCTCTTCTCAGAGATCATCCTACTAGTTGGTTTACAAAAGTAGGCTATTGATCATCATGTTCTTACAACAATATCATTCAAGAAGGTCCTAGAGTACTAAAGGTGACAGAGACAGCAACATAAACAGCAAAGACCACAGCAGGAGGGGTCACATATTGGGTACTTACACCATGTTAGGCAGTGTTCTAAATTATTTATATCTCTTAATTCTCAAAACATCCATGTGACTGTTGATTTCTCTTACAAATCAGAAACTAACATACAGAGAAATTCTGACTTAGATACAGGGAAAAAATGATTTCAAACAAATGAGGCAGCAATTCATTTCAAACCCATCAAATGTTTGCAATTGTAGAAACAAAATACTATGAGTGTCCTCTTTCAGAAAAATGGAAGGGAAAATATGAAATCAGAAATATGAGTCTTTGTTTGATAAGGTAATTGACTTTTTAAAATTTTATAATTTTTTATTGTTCTTCAAGTATATTTGTCTCCATTTTCCTGCCACCACTTTCCCCCACCCCACCCCTTCCCACCTCCCACCCTCAATCCTACCCCACTTTGGCTTTGTCCATGGGTCCTTTGTACATGTTCCTTGATGACCCCTCCCTTTCGTTCCCTTGTTATAGCCCTTCCTCCTCCCCTCCCCTCTGGTTACCGTCAATTTATTTTTTATTTCAATGTCTCTGGCTATATTTTGCTTGCTTTTTTTTTTGTTGGTTAGGTTCCACTTATAGGTGAGATCATATGGCATTTGTCTTTTACCACCTGGCTTATTTCTCTTAGCATAATGCTCTCCAGATCCATCCATGCTGTTGCAAAGGGTATGAGTTCCTTCTTTCTTTCAGCTGCATAGAATTCCATTGTGTAAATGTACCATAGTTTTTTGATCCATTCATTTACTGATGGGCACCTAGGTTGCTTCCAGCACTTGGCTACTGTAAATTGTGTTGCTATGAATATTGGGGTGCATAGGATTCTTTGAATTGGTGTTTCAGGGTTCTTAGGGTATAATCCCAGCAGTGGAGTTGCTGGGTCAAAAGGCAGTTCCATTTTTAATTTTCTGAGGAAATTCCATACTGTTTTTCACAGTGGCTGCACCCGTCTGCATTACCACCAACAATGTACTAGGGTCCCCTTTTCTTCACAACCTCGCCAGCATTTCTTGTTTGTTGATTTGTTTATGATGGCCATTCTGACTGGTTGTGAAGTGGTATCTCACTGTGGTTTTAATTTGCATCTCTCTGATGGCTAGTGATGCTGAGCATCCTTTCATATGTTTCTGGGCCCTCTGTATGTCCTCCTTGGAGAAGTGCCTGTTCAGTTAGTTCCTTTGCCCATCTTTTAATTGGATTGTTTGTCTTCCTGGTGTGGAGTCATATGAGTTGTTTATATATTTTGGAGATCAAACCCTAGTCCGAGGTATCATTGGCAGACAAATTTTCCATATTTTACCATACAGTTGGTTCCCTTTTCATTTTGCTAATGTTTTCTTTAACCACAGATAAGTTTTTTAATTTGAGAAAGTCTCATTTTTTTATTATTTCCTTTATGTCCCTTGCTCTAAGGGACATATCACTGAAAATATTGCTGCATGGAATATCTGAGATTTTCCTGCCTATATTCTCCTCTAAGTCTTTCATGGTATCATGACTTATATTTAAGTATTTTATCCATCTTGAGTTTATTTGTTTATGGTGTAAGTTGGTGGTCAAGTTTCATTTTTTTGTTGGTAACTGTCCAGATCTCCCAACACCATTTGTTGAAGAGGCTAACATAATTGACTTTAATTAAAGAAAGTTATGAAGTATATCTCTACAATGTTAAAGCACTTTGTTTATCCTCGTTTTAAATGTCTTCCTTATACTGGAAGAAAAGCCACAAGATCTATAATTTTTAAAATAGCATACACAAACAGCCTTAGATGGTTGACAAACCAGCTAGGCAGTAAGGCCAAGAAAGTTTTCAACCTTAAAGGAACGAGTCCCTCAGGAGCATTTCTCTGCTCTTAAATGCAAAGAAATAAGAAATTAGTCTCAGATCATTTTACTGGAGAACCTGTTTGAGATGCACTTAAACATAAACCTACATGCTATTTAGACACCAAAGTATGTAAAATACATCCTTAGATAATTGTGGCAAAATGTAAAAAATGGCTAGTTTAAGTTAGAATAATAGTTATATCTTTCTAAAATTATTTCAGATGTAAGTGAATAACAATAAACTCACATGTAAAAATCATATTATTTCTTTAACATCTAGAACTAAGCCCATCTTTAAAAATACTATTAAAATAGAACCAGAGACATGGAAATAATGAACAAACTGACGGTGACCAGAGGGGAGGGGGGAAGGAGATAACAGGAAAAGAAGGGGAAGGGTCAAGTGAAAGAACATGTTTAAAGGACCTATGGACAAAGATAGAGAAGGGGAATTGAATGTGGGAGGTGGGGGTGGGTAGGGAAGAGAGAGTAATGGGGGGAAAATGGGGACAATTATAATTGAACAACATTAAAAAATTAAAAATTAAAAAATTAAACCAAAACTCCAAAACAGTTTTGAAGTGGCCTCTTTCATGTCTCTTTTTTCCTAATCCCAATAAACCTGGGTCAAATTTTTAAAAAATATTTCTGACATTTTGAACCTAAGTCATGTTGGAAAGTTTCTTTCTTACCCACACAATGGAATATGATGGTCTGTAGCCTCCTTTTAAATATGCCCTTCCTGAACAGTGATTTGTCCAGTAATTTCCATTCCTTGAAGACACTGGTGTAAATATATAAGACTAATAAATATAGGACTAATTTTCTGTAGACTGGAAAATGCCCTCTAAGTCTTGAGCTACATGAAATATAGACTTTTAGAAACATTTCCTGATTTTCATGGATCTTCACAAAATGTTTCAAATATGCTTTTTTTTTTTTTTTGGTTTTCACAGCTATCCCATAGAAAAAGAAAAGTAGGATGGGGATTACCCCGATTTTTTTTAGGGGGACACCAAGTCATTGAGAAGAGAGTGACAGATATAGTGATATGCAATAATATGGCCACTGAAAAGAAAATATCCTGACTTTCTGTTCTATGCCTATCCAACTATACCAGCATCCTTTTTGCCTCCTCCTGTTATAACCTGTGTAAGGCTGAAAGTCACACATGTCTCCAGACCTCTCACCCACCAACCAGGCCCAGTGCTTGCACATCTTTCCACAGAAGCCACACTGTTGAGTTCGTTTTGAATCTCCACAATGTGCCCAGAAAAAATGCATATGATGGTGGTCTGTGAGATGTTGTGAATATATTAGCCATCTTTACAGAATTATCAGGGATTGATTATGAGTTCACTTTAGTCCTTGCAGAAAAAAAGACTGACCAGGGAAGTCTACATTAATAAAAGTAGAGGGGAGAGCAGGAGAATGCCCAAGTTGAACTGCTTAAGAGAAGGTCATGTCAGATGATTAGAAGAAGGACAACATGGTATTGAGCCAGTAAGTGCAGAGATAAGGTGTGTGGCAACTAAAACAAATATGCAATCAAACCATCTCCTTTCCAGTATTGCCTAGGATTTGGCTTCAATAGTAATGGCAACACATATAAGTAATCACTAAATGCCAAGTACAGTTTATAGATTATCAAGTTTGTCATCATAACTATAAAATAAGTATTATTATCTTATTCTTACAGAAGCTCAGAAAGGCTAAGTGACTTGTTCAACATCATGCAAGAAGCAATAGTATGATTCAAAAGCAGGTCTAACTCCAACAGTATACAGCCTGCAACCAAACCCTTCATTTATGAATTTGTGCTTCATAAGCACTTCACCCTCCTTACTCTGCAGGATGGTTGTTATGGAAGAAAACAAGGCTTAAAGAATTTAAAGGTTGGCTTAATGTGATAGATCCAGTAAGTGAATAAAGTAATGCAGTGTAATCCTTGTGATTCCAACAGCCATTGCCTTTTCTCTATGATGTCCACTCATTTGCTTAACCAAAATTGCATGCCTTTGTGTTCATTGTGCTAGTAACTTGGCATGTAAAGATGAGTAAAATATGGTGCCTTTCCTTGAGTTTACCAATTTAGGAAAGCAACCAACAAATGTTGAGAAAAATAATTAGATTATAACAAGATAAATATATACAGACATATCCCATATTAGTGTGCTTTGCTTTATTGAGCTTCACAGATACTGTGTTTTTTTAACAAATTGAAGACAAAACCCACCACCAGGCAAAAGATTATGACTTGCTTTATTGCTTTATTGTGGTGGTCTGGAACCAAACCTGCAATATCTCTGTGGTATGCCTATAATGGAAAAGGATACAGAAGCTTGTAGGAGACTACAAGCTAAGACTATCTAAGACTATCCCATTTAGGGGACTTCCAGCCAAGACAGAGGTGCAGGTGGACACACTGTGCCTCCTCACACAACCAAAATAAGGACAACAAAAGTTTAGAAACAAAAACATAACCAGCACTGACAGAAAATTGAACTGTATGGAAGTCCGACAACCAAGGAGTTAAAGTAGACACATTCATCCAGACCCATAGGAGGCGTGGAATTGGGGAGCCAGGCGGAGAGGGGTGGAGGCAAAAAAAAGTGGTGGCTGGTGGATCCTGGATGCGCAAGGTAGCAGCTGGCAAACCCCAGGTGTGCAAGACGGCAGTGGATGGACCCAGCAAAGTGGCGGATTGTGGAGGAGCACTACGGGCAAGGCAGTGTCAGACCAGGCAGTCCCACATTCACAGGCAAATAAATGAGGTGAAACTGGGGAACAAGACAGACCAAGCAACCCAGGGTTCCAGCCCAGGGAAATAAAGCCTCAAAACACTGATTGAAAACACCTGTGAGGGTTGAGGTGCAGGAGGAACTCCCAGCCTCACAGGAGAGTCCGCTGGAGAGACCCACAGGGTCCTAGAGTGTACACAAACCGACCCACTTGGGAATCAGCACCAGAAGGGTCCAGTTTGTTGGGGAAAGTGGTGAAAGTGACTGAAATCTGGCAGAGAGCCAAGCAAGCACCATTGTTCCCTCCTGGACCCATACCGCACATACAGCATCACAACCCAGCAACTGAGTTGCCCGGCCCTGGTGAACACCTAAGGCTCTGCCCCACACTACATAACAGGAGCATCAAGACAAAAAAATGGCCCAAATAAAAGAACAGAGCAAAGCTTCAGAAAAAAACACAACTAAGCGATGAAGAGATAGCCAGCCTATTAGATGCACAGTTCAAAGCACTGGTGATCAGGATGCTTACAGAATTGGTTGAATCTGGTCGCAAATTAGATGAAAAAATGAAGGCTACCCTTCATTTCATTTTAATGAAATTCATTTACCCTTTATTTCATTTTAATTAGCAAAGTAAAGGAAAATGCACAGGGAACCAATAATGATGGATTGAAAGATGGTCTCACATCATTGGAGTGGACTAGATGAAGAAAAATATATACAACCAGAAAAGAATGAAGAAATAAGAATTCAAAAAAGTGAGGAAAGGCGTAGGAACCTCTGGGACATCTTGAAACGGTCCAACATCTGAATTATAGGGGTACCAGAAGGAGAAGAGGAAAAACAACAAGTGGAAAAGATATTTGAACAAATAATAAAGGAGAACTTCCCCAATCTGGCAAAGGAAATAGACTTCCAGGAAGTCCAGGAAGCTCAGAGAGTCCCAAAGAAGTTGGACCCAAGGAGGAACACACCAAGGCACATCATAATTACATTACCCAAGATCAAAATGAAGGAGAGAATCCTAGAAGCAGCAAGAGATAAGGGGATAGTAACCTACAAAGGAGTTCCCATCAGACTGTCAGCTGATTTCTCAAAAGAGACCTTACAGGCAAGAAGGGGTTGGAAAGAAGTATTCCAAGTCATGAAAGACAAGGACCTACATCCCAGATTGCTCTATCCAGCAAAGCTTTCATTTA
>CM052544.1:39111091-39128460 GCA_028533065.1 Trachops cirrhosus | reverse complement strand
CATAATTATTAACAACCACACCTGAAACAAAAACAAAAACAAAAACAAAATCAAACTAAGCAAACAACTAGAACAGGAACAGAACCACAGAAATGGAGATCACATGGAGGGTTAGCAACAGGGGAGTGGGAGGGAGAGAGAGGGGGAAAAGGTACAGAGAATAAGTAGCCTAGATGGTAGATAGAAAATAGACAGGGAGAGGGCAAGAATAGTATAGGAAATGTAGAAGCTAAAGAACTTATAAGTATGACACATGGACATGAACTAAAGGGGGGAATGAGGGTGGGAGAGGGTGTGCAGGGCAGAGGGGAATGAAGGGGGGAAATGAAACAACTATAATAGCATAATCAATGAAATATATTAAAAATATAAGATCCCATTTAAAAAGATCATGATTAAGCTAGGTCTTCATACCATAATACTCAGGGGTGTCGAACTCATTTTCACTGGGAGCCACATCAGCCTTGTGGTTGCCTTCAAAGGGCCAAAATAATTTTAGGACTGTATAAATGTAACTACTCCTTAACTGTTAAGGAGTTGAAATTACATTTGGCCCTTTAAAGGTAACCGTGAGGCTGATGTGGTCCCCTGTGAAAGTGAGTTTGACATCCCAGCCATACATCCTTTTAAAGTGTCTATCCAACGCATAATCTGTCCTTTCTCTGAGAACTGTCTGCTCCATTACCACTACCCACTAAGAAGTTCCTAGGGACAATATGGCCACTTTGTATCTCTACTGACCATATCTAATTAGACCACCAATGTGCACCTAAACCAAGCTGGGCCAATCATACTGTCTCTCTCCAGATTACTTGAACTGAAACATGTATAACCTAGGTTGAGGAGCTAAGTCACACCAATGGTGGTGTTCTACAGAGAAAGCTCCCCACCTTGTGGTGTTGAAATTCCAGAACCTGCTCAGAGACCTGCTCTTCCTGAGCAGTAATCTGTCCAGTAAGTTCCACCCCTTGCCTAAATTAGTGTAACATAGACTTCTCCCACTTGTGTCTGGTCAAGTTTCAGGTTAGTAACTGCTGAAAGGTGAATAAGGGCTACCCAGATAGTGCAAAGCTGTTATCAGAGTTTGAAAACTCTCAAATGCCACCTGAAGGTGGACTTTATTCTGGAGGTAATAGCAGGCCAGAGAAAGTTTGTATTTTTTTAATAAAGTGTTATAGCCCTTAAATGAGCATACTAGTAAGGGGCTAATGCCAATGGGAAGAAACAAGATAAAGAAACATTTACAGAAGCAGCTGGAAATTCATAAATAAATGTCAGAACATCCCCCCTCAAATTATTCAGGAGTGGAGCTATATGAAATGTGGCCTCTATTTACAGGACACATTACATCTGCATTTTTTCTGGGTGTCTGTGTTGAGTATAGTCCACTTGCATTTCTAAATCCTGTCTTTACCATTTTCCACCCTGCTCTGTGCCCTCAGAGGCTGGACAATGTGGGCCATGTCTTTAGGCTCCTCTGTCCTCTGGTTAGTTGGACTTGACCATCAGAGCACATCACTGGGAGACTAGAGGAAGAGAGAAGAGTATGTTCAGGGCATTTATTTCCTCAGATGCCTTTCTGCAGAGTATCTGTGAGCTTGAATCAAGGGCAACCATCTCTACATAGCTCTCATTTTCTCTCTATTTTTTTCTCTAAGTATTGGTAACCATTTTTTCCCATTTCCCCTTCAGATCTAGCCTATTTATATACACAGACTAATACCCAGTCTCACTTATTCCCTACACCTTGACCAGGGCTTTGTAAATTGTCCCTTTCTGTAATTCTCTTCAAATGACACAATGTGTGTACCATCTGATTCCTGCGAAGACCTCAGTCAAAACAGAGTCCCTCTGATACCTGGGATGTGAAGGCCTGGGTGTGAAAAATGAGTTCCTTTTGTAGCTCCCTACCTTGGGAAGCAGCCCAATGTAAAATGTCCTCCTTAAGGATTATCTGGAGAAGCTCTAGTGTTATTGCAGTCATAAATAAACACATTAACAGCCACAGGGAATGAAGAATTTCCCCAAGAAAACTATCTCTGCTAACCCGATGAAGAATACTTCACACCAAAATGAAAGGGGAGAAGCACATAAGTAATAATAAACAGAGCTACACACCACAGGCAAAGTCCAAACAACAAAGAGAAGCAGGCATACATGTCTACCCTGGGATGGGAAGTCAGGGCCAATTGGCTGGTAATTTGAACCCCATTGAAGAACCATCTGTGATTGTCTAGGCCGCCTGTAGGGCAGAGAACAGAAAATTGGGGCAAGGCAACTTAATTTAAACAAACTCTTGAGAATATGGTTTCAGACAGGCTTATCACAAAGTCCCTCCCAACAGTATGTGTTGTAGTTATTCTATTACATTTAAAGAGTCCTTGATACATCTGCTAATATAGGTATATCTTCACTGAAGCCTGACTCTAATTTATTTATGCATTGATGTCTTCATCCATTTATCCATTAAACAATGTCAGAGCATCTACAAAGTATAGGGCATGGGGTTGTGAATGGGAGATACAAAGAGAAACAAGAAACAGTCTGATTACAATGAGGTTGGGCAGACAAACACATGCAAACAGATAAATAAGTTAATGATTCTAGAACATTGTGATGAATGCAAAGGTAATGAGATGCACAAGATGAGGAGAGCACAGGGGAAGCAGACAGGGCCCAAATGCTGGGAGGCTTTAGGAATGGTCAGGGAAGGCTTCATGGAAGAGGTGACAATTGAGCTCAATTTCAATGGTGTATCTGATTTAAAAGGTGAAAGGCCATCCAAGTATATGGAATGAACCATAGGTGTCTTTAAGTAGAAACTTCCAAAAGAGCAGACAGCTCTTTTCACATCCTTCAAGGAAACTCTGAGTCTTAAGTGGTACCCAGGGGTTAATTCTCTTTCCAACTTGTTAGATTAGTCAACATGCTAGACAACTTCTACTAAGCTAAATGCAGCCTCATTCTCAATTAATTTGAGATATGGATGTGAATGTGTGTGTGTGTGTGTATATATATATATATATATGTGTGTGTGTGTGTGTGTGTGTGTGTGTGTAATTTTTTAAAATTAATGCCCTTGGAGTTTCATTTTACAAAAAGAAAAGGAAACAGCTTTGGGCCTTTCTACCTGGTTTGTGAATTTTCTAACTTCTCTTCAATCATACACCAACCTTGATGTAGATTCAAACAAGTCATACATCTTACTGTGAAGAAGTACTGGTATAATCATTTTGAAACAAACTTTCTCCAGATACACTTGTTAGAAGCCATTAAATTTTTAAACTGTCTTGTGAGGTAGAAAAATAAGCTAGTCAGAAAGGAAAAATACCATATGACTTTACTTACGAAATCTAATGAACAAAATAAACTAATAAACAAAATAGAAATAGACTCATAGATACAGAAAACAGATGGACAGATATTAGAACAGAGGGGCATTAGGAGCTGGGTAAAAGAAGTAAAGGGATTAAGCAAGAACAAAACAAAACCTCATAGACAGACAACAGTGTGGTGAGTACCAGAGGGAAAGAGGGGTATGGGAACATAGGAGAGGGTAAAGGAAGAATAAAAAGGTGATGGAAGGAAACTTGACTCAGAATAGTGAACACATAATACAATATACAGATGATATATTATAGAATTATATCCCTGAAACCTATATAATTTTACTAACCAATGCCACCCCAATAAATTCAATAATTTTTAATTATAAAAATAAAAGTGGTTAAAATGGATGTCAGTGTCTTCTACAAACAAGAAGGTCTTGTAATATAGAGAAAGGTGTTTTATGAGTAAATATAACCAACTTCATCTGCCTCCAGCTAAGTAAACAACATGAAGTCAGATGTGAAATGATGAAAAAACAATAGAGTTTGGAGGCTGTGTCTCAAAGAACTTTTAATGATGATACACACACGACTCCATGCCAGGAAAACAAACAACCCAATTAAAAGATGGGCAAAAAACGTGAACAGACACTTCTCCAAGGAAGACATACAGAGAACCCAAAGACATATGAAAGGATGCTCAGCATCACTAGCCATCAGAGAGATGCAAATTAAAACCACAGTGAGATACCACTTCACAACCAGTCAGAATGGCCATCATAAACAAAGCAACAAACAAGAAATGCTGGCAAGGTTGTGGAGAAAAAGGAACCCTAGAACATTGTTGGTGGGAATGCAGACAGCTGCAGCCACTGTGAAAAACAGTATGGAATTTCCTCAGAAAATTAAAAATGGAACTGCCTTTTGACCCAGCAACTCCACTGCTGGGATTATACCCTAAGAACCCTGAAACACCAATTCAAAAAATCCTATGCATCCCAATGTTCATAGCAGCACAATTTATAATAGCCAAGTGCTGAAAGCAACCTAGGTGCCCATCAGTAAATGAATGGATCAAAAAACTATGGTATGTTTACACAATGGAATGCTACACAGCAGGGAGAAAGGAGCTCCTACCCTTCACAGCAGCATGGATAGATCTGGAGGGCATTATGCTAAGCGAAATAAGCCAGGTGGTGAAAGACAAATGCCATATTACCTCACCTATAAGTGGAACCTAATCAACAAAACAAAAACCAAGCAAAACACAACCAAAGACATTGAAATAAAGAACAAACTGGCAATAACCAGAGAGGAGGTGGAAGTGGGTAATGGGGGAAAAAAGTGGAAGGATTGTCAAGGAATATGTATGAAGGACCCATGGACAAAGCCAAAGTGGGATAGGATTGAGGGTGAGAGGTGGGGATGGGTAGGGTGGGTAGGGGAAGGGTGGCAGGAAAATGGAGACAACTGCAGCTGAATAACAATTTAAAAAAAAAAAAGAAGGAAAAAGAACTAAAAAAACAAACAAAAAAGGAAGATGTTACAAATGTGTCCCATTTCTAGGCAATAAAGGATTCTGTCTTCATTCTTACTCCCAGCAGGACGTGATCTTCCATGAAAGGAGCTTTCAAACATCCCAATCCAAAATAAAGAAAACGAATCATATATCTACCACTGTCAAAGTGTGGAAACCCAGACTTAATTAAATAATGTATAAATAATAATTAACCAAGTTAATCACGTTTGTTAATGCAAATAATAGTTAATAAAGGAAAGATTGCTCTTCCAAGCACACTCGTTTATCGGGTGTGGCATATTGTGTGTGATGCTGTCTATAGAGCACACAGTGGAGAATGTAGGTCCAATGTTACAGGCTTTCATTACATGTTGATTAAGAAATCCCTCCACTGTTCATAGACAGACTCCCAAACTGGGTAATGTGACTACTAGAGGCAAAATGCTGGCACATACAGAAGGCACACAAAATAACATTTTAGAATTCTTACCCTCAGGGCTTCATTTTACAAAGAAAAGTTATTATAGAATGGTTCATACAGGGAAGTGGTTAAATAAAATATATGTGTATAATATAAAATGCTATTTCCACATTATGGAAAGAAGCAGACTTCTATGTTCTGAATTAGAAATGTCTCAAAAAAAAAAAAGCAAAGTTCTTGGAACAATTCATATGGTATAAGATTACTAATGGGGCTAAAAAAGATGTGTTTATTTGTTTATAAATGTATGCAAGGAGACAAAAGAACACGTATCAGGCACTCTTCTTAGTAATACCTTTAGTTGGGTTGAGAAACAGTAGTAGAATTTCATATACTGTACTGAATCACAAGAGTATGTTTTTGAATGTGTACTTAAATTACTGAGCATTAAATATTTCCATACATACAAAAGAAAATGTGTTTTAATGAAATGTCATTCTCTGTTGGTGTTGTGGCTGTTGCCCCATTTTCCTTAAATAGGGAGACAAGGACTCCCTATCTCCCTATTTACTAATGACTTCAGAAAACTTTCTACCTGAAGTTTTCCCTAAAACCCAGAGAAACTAAGTGACTTACCCAAGTGACTGTGTGCCTTCCTTCCCCTTCTGTTTTCACTCTTAATTATAAAACATACAATAAAGCATAGAAACAAGAGATTACCAAATATCCACAGGTCAAATGCAACCAATATTAACATTTCATTATATTTTTTTTCAAAATCATCTTTTGTTTTTAGTTAAAAATTACAAATAAAGCAACCCTGTCCTTCCCCATTCTTCCTGGCCCTCTTGATACACATACAGTTGTTGATTATCATTCCCCTGCATGTTTTTATATTTTTACTAATTATATGTACATTTATAAATAAGATAAAGCACTGAGTATCTCTTGATATGCTATTATGTACATAGATTATATCATAGTGTACCTATCCTTTTTGCCTCTACTGGGCTTTCTGGTTCATTTTACTCCATACATTGATTTAAATAATGCAATTAAATCAGCTTTACCCAGGCTATCTTGACACAGTCCTGAAAAGAAGGTACACAGGTAGATTAACAAAAATACAAGTGCTGTGACCAGAGCTGCAGTTGGAATTCCCAGCTCTCTATAGCAGTGATTAGCAAACTCTTTCTGCACAGGGCCAGATAGAGTAGTACCCCCCTATTCATGGTTTCACTTTCCATGGATTCAGTTACTGAAATCTTTGCTCTGAAAATATTAAATGGAACATTCCAGAAAGAAATAATTCATAAGTTTTAAATTGTGTATCATTCTGAGTGGTGTGGAATTCTCGGAACTTCCTGCTCCATCCCATTTGGTCCATGACTCATGTCTTTGTCCAGCGTATCCACACTGTGTGTGCTACCTGACTATTAGTCACTTAGCAGCCATCTTATTTA
The DNA here is from genome assembly GCA_028533065.1 of Trachops cirrhosus. Classification (NCBI taxonomy): domain Eukaryota; kingdom Metazoa; phylum Chordata; class Mammalia; order Chiroptera; family Phyllostomidae; genus Trachops; species Trachops cirrhosus. The sequence goes on along the minus strand of CM052544.1, from coordinate 39,121,728 downwards.
TCAGATTGACTGTTGTAGTATCACAGCATTTGTGTTCAAGTAACCCTCATTTCACTTTTCAAGAGTCCCAAAGCCATTCATATAGCTCTTTTTTAGAAGATTTTACTTATTTATTTTTAGAGAGGGGTAGGGAGGGAAAAAGAGAGAGACTGAAACATCAATGTGTGGTTGCCTTTTATGAGCCCCCCTATGCCTGCAACCCAGGCATGTGCCCTGACTGGGAACTGAACCAGTTGGCACTCAGTCCACTGAGCCACACCAGCCAGGGCCCTATAACTTTTATTACAGCATATGGTTGTAATTGTTTTATTGTATTATTAGTTGTTATTGTTAATCTCTTACTGTGCCTAATTTATAAATTAAACATTATTATAGGTATGTAGGTATAGAAAAAAACATACTGTAGTATATAGGTTCTTATATAGGTTTGTTATATAGGTTCTTATTATTTTTTGAAGGAAGGGAAGGTTTCACCCATCCACTGGGGTCTTGGAACATAGCCCCTGTGAGTAAGTGGGGACTACTGAAGGAGAAGTTTTCTGCTTCACAAGTCATATGGTCTCCATCGCAACTATTTACTCAACTCTCCTAGTGTAGAGTAAAAACAGCCATACATGTTGTATAAACGAATGGGTGCAGCTGTGTCCCAGTAAAATCTTATTTACAAAAACAGGTCATATCTCATTTTACCCCAAGGGCTATAGTCTGGCAACCTCTGTTCTATGGAAGTGAGGGAGTTAGAAGGCATTCTGCTGGCACAGCTCTCATTCTATAGAATCTTGGGGCCAATGTAAGGAGTCAGCTTACTCCCAGATGTGCCAAATGCATCTTTCTTAAAGAGGAAGGTAAACACTCACTAGTGATGATCACTCTTTGGTCAGAAATACCAGGGATGGTGCATCCCACATAAGACCTGGTACAGGTAGTTAGTGACCAGAGGGGAGAGGGGAGGGAATTCCAGGGGAGAAGGGAAGGGTTTACAGGAACAAATATAGAGGACACATGGACAAAACTAGGGGTGTTGGAAAGGGGAGGGAGGAGGGGAGGAATGGGTGGGTGGGCTGGAATGGGAATAAAGGATAGAACCTGTACTGAATAAACTAAAATTAAAAAAATTAAAAAAAAAAAAAAACCTGGTACTGGGGGCCAGGCAGAGCAGTGTATCTCCATGGCAGGAACACTAATCTCACAATTGGGAAACATGATTCCCACCAGTGTTACTACCATCTCTGTTGTCTATCTGGTCTCAGGTAAGGTGCTTCCATTTTCTGGGCCTCAGTGTCCCTCATACAAAGTGAGTTTTTTGGGATATATGATCTCTGAAGTTTCTTACAGCTCAAAAATTCTATGATATTTGGGATATTGTAAACTGATAATCTAGTACCCCGCCCCCCAAGTTTCTTTTTTGCCACAGTGTTCTCCAAGAACCTTCCAGAAGCATTACCAGGGGTGATGAATGATGGATTTAAATTCCACCAGCTCCCCTTCCCACCTACTAGTAAGCAGAGAAATGGCTAAAAGGCAGGAATCAGAGAGTGACCAGGGAAGAATTTAAACTGAAGCCAAAGAATCAGGGGTTAAAGGAATGAAGAGGAAAGGGGGTTCTCAGTGTCAAAAGAAAAGATTCACTCTGGGTGAGAAACCTGGCTTCAAATAGAAAGGCAGATGAAAATCATAAATGACAGCAAATTTGTTCCATAGTGTCCCAGAAGGGAGAAATGAATGCTATTACAAGAACTTGGGTTCAACTCAAGAAAAAAAATACTTTCTGAAAATTATAGATTTCTAAAAATGCAGCAGCTATTATAAGGGCATGTCACCCATAGACGTGTACAGGAAAGACTGGCTGGGCACTGGAGGTAGTTCAAGAAGGTTGAATAAGGAGTCAGGTGAGATTCCTGAGCTTAACCCTCCTTCTACCTGGGAGATTCTACAACTACGTCAATGTGGGCCACACTTTGGGTACTTAGTCCAGGGCCTGACTTCCTTCCTTCTGAAAAAGCTTACCACATTTTCAGAAATATCTAGTGATTTGAAATTATCTCAGACAACTAATTTTTCTGCAATATTTGTGCTGGTGCCCAATGCCTGGTACAATGGCAGGCACATAGTAGGTTCTGATTAAGTATTTGATGAGAAATGAAAGAAAGGATGGGAAGGCTGGAGGGTGAAAGTGAGGGAAGAAGGAGAAGGCAAAAAATTGGAAGTTATTTTGTAAAACATAAATGGAAATTGAACCTATACATTATTATAAAGGGAAATATTTAATGTGTTATGTGTCCCTAGATATACTTGAAGCTCTGGTTTCCCAATTTTTCTCTCTCAAACTATCTCCAGAGGATCACTGGATCAGCTGCCTGAACTGAGTGGTCTGATCTTGCTAGCCCAAGATCAAGTCCATTCACTCCAACACCCTGCAATGGAGTTGAAAGAATCAGATGTCAGGTAAGGTTTGGTTGGCCACAGCCTCAGTGTTCCCTGTTCTTAACTTGGCAACATCCCTCTTCATGCTCCAAAATGAGGTGGTCACTGGCATAAACACAATCATCTTCTCTCTGACAACAACAGGATGCTCTGGAAGTCACAACAGTTATATGAAGAGGATGCAGCTTGAGGCTCAGATCTGAGAGGCTGGGGCAGGTATGTAAGGGATTCTGGTCTACCATCAGTTTCAGTAAACTATGACTTTGGAAAGGAGAGCCATAGATGAGAAAGACAAATAGGGAAGTAAAAATCCCAACTTTTTTCCCACCCAGAGTATAAGGGGGATGTGTCTGTGTATTGGGTAAGTCAGCCAACATAAAGCAGTCGTTGACATTACTTCTTTTCCAAGCACATTTGGATACATGGCTTATTTGATCCTATCTACAGAGACACATTTCTATCTACAGACAAAAAGACCAGAAGGGCACTGGTATTTATTGAAAGCCTTCTGAGCTTGCTGTTTGTGCTAAAAAATGCAAGAATTCTCTCAATCCTTGCAGGACAAATATCATTCTCACTCAACAGATAAGAAAAACAACTCAATCTCAGAAAGACAATCATAAAAATCATAAAAATTCATAGGCTCCTAATTTCAGACTCCTAGCCAATGCCAATGGTGAATCTGGGCAGCACATTCAATTTATGTGGTCACATGTTTCTGAAGCCAGAAGACAATCTTCTTCCAGAACCACCTGGACCTGAGATGCCATCCCTCAAATTTGCAGGTTAGGTGCCTAAACTATGAAGCTCTGTGGTTTTGGAAATGAGAAAGGGACTATTATTAACAGTCTGTTTTCTACAGAGGAAGAAGACTAGCAATAAGTATCAGAATCCTGCCAAGTCTAAAGCCACTGCCTCCATGGAAACCTAACTACTACTTAACAGCACCAAATGATTAAATTAGACCCTCTGACACTACTTCTTAGGAATAAATGAGAGCTGGGTGCTTTGTTTTATCAGTCTTTTGTTTTATGTTCTAGTCTTGAATGAATGTGATCCAGAGACTTTCTTTGAGTCCTTTCAACCTTGAGAAAACCCTAAATATTCTCTTATAATACCAGCAATTTCTTATTATCCCATATAAAGGATATATGCTGCATTTATTGATCAACTTCTCCAAGTGCTAGGGTTATACTTGGCATTTGCTAGATAACTACATTAGGTTTGCAGTTAACAATCACACCCCAGGACCTAATTTAACTTCTCATTTCTCCCCAAAGAAATATTTTACCTTACCTTTTAGTTTAAGAGCAAGTTAGTGAATCTCCATGGCCATAAATGAGGTAAAGGGTAATTTGTGAGATTAAATCCCTGAGCTAAAAATTAAACAGTGAGAAAACTGGGCATTTTATGATTCTCAGTCCTTAAGGTTAACAGAGAGGCACAGTTTTAGATCTCAAAATTGCAGTCATAACTGAGGAAATGGATTTGGCTTGAAAGGGAGGATTCCCGATGAGGGCAGTGATGACATCAGACTGGATTTTTCAAAAGAAACTAGAAATGAGGAGGATTTTTTAAAAAGTGAGAGAAAGTGCCATGACTTATATACAACCCCCAGAATATACAGGTCATATCACTCCTTTCTCTGCCCTAGGCTCTTCATTTGAGGGGAGAGAATACCAGGTGGGGACAGCTGGCTCTTATATCAGGTCAAGTAGAAGCTGGCAACACACAATGGTGGTGAGAAAGCCCCAGCAAGCAGATTTGGATGCCCCATCCCCCACCTCCTGTCACTACCCCCCTGGTTACTCCACCCAGCCATGGAGGCCTCCTTGCTCTTTCTTGAACTTTGCAGGCACACTCCTGCCTCCACAAAGTTGTATTTGCTGTTCCCTCTGTCTGGAACACTCTCTCCACCCCACCCCCCCAGCTCATGGCCTGGCTCATCCCCTCACCGCCTTCAGACCTTTCCTCAAAGGCTCCCTACTAAGGGACAGTTTCATATATGGCCTTATTTCAAATAGCAACCCCCCCCCCACCACTCTACCTGGCCACCCTCCTTCCATGCTATTTCTCCTATAGCACTGATCACTTTCTAACATATCACATACTTACTCTTCATTCTCTGTCTCCCCATACTTCTCCCAAATATAAGCTCCATAGGAGTGGTGATTGTATCTATTTGTGTCACTGCCATGCCCCAGACAGTTGCCAGCACACAGTTGAAAAAAATGAAAGAAAGAAAACAAAGGTCCAACTCAGAACAAGAAAATGAGTACAAGAAATACCAGGCACAAGGGGAGAGATTAGTTGCAAAGATAAAGAGGGAGGGAGTGTAGAAAGGTGAGAGGACAGGAGAGCAAGAGAGATTCTGAGGATGTACATAAAGAACAGAGCAAGATAAATGGCTTCTGCCATCCCCACTGTGTCACTTGGCATGCAGGCTGATTGCCTGACCTCCTGCCCCTTGAAATGAGCAGCTCACATCTCCAAAGTTCTGTTCTGCCTGAAATAGTGACAGCATCACAGCAGAGAGGGGAGGGATAAATTATCCTCTGGGCTGTGACAGCTGCAGCCCAGCTGTTTTATCTGGTGGGGGGCCTGGCAAGGGCTGGGGGAGGACAGTGCCTGCCAGGGCCCAGCGGCTCTCCATTCACGATGCATTCCACCACACCTGACAGGGATGGAAAGAAACACACAACCAGAGCTGTGCCTCTTCATGCCAACAACAGATTTATCTGAAATGTCTGTCAAATCAGAGAACAGTAGAGGAACAAGAAACAATAAACTTATGTATGAATCTCTGCTATCCCCTGAAATCCCTCTATGTAATAGGTATGAGTCTATAAGGATAAAGAAGATAGAAAAAGAGATAACAGTAGATAAGACCTGTTAAGGAATTTCAGGAAGACTGAGAAACAATGAAAGAATTATCATGTTTCATCAATTCTAAAATGTGTATCTTCTTCACATTTTAACATTTCTGAAATTGAGATGACTTAAAATTAATGGTATCTTACCATTGTCATTTTCAGCATTTTTCTTTTTTCTTCATTTATTACATAATGGATGGTATGCTGTATGATCTGTCTCATCTTAGATGAAATGAAGTGTGATGGCAACACAGAAAAACCCAAAGGCCAAAAGTTTGCAGAGGACCATGCCACTGAGCAGAAACGCAAGCTGCCTTACAGAACTCCAGGAGGGACTGAGGGTTTGAAAGCACCAGATATGAGGGGTTAGGAGGAAGAGCAGAGCTGCAGGGGGAAAGGTAAAAAGTTGGTTATGGAACTGTGGACACAGGCCCCTGCCATCTCTCGCACCAATGAAGCCAGGTTACCAGGTTAATACTCTTCTCTTCCAATGCTGTGGATAGATAGGTTTGGCTGATAAAATAAAAGGGACCTACTTAAGTTAGAATTTTAAATAACAAATGATATAATGGGACATACCTACACTAAAAAAGTTCCTTGTTCATCTGGAATTCAAATTTTACTCTAGGAAGCTTCTGTTTTGTTTTTATCTGCATAAATATGGAAGTTCTGTCTCTAGAGAAATTGAATCAGAAATATAAACTTTGACATGCAAGCTCCATGGAGACTGGGGAAGCAACCTGTAACTGAAAACAGCAGGGTTAAGTAAAAATATATTGACTGAAAACAACCTCAGCAACACTTTGCAACTCTGCCCCAAGAGCACTGCCATCATCTCTAATCACCACTGGGAAAAAATAGAAAGCAAAGTAAGAAAGTCATGGGCAATCCTCTGGGGACCCTGACAGAGAAAAGGCCAACTGTCTTTCGGATGTTCCCTAATGAAGCAGCCTGTCCTCTGCCTAATTATTCTACAAAGAAGGCAACTATTCAACACGCCTCTCATCCGCTCCCTATATCTATATGAGATATGTGGTTTTGGCTTATTTTTTTTCCAAACTCTTAATGTTGGCAGACAACAGAAGACCACTAGACATTAAAGGAAAGCCTGTGTAACAGGGGACAAAGTAACTAGCAATAAAGCAGAAAAAAACTTGTAAGACAACAGGGCAAAGAAAAAAACCCCTAAAACATAACTAATTTCATGTTAGAGCAAAGAAAAGGTGTTGCATTTGTGAAATAAGAATATCACGCTCTCTTTAAAAAGGAACAAGAGAATAAGCAAAAACTCTTAAAAATTAAGAACATTAAGAACATAATGGTTAACATTTTAAAACACCATTAGAAGACTTGAAAGATAAAGATGGTGAAATCTCTCATAAAATAAAATAAGTGGGCATGCAGATTTTTAAAAATGGAATGAAAAATGACAATATTAGGAGGATCCATGCAGTAAATGCCACGTTCCACTAACAGGAGTTCTAGAAAGGGAAAATAAAAATCAGGAGGAAAGAAAGTTGTCAAAGAATGTAAGAATATTATCTAGAACCAAAAACACAAATTCCTGAACCAATAATGCCCACAGAATACACAGGACCATGTGTGAAAACCATGTCTCTTCAGGCACCTTAGCATCACCTTTCAGAACAATGGTGTTGAAGAAGATTCTTAAAGAATTGGACAAGTCCAGAGAGGAAGATGGCATCAGGGTAGGAGGGAGCAGATTCCATGTCCCCCTTACACACAGGAGAAAATCCTAGCCAATCTACAGAGTAAAAGAGCAAACAACCAACAATACCTCAACATATGAAAATAGGAGACCAAAAATTGTAATGCAACCAAAACACCAGATGGTAAGGAGAGTGCTTCAGGACAATAAGGTCCCAGGGACAAGTGCGGGGTCCAGGGAGGCTGTAGCCCCAGACCCAGCGCCCACTGCCGGGTTTGCCAGAGTCCTTGGGAGAGAGCCAGGGCATCTGCTCCCTCCCCAGCCAAACAAGGTCTGAGCAGCACCGAGAGAAACCCGGTTGCTAGCAAACACACAGGGGCTATGAGCACCCTTGGAGTCTATGGACACCGGCAGAGTGGAGAGTTGTGCAACAGGCCCTGACCCCCATAGTCACTGGTCTGGCTAGAGAATTGGGCTGTGGGAGAGGCCAGGCCACTATATGAAGCGGCAGGCTTGAGTAGGAGGAATTTCTCAAAATGAAAAAGTGAAAAGACAGACACTGTTTGGGGAATTCTCCTACAGCAATCACTCCAGCCTCCCTGCCACCAAGCTGGGCAGCGATCCCGAGGTTGCACAGAAGGTTGTGCTTGTGTAGAAGACCCTGTGCACACCTATAGCACTAGGAAGGGTGAGGTAGACTGGCTGAGTGCATGAGGGCACCCCCGCATCCCAACCCACAGTGGTAACCCTGGGGAAAGGCCTGGATCCCACACCCAAGGCGCAGGGGAGAAGTGCAAGGATAGCTCCCCAGAAAATGCATGCAGCTGATTGAGTACAGATCTGGAAGGAAGAAAAGCCATACCAATCACCCCTCAGACTGCTGCAGCCAGCAAGACCAGAAAAACCAGTTTGGCCACTTTGAAACGAAGAGACTTTTTAATTTTATTCCATTTTTAAATAATTTTTAATTTTTTATTATTTTTTTCTCTTTCAATTCCTTTTTCCCCCTTTCCTTCTTCCTTGTTTTATTCCTTGTTCCTCTCTTTCCTCCAGTTTTATCTCTTTTTCCTTCCTTCATCTGCCTTCTTTTTTTTTTAAATACTTACAAGTGAGACCAAAAAAAACCCCCTGCAACTGTGAAAAGACCAGAGTTGGACCCAAAGAAGGGGCATCACAATAGCTGTGACAGTGAGACAAATTTCACTCTGCTATTACAGAGAACCTGCAAGTTATTGCATATTTTTATTATTATTATTTTTTCCATTATTCTTACATCTCTTATTTTAATAGTATTTTTGTACTCCTCTTCTTCCTGTATAGTCTGCTTTGCTAGGCTGGCTATATTATATCATTTGACAGATTTCCTCTGATATCTCTTTATAGTGCATTGCTAATTTACTGCCCTTCACTTCACTTGTGTCCCATTAGTACAGTACTCAGGGCCCTATAATCCCTATTCTTGTTATCTAGATCACATAGTTTCTGTGATATGATTGTTGCTGTAATATTATTGTAAATAATAGCTGTTCCATACAATTTATACATACTTCAAAACACCCCTCCCAGATTTTAGCCCACTTCACGGTTTCCTGAACTCTATTACTGTAGTGGTTAACTCTATTCTATCACACACTATATCTATTTACTATCCTTTACTCTCACCTTACCTCAGAATCTGACCTCCCGCAACCTCACTGCTTTCTAGATCCAACTCACCATTCTTCCTTCCCCAACAACAATCTTATCTTCTTTCCAACCTTTCTAAAGATTGGCTAGTTGGGTGGGAGATCATGGCTAACACTATACATAGCCAAAGGATCCCCTATCTCTTCTCTACTGGCTGCTACTGTAAATATCATAGAATACTCTCTTGCTGTCTTAAACCATTTTGCCTTTCCCCTCCAACTGATCACAAAAAAAGAGTAGGTGGAAGCAGTCAACACCAGGATACCCTCTGGAAGAGGAAACCCAACAACAAAAGAACCACCAACAGATAACAACAGAAGGAGATGAAGGAGGGAGTGGAAGCCACACTAACCTCAACTCAGGACCTATCTGGAAATACAACTAAACAGTAGAGAAATTACTCACAACAAAAAACTGAACAAGAGCAAGAGAGAATCCTCAAAACGTTCTACACACAGAAGAACCAGCTTCAATACAACCTACCCTCACCAGCACAACAAAATGCAAGAGGTGGTGGACAGAGTGACCTTCATTTAACCAGCTGGTGCGAAGGACCCACCAAAGAAAACCCAACAACAATCAAAACCCAAAGACAAACACAGAGCCAACTTAAACGATAGCCCAAGAGCAGTGAGCTCGGGAGATCAAGGAGACTGCACCACTGAATCTCACAGGTATTCTACCACAGATGTTCACACCATAAACCCAGGGAGCCAGAACAGATCAATTTAAGAAGCTGAGTCTAACAAGAAGAGTCTCACAAACAATGGGAAGACAAAGAAACAATCCCCAAGTAAAAGGAGGAAGCCTCAGAAAGAATGCTAAATGAAATAAAGGCAACTCAACTATCAGATACTGAGTTCAAAGCAATGATTATCAGGAAGCTCAACGAGCTCACAATGAGCTACCAGAAACTACAGGGAAGTTACAATGAACTCACTGCAATCTATATCAACATGAAAAAGGAAATTGAAACTATCAACAAGGGCCAAGAGGAAATGAAGAATACAATTTTTGAACTGAAGAACACAGTAGAAGGAATGAAAAGCAAGATTGATGAAGCAGAAGACCAGATCAGCAAGCTAGAGGAAAAAGTAGAAAGTAACACCCAGAAAGAACAAGAAAATGAAAAGAGGCTCAGAAAGAATGAAGAGGGATTAAGAGAAATGCAGGACAATATGAAACGTAGTAATATCCGCATAATAGGGATACCAGAAGGATATGAAGAAGAGCAAGGGATAGAAAACCTATTTGAAAAAGTAATGATGGAAAACTTCCCTAATTTGATGAGAGAAAAAGTCACACAAATCCAGGAAACACAGAGAGTCCCAATCAAGAGGAACACAAAGAGGCCCACTTCAAGACATATCATAATTAAAATGGCAAAATACCAGGACAAAAAGAGAATCTTAAAAGCAGCAAGGGAGAAACAGGAAGTAACATACAAGGGAGCCCCAATAAGGCTGGCAGCTGACTTCCCAATGCAAACGCTCCAAGCCAGGAGAGAATGGCAAGAAATATTCCAAGTAATGAAAACCAGAGGCCTGAAGCCAAGGCTACTATACCCAGCAAGGCTCTCAATCAAGATAGAAGGTCAAATAAGAAGCTTCCCAGAAAAAAGAAGTCTGAAAGAATACACGCCCACCAAACCAGCTCTGCAAGAGATGCTAAAGGGACTGCTTTAAGGAAAGGAAGGAGAAGAAAGAGAGAGAGAGACGAACACAGGTACATAAATGGCAATGAATAAGTACCTATCAATAATAACCTTAAACGTAAATGGATTAAATGCTCCAATCAAAACACATAGAGTAGCTGAATGGATAAGAAAGCATGAACCACACATATGCTGCCTTCAAGAGACCCATGTCAGGACAAAAGACCTATACAGACTGAAAGTAAAGGGCTGGAAAATTTTCCAAGCAAACAGACAGGAAAAAAAAGCCGGGGTAGCAATACTCATATCAGACAAAATAGACTTCCAGAAA
>CM052544.1:38971689-39110591 GCA_028533065.1 Trachops cirrhosus | reverse complement strand
GTATTGGAAGTTTTAGCCACAGTGATCAGACAAGAAATGGAAATAAAAGGCATCCAAATCAGAAAGGAGGAAACAAAACTGTCACTGTTTGCAGATGACATGATAGTGTACATAGAAAATCCTATAGACTCGACAAAAAAACTGCTTGGACTAATAAATGAATTTGGCAAAACAGCGGGATACAAAGTCAGTATGCAGAAATCAAAGGCATTTTTGTACACCAACAATGAAACAGCAGAAGCAGAAATCAAGAAAAAAATCCCATTTGATATAGCAAAAAGAAAAATAAAGTACCTAGGAATAAATCTAACCAAAGAGGTAAAAGACCTGTATTCAGAAAACTACATAACACTGAAGAAAGAAATCAAGGAAGACAAAAAAATGGAAACATATACCATGTTCATGGATTGGAAGAATTAACATAATCAAAATGTCCATACTACCCAAAGCAATTTACAGATTGAATACAATACCTATTAAAGTACCGATGGCATATTTCACTAACATAGAACAAACACTTCAAAAACTTATATGGAACCATAAACAACCCCGAATAGCTGCTGTAATTTTGAGAAAGAAAAGCAAAGTAGGAGGGATCACAATACCTGATACTAAACTATATTACAAGGCCACTGTAATCAAAACAGCCTGGTATTGGCATAAAAACAGGCACATGGACCAATGGAACAGAACAGAGAGCCCAGAAATAAACCCAAATCTCTACAGTTAATTAATATTTGACAAAGGGGGCAGCAACATAAAATGGAGTAAAAATAGCCTCTTCAACAAATGGTGTTGGGAGAAATGGACAACTACATGCAAAAAAAATAAAACTCCAGCACCAACTTACAACACACACAAAAATAAATTCAATGTAGATAAAAGATTTAAATATAAACCATGACACAATTAAAGTCCTAGAGGAGAACATAGGCAGGAAAATCTCAGATATTTCATGGAGCAACTTTATTACTGACACATCCCCTAGAGCAAGGGACATAAAGGAAAGAATAAACACATGGGATTTCATTAAAATAAACAGCTTCTGCATGGCTAAAGAAAATAGTATTAAAATAACAAGAGAACCAACTGTATGGGAAAATATATTTGCCAATGATACCTCAGACAAGGGTTTAGTCTCCAAAATATATAAAGAACTGACATGACTCCACTCTAAGAAGACAAGAAACCCAATTAAAAAATGGGCAAAGGACTTGAGCAGACACTTCTCCAAGGAGGACACACAGAAGATCCAGAGACACATGAAAAGATGCTCAATATCACTAGTATCAGAAAGATGCAAATTAAAACCACAGTGAGATACCACTTCACACCAGTCAGAATGGCCATCATAAACAAAACAACAAACAACAAGTGCTGGAGAGGTTGTGGAGAAAAAGGGACCCTAGTACACTGTTGGTGGGATTGCAGAGTGGTACAACCACTATGGAAAACATTATGGAATTTCCTCAGAAAACTAAAAATGGATCTTCCTTTTGACCCAGCAATTCCACTGCTAGGATTATATCCTAAGAACCCTGAAACACCAATCCAAAAGAACCTATGCATCCCAATGTTCATAGCAGCACAATTTATAATAGCCAAGTGCTGGAAGCAACCTAGGTGCCCATTAGTAAATGAATGGATTAAAAAATGATGGTACATTTACACAATGGAATTCTATGCAGCAAAAAGAAAGGAGCTCCTACCCTTTGCAATAGTGTGGATGGAACTGGAAAGCAATATAAGCAAAATAAGCCAGGTGGTGAAAGACAAATACCATATGATCTCACCTTTAACAGGAACCTAAACAATAAAACAAAGAAACAAGCAAAATATAGCCAAAGACACTGGAATAGAGGACAGGCTGACAGTGACCAGAGGGGAGAGGGGAGGGAATTTCAGTGGAAAAAGGGAAGGGTTTACAGGAACAAGTATAAAGGATACAAGGAAAAAAACTAGGGGCAGGTGGAAATGGGAGGGAGGTGGGAAGGGCTGGGTGGGTGGGCTGGGATGGGAGTAAAAGGAAATTGTACTTGAACAACAATTAAAATAAAATTTTAAAAAGAAAAATTGGACAAGTCCAGTGAACATCCAAGCCATGGTTCCTCAGCAGATGGGCACCATATTGCAGAAAATGTAGCCTCAAGTTGGCAGAGTGATATTGTCTCTGAGATGGTGATCTCAGTGACTTTGTCCAGCCTCCTGCAGGAGGGAAATAGTAGTGAGGAGAGCAGAAAGGGAATTAGGCTGAATCACTCCTGAGCAGTGGGTGGTCTGCACAGCCTTCGCTCAAGGGGACAAGGCACTTCTCCTGAACTCAGGTTGGTGTAGTCAGCATCTTTCACTCAATAGAACTCAAGTTTAGCAGGCACAAGTGGAGATTCTGGACTCAAGATAAATGATATAGGGAAGAAGCAAGATTTCCTTGGCACTGAAACATTCACAGTACTTACAATATTTACAAATAAAAACATTGTAAATACCTTAAATTAATTGACAACAATGATTAAAATTGAGAAGTCTCATCCCCAAATCTAGATTTTTAGCTAATACTGAAGCACATGAAGGCCTGACAACATCAAGCTCATCTTCTTGGACCACTTAGCTGACACTTAATAGTAGATATTTCTTTCAGTGCAGCATGCAGTTCTGATTGGTTACAATCTACCATTTCCTATTATCCCCAAACTCAGACGTCAATTGTTCACTGCTACCTATCATTGAATGGGTGCTCTTTTTTATTGTAATAGAGTTGGATAGAAAAAAAATGTTTCCCTTAAACCTTGTCTGAATCACTCATACTCCTCACCAGCCTACCTCCTGTGGGCATGCGAGTTGCTGTCTGCTTTAGCAAGATGCAGCATGACCTCACTACTGCTGGATCAAGATACCACATTAATGCTTTATTACAAAGATAATTTCATATAAAGGGAATCCATGGCATGAAACAGGGGTGGAAACTTTCTCATAAAGCTTATATTCTGAGCAAGGGTATACAATAAATTTATATCCTTGTCCTACACAGGATTAAAAAAATGTAATACATTAATAAGCACTCTGAAAAGACTTAAGGAGACAGGAAGATATGATAAAGAGTCATAAGCAACTACTATATAAACATACTTGTTTGTGAATTATAATTAATGCTATGACAATAGAATGTGAGGGAGCTATACATAAATATATAATGAGAACAAACTTAATTTAGACTGAGGAGGGAGGTATCAATATAGACCTGTGTATGTAATAAGTAAGCATTTCCACTGAGACTTGAAGGATGAGTAGGTGAGTTACATAGGGTATAGATAGGATGGAGGGATGGGGTGGATTGTGAGCAAAAGAAACAAGATGGGCAAGTGCCATGAGGTAGGAATGACCTCAACTTATTGGAAGCAGTTAGCAGAAACAGCAAGTCAGGAAATGGGGTGAGGCAAAGTGGAAGGTAAAACATCACAAGCCAAGCCCTCATGAAGACTTGTGCACCGTGCCTAAGGAAACAGAGGTTCACAGAGGTTGTTACAGATTCAAGGAACCCAAAGGTAGTGCCAGAAGTTACACTGGAATCCATGACTGTCAAATTATGCAGCTTGTCATGTTCTTTCTACTAGACATATCTATCCTCTTTGTGCTGAGAGACAATCAGAACACACACACACACATGCTCCTGAACTGGGGTTACCCATTCAAGAACAGATCCCTGTTTTTGGCTGTATGTGTTTTTTTGATAAAGATGACCTGGCTTTGTGGCATTCACTGGCCCATTGCTTCCAGCACTAGAGGTCAGACCAACAGCTACATGTCTCAGTAAGTAGCCAGGACCAACCATGTATCTCAAAACTGGTCTGAAAGCACTTAACACCTAAACTGCATCCCATATTTTTTTATAATCAACACATAACTTTAATAGTCCACATAATTTATCTTGATCACAATGGTGGTAACTTCCTGGCCAATGGGACATGAATTGAGGAACTGATCCTCATTCTCAAATTTATCAGGCAGACCTGCTTTGCTCAGCTGGTGTGACATATAGCTATGGAGACTCCATTCTTCACATGGCGATACAGGAAAGAACGGACAGCTGAGTGATCAGCCCTCTCATGTAGGACATCGGCTTCCAGGCAAGTTTTCACTAAGTACTGGGTGACACTGACTCTCTCCGTTAGCACAGTGCTGTTGCACTGAAGGGATGCCATCCAGGGCACCAGCCAGTCAGATCATAAAGAAGGTAACAAACTCATCATGCTTCACTCCTGGCCTGTGAATCAGCTGAGAGCCTCCATCACCTTTGTTGAATTATTTTAATTGTTCCCATTTGCAGGAGCAAATTAGGTGTAGCATTGTTTTCTGGATGCTGTTCATATTGGTGCCAAGAAGAAAGAAAATGAGCAAAAAATGAAAACCCTTTTCCAAATAAAAGCACAAACTCTGTGAGTGAAATTGATTTGTAAACCTTGTTAGGGTAGTTTCTAAGGCAAATCTATTTGGGGTAGCATGAGGTTTTTAATCAAGTTTGGGAAAAACTATTCAATTAATACATGTGTTTGGCAGCAGTGATAGATTCCTTGCATAGAACTTTTGCATAGAGACCAGGACCTCACAGCTGCACTACCTCCATCTAATCACTCAGGACAAAAGGGAGGAATGTTTTCTACAGCCAAGCTATTAGAAGTTTGTTAGATTAGGGCTTCTCTTAACACGTGCTAAGTAAAATGGTGATTAGGGAAGGAAGGCAGGCAACCCACATACCTCTTTCTGTTTATCTGGGTAATGTATTTCTGTTTTCTCCTCACCAATTAAGGTTTTTCTCACTAATTTAACAACATTACCAAAGGAAGGTGAATAGGGAAAGGAAGATTTAGTTCAATTCAATAAATTTTTAGTGAGTACTTATTATATATCCTTGCCCTACACAGAACAAAAACAAAAGGCAACAAATTAATAAGCACTCTGAAGAGATAGGGAGATATGATAAAGAGTGCTGGGCATTTCAGCTGATACCCAAAAGACCAATAGGTGAGTTAGGTAATGTGTAGGTGAGTTAGGTAGAGTTAGGTAGAGCAAGGCTCTGGAGATATAGTCTACAATTGGTGGGAGAGAGACAGACAGAGAGTCCAGAATATATGGTCCTGCTGCACACTGGCTCAGACCCCCAGTGCCATTTGTAGGGCTCACCCAAGCCTGTGAGGCAGCTCTGGAGGACTCACAGGCTGGATTTCCTAAAGTAGTTCAAATTTCAAACATTGTATGCTGCCATTCAGAGACCATCAAAATATTTCCTAAATCCCAACATTGGAAAACCCAGTCTAGAATTTCTTACCATGAAATAGTAAAATCACAGTCCTTTGTGTGACAATGTGACTTAGGTTTAGGTTTTAAAACTACTTTTGTGAACTATTTTTTGTTTACTTTGTACATTTTGTAAATTATTATCACTATGGGCGTTTGCACTGAGATTGTCGATCTCCTGTAAATTAAGCACACTTATCAATGATGTATTGCGCTCATACCAAAGTATCTGTCTGAAGCATTAGAAGTGTAAGGCTAAAATTAAATTAATCTGATATTGATAATCATGAAGTTCCACTTGCTTATGAGAGGCCCATCATGGAGTGATGATACCTACAGAACCACTCTGGCAAACAGAATTAGCTTGTATCAAAAACAGGCCTAGATTAAGTTAAGGGGGAGGGTTAGGAAGGATTGTGAATCAGGAACTGAAATACACTGTAAATCACCAAACAGCTCAGAGAACTAAACTCTAATGCAGTGTTTCCAAAGTGTTTAAGTAGAGCTATATGAGGTTTATAGGGTAAAAGTGATCAAATATTGGCTATTTCATGTGGTTCAAACTAATATATTTAGGCCAACCCTAGATCTAGGAAATTTGCCTCAATAAATAAAAATAAATGGGGTCATGGGGGTAAAGCTTTGGATCAAATATTTTAAGCAAATCCTTATAGATTAAGCATCCATATTAATATTAAAATCCCTGAGAAGTTTTCAAGTAAATCAACCTGTTAACTACACTCCCCAAATGTCTTATTTTGGAACTCATTTTTCCCACAGGAAATTTGGGGATACTTTGGGAAATACTGTTTCTCAGTATTGAAACATATCACTAAGAGCAGTTGTGGGTGACATAACATCATTTGGGATGACAAAGTGTTTACGTGTTAACATGGCCTTGGGATCTTCAATTGTTTCAATACAGCATCTGCTGATGTATTTTCCAAGATAATCAAAAGAACTATGCTTGGATTGTAAATGAGTTATCTTCATGAGTAAGATATCTTGAAAAACATAAAATCCACCCTCATAAATGTAAGATGACAATCTGAGAGCAATAAATCCTCCCATTTTTCAGCTGAAATATCCCTCAATTCTTATCCACACATATTCTCAAGTGAATAAGTTATAATGGATAGGAGTGACAGTTTTCTTTTCTCATATTATAATATTTACTTTCTGAATTATTACTTTTGGGTAGCAGTGATATAATTTGCAAATGATTTGGTTCAGTAAAATCTTAATCAAAAAGTATTCAACAAAGTGGAAACCTTAACAAACTAGAACATTTGTGCATGAAGCACTTCGATAAAGAGAAACAAAATAAAATCTGGTATTATTAAAACAATAGCCACCACTAGGCTAAGATTAGTTCCATACACTTCCAGGTAACTCAAGGCTTGGTTGTAAAAAGATTCTGTCACTTACTAATTGAATATGTTAATGAACTATTGTTAGACTTGAATTTCCTCATCTGCAAGATAAGGAGGGATGTCCTAGTACTTCCACATGTTCTACTGAGTTCCCACTAAACTCTTTCCTTCTATCATACTTTTTACATTATCTTTTATCCAGTTTATTTATATGCTCACCTTATCCCTTCTTCTAGGCCTCTAGTACTGAAAGAAGCAAGAACTAATTTTTGCTCTGACTAATTTTTTTTCCACATACTACCTAATGGTGGCTAAGGGTGCAATGCTGACTGCCTGAGATGGAGCATTGATTCTATCCCCCTACTGGCTGTGTGACTTTGGGCATTTGCTTAATCTCTGTATCTCAGATACCTCAAACATTGTATTGAGATTATAGCCATACTGACAACATGGTTTGTTCTATCCAAGCACCGTACTTAGAACAGTGAGTGACACATGGTCAACCATCAATAAATGCTAACTCTTGAACTCTTATTAGCTACTTTGTAATAACTATTTGTTGATTCAATTAATGTGTGGGTGACTATAACAGGCTAATGTCCCTTCCTTATCATGAAAATATTTTTATATTCTTTTTTATTGTTGTTCAAGTACAGTCGTCTTCATTCCCCCACCACTTAATTATTCCCACCTCTCTCTGAATAGTACAAAAATTGTCATCTTAATCCTGATAATTTTAAAAAGATATCTTGAAATTTAAGTATATCTTCTCATATCCAAACTTCCAAATTTATTTTCTTTCCAATCTCTTGAAAGTAAGACTTCTTCACATTTTGCCATAAATGAGATCTTTGATTAAGGATGTAATTTTAAGCTTATAACCCCAAATCATATTTTAGTTAACACTGTAGAAGTGATCACTCTCAATTAATGGTGCATATGTTCTACTACAGGTCCAGTATATTAGCTGGGAGCTTCTGCAGATATCAGACCAAGAGGATTAATAAGAGAGGGGGAGTACTGTCACGGTACTCCCTCCCACTGATTTCATCACAGACCAGCCTGGTCTAGATTTTGTATAGCATTTTAGCCCCTATAATTCTCCCTTTCACTGAAGGTCCACAGTGGATTAGAGAACTCAAGGTTTGTTCTAGAACCATGCTGATTAATACAGTAGCCCCTAGCCTCATGTGGTTTTGACCACTTGAAGCATGGCTCATCCAAATTGAAATGAACTCCAAGATACACACCAGTTTTCTAAGACTAAATACTAAAAAAAAAGGTATAATATCTCATTAATAATTTTACATTGATTACATGTTGAAATGATACTATGTTGCATATATTGGGTAAAGTAAAACGTATCATTCAAATTAATTTCAACTTCAACTGTGTTTTACTTTTTTGTATGTGGCCACTAGAAAATGTTATATTGCATAGGTAACTCAAATTATGGCTTAATATTTTGATTGGACAGCATTGACTTGGTCTATAATCTAGCTCTAGAATATTCTCTGAGTCAATCCCTGTCCTAAATTCTGTAAATGTATCTTTTCACATTATAAAGAAGTCCAGTGAGGAATTACTATCCTTATTTTAGATTTAATGAAATTGGGAATTTCAGGAGGCTAATGTAACTCATAAAAAGTAATAAGAACATTGATTTGGGTTTATCTGACTCCAAATTCAGGTTTTTTCATTGTACCAGACTGCATTTGGTGGTAAACTGACCAAATATTAAATAACATTAAATCCTACACTGTAATTGGATTCTCCCAAAGCAGATGCTGAGATGAAATTCATCATGCAGGATACTTGTTAGACATTAACATCTATGAAAGAAAGGGGAGAGATTAAGATTGAGTGAGTGAAAAGTTAAGCCATGGTGAAACCCAACAAAGGACCAGCCAACCTGACAGGAGGCTCTAGTGCAAATGTTGTCTGTCAGAATGATCTGTCTTCAGGCCAAAGTAGTCTGGTCTCATATGCCTGACTCCCTCAGTCACTGTGTATGGGAGCTGCTCTTGGAAGGACATGAACTAGGGTAGGGTGGCTCTGTGCAGCTGAGACAGACCCTGAAGGAGCTGATAGCTGAGGGCTGCCTGCTGACCACACTCCCCACAGATTCCCATCCCTGAATCCTTGAAAAAAGATCTGGGTGGTCTATCACTTAGTGAAAAAAAGGTAATTTTTAATTTTGTTTGTTTTAATTCCTCTTTTATTCTTCTGAATGCCTCAAGGAGAGATACTTGTCTTTTTTTTTTCTTCACAGAGGAATATTAAGCTCAGAGACTCAGCAGGAAACATAATCAAGCTAAAATTTAATAATATTACTTGTTTTTAATTGTACTTATCTTTATAGTCGTATTCCACTTATAAAATATGCATTTGGTTTCCTCATGTATGTTTATATAGTTCCCTTTATAAAAACTTAAAAAAGAACCAATTAATTGAAACATGCAAAATGAATGCAAATTAGGAGGCTTGGTGGCCTAGAGTAAAAAAGGACAAAATCTATGGAGATGGAGCTTACTCTATTGAAGAATATGGGTAGTCATTCCTGTTTCAGACACATGCACCATCAGTGAGGCTGGGGAGCAGTGACAAGCACACAGCTAACTACTGATGTCACACTGCCTTCTGGAATTGGACCAGGTCAGAATCAACATTGCCACTACAAGTTTACACAGTCCAGTCACTTCTTCTCTTAAAAGTCTTGGGTCTCATGCCAGTCTGTTATTTCTCACTGCATTGTGGTATGTGGGGTCCTTCTCAGTACATAGTTTTC
Source organism: Trachops cirrhosus (assembly GCA_028533065.1). NCBI lineage: Eukaryota > Metazoa > Chordata > Mammalia > Chiroptera > Phyllostomidae > Trachops > Trachops cirrhosus. The sequence continues at coordinate 39,101,138 of CM052544.1, read as the reverse complement.
TCTTGTAGCCTGATGCCCTACACAAAGACACTCAAAGAACTTCTTGAGCAGTTGAGGCAAGAGCTTAGTAGAGCCTCTATCCTGATAAGATAAGACTGATAGGATACTTCAATATTTCAGGGTTGGGGATTTGAGCTTCTACCTCTTACTCTTATATAGATGGAAAAATACAAAAAAGAAAACTGCTGAAGGTTATTCCTTCTAGGGAGTAAGTTGAACTTGGAGAAACTGGAAGAGAGTATGTGAGAAAAAAATGTTTTAATACTCCTCTCTATTGTGTGAATGCTTCCACATTATATATTACTATTTCACTTGTTTAAACTATTTTAAATTAAAACATAAATAAATACTAAAAACCAAAAAGCTGAGTAGCCAAGGACATGCAGCTAGAAGGCATCATTGTATGCCCACAGGCAGCTGTCTTCCCTCTGGGGTGTTTATTGATAAAGAGCTGTCTACTAGCAGAGTATTAGAAGAGTCTCTCCATAGACAAAAGGTCCTGAGGAGACACAACGGTACCTTTGAGAGTGACTGGAATCCACAAGCTGCTGACCATGGGAGTCCACAGGGAAGAGTAACAAAGCACACAGCACAGATGAGAGAAGGTTCTGCTGAGAGCAAGCACTCAGCAGCACATCATGTGGTATTCACAGGGAACTTTAACTTGCTGAAGTCTCCACTGACACAGCAGACCGGGTGTGCAACCCAGAGGCTTTTGTTCTTCAATGCAGGGCTCTCTTTCCTGTCTATCCCTCATTCTACCTTATTTTTTCAAAGCTGTTATCAGTATCTGCTGACATTTGATCAAGTGATAGAGCATTTCTCTCCCCTGCCATCTTCCAAAAAACCCTGTGAGAGCAGAGATGTTGAGGTTTTTTTTTTTTTAACTACTTTATTCCCAGAGTCTGGACTCAATAAATATTTGCTGAATGAATTAATGTATCAAGAGATGAGACACTCCTTAACCAGCATCCCTATTCAACTATGAAATATGTATACACACAACTCAACAAACATGTCTGACTCAGTGACAATAGTCCACCTATAAAACTGAGACAATAATTTCCTTTGGTTTTAGCCCAAGCTTAATTATAAAATATAATGTAGGAACCATTAATTAAAAAGTTTTTATTAAAATACACCACCTTAATAAGTATGAAAATGAGGTCTTCTCCTCATGTGAGGAACAAATACCACTCACATAATAATGATGCAGATTTATCCTGATTTACAAACATGCCTCTATGTGGCTCTGAAATATTACTAGCATAGCCACAATTAGGTTTCATTATCTCCTATTACATTAAATAGATGTCCAACTAAAATTCAGTAGAGACTATGAATATAAATTGACAAAACCAAATAGTTATAAAATACACTCATACAAGGACCAATTTAAGTTCTTCTCCACTGAGACTTTTTTCACTAAAGTTGTTGGACACAAAACCTGTCACTTGGGTTTCCCACAAAGTTGCCCTCTGACATCTCTGAACATTTCCATCTAGCTACTTTATTGGCATCCCTCTACTCTTCCCACTAGATGTGAACACTCGCCATGCTTTTACCCTACCTGTGATTCCTTAGCCTCATGATTTTACCAGTTATCAGAATACCCACTATATAGTTATTTCAGTCCTCTCTCTTCCTGACATCTCTACTAAGCCCTAACCCCATACCTCCAATTCCTTCTTCCATCCTCACCAGAAATTCCTGTAGTGCTTTCAAACTCAACATGTTCCTTTCTCAAACTCCCAATTCACATCCTTAGCCCTTGTCCTTGGTGTTTGCCACCTCAGTGAACACCACCAATAGTGGTCTATCACACAGGATCTCTTACCTGGACTGTTACAAAATCCTAGCTTCAGACACTTAAATATTTCCTCTCTACCATGTATTCACCACATACTTCCAGGAGAAGCTCTATATAAAACATGGAAAACTATAAATGACTCCCATTCATAAAAATCTGAAAGAACAATTGGGCAAAAGATCAAAATATAGCGTTTCTAAGCATGGTACTGTTTCCTTGCTTATCCTAATTTCAGTTTCCACTGTATCAACTCACACACCATTATTTTTCAAGCAAATGAATGTACTTTCTCTTGTCTAGACAGCCTTTGCAGTTTTTCTCTCTACCTAAACTGCCATTTTTACCTTTCCCACCTGGTGAATGATGAAGGTTCCATCATTCAAGATCAATATTAAAAATCTCTTCAGATATGACACTTTCTTTCACCCTCTTATCACTCACCAAATATACTCTCAGACTCATGTTCTCATAACTCCATAAACTTATACCATAGATATCATCACATTGTATTTTAATAACTATTATTCTGATATCTATCTTTCACCTTTATAGAGTACAAGCATTCTAGAGGCAAAGTTTGTATTTCAGTCTTTCATATATTTTTGCATTCCTACTATAGCAAGTGTCTGTACGTAGTAGAAGCTCAATGGATTGTTTCATGCAAATGAATAAATAAGTGAATGAGAAAAATGAATGAATCAATTAAATGACCATGGATCCCAAAGAAAATGGCGGTAACCACTAGGGAAGTTGTTTACAGTATGACTAGATCACTCTTGAATAATAAGCTACTGTTTTGCCTCTTTTCCTTTTTTCTTCCTCACCATGCAATTTCACCAGGTATAAACTTTCTCCAGATCATAATTCTATCCAATTTTAGTACTGTGGGAGACAGAAAAGATAAATCTAACTCTTAATATGGGGATTCTGGACATTAGTAGTCCTTTGTAGCACATGCTAGAAAAATTTGGGCTTATTAATGCCCCCGCCATTCATCCCCTTACAAACCTATCCTGGCCATCAAGTTTCTAATACTGTCAAGGCTCGAGTATTGATGTTTAACACCCCTCCTTGGGCTGGGTAATGACTGCAGCATAGTGATCTCTTTTTGTTACCTCCTGACAGTCCTGAATTACCCAACAACAAATAGCTGACATTCATTTTGTGGCTGACATTTGAATCTGTATTCTTTGTAATGATTACCATTTATCAACGATCAGCTATTGATTACTCCCATCTGGGTCTCTAACTTGATTGAAGGTTAGTTGGATACACAGTTTTTATGTAGGCTGAGTGCACAGAACCCAGTCTGAGCTGGGTAAATGAGGTGTCCAGACACAAAATGAATAGCACCAATCCAAATTGTATTAACTTTTAATGAGCCAAGATTAAAACAGCTCCAGGGACTTAGAGTTCTTGGGGAAGAATAAAATTCCAGGATGATGAAATACCATTTTGTTTAGCTTTGCAGGAGCTAGGATTCTGTCTTCTCAGAATTCTTCATGTCTTCCACACCAGTGAAACATCTATTAAAATATATATTTTGCAGTGATTTTTTGAGTCTCAATACATCTTTAATGGAGGCTACAGAGTGATGGGATTTGAATCAGAGTGGGAAACATGCCTCAGTAAACATCCCAAATAATTAAACTCAGTACTAAGACCAGCTCAGGGACTCCAAAATGAGGTACAGATTTGGGCAAGTTGGAGAACTAATTTCAAGGTTTTAAAAACTTAACTAATTATCATGTGTTTAAAAGGAATTTTGGGCAATTTAAATTTGGACCCCCAATCTACTACTCTTAAAAAAATGACAATAGAAATAAAATTTCATGGCTGATAGCACAAATTTATGTCACAGCTACCAGAATTTTAATTGCAGTGTAGTCACTTCAAAAATCATTGGGTAAATAACTTAATCTCCCTACTCATCTATATAGTAGAAATAACAACTTTCCCTAAGGAGACATTGACAAAATTGCTTGACATCACATATATTGTGGTTAGCAAGTTGCCTAGAACCTACAAATAGTTCAATAATAGTTCAATAGTTTACTATTGAGTCATTCATTTAGCAAATATTTATTGAATGCGTACAGTATGCCATAATTTGTGTTGGGGATAACAGTGGTGAAAAGAAAAAAAATAAAATTTCTACCATCATGTTAACAGAAATAAAATAATCCCACTTTGTAATAAGGGCCATGTAAATGTCTAACAAGGTTTTGGTGAGATAGAAATAACAGTGGTGGGCAGCTTTTAGGTAAGTAGGTCAGGAAAAGCAACTCTGAAGAGATGGCATCTAAGCTGAATATTAAGAAAGAGAAATCAAAACCATAACAGAAGCAGGAGAAAGAGCATGTCCAAAAGTCCCAAGGTAGAAAAATGTGTGAGCTATATGATAGACTGAAGAACATGACAAAAAAAGAGAGAGAGATTGAAAAGTTGTTCAGGAGCCATATCATGAATAGCCTTTTTGACCATGGTGAAGAGTTTAGACTTTGTACTAACCAACACTATCTTCGCATTGATGAATTTTGAGGAAAGAAGAGTATGTTCAAAGGTACATGGTAATTCACTGTTCTTTGCCAAACACTTGCTTGTCTTATCAGACCTAAGGCAGCACAAAGAGGGAGATTTGTTACCCCTACCTCAATGTTCAACCCTTAATACCTCTGTGGGCAACACTGAATTCTTATTCTCCAGATCTTTCCACTCCCAAAAGAAGTGAGAAAAACAAATTACTATCATAGAGCAAAGCATAACCAATATATATATGGATGGATCAATCAATAAAGGTTGTTGAGTTTATTCTCAGAGTAGTGGGTTAATCACCACAAGGCTTTGAGTTCATTTATAACCTCAAACAACAAAGTTAACTTTCCAAAACAATCATATTCCATAGTTTATATAATCAAATGCATCTTCCTATAACTATTCTTTTTCAAAAGTTTTATGATTAGCAGCCTTGTAGTAAAAGGTTATACTCCTCAAACATTGCACAAAAACATTTTAGTTAAATATTAAAGATAAAAGTAAAGTACGTATAGATTTAAATTCAGTAAGACTAAACACCTCCTGGACAATCTATTTATAGAACTCCTCCTTTCTCTCCTGCCAAAAAGGGCAAGTTCAACAGCATTTGAGCATTTTGTTAGTGATATTTTTCTCAAGTCTTTCTATCAAATACAATTATATTTCTTTAATAGCATCAGTAAAAGAATTTAACATCTATAATCCTCAGCCTCCACAAGTTATCTGATGAACGCATTCACACTAAGGCACGATGATATAACTTCACCCAGGCACATCTAATTTTAAACAGTGAGAGGATATTGCCTAACCTCATGTTGGAACTTAACTCCTAGAGGAATTTCTGAGATTAGTTGTAAGATATGCATGAGTCAATTAGCATCCCTGGCACCTTCCAAATTACTTAGATAAATTCCTCCTTTGACCATGATTAAGACAATTAACTGGGATATTTTGCTTGCAAAAATTTATGGATATTCTTCTAATTTGGAAAAAAAGTGAAGAGGAAAATAAAAAGATATGATCCCTCCAGAGCTACTGTCAATAGAAATCAGATTATAAAATGATTAGATGTAGAGATTGTTCCATTGTCACAGAAAATCTGTGTCACCCTAAAAGGCTCCAGTCATTCCAATGGTCACCATAAAAGCTATCCAATGAATAAACATGGCCACCTCCACTGACACAGAATGCTCTAGAGTACTATTTTTCAGCATTGGTCATTTTTTTATACCCACTGCCGATGGAAAAATATATGCAGATGGTATGTTGGTATCCTGAGGGAATGATGGCAAGGGACACATTCACAAATCTCTCAGCTATTTCCCACTTGCCCTGATATAACCAGCCTCTCAAGCCCTCCTACCCTTCCTTGCTCCCCTACCAGGCTGTTCCCCACTTACCATATCAATAAGAATCCTTTGGAGATCCCCATTTCTTTACCCTGTGACCCTTCTGCTGTATGCTTCCTACCAATCCCAACCTTAAAGCCATTGTACATATATGTTTTCTCTGCAACTGTTCTCAGGATTCCCAGAAGTAATGGAGAAAATCACAACCATGCTTTTTTTGCCACATAATATTTCCTGCACAAGTGATGCTTTCAAGTCTTCTCAACTTTTCTTCACATTCTTTGTCATTGTCCATGGGGCTACTCCAGGTTTACTAATCCAGTCAAGTATCCAGGCTCCACCTCTACCTCCTTCGGGAGACAAAACCTCCAATGTGAGCTATCCCCCTATGTATTCTTATTTTGCTCCCTCCTTTTTCTGGGTGGGGGACAGGGGGACCTCTTCTTCCATCAGAGACCAACTTCTCCACTTGAATTTTTCAGTCTGTTCCTCCCTAGGCTCTGTGGACATCTCTTCTCTGCGTTTTCAATTCCTCTTTCTTTACCAAGCCTTCCCCATCAAAATAATTGGATTATTCAGTCTTTTTAAATTACTTAACTTCTGATTTCCCCTCCCTTTATGTCTTCATTCCTTATCTCTCAATTTATTGCCTTTGTCTCTTCATCCATTACCTGCCAATTCCTTGAAGAGTTGTATACAATCACTATTTCATTTTCTAAACTTTTTTTCAGCTGCAATCTAAGATTTCACTCAAACTGCTCTAATTAGGCCATCAATGAAGCACTAATTGCTCCAACTATTGGCTTCTTTTCAAGTCTCAATTCTTGGCACCTCAGTGGTATTTGACGTTGCTATGCTAACCCCCTATCCTCCCAAAGATGTCATTTTCCTTGTCTGAATGAAGCCAACCTCTCTTTCTGCTCATAGCTCTGTGTTGGCTCCACTACTTCTCTTTCATCTCTCTCAGTAGCTGTTTCTCTGCCATCTCTGAAGTGTGGGATTCCCTAAGCCTTCACCATTGATTCTCCTCATTCTACATTTATTTCTGGGAGTACTTCCATCCCCATGGTGTCAACTACTGCTCAACACCAGTGGTTTTCTAATATGCATCTCTACACAAAAACTCCCTAATAGATCCTTTGGCCTCAAAACTTTTACCCTCTCCAATACATTGCATTTCCTGAGAAAACTCTAATCCACAGACTTGACTGCTGCTTTAAACATGCCACTGGGTCTCCTTTGCCTTCATGTTGAGGTCACTTTTGTTACCAAGTCTATCAGTCCTTTCAAAGCTTGCTCCAGTCTTCTTCAGATTCCATCCATCACCACTCCTCAATATTTTTGTGGATTAATTTGGTCTATTACATATATAGTAGATATCTGAAATACTAAAAATACTCTGTGGTCTTTCACACCTTCATGTCTCTCACTCTGCCTATAATGCCCTGCTCTGTTCTCATCCCTGTCCCTGACCACTCACATCTATCTCACCCAAATGTTGCTCCAAAGGAAAATTACTAATAATAGCTGATATTTATTGAGTGTTTACTGTATGTCAGAGAGTATGCTGAGTGTTTCACATGCATTGTCCCATTTAATCCTCAAAACAACTTGATAGATAAGTATGATTATTATTTTCCCATATATATGGGGAAACAGAATCTTACAGGGTTATTATTATATACATACATATATATGGGGAAACAGAATCTTACAGAGTTAGTAACTTCTTTAAGGTCACATGGGTAATAAATAAATTTGATCTGATCCCAGAGCCTTCTCTCCCCACCATATATCCTAAGGTCCTATGTCTCGCCTGCATATATCTGTTTCCATTTAAATTATACTCCTCCTCAGCTACTATTACTTGCCTTCTCTGTCCTCTGATACCATGTTGAAAGCTCCTAGAGGAAAGGAGCTATGTTTTCATAATTTGTTATCTCCTCACCCTTCTAACATGCCTGGCAAATGCTGGTGGTTTCAGAGACAAATGCTCTCTGCATCTGAATTAGAAATAAATGCATTATACATATTGACTAAGGGGTGGAGAGAAACTTCCAGGCAAAAGATCTAATTAGCCTGACTGTGTGGGTGACTGCCAGCATTCTGTAATGATCCATGAGTCCAAGAAGAGGGCAAACACTTACAGCCCATTCTTTGTCTCTGAATCACTAATCCTCTTGAAATAGGCTATGTGAACTACCCAAATTATAGTAAATTTACTTGGAAGAATTTTCTGTTTATAGAAACCTATGTTTTTCAATTTTCTATAGCATGAACACTCAAACTAGGGACTTAGCAACCTTGTGATACTGAGATGTTAAGGCCAAGTGACACTCACTGAAAGTACTGCAGAAGCAGAAATATAGCTCTCATAGATCACAGTCCCAATAACAGCTTCCTATGCTCTCTAGAATATTCTGTGACATCTTAAGTTTATTTTAGAAGGGAGAGCTGTGTACTTTAAAGTAAATGTTGAAAGAAAGGAGGAGATGGTCAAGTAAACAGTAAAACATAAAACAGGGTGCCTCATACTATCATTCTTTCCATTTGTTTTTCTCAAATATAGAAACTGTAGGTCCCTCTACACCTCTCCAACACACATAACAGTGTGCTTTAACTTTAGCTGTTTTCTAATGCTAAGTATTAGCTTTCCAAAATCCACTGGTGCTTGAAATTGGTGAGATACAGGTTTCCCCTTCTATCCAAAAGTAGAGCATTCCTATGAAACCTGTTGTAAACTGAAATGGCATAAAGTGAAGATGCAATTACCTTAGGACAACATCTTGCTAATGGATGCACAAAATAAATAGAAATAAAGCACAGATGCTCATGGGCACAGTTCAAAGCTATGGGACTTGATGCTGAGATGCTGAGTGCAGTTCCTGAAAAAGGAACTTGGTGGGACTGCTCTCCCTGCTCTGGGTCTGCACTGCTTCTTTAAGGGTTGCCACAAAACAAACACTGAATGCTATTTTTGACATTTTTGGTAAAAGCGAAAATTGTCTTTGGACTTCTTTGTTAACACAAAGGTACTAATGTAGGTCTCTCATAAAAGCAAAGTGGTAGGCCCTGGCCAGGTTGCTCAGCTGGTTGTTGCCCCATACACCAAAAGGTCACAGGTAAGATCCTTGGTCAGGGCATGTCTGGGAGGTACCTGATCAATGTTTCTCTTTTACACCAATGTTTCTCTCTCTTTCTCTCTATCCCTTCCTTTCTCTCTAAAATCAATAAAAACATATGCTCAGGTGAGTATTTTTTTAAAAAGTAAAGTGGCAGAAAGCAAACTTTTGAAAAGCAAGAAGCAAATGGATTAATTCCTTGAATTAGATGTAAAAACTGACCTATTTTAAAAGCACCAAGAGATATTTCTGAGAAAGGCAAGAAAGGTATGAATGTGCTATAATCACCCATTGGTCTGAATACTTTATATTCTTGGGATTTAGTTCTTTATCTTGTGCCTTTCTCCACACCCTCACCACCTCCCCAAGTGGGAGGAGAAAATCATGAAAGACATTATATGCAGGCTCACAGAGAGTGAGAGCTGATAGAGAATGTGGAAACCATTAGTCCAGACTCTTCATTCCATCAATGGGGAGAATGAAAATTAGAGAGGAGATTGACTTTCCCTAGACTCCAAAAAAGTTGAGACCGTCCCACTGTTTTTGACAAGAGCCAACACTTTGCCTCTCTTCCCAGTTCTGCATTCAATGCACACAATGGTAGCTTGAAAATGGCTATGGTTACACCAGAGAAACTGGCAAACATTACAAATCAAGGTGCTTTACCACCCCGCACCTGCCACCAAGGAACCAGTATACCAACACACCACTGTTATATAGTATTTGTATATATAAAACCCAATGATTTTTCCTTATTCTGAGCTCTGTCTTCTTTCTTTCACTGTTTCTCTTGCCTGAGTGTTTGCTTTCATTAACTCACTAACAGGCAGTAGGTAATCCCTTTCATACACTAGACACAGTGCAAAGAGCTGCTGATAATGTGGAAAAGAAAAAAATGAAGTCTGCCTTCATTGAACTTAGTATATTGGGGACATAGGCATTAAGCATATGAGAGCTATGACTATAAATAAAGGCCTTAATGTGTGTTATAAGAGTATATACAAGAAGGACATAATCTAGGCTGGGAAAGTGATGCTTTTATGCTTAAGGATGCTCTTCCTACCATGTTATCACAAAATGGTGTATGTGACTCCAAAATGTGCTTTGTAGCCAGACAGATCTGAGTTTGAGTCTCAGCTTTACATAGTCTTATTGGGTGACCTCAAACAACTTCTCAAAGCCTAGGGTTTTTCTCAAGCAAAATGAGTATAATATTAGTACCTACTGCATAGGGGTGATGTGAGAATTGAAATAATAACATGTGGCATGTCTAGCCCCAAGCCTGGTACCTAGTTTATGTTCAATGAATAGAGCCAATATTTATGATTAGGGCCATTCATATTATCTTATCTTCCCTCTGCATGTGTAGAATGCTCACTCAGTCCATTCCTTTACAGGACATCAGCATTACTTCCATGTGTAATTTCTCTGAGTATGGGGGGAATTGCAGAGGCCATCTGGTGATGGTGGACCCTAGCCAAATCATCACTAATTGCCTAAATGCTCTAGCTGTCCTTGGTAATGGGTTTGGCAGGTCTGATTACTGCAGACCACATGCCACCTTTGAGTTGCTACTGTTGTGAGCTTGAGCCCTAGCCAGCAGCTCCAGGTTCCTTCTGAGTTTGGAGAAGAGCCTTTGGAGCATGGAATTTAAAAAGGAACTGGCAAAGGTGGGTCTTGTCTGCTCCCACACACTCCACATGTGAGCTGGCTGTGACTAAAAGGAAGACAGGGGTTGTGATTAGAGGACAGATGGAGCAGCTTTTAGTGACTTCTGAGGATCAATCTTTGGGCAGCTCCAAGCCCTTTGCCTGGGTTTTGATATGCAAAGCTAAGGCCAAGGCCCCCCAAGTCTAGGGTAGGGATTATGTTAGATCCAGGATTTACCTACCATTTAGCCTCCCTGCTGCCTCTCTTTGCACTGCCATATGTGATCATGCCACAGACTCAATATCAAACACCAAGATATGTATTTACCCAGCATAGTGTCTGGCACAGAGTAGGGACTCCACAAATGTTAGCTGAATGAATGGAGAGTTCTACGTTGTTTGCCTTCACAGTGATTTGTTTCCTGATTGTTCCTCATTCCATCTACCTCCCCTTTGGCTCATATGGATAGACCAAATACATGAGGGATACATGGAAAACACTTACCATAGAACCTGGCCCATGGCACATAACCAAATAACTTTATTAGTATGAGCTATTTCCCAAAGACAAACAATGAGACATAGTTTCTCTTCCTTCCCCCAGATTTAGCTGTGGATAATGTCAGCTCACACCTAGATGGCATCAACCTATCTTCTGTATTATGACGTTGGCTAACTTAGAATGGAAATTCACAGCCTCAGCTTTTCTTTTATCGAAGGTCAGAAAGACAAATGTTAGCATTTGCTAACTCCTGGCTAGCATGGCACTTAATAGTTTACAAAGCACCTTCCAATGCATTTGCTTCACTCCACCCTCCCTGAGCCCCTTTGAGTGAGATGAGAATTATCAACTCTGCTTAACATTTGTAATCAGTGGAGACTCCAGTCTCAGCAACCTGTCCAAGGTCACAGAGTCCTTATAAGGGATGTGAAAAAAGTAGAGAATATCACTAAACTCTGAAAACTCTTCTTGATGCAAGACTCCAGGGTGGCACTTTTCTTCTAGATAAATTCAGAAGTCATTAGTATTTATATTTAAAGCAAAGTAGGAGTGAGGGGCACTCACAAATGTTGCTGGATTTTTTATTGTCAAAGTGACCTGGCTGAGGGCTCCCACATGAGGCTTTTCCACTGGGGCATGAAAAAGATTTTTAGACACAGAAATGTAACCAGAGAAGAGAAGTTACTAGCAAATATATGCATATGAAATCTGTCTCAAAGGTACACCACAGGAATAAATAATCAAGCTTAAATGTGTCCCCTGGCATAGACCATCCATCCCCAGAGAGCTGTGATTAAGTGTCCAGTGGTCCTCTGAGCACTCATGCTTCCATCCCAGCTCAACTGCACACAAACTGGGGACAATAATTTGTGCAGCTGGTGACAATGGGGGCCAAGTTGCTTTCACATTTTTCTTTCATCAAATCTTACTGAATTTCCAGAGTGATTTTGTGTAAGGCAATTTTCTCCCTTTTCCAAAGGACTCCATATTTGCTTATACAATACATTTTGGCTTTGATGAATAGAGAAGAAAACATTACAGCTGTTTCAGTAAAGGCCAAACATGTGTAGAGTGGGCATGGGAAGGGGGTGGCAGAAATTTCTGCAGGGTTCCACGATCAGGCTGCTACCAATGACATTAAACAATCACTTGATCATTTCTTGCCCCAGCTGAGCCATTGATATTATTACAATTTTGCCATGGGGGATTTTTATTCTCTGTTTCAGATAAATCCAGCTATTCTCCTCTAGCAAACATCAGCATTTGGCACCAGAATTCTACCCTAAATAATGCTCAAGTTTAGATCTGGTATCAAATAAAAAACAACTAGCAAGTAGAATATAAGAATTAGGAACGGTGGCTGGGGAGACAGACTGTTTAGATTTGAAATCTGAATCTCCTGCTGAATAAGCTGTGTGACCTAGGCTGAGTTCAATTCCTCTGAGCCTATTTTCCCATCTCTGAAACAGGGTTATTTGGAGGACTGCTATAGCACATGGAAAGTACACCAACACAAATCCTGTCAGCCCCACCTTTTATTTTAGCCACTGCTGAGGCAAACAGCAATCTGAAACTCACACCATGTTCCTTTAGCTTCCCATTTCTCACTGCCTCGGTGATGCGGACATGTACAGGAAAGTGACTGGCACTGAAATGTAAACAAAACAAATTTTAGGCTATAAGAAAGAATAATAAGCATCTATTTGAGCAAAAGGAGCTGCAGCCTTGAAGACACCGATCAGATCCAGGTAGCAACCTAAATTGTGTTCCCCTGAGACAAAGGGGAGACTGTCTTTTATAGTAAAAGTTCCCACCCAGGTTCTCAATTTTATCTCTTTTATGTACATGAGGTATCCAAATTGTGCAGTCCTGATTAGATGGAGCAAGTCTTAGTCCATTGGTAGAAAGACCAAACCAGGTTCCCCTGCAGGTTGATTCACACAGTGTAAACAAGTGGGACATAGTGCAGGAAGCTGAGGGCTCAGTCTGAGGTTTTCCTGGTAAAGAGTAAGTGAAGAGCTTCATCAGCAAATGATCCTAGACTCTTATTCATAAAATTTGGGCCCTTGGTTGAACATGGTGATTCCATCTTAGCAGACAAATTCCTTCTTGGTGCTCACATCAAATGAATCTTTCTTCTCTGGGTCTACACACATGTGCATCCTGGAGATAGTTGCAAGGTTACCTTTGATTGAGGTGGGGTGACAGTCCTGAGCATTTTCCTTGGAGCTGTGGAAAGAAAAATGCATGCTTGACTAGAAAACTGGGCCCTGGACTGTCTAGACCCTGAGGGGCACCCCTCTGAGGTATCTGATTTTATAGAAGCTATTTTATAATGCTCTAAATTATAGATGACTGAGAACAACATGAAATAATTCCTGACTAAAGACAAGCAAATTCTGTTCTGTCTACAAGATTCTTCCTTCTGTGGCAAAAAGTAATCTTGAAATGTGTCTGTTCTCTGGATCCTCTTTTGAAGTAGATAAAATATGTCTCATCCCCTTATGGATTATGACCCAAATATTTACCATGTTTTTTTTATGTCTGTATGAGAATCATGATTTTAGCCTACTTACAAAATTACTTTTTAACAGTTCTTTGGAATGTCCCAAAGGATTAAATACAAGTAACCTACATGTGTAACACAAATTTATATTGGTTTTCCCCTTCCCCATTGAATTCTCCCTTGTCCCTCTGTTCTGGTTTCTCGATATTATATTCCCAGGTAAACTACACAAATTTTTGCCTTGGTTTCTTTTCGGGGGGTAAGAAATGGATTGGGGAAAGGTGCTAAGACATTGGAACATGAAAGTTATTCTATAAATGTTAGTTATTATTTCAGTAAATTGGTAAACTGGAATCTTGAAACTGTTAACCTAAAAATAAAAAGTCAAAGTGAGAGGTAACAAGTGTTTATTTAAGATCAAAGAATAGCTACTCTGGAAGCACTGATTCAGGCAGAAACCCAAAGAGTATTCAGATTAGGGAGTGAAAGGAAGGGATTTCCATAAGAAAGAGATGGGAAATAATTACATGAATGGAGGGAAGGAATTTCTATAGATCTAAATAAGCTAAGTTATTCTTTATCTATACATGGTGGTGCTGATTCTAGAGAATATGCTTAATTTTCAGCCCTATAGTCATGAGTTCTGATGTTATGTTAGCTTTGCAAACAGCTGTTGGGAAGGCAATGCTGCTCTGGCCCAGTTCAAAAGCTATTTTGCCCAGTTCAAGCATTCCAAAGGTTTAAGGAGTAAGAGCAATACAGTTCCTCTAAAACAGATGCCCTGATTCCATTTTAAAATGTCATCACTTATGCCAGCTTTTCACAAAACTAACAATATAACCCATTTATTGAGGATGTCAGAGAAAGAAAATAGAAGGAGGCTGAGTCTCCAAAAATTATGGAAGCCCTAGACTGTGTTTAGATGAAAGAGAAGCAAAAGTCTTGTTATATATACCATCTCCATCTTGAGTTTTCTGTCCCTCAGGACTGTGTCTCATCCCAGCTGATGCATTCCCTCTCTACCTAAATCAATTCTGGATACCAAAAGGCTTATGCATCTAAATGAAACAGACAGCCATTCAGGAGTGATTAAGTGCAGGGAATCAAGCTCTGACTCACTAAAAGTGAGATAGAACTCCACAGTGAGCTAGAATTCTGCAGAAATATTCCTGGTTAAGATTTGACATGAGTGGATTCAAGAGGAATAGTTAAGATTTAAAGCAGCAAAAGAGTTGGGGCAGAAATTCAAGGCAGAGAGAAGCTTAAGGAATTATATGAAGATGGTAGAGTGCCAAGTGGGCTGCAAAGGGTGAGTGTAAAAAGTCTGTTCTAAGTGGAGCAGTGTGGCTTGAGAGAAGGTGTAAACAGTTCTCATGGGGTGCCCTTACTCCTATCCAGCACCAAGTACAGCTTCAGGGTAGCCTTAAGGATCCCATGACATTTCCACTGGTGCTTCTGAATACCCTTTATCCCATGATTCCGCCAACCACAAAAGAATTTCTTATGGGTGTTCAATGAAATGAAATAGAGAAAGGACGTTTCGAGGTGTGTTAACTCCTCCCTTTTCCTTCTTCCTTTCTCTGATGACACCCATCTCCACACAAAGTTCGGTCTTAATGCAATTTGCACTGCAGTTTCAACACCTGATTCCAAATGGTGATAATTAAGCCATTTAGCTTGTCTACAGAATATGACATTTAGCTGGTCTACAAAAATCAACTGGCATATTAAGTTTTCTCTTCCTATACTTTTTAAAAAAATAATGATCCTTTCATACCAAATGCTCACTACAATAACAGTTCCCAAGCCTGGTGTTAATTGTGTCTCTTGTTACACAGTTACAGATCACACTGGCTCTGGATCACATCATATAATTATTTTATGCATTAATAATTAGCACTTAGAAAGAAATGGATCCCACCTAGTCATTAGAGAAAGGGACTCTCTGATACCTTCAATAAGCACATCACAAGTAAAAGTCATGAGAGACTGGCCAAATTTTTAAAAATCATGGAAGTTTATATACTCTAACCTAAAAATATATATGTTTTGAGGAAATTAATTGCAAATGTTCAGGAAAAAAGTCATATAACCCTGTAACCCAAAACTTCAAAAGAGAGATCCTTATGAACTAAATCTAAAGAGTTCCAGCTAGATGATTAAGAGAGGCATCTGAACACCATGCTTTTCCTATATAACTCTACAAATGAATTGTGTGTGTGTGAGCAACTGTGAAATAGCTTCCTTAGAATCAGATAACCCATAGGGATTAGGGATGCCCAGGGTCTAAACAATATGAAGTCTCGTTTTCCAGAGAAAATAGTATAGCTTAGCTATCTTTTGTATATATTTCTCTCTGTGTTTCTTTCTACAAACCTCCTATAGCATTGGATATATGCTAGGTGGTTAAATACTTGGTGATTGACGGAGAAAGGACCTCCCTCTCCTAGGTTTTTCCTTGCCTACTGCTCTTTCTAGGATTAGATAGACTTTGATAGTAAGAAGAATAAAGAAACAGAGCCCTAGAGAAGGGAGATGATTTGATCAACTTCTTGGCACAGAGTAGTAACTGAGTAAATATTGTAAACTGATTGACTGAATATTCCAGGTCATATAGTAGTGACAATAGTTCTTTGGGGCAGTAGTTATTTGTTTCCATAGTGTTTAACCCAATACCACGCCCAGGTTCTTAATATATTTTAATCTTAGTTATTTGTGACAATGAGAAGTCTCTTCTACCCTCTTTGGTAGAGTTGGATCATCTGTAAAGTGGGGATGATTGTGACTGAAGGCAGGAGACTGTACTAACTGATCTTCTATAGTCTAATTGAGGTCAGAGCTCTCTACCTCACATTGTTAACAGAAGAGAAGATACTTTTTTCTATCTCTCTACATTTTCTCTCAAAATCAAAACCTTTGGATCCCATTTACCTTAAAACTCACTCATTGATTCCTGGGTCCTTTCCTCTCATTTCAAACTTTGGGAATTTTTACTGTTGTTGCATAAATTAACCCATTTATTATAGGCTAGCAATGTTTCAAACAGTGGAGCTCATACTAATCTTTCAATCCCTTCAGTCTTCTGATGGTGGACTTTACTTAGACTGCAGAAGTGGTGGTGTGCATCCAGGTACCACCAGCTACTATTTTCATGCAGGAGGAAGTACACGGGGAAGACAAGTTCCTTTCCCTTTCCTTCATGTCTCAAAACTGTTCTGCTCTGGGTCTTTATACCTACCCCTGTTGGTTGCACTCCCAAAAGCTATTTATGTGGTTATAAACTGACAAAAATAATGGCCCAACTTAAAGTTAGAATGCTTTTATGTGACACTGGAAATAGAAGACCAAAATCAAAGTATATGTCTTCATTGGCTCTGTACAGCTGGAATGATAAGACTCTCAGCTTTCATCTTACACAAGGTCTCTATGGCTGTTCATCAATCCATCAAGATAGAAAAATTAATTGCGCTTAAGTCACTGCAGTCTTTTGGTATGGCTCAGTCGGGTGGTGAAGAATTAAAATTGGGCTTACTACTTATACAGTACTGTGCCACTCAGTAAACCACACTGACCACATTGTAATCTCCATACTTACCTGAAATAATATAGAAAATATTTTTGTCCCTCACCCTTTTCTGCCAGCAACAAAACCTTTGAACCCCATTTGTCTTAAAACTTACTGATTGCATCCTAGCATCCTTTAAAAAAAATAAAACCCAACATAGCCCAGCAAGTGTTGTTTAGAAGAGGGTGCCATTTTCCTCTCATTATGTAATTTAGGAGTCTTGGCCAATTGGGAATCAAGAAAGCTTGTCAACTTTATTTAATTAAAATGAAAAGGAAGAAAACCCTCTTTAACATTTCTAATCAACAGGAGTCTAATGAGTCATGTTGGTTTCTGGAGTTGAGACACAGTAGGGCATTTTTGGAGCTAATTTGCTTCATTAATATTCAAAGGATGTAGATCACAGCATTTTCTAGGAGACTCAAGAACTAAAAACGTCAGAGGGAAAGTTTTATTTTGCATGCAATGTTAAACAGATGTTCCACATCAAACCAACTGTAGCATATAATATAAAGTGTTGTCAAAATAATTATCTTATTTCCTTCCTGCCTTCCTTAATCCCACTTACAAAATGGATCTGTAATTCTCACCTCTAAGATTTTGCTCTTCTCTAATTTTTACATTTGAGACTGATGATTCTAAGATCATTATGACTGGCTCTGGACTGATAGAAATAATTTGGGGTTTGGAGCCCATCAGCCTGTGTTCAAATTCAGGTCTGTTACTATCTAGGCAATATTTTTTTTTAAATTGAGTTAACCTCTCTTTTGTTTAGTACTTAACACATATTTATTGAGTACCTCTGTGCCAGGAACTATGCTAGGCACTAGAGAAAAGAGAGAATAGAGGCATTCTGAACCTCCGTTTTCTTATCTGTAAACTGGGGTCATAAGTTTTGCTTCACCGGGATCTCTTGCTGATAAAAAAAGGACTATAGAAGACACATGGGGCACAGTGTATATTCCATAAATAGTAGTTTTATATCCTTCAATCCTGGATAATTTCTATAGCTACACTCAGGCATTTTATTGCAAAGTTGTGATTTTTGGAATGTAATGGCAGAGTTGGGTTTAAAAGGTCAATCTGTGGAGTACAGTTAAGCAAAAGCTCTCTGTGGGAATGTAACTGAGAACTTGTTGTCATTTATAATGTGATCTAACAAACAAATCATAAGTCAAGTGTTATGAATTCACATTAATTCTCTAGCAATCAGTCATTAACAGTCTTACATGTAACATGAATTCAGTAAATGGTTTTATGAATAAGAATAAATCAACTATAAAGAGAGAGTGAACTGTGCTTTATCAAATAACAATACTTTACACAATTTACAAAGCCCTTTCATGTTCATTTACCTTATTTCTGCATGAGTGTATATATGGATGCCTGCACACACACATACACATGGATCTAAACACATACACTGTGTTTAGACACAGATATACACACTAGAAATATGTAGCAAATAAGACAATATGCCTGCCTCATGGAGCTTATTTCTAATGGGAAAGATAGATAGTAAGCAAAAAGAAATAGAATGCCCAATAGTGAATGAAATGAAAGAAAATTAAAGTCTTCAGTTACCTCACACATTCTTGTTCCAGACTCTTTTTGAAGAAACAAAAGAATAGGAAGAAAACTAAAATGTTATGATAGAAGAGCATGTGTATAACATTTTTTGGTGAAATGGTTGGGTAAGAAGTCCCTGAGTATTGTTTGAACAGATGCCTGAGTGATGTCAGCAAGCTAGGCTAAAATTTAGGGTAAGAACATTCCAGAAATAAAAAACAGAAAATGCTGGTACCCTAAAGTGGGAGGAAGACTTTCATAATTGGAGAGGAGAAAGATGATCAGTGTGGTTGGAGGGAAGGGAAAGTTGAAGACAGGGTGGATGTGGTGAGAGATGAGGACTTATCTTAATAAACCATGGTGAGGATTTTAGGTTTATTCTATATGTGATGAGGTAATGAATTTGTGTCTAGGGTATCCCCAAAGATCCTTTCCCTCCCTGTCCACATATGTCACTCTTTACATTAAGAGATGGAGCTATTTCCCATGCCCTTGTGTCTGTGCTGGCCCTGTGAGAGCTTTGACCAATAGCATATGGTGAAGTGACATTTGGGCCTTCAAGTCCAGGCCTCAAAATGACTAGCAGCTTTTGCCTCCTCCCTCTTTGAGCACTTGGAACGCTCTTTCTCAGGAGCCAGCTGCCATATCACATGGAGAAGGCACATGGAAAATTCAGATGGCTTGTCAATAGCCCCAACAGAGCTTCAAGCTCACAGAAGCATTAATTACCAGCCTAGTGAGGAGGCATCATGGATGCCCCCAGATGACACCAGTCAACATAGCAGGGAGAAAAACCACTTAGTCAAGCCCAGTGAACCCACAGAATCATGAAAGATAATCACACAGTATTGTCTTCCACTATGAAATTATAAGGATAATTTGTTACATGGCAATAGATAACCAAAATAGATGAGAAGCCATTGGATATGATCTCCATAACAATATTTAATTAATTTTCATACAATCCCTAAAAGGTATGCTTCATTATGGCCCCTATTTTCTAGGTAAAGAAACAGAAGTTAAATATGACTTTCTGAAAGTCACACAGTAACTAAAAAACAGAACTTAACTTCGAATTTGGGACTTCTGCAGAGTTCTATCCCTTGGGTATAACTAAGCATTGATCCAAACAAACAAACCCACCTAAATTTCATGGACATAATGGATAATTCCAGATGCTCCATTAATCACATTGCTATAAACCTAGATCATGCCTATTAAAGTATCTAAAATTTAAACTTAAAGCCAGAATTCTTCTACCATCTGCATCACACTATTTAATATCCAGACTGAAAACACTCTGGGGATGTGAAAGTGTGAGATAACTGAAGACGTATTGCCTACTGAATGCTTTGTAGCTGAGAAAGAAAATTGGACAAATTCATGAATTAGCCTCTGTTTATTCTGAAATTCAAAAGACTCAGTATTAGTCATCTAGGTTTGGGACTTCTGTCTAGGTCAGACACATTCTTATTTGAAAGTGTGAATGAAATTATTCCTGGGAGAGGATGCAAGACTCGTGAAAATTAAAATGTGTGAAGAGTTCTACATTTAGATTGGTAGGTTAAGAAGTCAACATTCAATTTGTCTACTGAGTGGGTAAACTAAAAATAAAGGCATGAGTGTGTTTTTCCTCCTTCTAGTGCATAAGGAAATATAGAGAAATGTAAATGCACTTTATACCATATGCACTGTACCAAGGAATTTTGAAGCAGTGCTCCTTCTTCTGAATGCAGCATGTAAGAGTTGGGGAAGCTTATGTTATATGGAAAATTGTCTAGTGCATAGTAGGGCTTCATAATTGTTCATTTTTGAAAGGTTCATCTTACATGACTCAGTTTCTTCACCATTAGAATAAGGATGTGGCCCAAGAAGGCAAGCATGTGCTTTTACCACCTTCCTGCGGAATGGACTATTTCCACTGTGATACTTTTCTACTGATTCCAGACTCTACCTAAAACCCCTTTTTGAAAAAGTTTTTGCCAAAAAAAAAGTTTTTTTTCACAGCAAAAAAACAACCATCGACACAATGAAAAGACAACCTGAGTTGGGAAAGGACAATTCATCAATGATATATCCAATAAGGAGTTAATATCCAAAATTTATAAAGAACTCAACACCAAAAAACCCAAACAATCCAATTAAAAAATGAGCAAAGAATCTTAAGAGACACTTCTCCAAAGAGGACATACAGATGGCCAAAAGATGTGTTAAAAGATGCTCAATGTCACTAATCATCAGAGAAATACAAATTAAAACCACAATGAGATATCACCTCACACTTGTCAGGATGGCTATCATCAATAAATCCACAAATGATAAGTATTGGTGAGGATGTGCATCAAAGGGAACGATTGTGCATTGTTGGTGGAAATGCATATTGGTACAGCACTGTGGAGAATATTAAAGAGTTTCCTCAAAAAATTTTGACCCAGAGATAAGGTTTCCTTATGACCCAGTGATTCCTCTTTTGGGAATGCATCCAAAGAAACTGAAAGACTGATTTGAAAGAATATATGCACCCCTATGTTCATGGCATCACTATTTACAATAGCCAAGATTTGGAGGCAGTCCAAGTATCCATTAGTAGATGAGTGAATTAAAAAAGCTGTAATGCATTTACACAGTGGAATACTGCTCAGCCCTATAAAAAGGAGACCTTACCTTTGATAACAGCATAAATGGACCTCAAGAGTATTATGCTAAGAGAAATAAGCTAGTCAGAAAAAGACAAATACCATATTATTTCACTTATATGTGGAATATAGTGAACAAAACAAACAAAATAGAAACACACTCATACATACAGAGAACAGACTGAAAGCTATCAGAGGGGAGAGGGTCTGGGGGACTAGATGAAATAGGTGAAGGTAGTAAGCAAAACAAAAAAAAAGCAACTCATGGACAACAATATGGTGATTGCCAGAGGGAAAGAAGGGTGGGGGCAGGTGGAAGAGGGTAAATAGGAGAAAAATTGTGACAGAGGGAGACTAGACTTTGGATGGTGAACACACAACGCAATGTGCAATGATGTATTGCAGAATTGTACATTTAAAACCAATATAATTTTATTACCAATGTAACCTCAATACCTTCAATTTAAAAAACAAAAAACAGTGTCTTGGATGTTCTACCAGTTACAGTTAGCCCTTAAAAACAAACCATTTACTCTTTACAAGACAAGTATATGCTTCCCTCTAAGCTTTGAAGTTTAGGACCCCATGGTCCCAAATCAATGGAAATATTTAAAATAAATTAGTTTCCTCTTAAAGTGTTGTCACTGTAACAAGAGGAAAACTATTTTAACATAGCAACTGCAGCAAACTACCCATCATGGACTGAGCTGGGTGACTAATTACTTAAGTATTAATTATCACTTCATTCTTCACTGCAGGGTTATAGCATTTTCATATATTCAGCATGCAGAAAGCACTTTAGCTCTTTTGAATGACAAGCTGAGCAGGAGCATGTCTCTATTAAAACTGTCTCTATAATTTGTGAGTCATAACAAGTCATGTTTTTATTTAGACTTTTGAGTCATCACACTAGAAACTTAAGATTGCAAAATTTGGTGCCAATACATATCAAAGGTTGGGGAGAAGAATACTAGTAAATAAATGTAGAGTCACGTAGAGTTCAAAACAATACTTACTGTGTGCAAAACATTGTGTTAGGCATTTAGGGAACTCAGACTGGACTGTGGCAGTGTCTATTCACAAGGAATCCATTGTATATATGCAGCGAGGCCATGGTGTTCTAACAAGATAAATACAAATACCAGGACTCATTGTGCTAAATGTCAGTCATGCAGCAGGATGTGCTCCAAAGATTCACAAGAAGGAAAGATCAGTGTGGGATGGGACTTGGAAAAGATCTTAAAGACACCTTCCTGGGGGGTGCAGGCTCTTTTTTTGTAATCTATAGCATCTAGCTAAGTTTGTAGTTGATAATAAAGAAACATTTGGAGAACTCAACAGACTAAGGTTTGCTTAGTCAACTAAAAACACGACAGTTGGGTGGACAGCAAAAGCAAAACAGAGGTGGCAGCTCCTGGCAGCTCTGGAACACAGAAGGCTGGAGCAGGGGGTCAGGAGATAAGGAGAAAAGGATTCTTTTTCTTCACTCTCTCCTTGAGCAATCTCAGTTCCACCTATGGCTCAACCATGCCTTCTATGACAAAGACTCCCACTTATCACTTAAATGCCATTCCACAAAATTTTACGCTATGCCCCATTCAACACTGAACATATTCCTTGGAATATCCCTCTGGGTCCTCAAAGTCAAGTCATATAAAGCTCTTCTCTTCTTCATCACCCTTTTTCTGATATTGGGAGCAACTTCATGCTAGATTGGTAATTGTATTTGCACTTTAACCCCCTTCTCCTCTTAGACAATCCTGTTGATTCTCCACCAGTTCCTCTGTTACTGGTTGCCTGTGTCCTGTTCTCACTGACAGTCCCCTCATGGCACCCAAGGTTCACACCTCCCTGCATCTCCTTTGATTAACTATATTTTATTTTCTTATTTCCAGCCTGAACGCATTGTAATTCCTTCTATTTTATTAACCTCCCAAGATGCTAACTCAGGTCATACCATACCACTACATTAAGGAAGCACTCACTATCTGCCGGGCATTGTGTTCTCTGATTAGCACACCCCCCACACACATCAGAAATGACCTCTCCCTCTTCTACTTTGGATCATATCTATTTGATCCAGTTTTTGTCTCCCATTCTAAATGTGTAAGCTACCTGGACTCATGGTCATGCTCATCATTGTATCCCTTGCAGCACCCTAGCACATAGCCTTGCATACAGCTGACATTTAACTAGTGTATGTGAAAGGAAACATAAATTAATGCAGGAGGTTGGGATTATATAGCTAAAGAATCCTAAATTCTAGGCTAAGGGATTTGGCCTTCATCCTCAACATATCTGAGAGCCCAAAGGCCTTGTATTTATTAAGTGGCTTCTGCATGAATTAGGAAGATTGTCCTGGTACCAATGGGTCTCAAGGAGGAAGAATCATCTAAGTAGAAAAATTCTTGATTTTCTGAAGAAATGTGATGCCTTAAATGAACAAAATATTAGTTGAGAGAAAACAATAAGTATAAACATCAAACTGAAAATTGAACAGAAAATAGTTCCATCATTTAGAGTGTCTTCATAATTCCAAAGGATCACATGAAGATATCATTACAGTATTTTTCAGTTATCTGTGGTAATGAGGCAGAGTATATAGTGTTAATGTAAGCATATTAAATCATTTTGGGAATAAAGAATACTAAAAATAAATAAACTGTATAATAATTGAAATAAAGCACTGTTGTGCCAAGATCTCTCTCTCTCTTTCTCTCTTTCTCTCTCTCTCTCTCTCTCTCACACACACACACACACACACACACAAAAGGTTAATTTAAAAAGTGGTTTAGTTTAATTGATTTGCCCTAACCATTTGCTGATAGACATGTGTATGAATACAGAAAGGGCTACAGAAAATGCAAATAAAAGAGAGGTAAATTAAAATCTGTTGATGTGCTACAGAATGTATTACAAGACTTCAGGTAGTTAAAAAGTTGTACAATCCTCATATTCATATGACATCTACACTGGGTCAAAAGCTTCTCTCACTGATTGGCCAGTAAACTTGACTCTATTCTCCAGGGAACTAGGCATATATAAAAGTAAATGAAGATTCCCTCAAAGGTCCTGGTTTGAGTGATGAGAGGAAAGATATGCTGACTATCTCAGTTTACAAATGGACTCTTATCTCCAAACTAAATTTATCAAGATTTAGAAGTGCATTTTAGTGCAACTGCTTTCTAAATCATCATATTTATTATTATTATTCATCAAACATTTATGGTTTGATATATACTACTAGTTGAGGAAATCCAATGGTAAACCAGACAGACTTGATACCTGTCCTCATGAGATGACAGTAGAGCCAAGGAAATAAGCATTCAGCAATTAGATACCATAAAGCACAGTGACTATGATGACTGGAAAGGTGTATATGAAATACATTAGGAGTAGCCCATGGCGTCAGGGGACAGTATCCAAAACTATCCCCACACATCAGAAAAACCTTCTAGAGGAAGTGACGTTAAACCTGACACCAGAGAGTAAAGAGGAGGGGAGCCAGTGAAGCGGTGAGAAAACATCCAGAAGAAGAAATGCTGTGTACAAAGGACAGGTGATTTAAGGACATAGACGAAGCTCAGTGTGGCTGGCATATTGAGAAAGAGTAGAGAGTGATGAGTTGAGATGCCAGTGGCATATGATTTTTATTCCAAGTGTATTAAGAAGTCCTTGAAGTGTTTAAAGCAAGCAATTGACAATGTCAGATGTATCATTGATAACAGTTATCTAGAAAGAAATAGGTGTGATATAATAAAATCCAAAACATTGTTTTCCTAGTGCACAGACAAAATGGAACATGAACTAGAAGAGAAGACTAGAAGCTGATGGATGCAGATGCCATCATCTCCTTCTGCCATCTCCAGCTAATTCCTTCACTGTCTCATACACTTTTTCCCTGGCTTGATAAAAATCTTTAAACTTACATTTCACTGGCTTTGAGATTATTTCTGAGCTAGTAATTTCTAGCCATTTTGGATGATGCTCTGGAAAAGCCAGTAGAACCTGAGGCATTCTTTCATCACTCACTCACCAATAAGACACAGTCTTCATCCCCAGTGTACTCACCACCCAGCAAGGAAAGAGACAAGTGAACCAACAATTCCAATACAACAAGATGCTGGCTGAAACAGAGAAGGGGTTTTCAAGTCATAGTACAAGTACAAAGAGAGAGAACTAATCCCGTTGTGAAATGTTGGAAAATGCTTTCAAGAAAAGTGACACATGAGCAGTGTAATCAATAAGAATAATGTTAATATTATGAATAGAAATATTATGAACAATATAATCAATTATTTATGAAGTACCTACTCCTAAGTCCCAAGTGCTTTTTATCACATTATTTTATTAATCACCATGGGAACCCAATTAGGCAGGTAGTTTTAGGTCTTTTGCATATGAAAGAATCAGAGGCATATAACATTAAGCAACAAGGAAAATAGTTAAGCTACTGTAGCCAGATCCAAAGTCTGATCTGTTTCTACAACACTATACTCCTAGAATTTAACTAGGTGAACAGAGAAAGGAAAAGAATTCCAGGAAGATGGAATAGCATGAGCAAAGACATGGAGGAAGAGAGAGCATGGAACATTTGGGAAGCTGAATGTGAGTATTCTGCATGGAGAAAAAGTGCATGTGTAGGAAGGTGATGAGAGAGTAGCCTGGAAAGCTAAGCTAAGGTCAAATCCTGACCAGCCAATGACTTGGCACTAAATTCTGCAAGAATCAGGGGGTTCTTGCAGATTTTTGAGCCAGGGAGCAGCAGGAATAGATGAGAATTTTATAATGGCCACTCCATTGCCAGTCCCATTGGAGGTGGTGTGGAATTGCATGCAGGGAGGATGTCTACAGGGGAGACACAGGCTGGGGTAGCTCACTAAGGCACAGTAATGATATTCAAGAAAGGTGGTTAAGGAAGCAAAAGTGGGTAGAGAAGTAACTGAGCAAAGAATGTGGAAATCTTTATTTCCCACTATTGAAAATAAATTAAAGCTTTGATTATTTCTCTTAAAAGAAAAGCTTTTATTTTCAAGGTAATGGTAAATCAAGTGAACACAGCTTGATAACTATCCATTACATAACTGTCCATAGACATGAAAAAGAAAATAGGGAGTGTGCATGCATGTGTATGTGTGCATGTTCACCATTTGTGTTTCTGGCATCAGTAATATATATCCAGATCAACTATCACATAATAGGAAGCACTTGGCCAAACACACCAGTAAGTCCAAAATAGCCTTTCTCTGTCCACATAAAAATCTGTCAATGGCTCAAGCACCTAGCATATCTCAAAAGCAGATTATTTTATTTGACAATTTACTACAAGTGAAACTCATTTTCACATAATGATATCTCCAAATTCCATTTACAATGCTAGATCCATAGACAAGAGCCAAAAGCAATGATGCTGAATAATTTCAACCCTCTGGAAAACCAATCTTGCTAGAACTCGGGGAAGCTTTCACACTGCTTACATTTCAAAAAAAAAAGCTGGTTTGGAGGATAGTGGTGGGGGGGAAATGGAGACAATTGTACTTGAACAACAATAAAAAGAAGTTAAAAAAACTGAAAACAAATTTAGGGAAACATGTAAATTGCTTTGGGATGAAGGTATGTGATGCCACTGAACCTTGAAGTTTCTCTCTCTTTTGACCTTGACTTTTTATTTCCATTTTATCATGCTCTTGTGGAAAGAGGCAGAGGCTAAAAATAAAACAGCAAAATTTTCTGAGTATTGATAAAGGCTAGAAAGCAAGTGAGAAGTAGGTTTGGGGAGGAGACGAAGTGGTGACAGAGCACTGTAATGAGTTGGCAATTGCTTGTAGCAATCTCTCAAAAAAGCATTCATTTGCATGTTTTTCTACACAATATCAGAAATTCTTGAGAACAAGGGATGGGGCTTAATTATGCCCTTCACAATCTTCGGCACCCACTGTGGTCCTTGATCCAGAATGGATAGACACTGTTTCTCACCTCGATACAGAGGTAGGAGTTAACCATCCAGGTTCATCAATAGTCGGTGTATGAAGTCAATATATTCTCCCATAGGATTTGAGAGAGAAAGTTCTATAGCAAGACTTTGTGACATAATTTGTCTAATCACTGGGAAAGTAGCATTTTACACTTTGTTCCATCACATCATTTAGATCTCGATTTACTGAAATTTTATAAGTAGCTATAATTTGTGCCATTGGTTTTAGATGAGAAAAAGTATATTGTCTGACTGGTTTCTTAGAGTAGTTTATCAGTATTCAGGTAAACTTCTGCAAGCAGCTTGTTTTTATAGTGGTAAAATATACATAACAAAATTTACCACCTCCAGTGGAACTGAATATATCCATTGTGTGAAGTCATCACCACCATCTGTTGCCATAACTTTTTCATCATCCCAAACGGACACTCTGTGTGCATTAAACACTAACTCTCCCTGCCTCCCGCCTCAGCGGGAACCACACTGGTAACCACCATTCTACTTTCTCTGCCCAGGATTTTTACTTCTCTAGGTACCTCATATAAGTTGAATAACACCATATTTGTCCTTTTTGTCTGGCTTATTTCACCTGGCATCTTGTTTTCAAGGTTTATCTATATTGTAACATGTATCAGAATGTCATTCCCTTTTAAGGCTGAACAATATCTGCGTGTGTGGGGGTACCACATTTTCTTAATCCATTCATTAACTAATGGATATTTAGGCTGTGTTCACAATTTGGCTGTTGTTAATAATACTATTATGAACACTGCTACACAAATATCTGTCCTAGTCCTTGCTTTCAGATCTTTTGGATATACACACCTAGGAGTAAAATTGCTGGGTCATATGGTAATTCAATGTTTTGTTTTGTTTTGTTTTGTTTTGTTTTGTTTTGTTCTTTGAGGAACTACCATACACTTTTCCATAGTGGCTGCACCCTTTCATTCTGACCAGCAATGCACTGGGTTCCAACTATCCACAACATTCAACAACTGTTGCTGTTTTGATTTTTTTTTTTTTTGCATTTTTGGGGTAATAGCCAGTCTGATGGGTGTGAGGTGGGATCTCATTGTGGTTCTGATTTGCATTTCCCTGATCATTAGTAATGCGGAGCATCTTTACATGTCCTTATTGGTCATTTGCATATGTTTTTAGGAGTAATATCTATATTCAAGTCCTTCACCTATTTAACTAAGTTGCTTGTTTTTTTGTTGTTGATTTGCAAACAGCTTTTTACAACAAAGAAAAATTTTTTTGAACCCACTTCTGTTTTTCAATTATAGTTGATATTCAATATTATTTTATACTAACTTCAGGTGTATAGCTTCATGGTTAGAAATTTATATAATTTATGAAGTGATACCTTCAATAAATCTAGTACCCAGATGGCACATACATGATTATTACAATATTACTGACTATATTCCTCATGCTGTACTTTGAATCTACTTCTAAAATAGGAGTAGGCAAACTGTGACAGTGGGTTCTCTTCCTATCATTACAATAAACTTTGATCACAACACAGCCACACTCACGAGTCAGTGCATTATCTGTAGCTGCCTCCAAACTACAAACGCAGAGTTTGAGTGATTGCCGTTGAGGACAAGTGGCCCATGAAGACTGAAATATTCATTATCTGGCCCTTTACATAAAAAGTTTGTCAATTACTCTTGTAAAGATCCCATCTGGTTGAGCTATTTTTGCAAAAGTATCTGAAGCTAAGAATCATAATTTTGTTCTTCTTAAAATGTTGGTCTTCATAAGGTAGTCTATGATCAGTTCTATGGATTAGGGTTGCCAGAAAAAAATACAGCATACCCAATTAAATTTCAATTTATGACAATCTAAAAATAACTTTTTAGTATCAGTATGTCCCACTAGAAAATCATTTGTTGTTCATATGAATATCGACTTTAACTGGGTACCCTGGATTTTATTTACCTTCCATGACAACACTTCTATGGTTTCATAAAATCAGAGTCACTAATGAGCTCCAAAGTTATTGGGATGCAGGAATAGTTTTGGCAAGTTTTAAATCTTTTCCACAACACCTCCAAGGTGTTTCTGCTGTTCTCTCTGTGTGGAAGGCTTTGTGCAATGTTGCCTGGTCAACTCCTGTCCAGCTTTAAGACTCAGAACCATCAGAAGCCATTAGTGACCACACTCACGTGAAGGTGGATGCCCTTTCTCTATGACCTCATTATACACTTACAATTAACTATAATTAATTATATGTAATTGTATGTAATTAATTATAAATTATAATTAATAACAACAAGAGGTCTCAGACTGAGTTGCTGATTTCAATATGTGGGACACTTGAGAACATAGAGTAGGGCCTCAACAAACAGTGGATGAATGAACTTGAATCAAGAACAATTTGTAAATTAAATCAGTGATGGGCACTTCTTTCCCCCTCCTTTAATTATCCTGTACAGCCAGGACTTGTTCTGAACTGAATAAGGAAGTGGATGATATGTGCTTCCAGGCTACCTATCCACCACTTCGGAATGCTGTGGACAGAAAGCATTCTTCCTGCAGCTCCTGCAGTGCCTACCAGCTCTCTGCCCTCAAATACAATCCATCCTGCATCCCAATCCTTGAAGGTCCCAGCATTTGCTCCCCGGTAGTAACAACTGTTAGTTAGCTTGTGCCCTCCTGCTTGTGGGCAGCACCCAGCATTAACACACCTGTGATGAAAAATGTCTTAGGAAGAGTCTCACAAAGGGTGATGATTTGGGGAAGAATTTTCTGATTGGGTTTTTTTAAACCCTCGCACAGAGGCAGAAACTGGGGCTACAAATAAAGCTGCAACCTCCTCCACTTGGTAGTCTGCCAGTTTTTGCCTATCTGCCTTCTGATCTACTCCTCGCCCTTCCCTTCTCTTGTGTCTACTGTGTGGAGCTAACTCTCAACTACACTTCTCAAGATTCCCCACCAAGTGGCGTCCAGTTTAGTTCAGCCAGCCTGAGGTTCTGGTGGGAGAAGCCAAGGCATTTGTCTCCCTCTCTCTGTGTGATGGGCAGTATCTCTCTGTGGTGGGCAATATATCTGTGTTTCCACTTTGCTGACAGTTTTCCCTGAGCAGCCCTGGCTCTGGGGCTCTGGGGACATCCCCCTCATTTGTTCTTCAAGCTGCAAGTTGACAATGGCTTCCTGAAGTTGTTAAATTCTTGGGTGTCTCCAATCCCATTTGGTTTTGGAGTCCTCCCAGCAGCCTCCTAACTAGTTGCTTCTATCTTATTTTTGCTACTGAGTTGCCAGTAAGCTCCATTTCCCCGACTGGATAAATGTGCCCTTCAGGGAGGAGACCACAGGAAGTCTGCCTTCATCCCCAGGACAGGACCAGAGCCCTGGGAGAAAGGGACTGCTATGTATCCCCAGGAACCCCTAGGGATGAGGAGGAACTTGAGGAGAAAAGGACAGGGATGAAATTCACTAACATTTGTTTATCACTTGAGTGCCTAGGATTTTTCATTAATCTTTAGCTCAGTCATTCAAGGTAAGTATTATTATCCTCAAGGACTGGAGCGCAACCTTCATGGTAAGCAACAAGGGTAGGGGTGAGGCACTGCACCCCCAAGGTGACACGGCCAGTGAACCTGGCACTACTATTGAAACTAGATGCGTCTTTTTCACTCAGCCTCACTGACAAGAAAGACAATTTCATAAAATGCAAAAAGTGGAGTTCACAAAGATCAAACCAAGTAAAAAAGTGTTTGTTCAACTCTGTCACAATTTGTAAATAATTCCTCATGCCTGGGTTTTTTTTAACACTAATATATAACTAAGAATTGATGTATTTTCTGCAAAATAAATCAGATTCATCTAGCTAGACAACTTCAGACAATACTAAAGGCCTCTCCAGAAACTTTATTATCCTGTCGTACTTTATGATGCCATCAGGTGGCTCAGGGATCCTCCCTGTCTGTCCACAGAGCCCTACCTGCCCTAGCTTCAGCCGACCATGAAATTAAGTACATTTTTAGTGGACCACTGGGGCAGGTCAGTGATAGACATAAAGAGTCACTGAAATTCCATGGGACATCTGAACATAGAGGGCAGATTTTATACCTTAGGTGTCAAGTGATGTTCTATCAGTTAGGTTAGCTTATTTTAATAATTCTTCCAGTGAACTCTAAGACAAAAATAGAAACTTTATTAGGTTTAGAGTTCAAGGTAATTCTATGATGATTATAATGTTTCACAGCCATTGAATAAGTAAAGACACCCTATTTTCAACATTAAAAACAAAGGGAAAATCATACAGGAGTCAGATGTGTTTAAACTGAGCCAGGGTGTACACTCCAGATGACTGACCATGAGGAGCAGAATACATTTGGAAGTCTGAGTTTAGCCCAGCATCTCTGCAAAAAAAAAAAAAGTTTGCTTATCTGTTATTAAAGTTTTAAAGTTTTTTTTTTGTTTTTTTTATTTTTTTTTAAATTTTTATTTATTTCTTTTTAGAGAGGAGAAGGGAGGGAGAAGGAGAGAGAGGGAAACATCAATGTGTGGTTGCCTCTCACGTGGTCCGCACTGGGGAGCTGGCCCGCAACCCAGGCATGTGCCCTGGCTGGGAATCGAACCTGCGATGCTTTGGTTCGCAGCCCGCGCTCAATCCACTGAGCTACACCAGCCTGGGGCTTATCTGTTATTTTTCTCAACTGGCACATGCAGCTTTTGGCCCTATTCCTTCCTCCCACTTCACTGAAAGGGTCTGGTTGGTGGATGTGATAGGAATTAAAAGAACAGAGCAAACGTGTGTGTGTGTGTGTATGGGGCGCCCAAAAAAACCTGGAATTTATTTATAAAAAATTGTGTATTTATTCCTATTTGTTTAAACTTCAATCACCTTCAAAATACTATTTGATGCAATCCACCTATTGAGATGTTTTTTTCACTGCTCAAAACAGTTTTTGAACTCATCATTTTGGATGCCTTTTAGTGCTTCTGCTGTTTTTGTTTCATCTCTTCCACATCGGCAAATCTTTCCCTTTGAGGACTTTTTTCATCCAAAGAAAGAAAAGAAAAGTCACTTGGTGAGATCGGGTGAATAGGGAGGGTGGAGCATGGAGGTCATGCTGGTTTTGGTCAAAAACTGCTGAACACTCAGCATGTTGTGGGCAGGTGCACTCATAAATCACCCATCATGATGGAAACATGGAACAGACTGACAGCTGCCAGAGGGGAATGGGGAGGGAGAGAATGGTGGAGAGAAGGTAAAGGGATTAGTCGAAGGACATGGATGAATGAATGAGCCCTGGACATAAACAACAGTCTTAGGGATTGACTGTGGGAGTGGGGCATGGGTTGCATAGAGGAGAGCAAAGGGTGAAAAATTGGAACAACTCTAACAGAATAAACAATAAAAAATGAAATAGGCAAACTCATTGAAAAATAATTCAAAAAAAATTCACTGAAGCCAAATGCAGCCTCTCACAATGACACCAGCTGGTACAGTGATACAGATGGGTTCCTAGAACACTCACCTAGCTGGGGAAGCCTGTACTACAAGGGACCTACCCTTCAGAAGGTAAGTGGTTTTTTGGGAGGTCCCCCCTCATACATACACACACGCACACACACACAAAGTGACAAACCTATTTCAAACTACCTTAAGTAAAAAGGAAATTTATTGGGTCAAGCAAGTGAGAAGTGTAGGTGTGACACCACCTTTAGGCAGGACTAAGACTCAGGTGATAGAGTAGGGCTTTGCCTCTCCTTCCAGCCTTGCCCCTATCTACCCCCTCATATTCTTTAGATGGTCTTTTCCAGGAGAGGAAGATGGCTCCTGATGCTCTAACTTTACCTCTCACTGGCTTAACAACCCTTTGAGAATAAGGGTGCTCCTTTCTCCCAACACCTTTGTACAAATTCACAAATGGTCTTTTGACTAATATTTAATACTTTTATCCATCTTGTAAGTACTTATTGAGCTCTTATGATTTTCAAAGCTCCTCTAGTACAGCATCTGTATGTGTATCTGTATGTATCCTTATCTATGGCTTCTTGGGGTGTGTATCTGTACCTGTATGTGTATCTGTATCTGTATCCACCTGTGCTGTCTCCAGGAGGAAGGGGTATGGTGTCTGGAGCAATCAGAACCAGATATGCACCCCAAGAGGCCATATGGGGAAAGCACATTGTGATTGATAGTCACATTCAGACATCAGGAATAAAGGAGGGACAGGTTCTAAATGTTGAGCTTTCCCAGTGTTGAGCACACAGAACAACAAATACACCAAACACCATCTCGCTTCCTGCTTTCCCTGTTAATAAATTCCAGAGCTGTAACCTCAAGCTCACCAGCTGCATTTAAGCAGTCAGCCAGGAAAGGATGCCAATGGAGCCTTTTTTTTTCTGGAACAGCTCTTTCAATCTTTATAAGACAGCAAACACACAGGTGTCAAGCACACATGTGGAATATTGCCCACAGTCTCCACGTCTGCAAACTAAGTGACTGTATTGGTATCTTCCTAGCTGATCTTGTTTGCATTTATAAATTAAGTTTTTAATACTCAGATTTGTAGAGGTGTTTTTTTGACATTTGACTTTTGTCTCAGAAGTGAAATGTCGTGGTATTTTTGAAAGTGCACAGATTTGAAGTACATGCAAAGCAAGTGGCTTTTGGCTTGGAAAATACACTCATTCTGAAAAGTGATGTAATGAAAGATCCAGAAAGTGCTTAGCATTTCTTCTAACAGGGGCCACACCACGATTTGTCCTTTATTTTGAAATTCCAAATACTTTTAACAGTGCATGTCTGGAGGAACATCAGAAATATAATTCACAAGGCCTGGGAGATTCATGAAATGTGAGGTTATACATGTAAGGGGATAGGCAGATCTTACAGGTGCAGCACATGCTCGGTGGGAGGCTGCTAAAGAAATAGTTTGTTTCAATGAATGCTAAAGATGGTCATGTAACCGTGAACCTGAGGTAGAAGGATGATAGGAATATTCAGTGCATGACAAAAGGGTGACGCCCATCAGCAATCTGGGCATTATCCTTTAGAAAGTTATCTTCCTGTTTTATATGGGCTCTTTTTCCTGCACTAGATTCTGACCTCTGGGAGAATTGTGACCAAATGATTCTTATTTACTTTTCAGACTCCAAGGCCTAGAAAAATGCTCTGCACATGATGATGATGATGATGATGATGATGATGATGATGACAGCTAGTATTTTTGAGTGCTCACTATATTTCAGGCACTATACTGATCATTTTAAATGAATTATTTCAATAATCATAATATATGTGAGAGTAATATTACAATTAGTTTTCATTCCCATGTTATAAAAAAGGAAACCAAGGCACAGAGAAGTGAAGTGATTTGTACAATGTCACACAGCTATGACATGAAAGAGTTAAGATTGAAGTCCAGGTAATTTGACTCAAGAGCCGAAGTTGAGTAAGTGGTAAAGGTCTCTTACAATCTAAGTATTTTATTCTTTGTCTTGTGAGAAAGAATAAAAGAATGAACCATTCTGGATTGTCTATGAATGGAGATCGGGGAAGTAAAACACCTTTGGGGATCTCATTTCACTAAAACCAAAGCTGGAATCAATTAGCATCCTCCTAGGTAAAAATTTCCTCAAGGTTTGTTAATTTAAAAGTTGTAAAATCAAAGTAATACATTACTTAGAAGCAATGTCTCTGGCCTGTCCCTTACAACTCCATTTCAAACTCTTTCTTATTTCTCCTGGTAGTTATCTTCATAAGGCTTGAACTTGATCATCATAATCAAATTTTGGCATTACGAATATCTGCCAGTGTAATAGGATAAGATCTAAGTAACATATACCACTCCCTATTTATATACATCAGCAGTTTTAGACTATCCATCAGTTACCTTTTAATTTTAATAAAATCCTAGGGTTAGTGACTATTGATAGTTTCTCGTGGACATTCCATGATTTACCAGATGAAGATATAAACATCCCTCTTCTTTCCTTCAACTCTCCTTCTCTTTTTCCCACCCTCAGCCTTTGCGATCTATGCTTCCACTTTAAGGCAATTAGTTAAATGATTTTTATATTTACTTTTCCTTGCTGTATCTAAAGGCTGATCTTAAAACTGCATATCAATAATCCATGTTTATATTTTTTGGTGTGTTGGAAAAATTATTTACCATGAAGACCATATCTGTCCTGTTATTGTACTATTGCATTTTTTAAATGTTTTTTTTTCCTGGAGTTTCTAATTATCTTTATTCATTTCTACTTGCCCTTATCACATGTCTATTTTTCCCTCAGACTTTCTGTACATCAGATTTTTCTGTTGACTTCCTGGGCTCTCCAACCGCTGCCCTGAATTGAAATGTTTACTGCACATTTGGGATTTGCCTTTACATTGTTTCTGTGCTGGACTCACTGTTTTCTGGACCCCGTGTCTCCCTTCTCCTGGTACTTTCTCTGTATTGGTCATGATAGACTATTTTATGCTGAAGTTACAGCAAACCTCAGCCTCCATGACTCAGAACCAAAAGTGTCTGCAGGCACACAGAGGGGCAGTTGGTCTGCCCTGCAACGCCCTCTCTCCAGGACCCAGCCTGACAGACCCAATTTTCCTTTGAGGCCTAATACTCTGTCTCCCAGCAGAGAACCACTGTCCCCTAGTAAAATGTCTTCTGCTTTTCCCTAATCAACATGTGTGAGATCCCTTGCTCTCAGCCAAAAGCACCAATCCCCAAAATTAACACACCAAAATGTTGATGATTAATAACTGCTTACTGTGAATGTGTCATTCCAAGAGAGTATGCTCATGAAAAAAGAGGCAATTCAACCCAAAGAAATGAAAAACCAGTTGTTTAAACTCAAGGTGTCAGAAAGGGTCAGAGCCAAATTCAAACTCTCATATTCAGCCTTGATGACCAGTCCGCTTCCCACCTCACTGTAGCCAGCTTTAACTGAGGGAGAGACTGGTGCTTAGACATTATTTTCAATGTAACCTGCCTATTGTCTGAAAATCACATTCTCCACCCAGTGGGGACCAGTTGTAAGTTTAGTCATCAGTTCCAGCATCCTGCACGTGGCCACGATGGGTATAATTCACATTGAAGTGCAAAAGGGGAGTCTTTGATCTCAACCGTAAATACAATCCCTGTGCAGCAATTTGCCTAATCCAATAATTTTAGGCCCTAAAGTCACCGTTTCTTTTTTCTGTAGCTGCAACGCCCTCTAGTGGGAAAAGCTGGCACCATGCCCTGAAAAGCTGTGCTGAGGGAAGGGATCTCACTCACAGTCCTTCTTTAGGAGCAATCCCTAGGCATAAATTCCAACCCCCGGAGGGCATAAATCAGCAAAATGTATTATTGCAACATTGGGTGATGTTCTCAGATTAAGACGTGAAAGCCTCTATTAAAGCCTCAGGATACTGATAAATTTTACCCCCTCTTATTTTCAATCATGCGAGTGCCCTACATTTCAGGGACTGCCTCCTTACACACACACATGCACACACCACAGAGAGTAATAGCTGGACCTGAAAAGTATCTGGCCCACAGATTGCAAACAGACGAACGGGCAAGATCAGCACTGTAGGAGTGCTCTGCACAGCCGAGTCAGTGTTGTTTGCTCATTTATTTGCTATTTTTCTGAAGTGAATTTAAATGCTTTTAGGTGGACTTACATTTTCCTGTTATCCTCAGTTTTTTTTAACCAATTCCTATTGTTTTAATTTGCTTTCTCCCCAACTCCACCCCACTCCAAAGATGACCAAAGACAAGGACTTGGACCCAGGTAATTGATTTAGGGCAGGGGTGTCAAACTCATTTTCACCGGGGGCCATATCAGCCTCATGGTTGCCCTCAAAGGGCCAAAATAATTTTAGGACTGTATACATGTAACTACTCCTTAACTGTTAAGGAGTTGAAATTACATTTGGCCCTCTGAATTTACATTTGGCAACCATGAGGCTTGTGTGGCCCCCCAGTGAAAATGAGTTTGACACCCCTGATTTAGGGGATGATCTAAGAAGGCAGTGAGGGAGTGGGGAGACTGAGATAGGAAGGAAAGAAATGTCAAGAAAAAGTGTATTATAGGTTGAATTTTGTCCTCCCTCAAATGCATGTTGGAATCCTAGCCCCGCCAGTACCTCAAAATGTGACTGTATTTGGAAAGAGGGTCATTTAGAAAGTAATTAAGGTAAAATGAGGTCTCCCCTGATCCAACATGACTGTTGTCCTTATAAGAACAGATTAGAAAAGATACACTCGAAAAAGACCATGTGAAGACACAGCAAAAAGAAGGTTACCTGAAAGGCAAGGAGAGAGGTCTCAGAAGAAACGAACACTACTGACACCTTGATCTCTGACTTCCAGCCTCCAGAACTCAGATGGTACATAGCTGCTGCTCCAAACACCCAGTCTGTGGTCCTTTGTTATGGAAGCTTCAGGAAACTAATATCAGGTGTGTGAATGAGGCGGCTCCCACTGTGGGGCTCAGTCCTGCTGGGGACTCACTGAGGCAGTGAAGGAACCATACCTCAGAACCATGCCACCAGAGAATGGGGTGGCTGGGGCATATGTCTGGGACAGCCCCATGGCTGAGGGCTGTCCTCAGGAGCAGGAGCCCTCCCACCCTTCCAATTGCCCTGAGTGATGGCTCTTTCTGCTGTTGGAGAACTAACCCTACAGGCAGAGAAGCAGACAGATGTGGGCAGTTGAGGTGAGAAGCTTTTAGCATGTCAGGGGGACTGCCCACCTTCTCTACAGATAACCAAGAAGTAGGCCAAAGGGATGTGGGCCAGTGTCCACTGCACCTGCCTCACTAGATCTTGATTTGCTCTATTAATCTCTATTCATATGCTACACTGTTATCTCACAGATGCTTTGCACATTTGCATCAATGACATGGCTCCTGACCTCAGCATCCCTCCCCAAGATTCTCACATGACTTCCTCCCACCACTCAGGTCCCATCAAGTGAGGCTTCCAAAGAGCCCACCTCAGGGCCTGCTGGAGAGACTCATCCAACTTAGCATCCTCACCAGTTCCAGTCCCTCCATCGTGGATTCCAGATGTGACTGGAAACATCTCAAGCCTTGGCAATTGGTGTTTCTTATTAGAATATTTATGTGTATTACATGATGTTTCTGTACCTCAATAAGAAGACAATACTTGCCACTGCTGTACAAAACAAGGTATGTGACAGCTATCACTCTCTTTTTTCCATGTGTCAGTTTGTCACTTCTCCCTACCAATGACACCCACTGCTCCTTTAGTTTGGGGGAAAGAGCCAATGATGATGTCCCTGATAAGCCTGCTTTCTCGGCTGCTGGCACTTGCAGGGGCCCTGTCTCAGGACGCCCTCAAATGTGCTGCTGAAACAGGCAGCAGGGCAATCCCGCCCCCATGTCCTGCAGGCAGCTGCATGATGTGTTCCGAGATCACCTGACAAAGCTGCGACACAGACACAGAGAACCCATGTCTCTGAATTCCCAGCTGGAGGTCCTTCAATTTCCACATGCTGGTAGGAAACAAACTCTATTTCACACACAACATAAGACAGCTCTGAAAAAGCAGAGCAGCCAGCCTGGCTTCCAAGGAAATTCCCTGTGAGAACTTGACCCTGTTAATGGATGAAGCGTCCCCTCTCGTGATTGCAATTGTTTGGCTCTTCGATTAACAATGATCTTTAGCTGCCACTGTGCAATTATGCTCCTTTTTGGTTGAGAAAGAAGTTATATGATAGTATACTCAAGTGGCCTATTCCTCCCCCTGTGGAGACTCTATTGGCTTATTGTTCTAAAGTTTGTTTTTTTATATCTAACTGATGTCATAGATTAATAACCAACTCTTTTACCTGTAATGGTGCCTGAAGCATCCCACCTTCTATCTTTGCATTTTCTCAACCCTACACAGCAGCCAGAATGATCCTTTGAAACCACATGTCAGATCATGTCACTGCTTTGCTCAAAATCTTCCAGTAGCTTTCCATGGCCATGAGAAAAAAAGCAAAATCATTCCCGGGCCCCAGGTGATCTATTCCCTCCCCTACTCACCTCAAAGACCTCATCTGCTACCCCCTCCTCATTCATCCTGTTCCAGCCTCCCTGGCCTCCTTTCTACTTTCTGAAATCACCAAATGTGTATATGTGTGTGCAGGACCTTTGCACTTGCTGTTCCCTTTGCTGGAGCTTTTCCCTCAGACTGATGCATGCCAACCCTTAGGCCTCTTTTAGGTCTTTGTTGAAATGTCACTTTGACATTTCACACAAGAAAGGATTTGCCTCTTTGATTTACTGCTGAATCTCCAGCTCTGACAACACTCAATATTTGTTGAGCCAATGGAGTGAGTAAACATACATGTATAAAGTGTTTGGGTTTTTGTTGTACACCTTATTTAAAAGAATTCTGATAAGGAATCTAAGATCACGCAGTGAGTAGGTGATGACCCATTCCACTGTAAGTCTTGCATACTCACCTCTTCTGCTATAGGGCAGTGAGCACAGGTCTCTGACATTGGCAGAAAGAACCAATGGTCAGTGAAATTTCAAGTTCAAATGTTAGCAGTGACTGCTCACGGTCAATAAGGAAAATAAAGACAAGGAAAAGATAGGTCTCAATCTATACGCAACCCTTGAAACTGACCATTTTTATAACCTAAGGTTGTTAATTCTGACTGACCAACTTAAGTTCTCATATTGACTATTCACCAAGCACCTACTACATGACTTTTTTTCAAAGGAGAAGAATACTATCAGGGAGGGAATACTGTTTTTGTCTGAGTTTCCTCAGAGCAACTCTGAGAAAAGGATTGGAGGGCACATAATTTCTTTGGGAGGTGATGCCAAGAAGCAATACCAGAGAACAAGGAGATGAGACAGGGGAGGGAAGAAACCCATAAAAGCAGCCTTAACAAGCACCTCAGCCCTGCTGGGAATTCTGGGAGACAGAGTGCTGGGAAGGGAAAATGTATGGGGGTATGGGCAGTGGAGGCATGCTGTGAACCAGCAGCAAAGAGAGTGAAACCAAGTCTGCCAGGGAGAGCGTCAGGAGATGTCCAGAGAAGGTGATGGTCAAGGGGAGCCTTGCCCTGCAGAGATGATGGAGAGGGTATTTTAGGCCTTGGTACCAGCTTCAGCAAAGCACAAAGGGTCACTTGAGACAATGCCATTCATACACCTGGGTATTCTAGACATGTGACTATTTCTCCAACAGTTGAATTTAATTTTTACTTTGACCCCATTCACTGGGTGGCAGACAATCAATTTAGGTCTCCACTTCCCTCTCACCCCAGGGCTTTGCAAAAGCTCCAGAGAGAAGAGGGGAAAAGCAAGCATCTGGTTCTCTGATTTGGGTTCCTGATGGTTAATTTTATGTCTTATCTTGTGGAATATGGTACCCTGATACTTAGTCAAACTAGTCTACACAACAAGACAAAAGTAATTTCTAAATGAAATTAACAGTGAAATCAGTAGAATTTTGAGTAAGCAGATTAAGCAGATTACCCTTAATAACATGGAGCTCATTAAGAGAAAAAAAAAAGACCCAACTCCCCAGAGGATGAGAGACTTCTGCCTCCAGACTGCTGCAGCTGTACCATCTACGCTTCCTTTTTTCCTCCAGCCTACCCTGCAGAACTTTAACTTTCCTGCTTCTCTCTCTCTCTCTCTCTCTCTCTCTCTCTCTCTCTCTCTCTCTCTCTCTCTCTTTCTCTTTCTCATTAGTTCTTTTCTCCTGAAGAACCCTAACAATGATTGTCATCTATTTGCTGAGGAATCCTTGGACACATCCCTGATCCCTTTAGCCTCTGACCACACTTAGCCAAGGGATGGTAACATGACAAGGTCTTTCTGGGTCTAGCTGTCACTCAGATATTCTGTTGTCATGGAAAACACCAGGGTGTTCTCTCATGTGTCTTTGGGACCAGAAAGGTCTCTGTGAGATGTTGGTGGCCTTCTCCACCTGGGTGTGCATGACAGCAGTTTCTACAGTACAACTGCCATGCCATACCAAGACAAAGGAATTCTACGAAATTTGCTTCCTTACCTGCCTCAGCCCAGGATGTTCTCTTGGAGTCCCTAAAATTCTGTCCCCATCACCCCTGCCCCTTGCCACACTTGGTGGGGATTGAGAGGGTGAGAAAGGGAGGCGACAGTGAGGCTCTCTGCCAGGAGCCATAAAAGCAAAACACTCTAACCTCCCTCTCAGGCACCTGCCTCTTCTACCATCTTCAACTGTCATTTGCCCATCCTCTATTCTTGCTCATTTTTTTGCCTTGTAGGACCTTTTTATAATTTATGCTGGCTCCTTCTTAATAAGTCATCCTTGAAAGAAATAAGTTTTCCTGAACCAGCTTGAAGAAGGGGTCAAGGGTATGTTGCAGGTATGCAGAAACTTTTTTTGACCCAACAGTTTGCATGGAGGTTGTTCAGTCTTTACATCTCTTCAAGAAATGAAAAAAAGGAATGACTCTGCGACTATTCATATAGTGAATTATCACTTTTCTTCTGCTTCCTCAATGGCAAACTGCTGTCTACAGAAGGGCTGCTCCTTGTGATGGTCACTCAGACCCACCTCCTTGATTTTTGAGATTGAAATTGAAGCCAGGGAAACTCCATCTGTCAGCCCATGTTCTTGTTTCCTAACCCTACTCCCAAGGAATTAATTTTTTCACAGTAAATTTAGTTTGCTTCAAGCATCATCCTTTCCAGGCTTTTCATGAGATCTGTAGTTTCTTAACCTCTTTTGTTCAACTTCTGTATTTTTGGTCTGCCTTTCTACCTACTTCGTGGTGTGGGATTCCAGCAATCTCCTCCCCCATGGAAGGGAGAGCTTGTGTTCCTGTCTCTCTGGGTGACCTTCTGCCACTATGTTCAAACCGGATGTCTCTTAGGGCTCCTTATCTAGTCTGAGAAAGCAGGAAAACCGGCTCTGCCTAGTCATGTATTCTTCTGCACCTAATTGTTTGAAAATCCAGGCCCTGAGTTCTCTGGACTTGAAGTTCAAAAGGTCATGATCTTGCAACTGAAGACTCTCCTCTAAAATTTCTCTATCATCTGTGTATTTGAAAAGTCTGCTATAAAGCGCAAAGCCAAGATTTGACTTTTATGTTACATGAGATGTGCCAAAATTGCCATAATCTGAATCAATGAATGCTTCAATTTACATAGCAGGGCAATAAATTTAAACAATTATTTATTGAGAATAACAACATATCTATATCAAACAATATATCAAAATACTATCATATCAAATCATTATCCTGCTACACAATGTAACAGATAACATTTCACAACCAATCACTAATTCCAGACTAATTGTCTTATTCTGGTACAATGAATCATTACAGACAAAATAAAAAATAAAAGTAAATAAGTACCAACTAAGTGCAAGGACAGTATTTTTGGTAAAGAATCTTTTAACCATCTTTTTTTAAAAACCAGTTGATCTCTCAGTCTCTTTCTCTCTTAGGATGTGTTATGACTTAAAACAAAATCTTAAATTTTTATGTCCATTTTTCAGTGACTTGACCACCATGTCGGATTTGTTACACAAGAGACACAGTGCAATTTGCTATGATTTTGTGAAAGGCAGTCTTAAGTAGCAATCACTGATAGTGTAAACAAAGTTATTTTGATAGATATCACTCCTAAGCTACATATTACATTTCTTCTCTCTCAGTAAACTATTATTTCCAAGGTCTGAAACTATACTATAGCATATATTTAGAGCCAAATTAATAATTTGTCAGTGGTAATATTAATAAGCACTAATTAGTAGTTTTAAATGTTACTCTTTTTCTGACACAAACATGGAAGAAATTTCATGTTTCTTTTTGATGATCCTCTTTGAAAAATAAATGACGAGAAATTGCTTATATGTATACACAGACTTTCTTTTATTCAGTTTTGTATGAAATATCATAACCTTTCCTGTAGAATGCATTGCAACTGTTTCTCTTTGGCCTGGAATGGTTTGTGTCCAAAGCAATAAAATTCTGACATTTAAATGGAGTTAAATATCTCAAACGTTGTTTTATTTTTGGGTTTTGGTCTAAAAGAATCCAAGAATCTAAAAAGATCCAGATATGGCTTTAGTGTTTAGAAGTGATTGGCAAAGCAATGTCAGTGATTCTGCATCCATAGAACAAGGATTTCAAATGAAAAGTGTATCGGGAAAGAAAACCCAACCAGGAGGCTGACCAGTGTAAAGAATACAAAGCTTGCAGTCAGAGGACCTGGGTTCATGAACTTATTCAAGTTTTTTTAACCAGCCTGGGCCTGGTTTACCTCACTGTAAAACTGGAGAGAATAATAACAAGCCCCCAATGGAACTATTTTGAGGGAAAGTCAGCAGGTGAAAAACACGAGACAAACTGTGACATATATACATCAGCTTCCATAAGAAAACATAGCTCTTTATTTAACACCACACACAAGGCATCACATCTCTTTACT
This sequence comes from Trachops cirrhosus, assembly GCA_028533065.1. Lineage (NCBI taxonomy): Eukaryota > Metazoa > Chordata > Mammalia > Chiroptera > Phyllostomidae > Trachops > Trachops cirrhosus. The sequence continues at coordinate 39,057,514 of CM052544.1, read as the reverse complement.
GGGCCTTCATTTTATCCCAGACTTATGCTGGAATCCCTAGTAGCAAAGTCTGAAACCAGATGCTTATTTGGGGAGGAAAAACGGCCTAAGGCAGAAGGAGAAGCCCAGAGGGGATGAGGTTTGGGCCACAGTCTAGCCTCAGCTTGATCCCATGAGGAGCTCTGAAGTGAATGTTATCACTGAGTCATCTTCACTGAGGCAAGGATGCTGTTTCTGGCCATCAGGGAGATGGCAGAGATACAATGTCACTGGCATTTCCAGGTGTGACAGCTCTGTCTGTCAAGGGCACTTCTCCAGTGAACAACCCTCCCTGCAGCGGGAGATGGATGCCCCTCTGGGCAAAGAAGATCTGGATGGGAAACCAATAGCAGGTCCTATAATCACCTTTGTGACTCAGAAACATATGACATGACCCAGATCTCTCTCACACCGACTCCATGTGTGGAATCAGATTCTCCACTAGTATACTCAAAGCTATCCACTGCTAAGCCAGCAGCAGCTTAAGTCAGAGAAACTGGAAATGAGTTTAAAAGTCAGAAGCTATGTATTATTCAATAATGTCATTTACAGGCAAAAGCTAGACCTGAAAATAGATTTGCCTGACATTTATTGAACTCCTACTATATGCCAGGCCCTCTGCTTGGCATATATAGTTACATCCACATGGCAGCTATACTACCCTTACAATGGTCCTATGAAATCAGTAGATATTGTCTTTCTTCTGCCCACCTTCTAATTTGACAGTTCAAGAAAACTGAGGCCCACTTGAAGAGTATTCCTTTGGGAGACAGAATGGAAAATGTTAATACCCCAAATCACCAAGACTTGAGGAGCTCTTTGAGACCCCTTAGTTCATAATTAGGAAATGTTGAAAGATATGTTGGTAAATCGATCTCACAAACAAACAACGTGTACCCTCTATGTGTGCCATGTTGCACACAGGTACAATGAGGAACGGAGCATCCCTGCCCTCTAGGAATATACAGAAGGGTAGGGGCTGTGGGCAGCACAAATGATTCCTTATTAATGGTGGTGTACCCAAAGATAGCCAAGGAATTAATTCGAGGTACCTTTACTGAATACCTACTAAGTGTTAGTTAGACCTTGAACCCAGAGTTGGGATAGGTACCTAAAGGAATAAGCCACAGTCTGTGCTGAAGAGTATATATATGGTCCAATGATCCATTTGTTCTAAATATTCAACTTTCTGGCTTTTAAGTCTTTGTCCTAAAATCTAATCTCATGTCCACCTCAATGTTGTGGTTAAGTTATTCCAGAATGAACATGAGGGCAGTGGTCCTATGGGTGTTCATCTGGCTCATGCCCAGGTCAAGGCCTTGCTAGAAAAATAAATACTGACACTTGCCCTACTGGGATTACATGGGGCAAAATGTGAACTAAATGTGATATATTCACTTTAGTAAAACAGAAGTAGTACATTTCTAGAGAACAGAATTAAACATAAACCAAATTTGGAATAATATGAATTGCAAAAAGTTGCCATTTCAAATAAATGTATTTAACTTTTTGAAATGATAAGTTTGATCATGCCAAGCATTTCAAGCATTCTAAAATGCAAACACTAATTTAACTTTAATTATTCACCTTCTTCCATCAGATTCCATCTTGATTCCACCCCAGAAATCAGAGGCCATTTCTTTTTCTGAAACAGGTAGGGATTTATATATTTATGAGTAATGACATTGGACAGTTTCTGCCTTACATTAGAAATAGTTTTGTAAACATTTTGTGTCTTATTTCCTCTAAAACATTCTCTTCTATATTTTCAGCCCCTTGAAGTCAACGCATGTGTTCTGATGAGTCTTTGCCTCCCTTGTGGCACATAGAAGGCATTCAGTCACTGACTGAGTGGCTGGCTTAACTGAAGAAAGGAGGGATGAGTACAGAAACAAGAACATTGAATTCTATGCTTGTGGGAATCTCCATCTGGTAAAGTCCTCCCAGCCACCACAGATGAAATGAGACTTCTAAGACAAGATTTGCTTGGGGAGAAAAGGCTGGCTAGTCTCTCAGAGGAGAAGAGCCTCAAGCCTATTTCTTAATAGGTTTTTACTGAGTTCAGCTCACACAGAGATACATAGTATACATGTAAAACTCATCAATCAATGTCCAAAAAGCTACAGTCATGAAAAACTGACATCATCTACAGATAATAATTGAAAAAACACAGGGATTGTCTCTGGTCAGGGTCTGTGGGATATGCTGACACCAGAAGGTTGTTGAGGAGTGTATCATGAAGTAGGGAGTTTCACTCCCTATGCTTTGAGCTCAAATGTCTGGTTCATACCAACAGGGGTGTCAGCTAGCAGAGCAAGCCTCAAAGGAAACAATGTACATTCTTTCTCAGGCCTGATTTGCCCCCAGGAGATGCTTGTTCCAGTATAAGGCTATGGATGCCTTTGGCATTGTTTTCAGGCTGAGTCAGTCAGGGGAAGCAAAGCAGCCAAGAGATTAGGAGCCTTTTTACAGATAGAATGAGGACTCAGGCTATGACAAAGCTGAGGGATGAGGGTCTTTCTGCCCCTTCTCTATATTCCCTTAAGTCCTTCCCTGTTGGCCCTTTTTGTGGCTGTGCCTGGCTTAGGTTGTCCCTCCCTTGAGGGATCTCCGTCATTGACTAACCAGCCATCTTTTGAGGCCAAGCAGGGTGAAGTGAGGGAGGCAGGGGCTGTGCTCCTGCCGGAAGGATAGGTTCTGTCTCCTTAGTGGCTCATGGCCCCAAGGCATTTTCACTCAGCCCTAGCCATGGGAATCTTGTCCATTAATGAGACTATAGTCCCTGAAACCAGGCAGGACAGCTCCCAACATATGCTAATATTCTCTTCATGTAACAGGGTGCAGCCAAAGCGGGCCCCAAATAGGGATTTATAATGGGTTTCAGAACTCAGGGTATCCAGGAAATATTAGAAAAATATATGTATAAGATGTCCTCATCCCCACAAGTCTGAGCTGGGGAATGGGACACATGGAGCAGGGTCCTTGAGAGCTGTTTTACATAGCAACAGCTTTGCAGCTAACCTCTGGCATGGTCATTTTTACATATCTATATGTTTTAACTGCTTCATGGATATGTTAAATAGCTGTGGCCATGCTTTGAGCCAGAGGGATGGAAGTGACTTCCATCCAGGATGTAACTGGGAGGCAACTCCCTCTGGGTACAGCATCTGCATGAGAGCTTGGAGATGATTGGCTCCATGCCATGGGGTCACACCTGCCCAGACTTACTATGGTAGGCCACTAAAGCTGGAAGAATATGGGAATGCTGGCAGGTGTAACTGATTGTGAGAGGAATTGGAAATGGTGCTTCACAGGAAGATTGGTGTAGGGATTTAAACCCAGGCATGGCAGCCATGCTGGAGCTTTTTGGGAACACACAGCTTTAGAGTGTACCCTTTTTGCCATGTGGCTTAGGAAGCAGGAGAGACTTTGCCTGAAAGAAAAGGGGTGAGAGGATGCTTGCTGATGGGTCATGAGTAGGTGCCACATGGTATTGGATTAACTGGAGATCATGGTGGCAACACAGCTGATGGTGCCAGAACCCAAGGGCTGCCTCAACCTTGGACTTCAACTTCTTTTCCTGAGATATGGTAGCCCAGACTGGCCAAAGGGGAGAAGGAAGGACTGTGCATTTGTGAGTATTCTAAAGGACTTTATTATTTTTAATGAAGACATTAAGTCATTACTCTAAGTCTGTGTAACATTTTAAATAAATAATCCCTTTCCTTTTCACCAATGTCTGGCATTAAGAAATGTCTTTCCCTGGCAGTGGGCAAGGCGAATCGAGTATGGTGAGGGGGAACCCCTGGAGCACAAGGGTGGGTCCATTAAGGAATAGTATATCATTCACCAGCCCCCACCAAGGTCTGTTCTGTGACATTCAGGCCAATACAAACTACAGGGCATGCTCTGATTTGCCCATAATAGAGAATAAAGGGAGAGAAACTTAGAGACAGAGCAGTTGCCAGTGGGAGGAACCAGTGGCAGAGGACATAAATCTTGTGCATAGTTTGTATTCAGGGAATTCCCTCTGAATTGTGTCTGAATTGCATAGGTGCACTAACTTGGGGTCTCCTGAACTCATGTATCAGGAGCCACAGACTGACCCAGAAAGGCAGGAAACTCAAGCAGGGAGCAAGATCCATCAACCATTGGGCTATTAGAATCATTCACTACATTCCTGTCTCACTCCTGCTCCCTTACATCTAAAACACATCCAAGAAATGATATTTAGAGATAAACATTGGCATGTAATTCTCCTGGATGATTGTACTGGATGCTTATTCTTTGTATTTTCAACATCTCTTATCCTTTCTGCAAGAGACAGACAAAACTTTAATTTGTGGATCCACTTCTCCCCAAATTGAGCCCAGAGAATCTGGACTCAGGGTGTGACATATGATGTAGGTCTAAGACAATGGATGTGTCACATCCCCTAGTGATGGTTCAAGGGTAGGAGTGTAATAAGTAGTCCAGTAAGAATAAAGTTTAGAACTTTTGATGGGCATTCTAAATAAAATATTCACCCTTCCTATGAATTTGAACCTACAAGGATATAGAACCAGGTGCTGCCATCAGCAACTTATGACTAGGAGGAAAAAGCCTTTCTGAAAACAGAGTAACTGCCCAGAGGAAATGGAAACAACTGGTGCGGGAGTCCCTACATTGTTTAACACCTAAAACAGACGTTCCTCTGGACTTTCTTTCTACACGATCCAATACATTTATTTTGGGATGAAAACCAGTTTAGGTTGTTTTCTGCTACAACCGAGAGACATGACAGAACATACCAAATGCTTTGAAAGAAGGGTTACCAAGTGACTAAGATTCGCACTAAGCAATAAATGGCTATAACAAAGACAGCTGGTACTCGCCGCCCTGCAATAACCTTCTGTCCACCCGGGCAGAGGTAAAAACAGCCTCACGGGAGAAAATCCATACATGCTAATGACTTCCTCTCTCAGTTGCCCATATATCTGACTGAGGAACTTCTCTGGCCACAGGAGTATGGTCAGCCCATTTACATGGCCAAATGGAAGTTAGTGGCCTCAGAAGCAAACTTCAGCCAATGAAGAATGGGACCACTCTGAGTTGGCTTTTGAACCCTTTATTTTCTTCCCTTCCTGTCTTGCCTCCTTATTTCTTCACTGTGCTACTTGGGATCATCTCCCAAATAAGCAACTTGTATGCAAAGCAATCTTTAGGGTCTGTTTTTAGGGAACTCAAACTTAGACAATGATTGATAGAAAATTATTCTAGAGGGCAGCTGGAGGAAGGGGAGAGACGATACTGAGTGTTCCCGTGAAAGGATACAAAGCACAGAGAGAAGAGATACTGGAACCATTCTCTGCGAGGAGTAGCCCAGAGCACACTTGTTAAGGGTTAGAGTCTCCTTTGCTACCCAAAGCCCTCCCTTCTCTAGCATAATGAAAACAACATGAGATTTGGAACTCTGAGATCTCACAGCTCTAACATGTCTTGTCAATGTTGATTTTCAGCAAGTGATCCAACACCTTTAAATCTTTTTTTTCCTCATCAGAGGATAACAATACCTATAACAAAGAGTGGTTTCAGGGCAAAAAACAAAAAATAGGAAAATGACTTGTAAACTATAAAGCATGCTATGCGAAAACAAGTATTTTTTGTTCCTGAGTACAGAAAAGGCAACTTTCCCAGACTAAAAGTACATCTGAACAGAGAGGAGAAAATCATATTGAAAATGCAAAGTGAAAAATTCTACCTCAAGAGATCATCCAGACTTGGAAAAGGGTAAGTACATAACACAAATATGTTGTGTAAACATTGGTGCTACCTCCATAGCCTTCAATTTATGCTGATACTTCCAATAAGAAGAGTAGGATATTAATACAAATCTATCCTCTACAAATGCTTTAAGAATAAGACTGGTTTAAATGAAGATGGTAGATGTTATTCTTTGAAGTTCTCAGCCAAATATTTTAGAAAGGGAAGGGAGCAGTGAAAAGTGTTTTATGGCCTTAGAAACAGAACTAATTTAGAACCAAAAGTTTTACTGCTTCATCAATATTTATGGATTACAAATTTATCTAAAAATTTGTTTTTGTCCCACCACACACCCAACATTATTAATGGGCCAGCTGCTGATTATTAATCTTCATTTCCTAAAACAAAACTAGCCCTATGTTTCTTGCAGACTGTACATCACACACACAGAGTATACTGGACGCCAAATTAAACTGGAGTCAGTGGCCCATCAGAGCCAAGAGTCATGAGCACAAGCTGTGGGGAGTTGTGCGTCTAGAGGTGCAGTGATGGAATCACATTTAAACAAAGGAAGTTTTTGGAAACAACTATTTTTTTTCCATTTAGCCAATAATGTATGCCTTTATATCTTGGGGTTTTTTTCTCTTCCTTCTTTATTACACTCAACTTTTGTACAAAAGTTTCATTTCTTAAAGTTGGGCTGCACTTCAAAGACAAGGTAAAAAGAAGGGCTGAGCAAACATCCAACTATTGACAGGTGAAAACCAAGACAAAGGTTCTTACAAAGAAGAATACTAATAGTATAAATATTGATTGTGAGTTTAGCAAGTTTCAAAGGGTGCTTATTGTTTTTGTTACCATTTCATCTCTATTTCACAGACATAGAAACTGAGTCTCAGACAATTTTAGTAATATGCCCAAGGTCATCTGTGGTACATCTCAGATCTAAAAATAGTTTATTTCAGGGCTCTGCTCTTAACTATACTATCTATATTACTCACAAGGAACAAGCTAATTGACTTTAATAACCCTTGGATACCAAGAGGAGTAACAGAATGCACTAGAAAAGTGCTCAAGCTTTCACTACACTTTGACAGAGTAGATGTTATTTTACACAAACTTTCAAATTGCATTTGAAACTGACACATTGTAGCTCATCATCTTCCACTAGGTGGTAGGTCTTGTATTGCTTGTCACTAATGGTCTACCAGATGCCCAGTGAGGAGCAGCTTGTTTTTTTTGGAATGAGACTGGTTGAGAGTGGAGGAAAAAAGCTTTAGAAATAAGTCTAACTTCAGTCTTTTGTCCTGCCAGATAAGTAGTTCTGTATGTGCATGCTAGTGGGTAAGGGAGGAAAAGTAGGCCAAAAAAATCTGTGATGGACAGAGAGCAACCTCAGTCCTGAGTTTACCTCTAAACCACTCTGAATTCACTGATTCTCTAACTTTGAACAATATTTTATTTAGTGACATTTTAGTATCTTTTTAACACTATGAATATAGATAATGTTTTATTTAACTACATGAAGAGTTCCTTGAGACTCAATGTCTCAAATAGGTTTTCATTCATTCAAGATATATATGGTCCCTATTCTATGTAAAACTAGCATTCTAGTTCTGTTTCTATCTTCTTCTTACATCTTACCTTTGGGTTGATGTGTGCTTCTCTCAGATTACACAGTCAAATTAAATTTTATCCACAAGAAACTTCACATTGAGGATATCTCCAAAAAATTAAACCCAGTTTGGAACACCCCTTGCTAGGATTGACAAAAGATCCAACATAATCATCAGAGAGATTCCCTCCCTGTCCTTGTTGGTACAGGAATCCCAAAGAGGCAAATACAGTATAAAAAAAATGTCAGGAAGGGTTTTTTTGGTCTTCTCTAAAGTATTGACCAGTCAAGGCCACTTGGTTCATTTAAAGTTGTAGGTCTCAAATTCCCCAGCATTCTGAGCTTTTATCTTCAGAGTAGTTACTAAACTTTTGGTGTTGCATAGTTTATGATCAGTCCCCACTTTAGAGGTCCTACACTGTACTTGGGTGCTGCATGGGAGAGGAACATCAGGCTATGTCAATCTCAGGACTAGCCACCTTTACTCTCCTGCCCTAGTTTAGAAACTCTAAATCTCCACTCAAAATGAGGCCAAACTTTTTTTAGCTCCTCCTTTCTCAGGCAAATGAATACTTAATTTAACTTTCTCCTGGGAAGCCCTTGGGAAAAAGTAAAGAAACATTGTACTCAATCTTTCGTGATAAGAATACCCAAAAAAAAAAGCACAGTTAAATTTTCAATTCTATCTCCTTGCCATATCTGTTTGTACCAAAGTTAGTGTACACTTCTTGACTTGCAGTAGGGATGCAGCTAAGATGGATAATCATTCTCTGCTCAACCTTTCTTACCTTATGTAGGTTTCAAGTGTACATTTCTATGACACATAATCTATATGTTGCATTGTGTGTCCACTACCCAAAGCCAAATCATCTTCTGCCACCATATATTTGACTCCCTTCATATTTTTAAAAAATGAAGATTTAACTCCTTTACATGACTCCCAAACACACCATGCATATATTTCCTCTCCCCCTGTCATTCTGAAATAGTTACATTGCATTTCTTATATATTAAAACAATATTCAGTGGTATGTCTATGTAAATTGTGTTCACAATTAATCCATTCAATATTCTGTACATTGCCTTCCCTATATAACTCTCTGCTTTCCCTAGAAATAGCCAGTGACTCACTTTTTGTTTTTGTTGCAGATCTAGCATTTGACCTTTCTGTTAATAAGTCATTGCTTGATCTTCTAGAATAACCATAAATCTCCTCTCAATGTACTTTTAAAAAAATTTTTTACTCATTGATTTGAGAGAGAGAGAGAGAGAGAGAGAGAGAGAGAGAAACCTTGACTTGCCATTCTGTCCATCCATGCATGCAATGATTGATTCTTGTATGTGTCCTGACTGGGACTTAAACTCTCAATCTAGGCATATTGGGACGATGCTCTAACCAACTTAGCTACCCACCCAGGACTCCTTCCAATGTATTTTAACCATATCAGGTAGCCTGTCAGCTTTAATTATTTTCTTAAAATCCTAGAGCCTTCTTTCTGTCCTCCTTAAATGTGGGTTAGTTGCTTTCTAGGCCTACCTGTCATTATAACACTTCACCTTACAATTATCTTGGGAATTCCCTTCTTCCTGCTGAAATATGGAGATGAGAATGTCAATAAATCAGCAATTCTAAAACCATAAAACAACCAGCACAGCACAAAGGCTAACATGCTAAGGAAAGCAAAATGAAAAGAAAGAGAAAGCTGTGGTCTCCTATACCATTGTTAACCTACCCTACCAACTCTAGCCTAGATATCTTGTTGTTTGAAATAAAGAATCCTTTTTTTTTTTTTGAGCCATTGTAGTTTTCTGTTACTTGTATAAAAATGCATTCCAGACACAACAGACACAGTGAGATTAGGTGACTTCTCCTAGTTCATATAACTAACAAGTCAATGGAAAAATCAGAATTTGATCTACATAAGTCACACAAAATACTATAAGTATGACTACTAAGTATTTACTATGTAGTGAGCAATGTGCTGGAAAATTTATATTTCATACCCTGTGAGGTAGGAATTATCTCCATTTTATCAATAGAAATTGAATACATTGCCCAAATTCTTACAATTAGGGCATTGCAGAGTTAGAATTTCAACCTCAATGTGTCATCTAGGCCTATGTATAAAAACACCATAATATATTGTCTTTCACTATGTGATTCAGTGTTACTGTGTCTAGAGAGTCATCACAGATTCATAGTAATTTTTTATTTTTGTCCCTGACATTTGTGGCAGTCAATCTCTAAGATGGCCCTCTCATGAGCCCTGCATTTGGGTATTCATGCTCTTGGGAAGTCCCTTCCTTTTGTGTGTATATAGACTTAGGACTTCTTGTAACAAACAGAATGTGGCAAAAGTGATGCAATATCACTGCCAAGCTCAGGAAACAATTTACTATGTCTTCCATCTTGCTTGCTCTCTCTGACATTGCAAGCTAGCCCTTGAAGAAGCACATGGACAGAGAAGGAAGAAAGTCCTCTGGCCAACAGCCAGTGAGGAACTGAAGCCTTCAGTTCAGCAGCCTATGGGGGATGGAATCTTGACAACGATCACTTAAATAAGCTTGGAAGCAGGTCTACCCCCCATCAAACCTTAAGATGAAAATAGCAGCCCTAGCCAGTGTGGCTCAGTTGGTTGAAGCATTGTCCTGTGAGCTGAAAGGTCATGGGTTTGATTCCCAGTCAGGGCACACACCTGGGTTGCAGGTTCAATCCCCAGTTGGGGAATGTATGACAGGCAACCAATAGATATTTCTCTATTGCATTAATATTTCTCTCCCCCTCTCTGTCCCCCTCTTTTCCTCTCTCTCTAAAATCAATAAGCATGTCCTTGGGTAAGGATAAAAAAAAAGGAAGACATATGATTAAAGCCTTATTAGGAACCAGAGGACTAACAAGTCATGCCCAGATTTCTTATCTGCAGAAGCTGTGAGATAGTAAATGTGGATTATGTAGGTTTAGTTTCATGGATTAATTTGGAGTATGGGTTTGATAAATGCCAGTAGATAATGCAGCAACAGCTCCTACAGGTACACATCTCTAGGGCTTATGAAATCCACAAGAAAATAGCCAATGAGACTGTGGAGGCCCGTGTGTTGAAGAAGGGCTTTCTACCAAGCTTATCCCTAAGCAATCAGAATAAAATTTTTGCAATAATTCATTTTTTCAAACTTGAGACTTGTATACTTCCTACCTAGATGATGCATTGAGCTAAAGGACTTCCAACAAACAAGAATTTCTATAATTCTAGGAATGTTTTTTTTAATCATTAGAAGCGGAAGCAGACTCTTGCATTCAGTGATGACTTAGGACTGTCCTATATATTCAATCATAAAGCTTTTTGTCCGTAGTAAAGTAATTAGCATGGAACCCTGATAGCCTCAGTATAGTTGTGTTTCAAAATATATATGACTTATTTCTTGTTGACACAAAGCATCTTTGACTCCTTATAATTTCACAGGATGTTTGGAAACACATCATTTCATGGCCAAGGAATTAAAGAGAGGCCAATGACAGGTAAATTGCTTTACTAAATGCTCTCAGGCTCCTCCAAAGATTTTAGCCTACAAGGAAGGTGAGTGATGGTTGATTCCTAAACAACAGCTTACTTAACATCACTGGTTTTTATTCCAATTTAATGAATTGAGAGAGATGCACTAAGCAATAACCACTTACTGTTCTCCACAAATCCCGATGACTACGTCTCGGTGTCGGGGCATTTTATTACTTTGTTTTCCTGTATTTACTTCCACCTTCTGAGAGGGCTTTCTAACTTATATTTAAGGTCTTGCTAGAAAAGTGAGTGATGAGAAATTCACTTTGAATGGTATGAGGGCTGAATTGCAGCTGTTTATCTCAGAAAGGTGAGAACCTGGAATTGTTAAATACTTTGCTTTACTTACACCAAGACAGAGAGGGTAGGAGGATCAGGGACTTAGTATTCACTAATACAACTCTAACGGAACAAGCAAGACCCAGTGTTCTGGGTGAGTGGTCTCAACATTCACTTCTAGAAAGAACTGAACTAAGTGTTACAAAAAGTCTCTCTGCCTCGGCCAGAGTGGCTAAGTGGTTGGAGCGTCATCCTGTAACAGAAAGATTGTGGGTTCAATACTCCATCAGGGTACATACCTACGTTGTGGTATGCACCATCAATACCAAATTCATGTGGGTTCATCCCCAGTCCAAGTTTGGGCACATGCGACCCCCAGTGCAATGTGTGGGATTCCTGGTCCTGGCATGGAACCCCAGTCTACAAAGGCAACCAATCAATGCTCCTCTCACATTGATGTTTCTCCCTCCCTCTCTCCCTTCCTCTCTCTCTCTAGAAAAGGAAATGAAAATGCCCTCAGGTGAGGATTAAAAAAAATCTCATCTTTTTTGTGGCATGCATGCTAAGTAAATAGACCCATATTTACTATTTGACCTTGTTATTAGGATTTTTCCCTTATGGGTTTGCAGAAAGCAAATATTATAATCTCACCAGAACATTTCTATAAAAACTCCACGTGCATCACCAGAGGTAGGGATTGCACTATGAGGCATCAGCTATCTCTGAGCTTGATGGGCCACCATCTGATGCCCTTCCCACCAGGGAGGCCACAAGAGGAAATTCTGAGGCTGGTGCTTTGATGAGACAACTCACAGAGCTATAGCTCTAAGCCTTGTGATCCAGCTGCTGTTTTGCTTGGGTCACATTTACAGTCTCTGCAGAACTGCAAGGCTGTCATTCAAAATGATGCATGGCCATTTATTCATTGGTCATTCCAAGCATGGGGGCTTGGCTGGGACCAGGCTGTGGTATCAGGGAGGGTGAAAATTCATTGAGCAGAAAAGATGCAGGGATTTGAAAATAAGCCAAATCAAAAATGTAGCCAACTGTCAAGGTGTCAAACTGTTACTGTGCCTTTACTGTTGTGCCAAAAGCTTTTGATGTATTATTTCATTTAATCTTCCCAGTGACCCTATGAGACTATGACTCTCTGCTGTTTCTTTCTACAGCACCTATTCATAGTTTAGAAGGCTCAAGTTCAAAGAGGTAAGGTGACTTGGTCAGGCCAGAGTTCTTAAATAAAAGAGACTGGATTTGAACCTAGAAATTTGCCAATGTCTAAAGCCATACTGGGCTGCCTTCTAAAATTGTTGGCTTAGAGTATGACAAAGAGATTCAGATGGCAGGACACTATCCAGAAAAAGAGAGGAAGGGAGGTGATCAAAGCCCAGTGAAGATCCTGAGCCAATTACATGATGGCCATGGCCTTATCAGGAGCATCAGCATCCATGGGTCCAGACTCCACTCAATGAATAGGGATTATGAGGATAGCCAGTGTGCCTCTAAGGAGAGGACAAGCAGATTAGTTCATTCATTTTGTTATTCATTCATTCATTCAATATATATTCATTAAGCACCTGTTGTATGCCAGGCACAGTACCAGGCACTGGTACCTAGTAATAAATAAGAGAACCGGCCAAGTTGCCTGCTTTAACAAATGTATGTTCTTGTACAAGAGGTATATAGATGGATAGATTTTTTCCAAACAGATGCTTTCAAACAGCATTAAGAGCTATGAAGAAAATAAAACAGGTAACAACATAGATAATATATTTAGATACATTGGAATACCATGTAACATGAGGAGGGGGTGGCAGGCAAGGGAAGGTTTCACTGAGCTGAAAGATAAGAGAAACAGCCTGCTGGGGTATGAGGTAAGAGATGTGCATTCCAGGCAGGAGCAGCAAGTGCAAAGGCCCTAAGGTGGGGACAGGCTTGGCATGTTTGAGGTACAAAAAAATGTTGGCTGATTAAAGCACAGTGAGGAAGAGAGAAGTAGAAAAAGACAAGTGACAATAAAAAGACCTTGTCATTTTGAGATACGTGTGGTGAGAAGTCAGTGGAGGGTTTTAAGGAGGAGACTAATGGGATTTCAAATGGGCCTGGAAGCTGGGCATTGAGAGCAGCAGCCAGAGCACATGGCCAGTGCTACAAGGTGGGACCCTGGCCTGAGAGCCTGAGGCCGAGGCCAGGTAGGGAAAGGCTGGGGGGGCCATGTAGGGGCAGCATGGAGGTTTGGGGGCAAGTCTTGGAATCTGCAACTCAATGTAGTGCCTCACTGCTCACTAATTCAACATTTGCATTGACACTTGGCCCTGGCTTCAGGGATGCAGTTTATCCATAGGGATGATACTCTGGTGGGAAAAAGAAACTTAACAACTAAATTCAATAGTTACATATAATAATAATGCTTTGAGACAGAGCAGCTGGGACTGGGCTTCTTTAGATCAGTGAAGGCCCCATGGACGAGGTGGCTCCTAAAAGAACAAATTCACAGAAGCAAATTCAAGAACACTCTGGGCAGAGGGGAAAGTGTGGCCAAAAGCTCATAAACAGCAGACACTATGCCATGTCTGAGGAAAAGGAAAGCATCCAGGGAGCCTGGAGCTCAGATAGCAGAGGTGAGACAGATAGAACCAAGAGGCTGGTAGGATCAGTTCATGTCCCCAGAATCAAAGCTTGAAATGTATCCTAAAGCATGTAAGAGTTTCTTCCTTTATGAAATGCATGATTCACATTTTTTTATTTTTAAAAGATAATAATAGTTACATGTTAACTGAGTTTTGCTATTGAGCACTTTGTCTATGTTATTACTATGTACCAGAAACTATTGTAAGTATTGTGTATACATTATTTACCTTAGAGCTTTTTCTCCTCAAAACAACTCTTAAAGCTAGATACTGTTTTCCTCATTTTGTAAACAAGAAAGTTGCACAACAGAGAGGTCCATTAAGTCACCAAAGTCACACTGCTCATAAGTAGCTTAGCCAGGATTGGAACCTTGGCATTTGACTCCAGAGTCCCTGCTCTAATGCATCATGCTAGGCTGATGCTCTTTGATACTCAAATGATCCAAGAGCAGGATGTCTCAGGGAGACATGAAGATCAAGGATATGGGTGAAGTCTGCATCTAGGTTCACCCTGAAATCAGAACAAGAAAAGTTACTCTTCACCTTTTTCCCTGTTCTATATATTCATTCATAAGTGTTTATCAAGCAATTGCTATGTACCTGACAAATGTTAGATGTTGAAGATTCCTGGAAAACTAAAACAGACAGAGATCCTCCTTTATGGACTTTTAATCTGTTGGGGAGACACAGATACTTATTAAGCACAGAAATAATATAAAATTGAAACAATAAAAGAGCCATAGGGGAGAGGTAGCTGCTGCTTCAAGAGCAGAAGATAGGTAAAGTCACTTTGAAATAGGAAAACTCAGAGAAGGTTTATCCACTTCAGAAGCCTTTTGTTTAGAAGGTGCTTTCTGCTCTCAATTTTAGAGTGGGGCTAGGAGGGAGCAGTGGAAAAGGGTGGGGGATGGTTACTGTGGATATATGCCTAGCCCCTCATGGTTACTCTGGGCTCTAGGACTACAGGTGGGAAATAAACGACATCTCTCATCACCCTTCTTTGTTTTCCAAGTGTGCTCAGTCCAGCAGATGAGAAGGCCTGATTAAGGATGTATGTGTGGACCAGGAATAAATCTGGCATTGGCTGCAGTGCCCTGTGGTCTCTGTCTCCAGAGAATCTGTTTCTTCCCCAGGAAGACACAATAGGAGCCCCAGTGAAAGAAGGAGGTCAGCTCTCTCAGTGCTGTTGGCCCTCACTGAGACCTTGGCATTTCAGCATGAAGCACAACCACTAGGCAAAGAATGAGTCTAGGGAGCAGGGTAGTAGGTGGAAAAGCAAGCAGAGCTCTGGAGTGTCACCACCCCCAGAAACAGAGCCTGAGACAGAGATTCCAGTGAAAATAGTGTATCTGGGAGGTGACTGCAGGAAACATAGGTAGGGGCATGAAGATGTAAGAAAAGGAGGGTAGACAATAAAGGGTATATTTTCAAGTCTGTTAAGGGGAACTAACTCCTGTGAGCTTAAACCTGCTGGAAAACCCAGTAGGGAACATGCACTTCAGGGGTGAAGAGATGGGGTATTTGCCCAGCAAGTCCCATCAGTCATTGGACAAGGTGGCTCCCAGGGAATATTAATTCCCCAGACATTCTTACCTGCCCTGTTTATAGGCAGAGAAAGCTCAGATGGTCAGAAAGAGCTACAGAAGAGCTGCAAGTACAGGCAGATGTAAAATAGGCTGCAAACCTGGATAAGGTAAATGCCAAGTGGATATGGGTATGTTATCAATAGCAGCCTCTGCATTACTGAACTTCTCGGGGCCTGTTTCCACATCCATAAAAGGATGTGGAATGAGAATAATACCTAAATCTCTTAGAACTAGAATCTAGTAGAAAGACTGCTTTCTGAGAAAGGCTGCTATTTTCACAGTATTTACAGCACATAAAAGGTCCCCACAAATATCTGTTGAGTGAATGAATGCATGCAGTTGGGTGCTGGAGCCAGCTTGTTCTGGCTCACAAGTGCAGATTGTTAAATTTTCAGGAATTTTGCAAGCCAGTTGTTAAACTGTTGATAGCTCAAAACCAGCCAGGGTGGGTGTCTTTACACACTACAGAATGAACTAACACTGCAGATCAGGCTTTTGTTTTTTCTTTTTCCTCTGAGAGCCATTTTAGCAGCATACCTCTGAATGTATGTGAAAGAAATTGGCCTAGTATTAAATCTATAGAAGGTGCTCTAAACGTGTATTCTCTCTCTTCCACTGCAACTGAAGTAGACCTGGAAAAAGCTACACATCTCACTGTGCTTTGCTTCTCATTTCTGGTTGCCAACAAGTGCTCATCCAAGTAGGCCACAAATCTACCTGTAACTTTTTACTCATTTAAAGAAATAAAAGAGGGGGAGATAACATAAATATAATTAAATGTTAAGTCTAGGTGATGAATACATGGGAGTTTATTATTCCCTACAACTTTCTGAACATATAAAGTGTTTCATAATAAAACAAAAGGAGCCAGAAAAACTAAAGATACTCCTTAACTTCAGTTCCATGGACCCACGGGAGTGGAGAAATGAGGGTTTCAACATCAACACACACTGAGAAACATGAACGACAAGTGCCACCTGTCTAGCGTAGGTCCAGGGCAGGACTGCTGTTCAGCCTTCATCCGCCCATGGAGTTGAGCCCCTCCGATTCCAATGGGGCCTTTGTATCATCCATAATCAGAAGAAAGGGGTAGAAACAATAATTAACACATATCACATATACCTTGTACAATAAATGTCACCAAAAAAGTATTTGAAAAATTCACAGTTATACATTACTTCCCTCATTAACTACTTTTCTCATCGCATGCTAATTAATCATAAGGCATTAATTAACCAAATGAAATCTTGACATTCTTCGCTTGGTTCCTGTTGTTCCTAGAATTATCAGTAAACATAATATATGCAGGGTATTGCAGAAGGCACTTCTTTTCCTCTCATGGACCATGTCCCACAGAGCTTTTCCAAATAATACATTCTTACTACCAAAAACTTTGCCACTATGTTGTGTGTTTTTAATCACTTCCCTATTTCTTCACTGCAGATTAAATTCAACCCTCCTCAGATTCATCCATCTCTGTTTCAGGTGTCTGACAGTTGGACACTTCCAAACCTTTTAACTTCAATACACTGATCTGTGATCAGCTGCCTGGACAGATCACTTCCTTCTCTCACCCAGGTGTTAATGTGTCCTCCTCCTGTGGTGTCTTTAAAATGTTCTCAAGTGATACATCTTCTTAGCACTTCACTCTTGGAGTGAACATTTCCCCCCCTCCCACCCTGATGTTCTCTAAGTCATTATGTCATCTTAGAACTCTGCATGTATGCTGAATAGAGCAGATATAATGTGACCACTGTGGAGACTCCTCTAGGGCTATCACTTCTATTGTTTTTATGCTAACTTTTAGCCAGCCCTTCTGTGATTTTGTGATTTATAATATGAAATATATATTTGGTCTTCATCCTGGTCTCCAGTTTCTGGCACAGAGCTCCTAAAACCATTGGAATTTCCTAAATATTGAGAACAATAGGAGTTATTGGCATAATTTGCTATGTTAATTAGCTGACTTTTGGACCTCACCTTGGGATCAGGGCTGGTTGCCAGAAGAACTAACTATGATTCAGAGGGTTGAAACTTTTGGTCTCACTGCCCTGACCTCCAGGAAGAGAGAGGGGCTAAATCACCAATGGTCAGTGATTTAATCAATCATGCCTACATAATGAAAACTTCATAAAACCCCACAAAGACCCTGGCTAGTGTGGCTCAGTGGACAGAGTGCCAGCCTGCAAGCCAAAGGATCACCAATTCAATTCCCAGTCTAGGGCACATGCCTGGGTAGAAAGCCAAGTCCCCAGTAGGGGGCATGGAAGAGGCAAACACACATTGATGTTTCTCTCTCTCTCTTTCTTCCTCCCTTCCCCTCTGTAAAAATAAACAAATAAAAAAATCTTTAAAAAAGACCCACAAGGACACAAGGACAGGGTATGAAGAGCTTCCTGGTTGGTAAACACAGAAAGATTTGGAGACAGTGGCATACCTGGAGAGGGCACAGAAGCTCCAAGCACTTTCCCTATACTTTGCTCCATGCATCTCTTCCATCTGACTGTTCCTTAGTTACATTCTTCATAATAAACCAACGATCTAGTAAGAAAAATGTTTATCTGAGTTCTGTAAGCTGCTCTAGCAAATTAATCAAACCCATAAAGGGGGTCATCAGAACCAGTCAGTCCGAGGTATAGGTAATAACCTGGACTTCCATTTGGCATCTTACATCTTGCAGGGTTTGCTGAAACCTCCAATATATAGCCAGTTGGTCAGAAGCACAGGTACCGACCTGGGCTTAAGATTGGCATCTGAAGTGTGTGTGGGGGGAGCAGTCTTGTTGGACTGAACCCTTAACCTGGAACTATCTCCTGGTAAGTGTCAGAATTAAGTTGATTTCTTAGACACCCTAATGGTGTCTGGAGAATTGTTTGTTGTATGTGAGAATCTCTACCACATCAGATTTTGGGCTTCAGAAAATGTAAAGACCTTCCTAATCATGTGTGTACAAAGTAAGTTTCCAAATATGATTGAAAATTGCCTATAAGCAAAAGCAATATTTATTTCTACTTTTATTTGGTAATTCAATTATTCTTTCAAGATGTGTTGCATCTCTGTGGTTTTTGCCTGACTGACACCCAATCCCCTTCTTCTGGTAAAGCACTCCAACTGTGTTTTGGAGAGTTACTCCCCCAGAAAAGAGTAGACTGGATGGGACTGTTACTCAAGGTGACTTCCGTGGGGTAAGGCATCAGGGGCTCTCTGCTAGAAATGTGAGCCCTAAGCACAGAGATGTGGTCTGGGAGGAGCTGATGCCTCCTGGTAGAGGAGCCAGGGGCTGACTTTCCACTGGTGCCTCAACCTAGGTCCTCAGAGACACCATCTCCAATCCTCCATCTTAGCCCTTACATTTTCCCTTCAATAAATCTCTTTAGCCTCTGTCAGTTTCTGTTTCTTAAAAAACAAAAAACTCAAGATAATAGTTATCAAATAAGCTACAGATTACACTGTTTAAGAAAATGTCAACAATAACAAAAAGCCATGGCACTGCTTTTTTGGCACTTGTTTACTCATTGAGTTTTTAATTTGTTTACTCTCTTATCCAAACACCATTCAATAAGTTCCCATCATGTGCCAGAAGCCGGAGACCCCTTCTAAAACAGAAACATATCTTGGGAAGAGCTGTTCAAATAGTTTCATATGCACTGGATAATAGTGGCATCTAACATATATGTACTATTTTAACCAAAGGATTATTGACAGAAACTTTGTCAAAAGCATCCCTTGAAATCAGATATCCTTTGAAAGCAAAGAACTCACTACTCCCAAAAAAGAAGAAACAAAAAATCCCTGGATATTCTGTTTAACTTTAGCATATATAGGAAATTTAAGCCAAAAACATACTGTCTTCACAAATGGTGTTTGAAATAAACATTATAACAGACATGGTTAGTCTTTCAATTTCCATTTAGGTATTTTTAATTGAAAAGCACCTTCAAATTGAGTTATCAGTAAGCAATATGTCCTTTCCATATCTCGCTTAGCATTATGGCTCACATTTATCCAGTCTGTGTAGACTTATTATGCTTTAGGAGTCATTTCTGATAGTGTTCTATTTTAGTTATACCTGTGTTTTTGCCACCTGGGATTAAACTACTTCTAGCTTCATTTTTTTTCTGAGGAGTGTAAATTGATTTCTTGTTTATGATGACTGCTTTAATTTTGTTTAACTTAAAATGCTTCACATAGCTTAGATAGATTGGGGTGGACAAGGATGTGGGAATTTCAGGACTAACAGTGCACAGACCTGGTTCCTGGACCTGCACTCATCTTTGTTTTCTTTTTTTTTTTGTTTTATTTCTTTTTAGAGAGAGGGGAAGGGAGGAACAGAGGGAGAAAAACATCAATGTGTGGCTGCCTCTCACATACGCCCTACTGGGGGCCTGGCCTGGAACCCAGTCATGTGCCCTGACTGGGAATTGAACTGGCAACGCTTTGGTTCACAGGCCAGCTCTCAATCCACTGCGCCACACCAGCCAGGGCTCCATTTTCTATTTCACCTTGGGTAATTAATAACTTAATATTTCTGGGTCAAGTCTCTTCATTTGTGACATGCACTAGATCCCAAACTGGTTTGTGTTTTTTGAAAGTTCATATATCTGTATTTTACATCTGATTGACTGAACCCAAAATCCTGGGGATGGGAAATCAGGAACTATATTTCCCAAAACCCCTCTATGGATGTATGTTTATGAAAAATAAAAACATAATAATAGCTAATGTGTATGGATCAGTTGCTAGGCACTTCATACAATGGCCCTATGAGCCAGGTGTTATTATCTTTCTTTCCTAGCTGAGGAAATTGAGACCAAGATGTTTTGAGAAACTTGTCTGAGGGCATGCAGCATGAAGCCGGGGCCCCACCTTGGCCAGTCCATCTTCAGATGCTGCTCATTGCTGTACATGTCTCATCCTGGGAACCACTGAGTTAGATAATGGAAATGATCCTTTCAAATTTATGAGAAATTTTATACAGCTTTTGAAAAAATTTCTGATGGCTCTAATTCTTTGTGAAGTATTAATCTATTTTTAAACAACTTCTAGAAACATAGGTAGAATTCTTTTACCATTAAAAAACGGTTCTTCGGGGAGGCAGAAGAGAGTGTAGGGGGAATAAATGGTGATGGAAGGAGACTTGACTTGGTGTGGTGAACACACAATACAATAACAGATGATTTATTATAGAACTGTACACCTGAAACCTATATAATTTTATTGACCAATGTCACCCCAATAAATTCAATGAAAAGGCAAAAAAGAAAGTGGTTCTTCAAATAATCCAAAAATGTATATGGAACCACAAAAATCCCCAAATAGCCTTGGCAATATTGACAAAGGAGAACAAAGTTGGAAGTATGGGGCTATCAAACTATGCTACAGGGCTCTAGTAATCAAAACAGCATGGCACTAGCATAAAAACAGACATATAGATCAATGAATGAAATAGAAAACCCAGAAATACACCCAAGTCTTTGTCACCTTTGTCAATTAAATGACATCCTTTTCAATTAATATTTGACAAAGGAGGCAAGAATGGAGTAAAGATGGTCTAATCAATAAATGGTTCTGGAAAATTGAACAGATTTATGCAAAAAACATGAAACTAGACCACTTTCTTACACCATATACAAGAACAAACTCAAAATGATTTAAAGACTTAAATGTAAGACCGGAAACCATAAAAATACTGGAAGAAAACATAGGCAGTTTAATCTCTGACACTTCTCTTAGTAACATTTTTTTTCTGTTATATCTCCTTAGGCAAGGGAAACAAAATAAAACAAATGGGACTACATCAAACTAAAAAGGCTTTGCACAGCAAAGGAAACCATAAACAAAACGAAGAGACAACCTACTGAATGGGAGAACATGTTCACCAATGATACATCTGACAAGGGATTAATACCCAAGATTTATAAAGAACTTACAAAACTCAATACTAAAAAAAAACAAACCATCCAATTTAAAAATCAACAGTGAACCTGAATAGACGTTTCTCCAAAGAGGACATACAGATAGCCAATAGACATATGAAAAGATGCTCAGTGTCTCTAATCATCAGAGAAGTGCACATTAAAGCCACAATGAGGTATCACCTCACACCTTTCATAATAGTCTTCATCAGTAATTTCACAAGTGACAAGTGTTGACAAAGATGTGGGGGGAAAGGGAACCCTCATGTAGTGTTGGTGAGAATGGGAAACAGTATTCAGGTTCCTCAAAAAATTAAAAATGAAACTGCTTCATGATCCAGCAATTCCACTTCAGAAATTTATTGAAGAAACTCAAAACACTAATTTGAGAGAATATACTGTGCAACCCTATGTCCATGGCACTGTTATTGACAATAGCCGAGATATGGACCAACCTAAGTTTCCATCAATAAATGAGTAGATAAAAAAGCATTGGTACGTTACTATAGTGGAATATTACTCAGTCATAAAAAATAATGAAATCTTACCATTTATGACAGCATGGATGGACCTAGAGGGTATTATGCTCAGGGATATAAGCTAGTCAGAGAAAGACAAATATCGCATTATTTCACTTATATGTGGAATCTAAATAACAAAATAAACAAGACTGACACAGACTCATAGACACAGAGAGCAAATTGGTAGTTGCCAGTGGAGAGAGGACAGGAGACTAGGTGAAAGAGATGAAGCAATTAAGAAGCACAAATTAATAGGTACAAAATAGTCATGGGGGTATAAAGCATAAGGAACAGTATCAATAATATCGCCATAACTATGTATGTTGACAGAGTACTGTCAATATTGAGTGGAACATGATATCAAATACATTATCATCTAGCCACCAAGTTGTACACCTATAGACAATACAAAATAAAACTGAAAAAAATAAAAATAAAAAGATATGTGACCAAATCTCAATGTAACTAATATAGACATCTACCTGACTCAAAAAATATTTCTCTTTTCTCTTAAAGTTAAAAAAAGATGAAGAAAGTGGTTCTTTGCAAATGTGGTTCTTCTACCTGGAACAGCTCCTTCTCCCACTATTAGCCATCTTTGCTCTTATCTTCCAAGACCCTGCATAGGTATCATTCTATTCAGGAAATATTAGTGACACTCTAGCACTATTAATCAGTATGCATAAGTGCTTAATGTGGGCTATATTACATTACCAATTAATGACAATACATATGTCATTTCTGTCCTTGGGCTAAAATTATGAACCCTGACTGGCCTCTCCTTTGCTCTTCTGCCTAGGAATTGCCACCAAAGGAGCTGAATGCATAATCCTCCCTGGGCATCAGCCCAGTCCTCACTGCATTGTGCTTTGCCCTCATCTTCAAAGTCTGGTGCTCGGCTTCTACTAATTCCTCCTAGATGGTGCTGTCACCATCTATATTTTGGATCTGTGCTCCCTTTTATTCTCTCTGCAATATATGTGTTCTGGGGTTATAATCTGTAACTAAGACACACAGAGACTTGTACACACACACACTCAAGCATCATTTAATCAGGGAACAGAAGTTTCATTAGTTCCCTGACCTCAAAGAAAATAATACAATATCTTTGAAATCAAAATTCAAACTTCAAACTCTAAACCCATCATGACCATCATCTTTCTGAACTGATTCTGGCCCTGGTATTTACCCAGATGTCCTAGGAGCCCTCCCAACCTCCCTCCTCATATCCAACCTGTTCTTATTCCAATGTAAGCCACCATTACCTCTTTGCTCCAAATGATCTCCTGCCTCTAATCCTGATCCCTTTCAATCCATTCTAACCAGTGCAATCTTTCTAAGACACAAGTTTGATTATGTCACCTGAACCCCTGTCAGGAGCTTCCCATTGTCCAAACAATGGAATCCAAATTCTGTAGCAAAGGAAATAATGTCATCAAGATGTGGCCCCTGCTTACCTCTCCTGTTCCCCTTCAGGCAAGTCACCCTCCAGCTTTGCTGAACCACTGTATTTTTTTCTATATTCTCTGGCAGGCAGTCCTTGGCATAAAACTGCCCCATGCTCCACTCTTCTGTTAACCGCTCACTATATGCTCTTTGCTATCCAACTTAGGTGTTATTTCCTCCAGGAAGCCTTGGCTGACCTTTCTTCTCCACTCACCAAGAGAGTTCGATGTCCCTTCTTTATGGCCCATGTGCTTCCCACTGTCATGCATCACACTTTACTGTCTCCATTGGCTGATTTTATCTCCACTCTAAGCTCTTTAAGGAAAGGAACTATGCTTTCTTGGACTCTGCTTATATGGTTCAGAAATTGGCAGACATTTGGGTCTCAGTAAATGTTTATCGAATGAATTAAGAGTAGTTTGCCTTTAACCAGTCAAGGGTCTTTGGTGTATTTAATATCCAAAATGGCAGCCTGGTTGGAACATTACAAGAAAAGTAAATGGCCTAGAAGGGACAGGCACAATTTAGTCTCATGCTTCCAGAAAATGTATGAAGCTCTGAAACCACTACACCCACCTGTTTTTTAAAAATTATAAAATGTAAGTAGTGTTCTGTTTTCTAAATAGAGCCTTCTTTCTTCCCAATAAAGCACAATGGAATCCAATTCTAATTCTGAAACTAAGAAAAAGAACAAACTTCTTTCCAAGTTAATACCCAAGAATTTCCTGTGGAGGTAGTTTTAGCATCTGTAATTTGACCCAGAGTACATCTGAACCCTTGTGATAACATATAACATTACAATAGGTTTGAACTTTCAGAGTACTGTGAAACACAGCTAAACTTATGACACTGCAATAAAATAATATAGATTTCAAAGGCTATTTCCTGGGTATGTATTTTAAAGACCACAAAGTAAACAGGGTTTTCCCTGCCTCTATTTCGATGTACCGTCCCAAATAACTTACAAAGAATTGCTGTAAGATATAATCATCTCTATCATCTCAGGGACTATTAAGAGAGTGTTCCTTGACACAATGCAGAATGGAGGCCCAGATTTAAGGACATTGCAAGTTACACAGAACTCATTCTGGTTCTTTCAGAGGACACATTTCTCTGGGGCCTGAGTCACACAGCCCACTGCACAGCTCTCTTCCCAATCACCTGAATGACCAGCATTTGAATCTCAGTTAATTTAGCAGCAGAGAAACCTCATTAAATGCTCTGTACTCAAAAGGTCAACAATTCCTCACACTGAAAAGAGAAAAAAGAGAAACCCTCCAGCAAAACAACTGAAAAACACTGTAAATGTTAGTAAATGAAAAAATACAAGGAAGTCCCTGCTGGAAGCAAATACATGGGAAAAACAACAAAAGCATTCATCAGGGTCCAAAGGCAGGTCTTCTAATTAACCAATGTTTGGATTAACTAGAGATTTATCCCCTATCCAGATGTCCAATTTTCAAAGAAATATGCTCAAGGTAATTTACTTTCTCTGGTGATTCAGAGTGCTTCAGGCCATGGGAGGATCTTGGAGAAATCCAACAAGCCAAATTTTTCTTCATTCTTATTTTGTTTACCCCCTGAGACCAAGTTTTTGCAAAAGCCCTGTATCCAGGAACCTTGGAAAGTGAACTACACTGGGCCTTCATGCTGCCATTGAGAGTGATGCGAAAAATGAGAGTGATGGAGGATCTGCATCTCTCCCAGTTTTAATTCAAATATACTTTTCAGCTAGAAAGTTATATTGATGCAGAAAAAACACAGTTATTGGTTTCTGCAACCACAGTTATTTCTTTTCTATGTAGACAGTTCTAAGGTCTTCTAATACTGCTAAATTTCTTAGTTGAGTTGTTACAAAATCAGATTTGGAAGACAATTTGCTTTGTTGTTGGATTAATTAATTCAGAAAGTGTCATTTGGTGCTTTCTAGTATGTTGCAATTTTCAGATATTTTCTCAAATACAGTTCTTTTATTACATGCCAGTGATTGCCTTTAAAATTAACATTCTACCCTGGCCAGGTGGTTCAGTTGGTTGGAGCATTTCCCCATACACTAAAACATTGGGGATTCGATTTCTGCTCAGGGCACATGCGTGGGCTATAAGTTGTATCCCCACTGGAGCACAGACAGGAGGCAACCGACTGAACTGATATTTCTCTTTCACACTGATGTTTCTCCCTCTCTCTCTCCCCCACTTCCTTACTCTCTAAATCAATAAACATGTCCTCTGATGAGGATTTAAAAATATAAAAATAAAAATTAAGTTAACATTCTGATACTAAAAAATTGACAAAATGATACTATGGGCAAAAGATATTTCCCAAAGTGAAAAAGTACAGCAGCATTTAAGGAGTATACAAATACTAAATTTTTTTTTCAAGAGAAGGTTGTAGTATCAAACACTATTCAAGCAGAATCACATATGATTGTTATTAACCACAGAAACCCAACCTTTTTCTAAAATTTGCCATGTTAATGACCATCTAGGGATTATTCCCATCTAGGAGGTTAAAAGTCATTATGCTTTATTATAATCCATATCAACAAATATTATTAGGGACATATGAATTAAATATTGAAGGCATTTAATGCATGTATTTACACATCCCAAGAGTGAATTTATTCATATTGTTCCGCTTGGATTCATGTTTCCTCAAGCATTAATAAGCCTTACACCACATGCCTTTTATAGTTCGACAAGTGTCGGCCTGGTTCTACTCACGTGCATGAATAGGAAAATCTATAAGCAACAAGGCTAAAAAAAAAGTCTTAGCTGTTTTTAAATGACTGCACTTATCATTCCAATTGTACTTTTGCTGAAACATCTTTTCCTTAAAGAACTCCAGAATCACATGTCCGTTCTGGCCAGGATAGCAACACATTCTCTCTCCAGAATACACCAAACCCACATTACTCATAAATTTGCCATTCAGTTTGCGGTGTCTTTTCAAATCTGTGGATGATTCCTTTAAAATGATCCACCAAAAGAGGACAAAAATAGGGCAGAAATTCTGTAAAACAGATAAAGAGCTAACTCACTGAAAACTCTTTGCTTTGTGGAAAGGTTGGTGTGTGCAATGTGAAGCTCATTTTGTGTTCTGAAATTTGATCTGTTCAGTGGGTTGAAACTCTGCAAGGCAAAATTATCTTAGGCACGAGATGTTTTTGAAGCACATATTAGGGCAATATTACATACAATATAAAAGGAGAACACAGAACAATCACTGTTTCTAAGCGAATTTCTGGGGAATCCTCTGAACAGTTTTGGCCACTGATTGCCCCAGTGAGTAAGAGACTAAATTTAAACAACAGGTAATGTTTTTCAGGAGTGGACATCATTAACTACTGCAAAGACAATCTACATTCTCACATTAAAAATAAAATCTCAGCAGAGAGGAAAATTCAAAATGAAGACAGTTTGCATGCCAGTGGAAATGAGATGCTTTGGGAAATATTTAAGAGGTTTACTAATAGCTATTAGATAGCAGTTGACCATAAAGGCTATACAAAAGACCTGAAATATACAGGCAAAGAAGGAAGAAAAGTATACAAAACCAAGGGGAGAATTCAGGAAGATGGATTTTTTTAGTTTCTTTTTTTTTTGTAAATATACCATTAGGAATTCTGGTGATTATTCTCTGAAACTAAGCTTACGAATGGCCCACTTTGATGTCCTAATATCTTATTTCCTTATGACACTGAGTAGATGAATTTCTGACAAGCTCCTTTACAGATAAAACACATAGGGGACATGTGACATCAAAAGACAGATCTGGAGGGAAATAGACGTGTAGCCATGACAACCAGAGTATTCAAGCAGCACATTTTCTGAGTTGGGAATAAGAAAGCTTCAAAACATTACTAAGGTAGGGGAAATTCTTTCCTAGCTCTCTGTGGGATGAGTGATGATGGAAAAGAATAGGTTTTGATGGATCTGTGTTGGGTGGGAGAGTCAAAAGTAGTGTAACAAAGCTAATGTAGGATTTTAGCACATTAGGCAGCCCACACTCACCCACGTTTGCTGTGTCTTCCAACAAGAGGAGAATGTTCCATTGTAAAGCCTCAGTGAGATTAAGAGAAGAATAATTCTTGACAAAGGTGATGCTCTGTTGAAACCAGAGGGAAGATGGATGCTGGTATTCTTCTACCCATTTCTTCACACACACCCCTTAGGCACCTGCAGCATTGGGATAATCCATCTAATCAGGATGGTGGCTGCCTGAATGGGAGAATTACAGAAGGTGACCAGCAAACCAAAGAGAACTTTCTAAAGAGAAGAGAAGTCCTCTGTGTGTATATATAGAAGCACAGCATCCTCCCCTGGCATTCTCTTCTAGACCATCAGAGCATGTTCTCTCTCTCCCCAACATCAATTTTCTCTGCAACATGAAGCTCTATAAACATGGGACTTTATCAAAGCCAATGGCCAGGGCTTTCAAACATTAACATGCATAAGAATTACTGGGAGGTCTGTTATACATTTAGACCCTTGAGTCTCAATCCCAATGATTCTAATTCCATAGGTCTGAGGTGGAATCCAAGAATCTGCATTTTTACTACAGGGAATTTTTTTAAAAATTTTTCATTGTATTTTTTCCATTACTAATTAATCCCCTTATGTGCCATCACTCCTGCAATCACCATACTGTTGTCCATGTCCATGAGTCCTTTTTCCTTTTTGCTTGATCCTTCTACCCCCTCACCTCTGCCCCCAATTGTCATCCTACAGAGAATTCTTGAACCTCAATCTGGCAAACATTGCCCTAAGGAATCTATTCTTCCTTCTTGGAAAAATACACACTTGGAAAGTTCAGATAATATCAGATAATATCTACTTCTTCCATACTTGGAGGAAGAAAGACAAACATTTGCTTTCATTTAAAAAAAAATAAAGTTAATATATGGAATAATGATTAAATTATCAGTCCTGACATTTGGGTCACCTCTGGTTTATCAGGATAAACTGGAAATTGTTTACAATGAATTATGGTGAGTGTCCATGAGAGGCTTGGTCTAATAAAATGGTAATGGAAATGAATGGGACTTTGGAAATTATACTGGTTTTCAGAAAGCTGTTCCCAGTAGAAAGCATTCACATGTACAGTGACCAAGTGGACAGTTTTCCTTTCTATGTAAAGGAATCATCTGCAGAGATGGGACTGAATTCTAAACTAGGGCATCTTGTTATGATCATGATATGATGAACTAAAATAAGGAGAATATCATAAGGTGAGAAAAGCAAGATATTAATAACTATTTTCACTCTATTATCAATCATAGAGCATGGTCTAACATTGTAATTATTTTATTTCTATGATAATTGCTTTAAGGAAACCTGTGGCTACCTGACTTGTTTCAAGAGAAAAGATATATATAATTGTATGGGACTTTCACACCCGTACAACAGAGACAGAGAGGTATGCCACTGTTAAATTATTGAAAGTCAGTACCATGTTAACTCACACATTCATATTTCTAAATACTCTATGATAGTTGGTTATTTGGCTGAATTTTATGGCAAAATATGAATATTCATCCCTCAATTAACCCCAGTTTTGTGTCATCTGGATTTCTATGTAATAGAGCTTGACTCTCTGACTTCTGAAGAGAGTCAGAAAGGAGAGGAGACAGAAAAATGCATAAGTACTTATTTTAAACTGAGAGCTCTTTGAATACAACATATTATTCCTCTCTTTGCTGGGTTCATTATTGTTGCCCTCTGCTCCAAGCAGTGTTATATGCTGAGTGTCTTAGATTCTGAACTCCTAGTAAATTAAAACTGTCCCTTAGCCTAGCATTCTATCTTAAAAGGCTCATAAGAAATATGCCGTAATGATCACAATACCTTAGGCAGATTTCCATTCCACTGCTCTGACCTAGACTGGTAAGTTCACTTTTATAGCAGGGAATTTGAGGGGAAATAAATAACAATCATCCACTTCAACCATCAGTGCAATGTCTCACTTTGTTGTTTTCTGCTGCTTCCTAGGTCTTACCATAAAGATGGTCTGGTCTGATATTCCTAGTTCATCTACAAAGCTTATCAGCTATAGACTAGCTGATATTTTCCAAAGTGCATTTATACTTTTTTTTCTTACTTACTCTAAAGTATTGATCTAAGGCAACTAAAAAAGGAAATATTATTTACAATGGAAATAGAGGAAATATAGAGGAAATGATACACTTTGAATAAGCTGTTGATGGTAAAATTGGGTCTAGAACTGAGAACTCTTGACCTCCTACAAGGTGTCACCAAGTCTTATTCTCACATTAGATAATGTTGTTATGAAAGTCCATTGTCCCTATGACTTATTATTTAAGTATTTATTGAACATCTACTATGTGGCAGATACTTGTTTAGCTGTGCAGGTCAAGATCGCTTTAGGTTTCCAGCTTTCCTTATTTGAGAGAGCCATGGTATCCTTACCTGTGTAAAGACAGGAAAATATTTTCTCTAAGGTATCTCCATATCTGGGACCAACCCTATAGTTTGTTTTCAATATATATCAAGACAGAGAAAGACAAGTTACTCAGGTCATAACCAAAAAGTTGCCTAACTAATCCCCATTTTCATTTTCAGAAAGTTGAAGCCCCAGTATTCCACCTATTTCTGGTGGGTTAACAACTTCTGTATTATATGAAACACTGAATTGCTTAATGATATAGCATAATAAGGGTTGTCATAACCAGAGTGTGCAGGCTTATTCCGACCATTTGTCATGCTGCTGGCTTGAAATCATTTATTTCTCTTAGTGACCATGTTACTGCCCAAGTTTGTACTTGTTCTATTATATAAATCAGGAGGCTGAACGGGAAAGAGATCAGTTCCCAATTATTGCAATTAGCTTTTGAAACAATCTACTATCAAAAAAGAAAAAAATCCAACAAACAACAGGTATAGTCTAGTCTCTATCTGATCCTTATCTTTAAATCAATTCAGAAGAAGTTGCTTTGACATATTGCAATTCTGATGTCACACTCATTTGTATATTACAGGGAAATTAAAATATTTTTTTGATAAATGCCTAAGAATGAAAGCCTTGCTACAATGAAGGATTTGGATTCAGAGGGCCTAGCTTGAGCTTCTCGGAAGGTTTATTACCTATGCTGTCAAACATTCTTTACTTTTCAAAGTGCTTTTACAGTTTTCCCCTCAATAGATCCTCACCACCACCCAAGAAGGGAAATGGGACAAGTTGCAAATGAGGAAGGTTCAGTATTTACATAGGACTACCATGAATAGTCTGAGGTCTTATGTCAGGCAGAGATAGAAATGAGACCCCTAACTCCTTGGTTGAGGCCCTTTACCCTCAACAGTGCCGAGGATGGGGTGGGTGTGGCACAGGAGCCACACAGCTCAGCTTCTGGGCTCTGGCTCAGAGTTCTTCATCAGTGGGTCACTCCCACCTTCCCTCACCACTGGTCTACACTATGGAACAGGGCCATTGGCAAGATCTGAGTAAGATGTTTGGAGTTTCAGCAATGCCAAGGTTATCATACATACTTTAACTAGACCA
Organism: Trachops cirrhosus; assembly: GCA_028533065.1. Classification (NCBI taxonomy): domain Eukaryota; kingdom Metazoa; phylum Chordata; class Mammalia; order Chiroptera; family Phyllostomidae; genus Trachops; species Trachops cirrhosus. The sequence continues at coordinate 39,026,690 of CM052544.1, read as the reverse complement.
AAAACAGTCCAAATACTGAACCAGAAAAGGGCATATCAGCATCCAAGACAGTTCTTAGTTCCCCTAGAATGGCTAATTGAATGCTTTCGTTTACATATTAAAACTTTTTCAGTGAAGATTTTGGAGGCACTGCCCTGCTTGGTAGATACCCTAAGCATGTACCCAGGGCAGTGTCAAAATGGACCACTTGGAAGTGAATGGTGAAGAATGCACACACATACCCATAGCCAATGCCCACAGCAGGTGCCCCTGCCAAACCACAGTTCTCTGCAGGGTGTGTTGTCAGATCTCTGAAGAAAGTGTCCAGGATAAAGGCATAATAAACAACGTGTGTCCCTGAGGGGTGAGGCTGTCCATTCAGTTTCCTCCCACCAGGACAAGAAGGCCTGGTGCTCTTCTAATTGAGTCAGAATCATTTAGCTCAGGAATAATCCTGTCATAGCCAGTGACGCGCTCTACTAGAACCATTCAAAGTTAATACAGGGTATAAATTTAAGAACATGATGGATTCCAAACATAGCTTCTTTGCTGGGGATGGCGATAGCAAAAGTAGAGGAGTCACTATGCTCCTCAAACTACCAGCAGGAGGGGGAAATTCCCATTGTTTCTATTAACTCAGGAATCAAATTGCTCCTTCTGTTGGAAAGTGAGTGTTAAAGGGAACAATTTGCATTTCCAACTGCAGGGTCTCTAGCCAGACACAAGATTTAAATTCCATGATCAAACTTCAGTCTGGCAGCTGTATATTATCCTCTCCTAAGCTCCCATTAGACATTTCATTGTAATCGATGTCCCTGGCAGTCCCTGCGAGGTGGCGGGAGGCAGAGTAACAGATTGCTGTGTGGCCTGTTGTTTGTGGCTCTGATTTGCTCATCTAAACATGCAAATCATATGTGTGTTTCTGGGGACAACCAGCTATAATGGCCCAGTTATGTTTAAATTCAAGGTACATACTTTAACAGAAATTATTCATGGTTTACTATGGAAGAAAGCCAGATGACAGCCACTTTCTTTGTAAATAAGCAAGATAATAACCTGGAGGCAAATATAAATGAGACCCGCTGCATATTGTAAGCAGCTATGGTGTCACTGTTAAAACAATGCTTTATTCTAAATTATGTTTTATCTGACACCAATAGCACAGGGAATGAGTCATTAGCCTCTGCCCCTGTAAAAAGAGCTGATTGTGTGATATTGATTCCAAAGACCTACCTGTAGTTAAAGCCCAGAACTGCTGTCTGAAGCCATCGGGATGCTCACCTTGCCAGAAAGAACTGTCCCCACATGGAACAGCTACCCCCACGTTAGCTGCCACCATGGACTGGGCACCTGTTGAAATGCAAGGTTTTTACACTTCGGAACATGGAAGAAGTGTTTATAACCTCATTGCTTATTGGTCAAGGGCAGGGTCTTGTGACTTTGGGGGAGAGAGATTTGGACGCTGCCTGACTCTCACAGTCCATATCTGTGCCCATGCCTTTACCAACATCATCCCTTCCACCTCCTTCTGTCAGCCCTCTTCCCAACATGTGCAGTCCCGCAGGCTCTCAACCCCATCCTGGGTTCTGGGATTAATCCTGCCCTGAGGATGAAAGGAGGAAAGAGTTGGCTCCGACCTTGTCTTCTGAATGATAGCTCCTTCCTCCATTGCCCTCTTCATCCTGGAGACCACAGTCAACTAACAGTGTCATAAGAGGTGGGAATAGCCTGCACCCCTGAGAAATGAAATGGATAAGAACTTCCACTTACTTGTACTGAAATTTACCAGAGCAAAAAGCAAACCTGTCCTGTGATAATTGACTGAGATGGGGGATTGTTTAGTTGCTAACAATGTATAAAATATCCCACCCCTTTTTTACCCGGGACCCCCACTAGACACCATCATTTAGCCAACATGACATATGTGCTGTCATTTCAGATGCCAATTCTACCCTTTAAAATCTTCCTCAATCATTGGTCTTCCTTTTACTTCTGGCAGCTCTCCACCATCCACTGAAATGTTGGCCATCCCTTCACCATGTGATGAGGTCAGTAAGAAATGAAATGAATCAAAGCTCCTGGCTGTGCCCCAGCAAGCTGGCTGCACATGTAGCCAGTAATAATTGATAGAGCAACTTACTGAGTCTCTAAATTAAAATATTTGATTTGAGGCACATGATATCCTAGGATTCATCTGACCTCTCTCTGGAGCTCAGAGGTGGTGACATCAGAATATAGCAGGTGGCAGTAAGTGTGTCTGTTCTGTAATTAAGGTCCTTCCTCACCCCCCTCCCCAGGGAACAGTGCCAAAGCTTTGACTCGAGACACATGGCAGATAAAATGTTAATTGCAATCATGTAGGAGGAGGTACAAAGTATGAGCCCGCATGGCTCACCTTGCTCAGATTTCAAGAAGGCAGCAGCTGGGGTTGATGGCTCTATTAGCATTCTGACTGTGCTTTCCAAGCCTGTAATGTTTGTATAATTCTCTCCTCCAAACACACTTTTAAAAAGAAGAGAAAAAGGTGCTCAGTAGATAATAACAATGGAGCTCTCAAATGGTGACAGCTTATAGGATTGGGGGTGTTATACATTCAGATTTACTATTATGCTTTCTACAGTAAGCCTGATTTGGCTGAATGCTTATTACCTAATTCTGTCAAGCACAGAACATCAAAAGGCATATGTTTTCTTAAAATATGTTCTCTACAAAAACATCCATATGAAGATACTTTCTGGGTAATTTGCAAGCATTTTGCCCCTTGATGCATCAATAGGTTTTGAGGAATTGGCAGGTGCAACCCTGAAACGCAGCTCTTCTAGCCCCTTTACCCTGCAGGGAGAATCTAGCTAGGTCTTCTGACAACAGTTCCTGGCTCTCACCATGTCCTCCCAGTATGATTGTGATCATGCCCTCCTATCTCTTCCCATCAATAAACTAAGATGCTAAATTCATGATGGTATTTGAGTAGATACTGTCTATCTTCACCATGTCACATCTAGCTAATCAATCTCAGCACTGTTTCTTAACCAAGTTCTCCAGATGGCCACTAGTTGGCCATGGTTAATAAAAAAGACAAAACCATTTGTCATTCATATACTATATGCTGTATTGATTTTTCTGCTAATAACTCCTTGAAGATACCCCACCAGCCCCCATCTCCTACCCCACCCACAGGCTCTCCCTGTAGTATGCTCAAAAAGTGAGGCTGACCTGGGCTCACCTCATCTTCATCACTCACTGGCTATTGGTCCTTGGAGAACTCAACTGACCTTGCTGACCCTCTTTTGTATTATGTATAAAAATGGGAAAAGATGGAACTTCCTCACAGTGTGATTGGGAGGATTAAATAAGATAACATGAAATCACCCAGCATGATGCCTGGCACATCCTTAATGAACATGGGTTCTTTTTTATTTTCTAGTGTGAAAAGAATCAAGACACCCCCAGGGACAAAGAGAACTCACTCTTAGTTTTAATTTTATTTTCTTTCTCTCATGTTGTATTTGTTGTATAAGGAATATGGACACCGTGACATATTCCATACTTAGAAATATGATTAATAGCAATGATAAAAATGCAAAGGGACATATGCAAAACATTTTTTAATATATTGATTTTTGTTCCAAAAAATGTTGGCAGAAAAAGTTGGTATAAACTAAAGGGTTATCATGCATTGCTAAAATGATGTTAAAAGTTCCTACATTTTTTAATAAAAGTTAAGAGGTTAGGGTATAGGGCAGGGGTGTCAAACTCATTTTCACTGGAGGCTACATCAGCCTCACAGTTGCCTTCAAAGGGCCAAATGTAATTTCAACTCCTTAACAGTTAAGAAGTAGTTACATTTATACAGTCCTAAAATTATTTTGGCCCTTTGAAGGCAACTGTGAGGCTGATGTGGCCAGTGAAAATGAGTTTGACACCCCGGTATAGGGACTGGAATCTTTGACATGTCTTAATATACAGATGCTATCCTAGGGGCAAAATCCCTGAGAGATAAAGAAGATAAGTCTGTTGTTTTCCTAGAACAGTAACTGAAACTTACACCCTGCAGAACTCTGCCTAGAGTTCTATAGGTGATGCTAAGTAAAGCAGAATCTCAAAAGTCCAACTCTGAAATGAGAAGAGAAGCAGCAAGCCCACTGGCCTAGCTCTCTAAGGCACTTGATACAGCAAGATTGAAATTCCTGAGCAACAGATGATGTCAGCAGCCTTCAACCAATGAAACATTTCTTGCACCAATGAGGTTGGAGTGAGCCAGCTGGGTTAAGATCTGAGAGGCACTTTAGGGAATGAGCACTGGAAGCCACTTCAGTGATTCCCCACAGCCTTTGAGATAAAGTCCACACTTTGGAGAGTTACGTACAAAGCCCACCTGGGCCTGTGTCTTCCACTCGCTGGAATGTCATCTGTTACACTCTGCCTCTTATAGCAACTCCACGTTGCTGGAAACTCCAAGCACAATGATGTTCCTTTTCCCTGAGACTCTGCTCACGTGTGCCCTCCACCTGGAAGAGCCTTTCTGCAAACTTCCCTTCCTCCCATCAACCTCCTCCAATTCTCCTGCTTGACTCCTTGGCTTTTATAACTCAGCAACTCTAGGGAGTCTCCACAGGCTATGTTACATGCTCTCCCCATGAGCCCCACAAGGTACTGAATATTGTCTCTGTCCTTGTACTTCCTTTTTGCTTTATGGCTCTCCATCTCTGAATCTGTCTTCCAGTCTTGACTACACATGACAAGAGTGAAAAGAGGACAGGAACCACTCCTGTGCCTATCAGCATTGCAACTCAGTGCCTAGTGCTGTGCATGGTGCAGGGCAGCATAGAAATGGTTACTGGATGAATGAATCAAGGAGTGAGGAATGAATTCCTCAGACGTGGAAGGTAGAAAGGGAAGAAAACCATCACTTACAGACCACCTAATAGTCACTCCAGCTAGTCCTACCACCGATATGGAAGTGCCCAGTGACCACATGTGGTAAATCCTTAAGACTGGGTTTACCCTCCCACCATGTACAGGGGCAGCTGGCCTTTCAGAGCCTGAGTACAATCCAGTTTCTTTCCCCAGATTTGGTCTTAAAGTGACATTTCTTTTTCTTTTTAATCTCTTTAGATATGGAACAATCTCCAGTGCTCAAGTGCTAATCACATTCGACTGTCACTTCAGTCAACAGCAGCTGTGAAGCTATGCCCACCCCATCCTCAGCTCCCCAACAGACCTGACAACATTGTCCTCATAAGAAGTGACACAAGGCACACTAGCAGGTGCATACCACCCACTCTTAGTGACACACGAGATTTAGCTAAAAAGTATGTTAACAGAACAGGGAGGTTGTTTCCCAGACTTTGTGGTTGGAATGAAAAGGCAGGTGCAAGTGGCTCTCTAGATAGCACTGTGATACACACAGTATTATGTGAGGTAGTGTTTCTCTTCAGTCAGCTGAACCCATGCTCTTTGGTCACTTACATAAGAAATACTAGGAAAAATACCCAGTTCACGTTACAACCTTGCTTCCCAAGGGATCAGCTGATCAGTTACTCACACCACATAGGAGTCAATGCTGGAGCTATAGGAGATAGAAAGATATCTATTTTATGGCTTCTCAAAAGCTTTATCTATCCAGCCTGTTGCTACAATGCACATTTTATTCCATGAATATATTTAATCAATATAACTCAATATTTGTTAAGTGCCCACTCTGTAAAAAACACTGTGTTAGGCATTGGAGACATAGCATGGTCAGCAGGTAGAAGGGAAGACAGGATTGTGAGGGCAAATTGGCATCTAAAATTGAAGCTGATGGATTATCAGATCAATCCTTCCTTGTCATTTTTTTCAGTGGTGATCCCCTTAATTTTATGGCTCCAAACTGGGCTTGTAACATTTGTGAAAGGATGTACCAGATTTATACTCTGTCTTTCTTAAGGGGCAAAGAAGAAGTAGCTCTTAGCTACATACAGAGATCTTTAAAATGAATCAAGAATTGGTTCATTCATTAATGGAAGATACATGGTCTGCAATAACCCTGATCTAGACTATTCTGGTAAAAGAAAAAAAAACTAAGAAAAAAGAAAAAGTAATAAAGAATCTCCAGGAGCTTCAGAGAATTCACAATAGCAAAAAGTGTTGGAAAGTTAAATGAATAATTAATATATAATAAAGTAGTAATTAATAGCAAACTGACATTTCATCTAAACAGCTGTTACCAGACATCGCCTTGGGGAGAAAATTAAAATGGTTGGAGGAATGATTTATAAGGATGTGAGTAGGTGGTGCAGGATGTCTGAGAAGGGCAAAAGAAAAGGGAAGAACTAATTTTTCTCCAAAGGGCAAGACAAATGAGTGAGAAGAAGAGAAAATAGGGAGTTGGAGCTGTGAGAATGGGCATAGAGAGGCATGCCGAGAGATCCACCTGGCAGAAAGTGGGCTCCAAAGAATTTTAGGGAAAAGAAACTCTAATATCCAAGATCAACATTGCTTCATGTGCAGGTGTGGAACGTAAACCTCTCTCTAAAACCTTCTATAAAAGTTATGCAAAGACATTAGGCTACTAGAGTTTTCATGGAACCCAAGTTTTGTATCCAATTACATGAAGAAACACACAAAAAAAAGTGTGGGAATGAAATCCCTGGAGGCAAACAAGAGCAAGAAATTTTCCCTGTGAAGAATCCACTAAAATCTTGAAAACTTTCACTCTTTAACAGTGAAGGTCCAAGCAAAATTACCTAAGTTTCTCGGGGCTGCTGGTTTCTAGGTTTGCTTTGACATTTTTTCATGTGAGATCCTTGGCCTGTGGTGGTAACTGAAAGAAAAGTTGGGACTGTTTCTCATGTCTTTAGAGCCATAGGGATTTGGTTTAGGGGGGACAGCTGTCATGCCCATGCCTGCAGAGCTGTGGTCACATCAATGTTTGTCAACTAGCCTCCAGTCCAAGTCTACAATGTCAGCTTTCTTTTCCTGTAGAAAAACAAAAGTTTCTAACCAAAAATAAAACTTCATAACTAAAAATAAAGTTGAATTTTAATGGGTTAGGATGTTTATGTAATAAATGATACATTTTTTTTCTGCTCTACCACTGGGTGCAAACAGGCAATAGAAACAAATCACTTATCATATAAATCCATGTAATTTGACCACAACTTTCAAGGGGAGCTTGAAAGCAGCAATTGAAACATGAGGGGGACTGCATCCCATGGAGTCTTCCAGGTCTCAGATGAAATGAGCTGACCTGGACACAATCTGTCTGGGGGTATGGAAAGGGGCTGGCCATCCTCTCTAGTGGAGAATGCCCCCAGCCCTTCTCTGAAAGGGCTTTTATTGGGATCAGTATGTGTAGGGGCATACAGCATGCATGCATAGCTCATCAATCAATGTCCGAAGGCCATAATTACAGAAAACAGACATTATCTGTAGATAACAATTGAAGAAACATGATCTGCCTCAGGTTAGGGTCTGTTAGACATGCTGACACCAGATGGTAGTTAAAGTGTGGCTCATGAGATGAGTCCACTCCTTATGCTTTGACCTTAAACAACTGGTTTATATTAATAGGGTTATACAAAGCAAAGCAAGCCTCAAGGGGTATAATGCACTTTTTAGGCCTGATTTCCCATGGGAACCCTCGGTGCTAGCCTCATTCATGCCTGCCTCCTGCATTCTTGGTTTTCCAGTCAAGTCTTACAGGCCTCTTTCAAAGCCTAGCTTGCATGGGCTACAATCTCTGATACCACACAAAGTGGTCCCCAACAGAAACAAGCCTTAGTTTTCTCATCTGCACAATCAAGTTATTAGTGAGCAGACATGAATAAGGCCTGTAAGTCTAGTTGACAGCACTGCACCAATGCCATATCCCTGGTTTTGATAGTGTACTATAATAAGATGCCATTATAAGCTGAGTGAAAAGTGCATGGGACCTCTCTGGTACTATTTTTGCAACTTCCTGTGAGTCTGTACTTACTTCAAGATACCAAGTGTATAAGAAACAATGGTAATATCTTCCTCACAGGGTAGTCATAATGAAATCAGATAAAATATAAAATATGCCAGAAGTGAATAATTATTGGTCATTTAATAATTACTCCAATTCTCCAGCTCTCAAAATCAATGTTCTAGTAACTTTTATCAGAGTTAACATACATGTAGCACTTTAATAATAGCTAACATGTATGTAGCTCTTACATGTGCCACCCAAAACACCTGACCCACATATGTTGTAAGAGATAACAAATTATTATTTTTTAAGCCACTGAATGTTACAATAGTTTGTAACCCAGTGTTTAGCAAGTTAACACATAGGCCAAATGCAGAGTTGGTACTCAATTATCAACTATAACTGCAATGTTACTATTAACATCAATATTCAACCCAGTATAAGCAAAAGGTAGATTGGTTTTTAAAAAAAGTTGGGGGGAGGAATTCTACTTATAGTGAATGATAATAGTGCCGTACCTTATAAACACACAGTGTTACAGTTTTATCACAGCTGCTAATGATGTTGATTTCTGTTTAGTTACAGAAGGCAATTGCAATGCTTACATTTGCTCTCAATATATTGATATAACAAAGCATAATATAGACCCCTATAACTGGAATAAAACTACCACCTTTATACCAAAAAATCCACATCCTTTTTACATTGCTTGTCTTTATAATAATAGAGGCAAAATCTTATGCTAATCCTTAGCTGGATTTAGAAACAGAAGAAACTAAAAGTTGGCAATACCTTTAGTGACATAATAATGAAAATCATCAAATCAGTACTAATGCTCTTGATGGAATTTGCTTAAGTAATGAATTTAAATATATTCACTGCACACCTTGCATAATATGATATTCTTTCTCTACAATCAAAAATTAATAAGTATGAAAATCTACAATGTATTTATTCCTGAAAAGGATAAATATTGTGCCCTCATAAGAACAATTGTGTGATATCAATATTTTCCCCTCAAATCTAAAGCAATTAAAGATGAACCACCCAAGAAGAATTATAAATAATTACAAAGTGAAAATCATTGAGGAGAAATTCACAAACAAATAATGGATTGTGTAAAGTAGATCATTAAAGCCTGGTGATTTCCAAGGTCTTGCTGAGCAGATAAAATATTACAACACAAGGGATTACAGTCCTTCACTTTCGTAGCACTCCGCTGATGACAAGCAGTGTCATTTGGGATGTCTCTCAAAGGCAAACTATATATTTCTAGAAGTAAACTGCATCTAGGTTTCAATGACAACTACAAGAAAGAAATTTAGGTGATGGTCAAGCTATTATTAATAATCTTTACAAGAACCTAGTACACATTATCTATAACAATCCTAATAAAAATAGCAACATATGGTGACATTTATTAAACATTTACTGTAGTGGATTGAAAAAGTGGCCATAATCATTTACAGTGCTCCCTCTATTCTGACTCTGCAGTGTGACTGCAGCTCTCCCCATGAAAAAGTAGTCAACTTCTCCACTTCATAGATCTGGGCTGGTCTCATGTGCTTTGCTCAATAGAATGCAGCAAGAGAGACAGTGGACCAGTTTCGAGCCTGCATCTCAAGGGGACTTTCATAGTTCCACTCTTCCTCTTGGCACTCTGTCCAGCCACCATGGGGAAAAGGGGTATGGGCAAGCCTGCTGGAGAATGTGGGGCCACATGGAAATGAATGGAGCTATCTCAGATTCTGACCACAACTGAGCAAGTGAGCAGAGCTGAGATTGATATATAGCCACCAAGCAGAACCCAGCTCAAATGGCCAACCCACTGAACTGTGAGCTTAATTGATGGTTAAGTCACAAACTTTAGAGCAGTTTATTATGTAGCAAAAGTTAACTGATATGTTCCAGGCACTGCTTTAAGTACATTACATTCATTTTTTTAATATGATCCTTGCTATATGCTATGAGGTAGGTAGTATTATTACCATCATTTACAGGTGAGAACCTGAGGTATTGAACAAAGGGAATTTATTATTTGATGTAACTGGGCTATTACAAAAGGACAATCTTGCTGGATTCAGGTATAGACAATGTCACAAGGGCTCTGCTTTAATTATTCTTTATATTTTGGTTCTACTTGCCACTGCCTGGATTTATTCTCACACAGTCTCTCTCCATGTGGACCTATGCAGGCTACCTGCGACCCCAAGTTTACTTAACACTTATTGCTCATAATCTAGAGAGGGAAAAATAACTCAGATGAAAATCTAGTGAGGCTCTAAATGACTAGACCTAATCGTGTGCCCAATTTAGGGACCGGGGGCAGGTGAAGTCTTGTGACTGAGAGTCTCATCAGAATCACCTGGTGGGAATAGGATGGCAGAGGAGCAGTTCTGTGATGGAGAAAGAGGTATTGCAGACAGTAACATGATGTCCTCCTCAATGGCTCACAGACTCACAGAGTGGATTCTAAAACCTTCAGTGGTGAAATGACTGGAAACCTCTGAACTTTAAGATCAAGTCCATCTAGAAGCTGGTGCATCCTCCAGCACGCAAAACTGAGGACTGCCTCCTCTGGTCCTCCAGCAGCCTTCTCCTCCCACACCTCGCCACACCACCTCACCATGCCACCTCGCCACAGAAGGCCTCCCTGAATAATTAGAACCTTCTCTGGCAATTTTTACTTTTATAGATATACCTGATGTGTGAAGAACAGCATATTCTCCACAGCTAAACTAGAGAGTGGATTATTTGCTTTACAAAAGGATTCTTGATTTTACAAAGGATTATCCAGAATAGGCCTTTAAATAGCAACCAGCCCCCAGTGTATTTAAACTATGATTCTATTTGCAAGCTATTGCTTCTGAATACCTCAAACTCAGTTTACCTGAAGAGCTGGGCTAGGCAGTTTCTAAGAGCCCTTCCAACCTAAAAACAATTTGAATCTGTGATCAATAGGATATAGTGGCAAAAAGGCCAGGATACTGAAACTGAGCCACTTAGGTTCTTACTCAGCTCTGTCACTGTTTACTAGCTGTGTGATGACTTTGGGCAAACCACGGAACCACTCTAAGCTTCAGCACCCTCCCCTGTAAAAGGTGTGTAAGAATGTCACCCACCTGACTTTTCACTGTGTTTAAATGAGTTAAGATATATGAAATGTTTTGCACATCACTAGGCACATATGAAGTATTCTGCTTGCAACTCCTTTGGCTAGTTTGCAATTCATTTTTCCACTGCAGCCAGAGGGATCCGTTCAAAATGTAAATTCTATCTTGTCAAACCGCTGCACTTAAAATCTCAGTGGTTTCCCACTGCTCTAGTAAAACTCAAGTTTCTTAGAATGTCCTACTAGGGCCTGTACATCTGGCCTCCCACTGGCTGCCCAGCATCATTACTCACTATGCTCATTCCCATCTTTATACAAACCTGCTGCTATTTTTCCCAAATTACAAAAAAAAAAATTCTCTTAATCTCACTTCTCACTTCTGTGAGCCTCAGTCCCATTTCTCTGCTTTCCTTTGCAAGGAACCTTGAAATATTTCCCATGTTCACTCATGGTCTTCAATTCCTATCTTTCCAACTGCCTACTTGACATCACCACTGGGATATATAATAGAACTCTCATCTCAGCATATCCAGAAATGAACTCCCAGCCCCCTCCTTCCCAGCCTGCTCACCCTGAACTCTTTCTCACATCGGTTGGTAGCAACTCCAACAGTCTGGTAGCTCAGGCTAGAAGTCTTGAAGAAATTTCTGATTGTTCTCACCTGCCCTTCCACCCATCAGCTAATCCTTTGCCTCACCTTCGTAGCGTGACTGAAAGGTGACCCTTCTCACTACCTGCACTACCCCCACTGGGCTCAAGTCATGACTACCCTTCATCAGAATCACTGCAATACTCTCATGGTGGCCTTGGCTTTCATCCTTGCCCCCTACCCCTTTATTTCCAGTGCAGCAGTAAGAGGAATACTTTTCAAACAGAAGTCAGATCATATCTTTCTGGTAGCTGCCCGACTCAGGTAGAGCAGAAGCAAAGCCTAGCAATGGCCTAGAAGGGCCTCCAGGATCTAACCCCACCTGGACCCTGCTGGCCACAACTCCTAGTACTCTCCTCTTGTCCATACTGCTCCAGACCTGCAGGCCTCCACCTTCCTAAACATGACGAGCACACTCCCACCTTTGGAACTGACTCCTCCCTCTGCCTGAAACACTTTTCCACCTTCAGGCTCTCACTCAACCATTGACTCCTTCACCTTCGTGATGATACCTGCCTTGATCATTCTTTCAAATGTATGAATTGTCCCCAACCTGGAGATGCTCATGACTGTCTTTGGCCCCCTCTACCCTTTCCATGTCACTTATCACCTTTCTAATGTCCTGTATGGCCTTTATTTATTATGTTTACTTTTATTGACAACCCCTTCCCAAACATATACCCTCTGCAAGGACTGCCATCTTGTTTCCATCTCATTCATGTATCTTAATCAACCAGAAAACACCTGACTTGTAACAAATGTTTAATAAATAGTTGTTAACTAAGTATATGCTCTTGTCCTGATGCTCTTCTTTCATTCCTCAAATCTGAGGTTGTAGCTCACATGCTCCCTCAGGAAGCCTTCTCTCACCGCCCTGATCAGCTTCCCCACTTACAGACCCAGTGCCTCTCTCCTTCAGAGAAGTGTTGACAGATCCAACTTTCTTTTTGCTCTGTGACTACCCACACTCTTGCAGGGCAGGGAGAACCCTGTGTTCACTAATCATCTTATCACTAATACTTAAGAGTGTCTACATATAGTAGGTACTCAATAAATATTTATTGAATGAATAAATATTAGATGGTTACTTTATATTATCATAAGGAGTTAACATTCTTTCACTCATCAGTAGCCCAAACAACATACACAATTAGCGTGATTAAAATCAACCTCCTACTTGAAAAACTGCCACTTGCCCCCAAATAGACTGTAGTTAGGTGCAGGGCTGTTGTAGGCACTCTGCTTCCCATCCTGTGTGGCTACAAAGAGCCTTTCTGGCCTTTTGTTAGAACCTTACCTCAGTATTATTTGTTTTCTTCTGAAGCTGGCCCTCTCATTTCCATGTTACAGGCATGCAAACATTTTTGTTTTTGTGAGTGACAAATTGAAATTTGCAGATTGCACCAAAACAAAAAAATCCCTTTTTAATATTTCCAACTTAAAGTGTTTTCTCTCTAAATCTGCTTTATGAGAGATCAATTCATGATTCAGCATTGTTACAAAGAAATGCAATAGTCCATCACAAAGATGATGACATATTTCTGGTCTTCTGAAAACTACAGGGTGGGGCAAAAAGAGGTTTACAGTTGTTCATGAAAAATAATACAATAATTAATAATAAAGAATGAATCTGTGTTTTATGTACTCACAACTGTAAACCTACTTTGCCCCACCTTGTATGTGACTAGGACTAGTAGAATTAGTGCTGACATCATATACCCTGCCTTAGCTGGCTTTATCAGTAATTTATACGATACTCTGCTTGCTAAATTTAAATAAGGCTTCCTTCCTGATACACAGCAGCCATTTTTGGCTGGGCCTTCAGAAGGTTTGGAATGAGGAGACTTGGGCCAGCTATTTATGTATTCTGGGCTTATTCCTCAGACCATTACATAGTGTGTCTCTGTTGAGATGTTCAAGAGTGACTGCTGAGCACTAAATAAAATAGCCTGGACCCAGGTGCAGGAAAGGATCAGTACACAGAGGCCTGACAGAATTTTTCTCTAAAGAAGGGGTCCAGCTCCCATCCCCACCCAACTCTGAATGGACTTGATAACTCCTGTGTGTGACTGAGACCTTGGTAGATATAGCTTTGGTAGAGAAGGAGGGAAATTCTTTCCTAGCCAGGGCCTCTTGAGAGAAAAAGAAGATACTTTAACTTCACTACCAAAAATTTCAGGCATATAAAAATGCATGAAAATTAATAATACTAACACCCTTGCACCCACCAGCAAACTGTGTCAATACTCAGTGTTTTGCCGTGTGGCAGGCCCACTGGGAACAGAAGGGAAGCATCAGAGATGTGATTAAAGCTCCTGATACCAGATCTGTTCTATTCATTCACCTACCTTCTTTCCCAAAGGTATTTACTCTCTGAAGCAAGGGGCTTACACTGATATACATGCTTTTCTTCTTGTTATCTATAGACCTTGATTTTTTATGGTTTAAAATTTTGTCTAAATGATATTATACTCTCTCTATGTCTCTTTCTGCAAGCTGTTCTCTCACCCTCCTCTTTCTCTCTCTCTCTGGCTCACTATTCTACTTTAGAGATGTATCCATATTAAAACATGAATAAATAACATTCCATGTCATTCACTTAAAACCACTGAATTGCACTGAAGCATTTAAATCCATAATGTATATATTTGTCCTCACGGTGGCGTGTGTTGCACCTTTTCCTTTCTGCTCGCAGAGTAGGGTGGACAGTGCTGGTACCAGGAGTGAGGGAAGAACAAAGAGTTGCTTTTCCTTCTTGGGGATTCACCTCTGCATGCTGCAGGAGAGTCTGTGTGACTAAAAGACGTCTGTGATGGTGAATTTTATGTGTCAACTTGGTGGAACCATGGTGCCTAGTTAATTTGTCAAATATTCTGGATGTTTCTGTGAAGGCATTTTATGGATGGATCAACATTACAATTGGTAGGCTTTGAGTAAAGTAGATATCATCTTCTACAATGTGGGTGGGCCTCAATCAATCAGTTAAAAGCAAGGCATTAAAAAAAAAAGACTAAGTTCCCTCAATCAAGAAGGCACTCTGCCAGTGGACTGTGTTTGGACATGAACTGCATCTCTTCCCTGAGTCTCCAGCCTACTGGCCTTGCCTGTAGATTTTGGACTCACCAAGCCTCCACAATCACATGAACCAACTCCCTCAAATCATCCCACCAAAACACATATATGCATACACACACACACACACACACACACACACACACACACTTTTGTTTCTTCAGAAAACTCTGACTTACACAATGTCAAAATACAACTTTCATTTGCTTTCATTTGTGGCCCTTTACAAATACTATATCATTTCATTTATATGTGGAATCTAAAGAACAAAATAAAAAACAAAATAGAAACAAACTCACAGATACAGAGAACAGACTGACAATTGTAAAAGGGGAGGGATTTGGGGGCTGGGTGAAAAGGTGAGGGGATTAAGAAACACAGATTGGTAGCCACAGAACAGTCGCAGAGATACAGATTTTAGAAGAGGGAATACAGTCAGTAATATTGTAATAACTATGTATGGAGCCAGGTGGGTACTTGAAACATCACAAGGACAACTCTGTAAAGTACCTGACTTTTTAACCACTACGGTGCACATCTGAAACTAATACAAAATACTATTAAATGGAAATTGTAATTGAAAAAGAAAAGAAACTTGGAGCAAAACACAAGAATTTTAAATAGGTATGGGACAAAATTATGCTTAGTGTACTCTCTTCTAATTCACCAAAACTTACACTTTATCCCCTGAAAACTTGACTTATCCTCTCTACCTACAGTCTGCACTTGATTAGAAGGCATGAGATTAATCTCCATATTCTCAGCAGGAAATTAACTAATGTTTAATGAATTATTAGATGGATAAATAAGTGGTGATTTCAGAAAGCAAACACAAGGACAATAGTAACAAAGAAACCAGGTAACCAACAAATCTGTCAACAAAAATACATCTTTGGGGCATGGCCATATATTTATCATTGCACCAGGAACTGTTGAGTAATGGGGGCTCACAGAATTGGAAATAATTGTAACTGTGGCATGTAAGGTAAAAAAAATAAAATCAATAAAAATACTGGACCAAAAGGAGCAAATAATGAAAGAAAATATGAAAAGAATCATAAGAAAGTAATGATAAAAAGTAAACATGATGAGAGTAAGTATGAGAAGGATGAGAAGTATAATGACAGAATTTTTAAAACGCTAGATTTTAGGAACAGAAGGTCTACATTCAAATCACAACACTGCCCCTCACTCCTCCATATAACCTTTAGCCAGACAATTATCTCCTCTGAAGAATGGCTTTGAATCATCTCTCACGGTGTTCACCCTCCAGATTCTCCATGTATCGTCTGGTGAATAGGTTAGTTACACCAACATCAAGTACTAATTTACTGACTTTTTCCTCCTAACCACTGCCCTCAGACACAAAACTAGTCAGTTACCCAGACATAGCAGTGTTCAATACTCAAGGGCACCATTTTTAAAAGAAACTATTGATCTCTGTCAACAGTGACATGACCAAATGTATGGTGAACCACCCCATTGCCTTCTAAATAATTCCACATTTCACATCTGTTTTGGAAACTTCAAAATCTTGTGACACATCAGATAATGGGTCAAGTAAGTGCCTCCAAGTTGTTCAAATCAGCACTCTTATAACAAGAGAGGCAGTCAGATGAAATTATCAGGAGCACAAATGGCACTCAGTTGTGTTTACTGCCAGAGAATTCCTTCTCAGACCACACAGGCACTAAGTTCTCCTTTATGCTACCCCCTTTGTGGAAATATTTTGTGTGTAATCAACCTCCCTTTGCCCACATGCCTAGAAATGCAATTCCCCTTTCAATAGGGAAAATTGGCCCCCAGCTGATTTCTATTATATGCATATGTGCTCACCCTCACTGGACATGCATCAGCTGTGTCTCAGCAAGGACAGAGTGAGGGATGGGGCTCTCTGGAGTAGATGACATGCATCCCCAGAGTGCAGAGCTCTTCCTGTCCACCTGTCCATTCTAAAGGTATACCATCTCACAGTTGGCATCTCACAGAAACACAGCACTGAGATCCTGAGCCACAGCAATGTGCTCTAAGAGAACTGGGAAATGTCAAAGGAAAACACTTCAACAGTGAAAGAGGTCAGAATATTCCATTAGAATCCTAACTCCCCTGCTATCTAAATAGAAGACCTGGGATAAATCCCATAAACTCACTAGTAAAATGGGATCTTTTCTGTCTTAGCTCTCTCAGGGACCAATTAAATGGTAAAAATGACATTAGCAATGCAACTTTTTGGATAAATATTATCATGTACAGTCCACCAGGGATAAAAACCTCGAGGTGCTTCCCATGCTGCCCTCATCTGGCTGACAGCAGTGAGCTTGCTGGTTGCACACACAGAAGGGTGTTGGAGGTGACCTGCAGGGTTTGCTCCAACTCTGGCTGTATGCGTGACCTCAGGCAAGTTCATCAGACTTAGCTATAAACCCTTTCCTTATCTACAAACTGTTTAACTCATAGTTATTGAAAGGTAGTGCCACAGATGACAAAATTAACACCATGGTGTTGATTCAACTTCTAAACGTTCTATTCATTCTGGACATGCTGGGGGATTTGGTGTGGAAGGTTAACAGGACAAATCAGAGAGGAAGCAAAGTTCCTTTCTCTATCCCGGGGCCAGCATACACCACTGGACCCTCCTTCTGCCTCCCCACCTACCCTTCAGTAAGGTCAAGTTTTCATGGGATTACAAAGCAAATCTTCTTCCATCTGTCCATTAGAAGAACAAAACTTAGATATAAAACACTGTCTCCTAGAATGTGTGTCTTGTGGGACCAAGCAGAGGACACAAGGAACTCTGGTGGAAAAATTCTGGAGTGTACACAAATATGCTGAACAGAAGAAAATTTAAAGATGAGAGAGCAAAAGAAATATCCTTTGAAAGACTGGTCACCATGGCTGTATTAGAAATGACAGTTACCATATATTTTGGACTATAAGATGCACATTTCTTTTTTCTTTCCTGCCTCCCCCAAATTTGGGAGGAATAATGGTTGTTAAGGCTGCTGTTGAGTTCTGTTTATTTACATTGGTAAAATATTATGTCATTTATGTTATTAAATATTTGACCACATTTTTTGCTTCAAAACTTTTCTCCCTATTTTCCTCCTCTAAAACCTAGGTGTGTCTTACAGTCTGAAAAAAATACGGTATATGTTTTGATTGTCTACTGTATAAACATTGATCAGCCAGCTTAAACATCTATAATCTCATTCAGTCCTCATAAAGCTCTTTCAGGGTAAATACTATCCATCAGAGGTGGGAAAGGTTCAAAGTGATGCCTCCTGATTGAGGTCACATAGAAGTAAATGATGAAAAGAATCTGAGTCTGTGACAGACTTGCTTTCATAGCCATGCCTTACCACACTCCTGGGTCTTTTAAAGTTCATTTGGCATGTCACAGAAAATAACCCACCCTAAAGTAGCCAGGGAAGCCCTCTGGGCTTTGGATCTATTCTCCTGCCTTCACTGACCCAATGGAAGCTTCAGTTCCCAAAATCTCTAGATTAGATAAGGAGTGATCCCAAGAGCTCTCTGAGCCTAAAAGGTAAAAAAAAAAAAAAAAAAAGTAGAGAAGATCCTAATGGCAAATGGAAAAAAAAATTACAGAAGAAAAGACAACTAAAAGTAGGAACAAAATATTTTTAGAAAATGGGAGAAAAAATATATTAGGACTTTATCTTAAAAACTAAATGTATTAAAACTAAAATGTATTAAAATAATTTTAATTACTTTATTGTTGTTCAATTAGAGTTGTCTGAATTTTCTCCCCACCCTGTCCCCGACCCCAGCCAAACCCACCTACCTTGCTTGCTTCCACCCTCTCCCTTGGTTTTGTCCATGTGTCCTTTATAGTAGTTCCTCAAAGGGTTTTCAGGTATTAAAATAATTTTATATTTAATATAAAATATATATTACACTGCAATTCTTTGATAATTAAGATTAACAAATAATTTTTTAGTTCATTTTCCAAAGAAATTGCATAATAGTATGATATGATTCCCTCTAATGTGCAGCCATAAAAAGGATCATTTTTGCAAGAAGAGTTGAGATTTCATCAAGTTTTCCAAAGGCCTCCCTGCATCCTTTGATATTCAAACCACCAAATTATTTTCTTTTGAAGCCTGTCGTGTTATCATCCTTGTCAATTTTTCTCTTCAATTATTAAGTGGCCTAGCTCTGTCAGATCCTTACTTGTCGATTATTTTGCATGCAATTAGAGAAATTCTCTATCATCCTTTTTATCTTTAAAAATCCTGCATCTTTTTATCTTTAAAAATCCTGCAAGCTTCCTTCTGCAAATTGCAATACACTTAAGCTGGGCTGTCAGATGTTTGAGTGCAGCCCAACAAAGGTGCAGTTGTGGATATAAAGGGAAGTTTTTCGAGTGAAGAGAGATATTTGAGTGGAGACTTGTTTCAATGAGTGGGTGCCTCTCATCCTACTCTCCTATAGAGCTGTAGTATGGTGATCAATAATGTCAGGATACGAGGATTCTCTGTAGCAGAAAGAATGACAACTCCTAACTCCTGAACAGCTCTTTACAGACAGCGAGTATTTTCACATCCATCAACTTGTGTGATCCTAAGGGTATCCCTAAGAGAGATCTGAGGTAGGTATAGTTATATGCATTTCAGAATTGAGAAAACAGAGACTCAAAGAGGTAGACATTTTTTAAAAATTTCTTCCTAACCCACTATCTTCAGAGCAGTAACTTTCATTTATTGTTCTCTTGCGTGGTATTGAGTACTGTGCTAAGTACTTTATATCACCCCATTTTTTTCCTGACAACTGTCTGACTGGGTGATTATAATTAGTCATTATTAATTTCATTTTATACAGGGTATTTATAAACTGAAGATATTTAAAGTTGAGGAACTCATTGTGTTTAGTCAGTTATTGCTACATTAATACTGAATAACAAATGACCCCCAAATCTCAATGGCTTCCAATAACCAACATTTATTTCTCACATATAAAAGGATCACTTGGAGGGCTGAGATAACTGTTTCAGGTGGTGGGTCAGGTTAAGGTCTGTCCCAAGTGTCAATTACTTGTGACCTAAGCTGAAGGTAGAGTAGCTACCAGGGCAAGATCTCCTCATGACTAAAGTCAGTAGTGCATGAGACTATGTTCATGTCATATCCAGTAACTTGTTGCCATCCAAAATGAGTCACAATAATCTGTGGATAAACACAGAGTCAGTGGGATAAAGATGTAGAGTCTGTCCATTCTGCTGGGAGGCACTGAAAAGTTATATGACTAAGAGTATGGATGAAAAATCCTATTACAAGTGTGGGGATGTAAGGAGTTGATAGTTAAGAATCTTCAGCAGCAGCTCTTTCTTAACATCTGGCCCAAGTTCCCACAGCAAATTCTAGCTCCAGAGCCCATGCTGTTAACCTTCTCACACCTCACTGCACTTTTCTGGAGCTGCCTCCAATGTTCAAAGCTTAGTCCTCATACTCATGTTCATATTACATCACCACTTCCTCCTGACCAAAGTTGTTTGGCACCTGCTGGTTGAGACCCCTTGATCCTCTTCTACTATATGTTTGGCCCCATGTAGTTCTGGGACCAGCCCAGACTGGGTATAATGCTTTCTGTACCTTCAGGCCAGCAGCTGAGCAAAAAGAAAAGATTTCCTCCTGGCCCTGTCCTGGCCTTAGGAGCAGTACATTTAAATAGCAATTCTGAGCATTTTCATAGCTCCTTTCTCAATCGAATCCTCTCTCCCAAATTCCATGGGGTGGACATCATTATAGCCATTTTACAGATTTAGAAGTTGAGGCTTTGCAAGACGAAATAACCCGCTAATATACAGTTCATCACAGTCCTGATGTGACCTGTATCATTTCATTGAATATACTTCTACTGTTAACTGAGCATTTCCTCTGGGCCAGGAAACTTACTGAGACTGCTACATATATGCAGTGGGGAAGATGTTCTTGTACCTTTTTGTACATGAGAGGTTAAAGCAGTTGTCCTAGGACACATGTAGGGAGGTAGCAGAGCCAGAGTCCAAACAGTTCTTTCTCATTACAGCGCCTACGCTCATAAATCCTATATTATCCTGTTTCTTTTATTTATTCCTGTATCTTCTTGCCTTCCACCCTTGTAATATAGCCACACCACAGTCTGGTTCTTCATCACCAGGCTCTGTCCTGAGCTCCATGCCTAAACCTCTGCATTTGCTTTCTGTTCTGGGACCTCTGTACTCCACCCTGCCTTTCATGTGCTTCTGGGGACAGCTGCTTTCTGACCCTTAGGCCCATTGGCAAGGTCCTGATGCCTGCTACCTCTCATCCTGCCACACAGAACTCTCCCTTCTTATCTGCCACCCCTTGCCAAGACTGCCACTTTAACATAATGTTTTATTTTCATAATGTCTTATTATGTAAATAATATGTAATAAGCCATTATATAATGTGTTATTATGTAAAATTTACAACTCTTACTTCACTTTGGATTGAAATTCCTTCAAGTTTAACTTCAGTACAAATAGACTGTCAATAACTATAAGAATAATCTGTCCTTAAATCTTTTGTCTAAAATATTGTCACACATTTAAATTATTTTTTTAATTTTTTAATTAACATACAGCAAAATTGACTTTTTGGATATGCAATTGTCTGAATTTTAATATATGTACATTTGTGCAATTACTATCACAATCCACACCCAAAACTGTCCGTCTTGTCATGCCCCCAAACTTCTTCCTGCTATCTATTTATAGTCACATCCTTCCCTGACCCCTAGCAATTGATAACCACTGATTAATTCCTCATCACTACAGTTTTGTGTTTTCAAGAATGCCACACAAATGTTCTTTCCCTCAGCACAATGCCTCTGAAATGCATCCAAGTTGTGATTTCAATGGTTCATTCCTTCCTATTGCTGAGCAGTATTCCATAATAGAGATGTGCATCACTTTGGTTATCTGCTCAAATATTGAAAGCCATTTGGCTAGTTTCCAATTTGGAGTGATTAGGAATGGAGCTGCCATAAACATTCACATACAGATTTTTGTATGAATAGAAGTTTTCATTACTCGAGAATAGTATCCAGGAGGAGGTCATACAGGAAGTGCCTGCTTAAGTTTAGCAGCAAGCGCCACACTGTTTTCCAGAGTTACAGTCGCCTTTCAGACTTTCCTGCATGCAGCTTTATGTTATTGGCAGATTTGACTGCAGTGCTCCTCCTGTCTGCTCTTCGTTCCTGCAGTTCCGCTCCTGGCCCTTCTCCAGGCCTCAGAAGACTGACACCCACGGGTCACATCAACAGACTCCCTTGACCTCTTCTAATTGAATTTGGCTTGGGGGAGGCACTTTCAGGAAAGCAGGGGGCAGGAGGAAACAGATGTCTGAGGGTTTATTTGCCTGCTTTCTCCTTGCTGTTTGCCACTGCTGCTACGTCTCTTTCCAGGACCAGACCATACGCTTTCATTCCCTCTCACTCCCAGGCCTACTCTTGGTCACCATGGGTTACTGCACTGAACCTAGTTACTTGTATAGCCAGTGTCAGGTTTAAAATTTTTCCAAAACCACTAGGATATAGGAAGATAAACTGAGAAACTGAAGCATTAGGTAACTTGTCCAAGGTCACAAAGCCAAGACTAGAATCCAGGCCTTTTGACCCTTGAGCATATGCTGTTCCTAGTGATTTCACCCTATTTGTGCCAATGTTCTTATTACATATTCCTATAAATAATTTATTGCATATGCTGGAAACTTTAAAATAAATTAGCAAATAATTGAATTCATGATCTAATTCTTCTAAATAGGTTGTCAGTATTAACATAGCTTCTCTTCTCTCTACTTATATGATATTATTTCTTAATTCCTAATGCTCATGGTATCTCTCATATAATTTTAAGTTTAATAAAAATGATCAAAATTCCTGAATAGAACATGGGAAAGTTAAATAAAATATTTTTATTCTTAACTGAACATTGCAGAATGCTAATATGTACTATATTCATTATTTCAATGAATTATTGATTAGATTTATTAATAATTTCTTTCAAACTTTAAATATCTTAAACTTCTACTGACACAATTACTAATAGTGAAGCTGAAAACAACTGTTTTTATTTTTTTTTAACAAACAATCAATGCCTAGTATTGGGTTAGCTTTACCGCCCTTAGGGAGAAAATCAATATAGGTGCAATGGACATTTTTACATGTGCATTCATCTATTCATTCCTAATTACTGACTTTATTTAAACCCTTTCCTCAAGGTCTCACTGCTAGTGAAGAGAGGAGCTAGCTCTTTTGGTTTTTAGATCAGGAATCTATTTCCTATGTGGCTGTAATTTTCATGGGGTTCTGCAGATCACTAGGAGTCCACAGATGTACCCTTGAGTGTTTGCCAGGTTGCTCTAAGTGCGGGTGACCAACCACCCCAATTTGTTCAAAATGGAGGGGTTTCTCAAGAAGTATGACTTTTACTGCTAAAACTGAGAAAGTCTGGGGCACACTGGACAAATCAGTCGCCCTAACTAGATAGCATGTATCTGAATTCAATTACATATACACATACATATACCTATATATACATACATGTGTATAATACACATACATATATTTATATATATACATGTAGTCATATTATTGTTGGAATTAAAGCAAACAAAATTTTTTGTAGCTCTAATTTTCTCCACTACCACCTTAATACCCCTTCACCTCCAAATCTAGAGGAAGGAAAAGCAGCAGACAGATTTGTGAAAGGTGGAAAAAGAAAAGAAAAAAAATACAGACTGCATTTCTTTCCCCATCATGAGTCACTGGAATGCAAGGCAGACCTAAGCTTGAGTGAGCAGGTGGGCTCTGAATTGATTGACAAACTAGAGTCTTGAATTTGTCTATATCTGAAAAATGGGATTTGCCTTACAGAGCATCTGGGAACAGAGGAAGGAATTCAACAGAAGGCATCTGAAGGCAGAGCCAGGCATAAAATAAAGCCTTTTCCTGATTTCCCCTACCAAGGCCAGCCCATTTAAAAAAGGAATTATGGGAGTGCAGGTATCTCTTTGAGATCCTGATTTCAATTCTTTGGGATAAATACACAGAAGTAGAATAATACACAAATTATAAAGTAGTTCTAATTTACATTTTTTGAGAAACCTCCATACTATTTTTTATTGTTATCCTATTACCATTTCCCCAATTTTTCCCTCTTTGCCCTCCTCTGCCCATCCCACACTCTGTTTCCACAGTCAATCCCACATCGTTGTCCATGCCCATGGGTCATTCATAAACGTCCTTTGATGAGTCCCTTCCCCTTCTTTGCACCATTATCCCCTACCTTCACCCCTTTGGTCACTCTCAGTCTGTTCCATATTTCCATGCCTCTGGTTCTAATTTTCTCATTAGTTTATTTTGTTCATTAGATTCCTGTTATTAAGGGAGATCATATGGTCTTTGTCTTTTATCTACTAGCTTATTTTGCTTGGCATAATATTCTCCAGTTCCATCCATGCTGTCCCAAACGTTTCCTACTGTTCCATACTGTTTTCTGCAGCAACTACATCATTCCCACCAACAGTGCACAAGTTCCTATTTCTCTACACCCTCACCAATACTTACCTTTCATTTCTTATTGTGTTTTCTTATAATGGCATCCAAAAAGGTGTGAGGCAACATCTCATCATGGTTTTGATTTGCATTTCATTGGTGATTAGTGATGGTGAACACATTCACATATACCTGTTGGCCATTTGTATGCCCTCTTTTGGAGAAATATCTATTTAAGTCTTCTCATTAATCACATTATTTTAGGTTTTTTCTTTTTGCTTGAGCTATAGGAATTCCGTGTGTGTGTGCATACATGTGTGTATACATATATGTATATATACGTATGTATGTGTATACATATACACACATACATATATGTATGTATATACAGTCTTTTTTATTGATATTCAAGTACAGTTTTCTCCATCCCCCCTACTCTCCCCTACATCGGCCATCCCTACTCCCCCTTTACCTTTGTCTGTGTGTCCTTCATACATGTTCCTTGACAACCTTTCCCCATTTTCCTCCCATTATCCCATCCCACCTCCCCTCTGCTTACTGTCAGTAATTTCAAAAATATCTGGTTATATTTTACTTGCTTATTTGTTTTGTTGATTAGATCCCACTTATATGTAAGATCATGATATTTGTCTTTTACCACCTGGTTTATTTCACTTAGTATAATGCTTTCCAGATCTATCCATGCTGTCACAAAGGGTAGGAGCTCCTTCACTCTTTCTTCTACATAGTATTCCATCATGTAAATGCACAATAGTTTTTTGATCCACTCATTTACTGATGACCACTTAGGTTGCTTCCAGTACTTGGCTATTATAAATTGTGCTGCTATGAATATTGGTGACACAGACACCGCTGGCAGTGTCCGCAGCATTATGGATGAAATGAGACATTCACATGGACTACCAAGTCCTGTGGAGGAAAAGGGATGGCATGACTACCCTCTCAAGGGGAGGGTGCCTTGGAGTGGCCTGGCAACTCTCTCAAGAGGAGAGTGCCCTGATCCTTCCCTTCACAGGTTTTTTATTGGCTTTTAGATTGCACAGGAATACAGGTAAAGTTCATTAATCATTGTCAGGCAGTAAGGATCAAACAATAGATAGCATACAAAGAACTATGAGGGCCTATTCTGAGTCAGGGTCTGTTAGCTAAAGGGCTACAAAACTGGGAAACAAACTCATTTCTTGCTCAGACCTTTATCATTTAATTGAGAGCATTCTCAGCAAAGCAGGTTTCACAGGAGTTTATGTATTCTTTCTCAGGCCTGATCACCTGGGGAAACCCACCCTTTCGAGCACAGGGCTGCACCTCCCTCTGTCACTGTTTCAAGATTAAGTCAGGCAGAGGAGGCAAGATAGCCAAGAAATTAGGAGACTTCTCACAGTCAGAATGAGGACTCAGAGTTTGTCAAAGTCCAGGGCCGAGGGTCCATCACCCCTTTTCTCCATAGCCCCCAAGTCCTTCCCTGGGGCCTCCACATGATCATGCCTGTCTTAGGTCATTCCCCCTTTGGGAATCTTACCTGTCATTGGCTAACTGATCAAGCATTGGGGGCCAGTTATGGAAAAAGGAGCAGAAGCAGCACTCCTGCTAGGGAGATAAGCTTTGTCTCCTTAGTGGTTTATGGTCTGAAGGTCTCTCACTCAGCCTTAGCCATGGGGGGAGGGGTAATGGTTACAGCTCCTGAAACCAGGCAGGGTGGCTCCCAACACATTGGGGTGCATAGGTTCTTTTGAATTGGTGTTTTGGGGTTCTTAGGATATAATCCCAGCAATGGAATTGCAAGGTCAAAAGGTAGTTTCATTTTTAGTTTTCTGAGGAAATTCCATACTGTTTTCCATAGTGGCTGCACCAGTCTGCATCCCCAACAAGAGTGTACTAGGGTTCCCTTTTCTCCACAACCTTGCCAGCCCTTGTTATTTGTTGATTTGTTTATGATGGCTATTTTGACAAATGTGAAGTGGTATCTCACTGTGGTTTTAATTTGCATCTCTCTGATGGCTAGTGATGCTGAGCATCCTTTCATATGTCTCTGGGCTCTCTGTATGTCCTCCTTGGAGAAGTGCCTGTTCAGGCTGTTTGTCCATTTTTTAATTGGGTTATTTGTCTTCCCAGCCTGGAGTCGTGTGAGTTCTTTATATATTTTGAAGATCAAATACTTGTCATGGTATCATTTGGAAATATATTTTCCCATACAGTTGGTTCCCTTCTCATTTTGCTGATATTTTCATAGCTGTGCAGAAGCTTTTTATTTTGATGAAGTCCCTTATATGTTTTAGACATACAACCTTTATCAGATACATGGTTTGTAGCATTTTTCACAATATCTAAGATATGGAAACAACCTAAATATCCATAAGTGGATAAAGCAAATGTGTTATATACAGAAAATGAAATACTACCCAGCCTTTTAAAGGAAAGAAATCCTGCTATATGAAACAACATGGATGAACCTGGAGGGCCTTATGCTGTGAAATATACTAGTTGCAGAAGGGCAAATACTGAACAATTCAATGTATATGAAGTAGCTGAAAGGGTGGTTTCCAGCAGCTGGGGGGAAGGGACAAAGGAAGAGTTGCTATTCAACTGGTATACCGTTGCAGTTTTACAAGATGAGTAAGTTCTAGAGATCTGCTGTATAACATGGTGCCTACAGTCAACAATTCCATACTGTGCACTTAAAAGCTTGTTAAGAGGGTAGGTCTCATATTAAGTGTTCTCATCACAATAATAAAGGGAAAAAACTAGTTATGCAACAATCAAAGATGCTTGTGAATGATTCTTATGTGAAAAAGGGGAGGCCGAGATCAGGTTTCTCAGTCTGTGTACAAGAGAATTGGAAGTAACAGTGATATTTGCATGTGTTATGAAAACCAAGAATATGGAGACAGAAGGTTTGAGTTCCAGGCTCCATATGCAATATCACTTCCTGGCTGTGGGACCTTGGGAGAGTCATGCACCATTTTAAGCTTCATTTTTGCCACTGAGACATAGGGATGGTAATACCCAACTCTAAATCCTGGTGAAGGAAAAGTATGATAATGCATGCACAAGTGCTTTGTAAACTACAAAGTGCTGTGGAGATGTGAGACATCATCACTGCCAACAGTAAGACAATCAGGAGAAAGGTACCCAGTATATGATAGGCAGTTGAATTTTTCATATGGTCATTCTCAAACGATAAAGCACACAGGAGTGGAGAAATCATACAGACAATGGAAAACAGGACTGGAAATAAGGGCCAGGGTGGTTGATTTCTGGCCTTCCTAAGTAGAGGACAGCTACTTAGTGTTCTCATGTGCCAACCCCTGCCCTCACCTCTTTTTTCAATTTCAACTCATCCTTCCAATCTGAGCTTAATGAGCACTTCCTCAGGGAAGCTTTCTCTGACCACCTTCCCTGCTCCTGAGACAAAGTCTAACTGAACACAATTGTAATTTCACATTTATTTCTGCAATTACTTGATTGATGCCTCTCTGCACCCAACTCCACCAGGTACCAAACACCAACAAGGGAGGAATCATAACCATGTATGTTTACCTTATACCCTTACCACTAAGCAGATTGGCTAGTATTAAGTACATATCTGCTGAAAACCTGAATGAATAACATGATGAACCACCCTGTTCCATTTGCTCTCCCTAATCTGCCTAATTATGACATTTACCATCCACCCTCGAATTCCAAAACTTTATTATACCAGGCCTTATATTGGTTTGCCAGGTTTATATTGTGCCTCTCCAAATTGACTATCAGCCCCTTAAAGACAGATGTTGGTTTCTCTCTATTTTGTTTATCTCAACAATGCCTAGGATGTGGATGAACTCAGCTGGTGCTCATTAAGTACACCACGGCTCTTAGTTGACTCATGAATCCTACAGGGGGAGAGTTGCTACCATCTCCACCATCCTTGCCAACTCTACCCAGAGGACCACTTGGTTCTGGACTTGATGTCAACTGATTCTCTAAAAAAATTACCTAGATTTCTGACAAGACCTCCACAAGCATATAGAGCTATAGAATCCATGGTTCAAGGGTTCTCAAACTGTATAACCCAGATCCCCAGGGTTCACTGCAGTATATTTCAAGCTGAGCAGACAGAGAAGTTCAGTGGAGAGTCAAAGGGGAGATTTTATGTTTCCTTGTCTTTTCTTTAACCCAGGCAGTTCTGTTTTATGTACTGAAGTTTAAAGTTAAGATTTTACTGGTTGAAAACAATTACTCTAGTCTAATTATATCATTTTACACCAGAGAGAATAACCTAGATAGGGAAGGGAACTGGATGCTGAAAACTCACAGCCAAGTTCTACACAAGAGAAAAATGAAATGATAATCTCCTCCAAATGCAATTATTTTCTGTTTTTACGTGACCCAAGTCTGTGTTTCTATTAAATCAACATCCTGAGCGCCTTCTCTGTATCACCTATTCTCCAGTTAGTCTTATTCAGCAGCATTACTAATAATGTCACTTAGAAAATATAATTTAATAGTCATCAATGACTTACTGAGAATTTCAATGTGTGGGTCTGTCCATTTTCCTCACAAGTGTGGGCTTAGTGTTTGCTCCATATAAGTAATAATTCTGCCATTAAGTCTGTGCACACCCACACTTGTCAGTGGTAATCAGAGCAAATCTGTAACCAGTATAATACAGAATAAATATTTCAGGGAAAATTGGTAGATCCAAGACCCTACAAAAACAGAATGATTTCTAACATTTGCATTTGTTCTTTTGTGTGTTTATGTGGTAACTATTTTCATTTACATTACTTTTTTTAAATTCTGTCTGGCTTCTTCATTTTACACAAGGTTCTAACATTGTTTTCTTATTTCACTGTCCTACATGTGGATTCACTGAAAACAGAAAATTACACCAGAAAAAGAAAAGGAAATTATCTGGGAGCTATTCAATAGGGAATATAGAAAATCTCCTGGCACAATGGGCATTGTTTTTTTTAGAAGCATTGCCATTAATCTAACCATAAAAACACATTATCTAGATTCAAATGTTCATAAAAGAAAGAAACACAGAGAGACACACACAGAAAAAGATCACTGAGAGAGAAGTTCAGCAACAATGGAGAAAAGTCGGTTACCAAAGGTTTCTCTGAGTCTCAGAGCTTATTTAAAGCAAAAAACAGCTCTTACATGAGTCATTCTCAACATCTTTTGGTCTCAATACATCTTCATATACATAAAAACTATCAAAGACCCCCAATATCATTTATTTATGTGAGCTATATCTTGCAATATTCAACATATCTAAAATTAAAATTGAAAAATATAAAATTTTTCTTCATTTATTTTAAAATAACAATAAATTCATGACATGTTAACATTCATAACATATTTTTATGAAAATGGGAAAACATAGGCTTTAAACATTGGAAAGCTGCCATGCTCAGGTTGGCAGATACAAGTTTTCTGAAATTCTAAAACCATTTGCATGGATGCTCAAATTTGTCATTGGCTACAATGCTGTCAGCATTGTTCTGAAAGTAACAAGCTTACTTTGTTCATTTTAGAGAAAATGTCTGCCAAATGCCCAAGTGTAAATAACCACAGTTTGTCTGCCAGTTCCTTCAAGGAAAAACTCTGTTCAGTGAATAAAGCAGTTAGTTCTGCTCACAGCTCAAACCACTGCTGACGCGCTTTCCCTCGAGACAACCATTATGCTTGGTTTGCGGCAAAAATATTGCATGTGTGTTTCTTTTTTCTTCATGCAGAATAATACTCAAGGGTCAAAATTTAATAAAATTAGTAATTTTGCTACTTTATCAAGAACATTTCTAAGTGAAACTGGCAATATTTTGTACTGTAATGCAGGGTGTGAAAAATACAATGACTGCTCATGCAATTGGATACTATTGCCTCAATTTGTATAAAGCAGCAGCAAGACGAAAGTCAGCGGAAAAGACATGTCACAACTTAGTGTCACTAAGAAAATAGCGTTGACCTCTCAGAACCCCTGAAATGAGCTTAGGGACCTGCAGGGGATTACTGACCATCATCAAAGTCTGGTCAGTATCACTGTCTTAAATTCTTTTCCAAGGAAAGGAAGACCTTTTCTCTCTTTCTTCTGCCTGTGAACAAAGCAGGCAGAGTCTTGGAGCCGAATACTAATGGGCAACCACAGATAAATATAACATGTCTCCTCTCCCACTGGACCTCAGGGTCTTCCTGGTGGCCTTACTTCCTAGTGGTACACTCTCTTTCCTTCCTGCTTCTCCTGCTGCTTGAGTTGAATCTGTCATTTACAGCCAAAAATTCCTAATAAGGCTGAGTATTCCAAAGACCACAATCTCAACCTCTCAAGTCTGATTCCACAATGTGGTCCTATGGATTTTCCACTGCCTATTTAATCTATTACCTGTATCTATAATCTATAATCAATCATTGATTAATTGATTATAATTCAAGCACTCATTCTTACTATCTCCCTTTTTTCTTATAAATATTCTGCAACATGTTCTGAGTACCTTTATTAGATTGAATGATACAAAATTGCCATTTTGGATGGGTCAAAAATGATTGTCATTAATTTCATGTAATTCAACCTAATACTAACCAAAACATTATTTTCCATTACTGATGGGAGTGTAACAAAATACATCAACTGAGAGAAAATGGACTGATTCCCGTTGATTGAATGGACATTATCTCAAACAAGAAAGGAAAGCCAGTGAGGTAAAGATCACATGACTTACAATGCACCTTAGGCAAGACCAACAAGTCCATTTTGAACCAGACTAGCTTAGTTCAAACATTGAGCGTATCTGCTTTGCTCTGCCCCAACTCTGTGTTGTTGAGGGAACAGACTTTCCATGGCTAATGCTCTTTCATGTGGATAGCTAATCTCTCTCTCTCCCCACCACCCCACTTGCTCCTCCCCAATGAGAAATTTAAAATAAAGAAAAGGGCATGGATGGTATGTTCCTACTTTCTTTTTTTCTTAGGAAGACAAGTTCTGGTCTACTGCTCTTAACTGTACACTATACAGGGCCAGTTTACCCGGTGGGAGGGAGAGGTGGGCTGTGTTGATGCAGCATTGCCTTTGGGTAGAAAATTTTGTAGTATTCTGTCATTTACAGTAGAGAATCTCACCACTACCACACAGGTAAAACACTTTCTGACTCCTCAATGTCTACCTCTCAATTTGGCAGGGAAAAAAACCTTGTTTTAATTCCTTCAACACTAACATGGTATTGTTCATATTTGTTTACTCAGTCCACAGCACACAACAGGCATTCAACAAGTATTTGTTGAAGGAGTGAATGTTTGCATACACATACCTCCTTAAGAATAAGACTTTATCCACACATGGAGACCATGGGAAGAATTTCACATTTTATGTTAATGGAATGGGAAATGATTAAGGATTTAAAGAGGAAGTTACATAATCAGATTCCTGTTTAAAATGTTAAATTATAATGAATATGAATGTGAATTTATTTCTGGTGTAGATCCAGACAAAGACAGGTGGTGAGGGGAGAAGACAATGTCATGTGGGTATGTTTCCACCTCATTACTTTCATGGTTTTCTTCCCAGAGATAAAATGGGAGGTTTGCATCCTGCTTGATCTCTGTGTGTGGTTAGTGTTACTTCTGTGGCCTGCATCCCAAGAACTGGCCTCTCTGGGACTTGTGATGATGATGTCAATATTTTCTCCAGTGGGAAAATAAAATTGACTGTAGAATTTTATTGATGAATCTTGGCTATCTATTTCTCAGAGTTAAAAAGCCTTCCATACATTATGTGACTGGCAAATTAGACATTCTACCACAGTCACTGTAGTCTAGTGTCACGGGTATCAACTAGGGACACGCCATAGATTTGTCTTTGCTTTCTATCTCAGAACTGCTCTGTGAACAGACTGATGTGACTTTTCAGATGTGGCAAGGGGCCTCGAGGACCTGCTATAAGGTTCTAAGGGTAACTTGACTACCTACCATACTCAACTACAGAATGAATCTCTTTTCTCTGAAAAGTCACCATCTTTAGTAAAGGCTCCAACATCTACAGCCAGGAAAGATAAAGAGAATGTCAGCCTAGAAAACCAAGATGATAACAGTACTTATCTCAGAGAGACTGTGTGAAATTTATGAAAATAAACCATGTTCAATATCTCCTTACCAGGTATTTGGTACAAACTTAATGATGTTGATGCTTCAAATTCCCCCACTAACTAGATCAGCTGGATCAATCTCAACCATTTGAAGGATGACAGATATCATAGGAAGCCCACCTTCACAGGCAAATTGCAAAGGAAACCTGATGTTGAGATTAAAGCTAATAGTGACCATGAGTAAATGAAAATAGGTTTGAATTGTCACAAAGTCATGAAGCTATGTGTTATTAAATAAAAGGTGAACAGGAAGCATAAGAGCTGTTGATAGTGGTTGTTTTCCATAGTCATCCAGACTTTGGACTTGGATTCCTGCTGGAAATGAGTGGGTTTAGATCATCTCTGCCAGTGAACACCATGACAGTGCAACCATACCACCCTTCCCATCTCTGGTGCAGCAGGACTGAGTGCTCACTCTTCTTTATCATGGCCATACTCTCCTGAAAAATGTTTGCTGACAACTTCACTGTGTAGCTGTTTGCATGGATAAAGCCATAGAGTCTAATTCTTAAAAAGCTAAACATTTGCAAACATTCATTCACTTAACAAATATGTACTGAATAGCTACTATGTGCCAGGCATTATGCTGTGGACTAGGTAAACAAATATGAACAAAACAGATACAGTGTGTGACCTCATAAATACATGTAGACACAGGCATATAAAAATATAGAATTTTTCATTCCTAAGTCACACACCATGAGAGCAATTTAACCCTCCCATTATTATACAGATGAGGAAACTGAGGCCTAGGGAATTACTTTCCTAACACCACACAGCTAGTAAACAACAGGGTTCGGGGAGGAGGGTTGAAGCATCAGCATCATTAACTTTGTACCAAATACCTGGTAAGGAGATACTGAATATGGCTTTTCTTCATAAATTTTCACAGTCTCTCTGAGATAAGTACTATTATTATCTTGGTTTTCTAGAGGAAAAGAATGAGCTATAAATTACAGAACTGGGGAACTGTTGAGCTATAGTTTATGTCTAGGTAGGGTGAGTCCAGATAAAGCACTCTTAATTACTGTCATAACTGTAAAAGTATTTCATCTCAACTACACAACTGCTTGTCACCAGTTAAAGTCCAGCACATGCTAATTGCTATATAACAAAGAGAATTTACCCAATTTATAAAATGAACCATCTGTTTCTTGCATTAAAGCCAGTAGTACCCATGAGAAAATAAAAATAGGTTTGAGATTCCCAAAAAATATCTGAAGTTTTGGTCTCTGGTATTTCAGTACATTAAGTTTTCATGTAGGAATTTTACATGATGCAAGAAAATGGTTAGTCTTAACAATAGAGGTTGAAACAGAAGTTGATTTCCTATAAAGGTAAATGTTTTTCATTTTATTAGACCCCTTCCAACAGGGTCCTTAAAATATTATAACTTTTATGCCCCTCACAACTTATATTTGTCCCTACTTTACCCCCATATAGAAGTTGGCCTCAAAATTTGCCTCAGGATAGGATTAGTTTTGTTTAGATTTGGACAGCTCCTACTGGGTCAATTTTGTCTCCCAACCAGAACAGCAAATAAATGAAGAATCCTAATATATTAAACATGGGAGGAGCTCATTTCTATTTTCCTAGGGAAAATGGCACATAAATATCAATCCATTTTATTGGCTTTTTTTCGTCTGGGAACCAGAAGGGTGTTAATGAAGACACTGGCTTTTGGCCAAGGTTTTTTAAACCCATCTCAGAAGTGAAGAGCAGACCACTGTGCCAACTGTCATAGAAGGAACACAAAGGAAAATGACAGATAAATCCTAGGGACAGCCAGTTCTGAAAATGCTATTTTCCACTGTGAAAATATGGCCAGAGAGACCATGTGTTAATGAAGACGTCAAGCAGAAGCAGTTTTAAAAAGAGGGCAGCACTGTCTTGGAAAGAGATGTTGAGAATGGATACTCACAGCTTTCTACTTCAGGTCTTTCATTTGCTTCAGCACAAAAACACGTGTGTTTTTTCTTCTGGGCTATCAGGGGAAGGAGGTTTGGGGCTTCCCAGCAAACCAACAGAGGAGGTCTCTAGACTTAGCTGTGCTTCACTTGAGAAATGCCCAACCTATCTCTTCTCTCCTGTATTCCAGGGATTCATTTACTGAATCTTATTTGATAAAGGTCTGTGATCACTTATCCACAATCCCAAAATCAAACTCTCTGAAAACCAAGAGTTTGTAACTCATTCAGGGTGAAACTTGACCTGATTACATTTGGCAGCAAAGCCTGTCATAAGTTGGCATGAAACTATTCATAGTCTTTAAATTTTCTTGTTTGGTATAAACATTTATACGTTTCACTGCAGACAAATTAACACACTGGATTATGAACTCCTGCCCAAACATGCTGGAGGATTGTACATAATCAATGAAGAATGCATCTTGTTACTTTCAAAAGCAAAAAATTCTGAATTCTGAAATACACCAGGTCCCAGGAGTTTTTAATATGGCATTATAGACCTGTTCATCCTGGTTCCCATTTCGGATTAATCTTCCAATCATAGTCTTGTCCAGATCTCCAACTACATTCCACTGGGCACTTTGTCAACACACCCAGGTGTTCTCAGTAAGAGCTCTCTAGTAAGTAGCAATCTGATACCACTAGCCCGTGACTGAATCATATCTTATACTCAGTAAAAAGCCTTGCTCACAAATTCCCTTCCCATTAGATTTGAAGTCAGGAGAGGAAGTCTCAAAGCCCTGACTTTACTGCTTACTTTGGGAAAATCACCTTAATATTGGGTTGGCCAAAAAGTCTGTTTAGTTTTTTCCATAAAATAAAGGACACATTTTTCATTTTTACCAATAACTTGATTGATTTGGATATTTTGAATATGTTGGTGACCTCTCGCTATTGGCTGCTATGGGGTAGAAGAGACCAGGGGTGCTGCTAAACATCCTCCAATGTATAAGACAGCCCCACAGCAAAGAATTATTTGGCAAAAATGTCAATAGTACCAAGAAACTTTTCAAACCCCTTTTGACATGTTCAATCAGTCACAGCACCTTCTCCACAAATCTTTTTTTTTTTTTGCATTTCAGTTGTGTTTTTACCTTTTTTTGAAATAATAAAGCATGATATGCCAAAAATGTTGCATATTTTCTTTCACCTTCAATACTAAAATGGCTGCACAAAAATTCACCAACTTTGATAAGTTTTTTAACGCATGTTGATATGACAGTTGTCACAATACAATATAACAAAGTGGTTTTGAATGAAGTTAAAGACAACTAAGCACTATTAGAACCATTGTACAGAAAAAAACTAAACAAACTTTTTTGCCAACCCAATAGTTTAGGTGTTTGATTTCTCTCCTAAGACCACATTTCATGCAGTCTCTTTATATACAAAGGGGAGAAAAACAAGGCTCATAAAAATTAATCACGTTCCTATACTACTGTCCCAACATGATTCTAAGACACAACAGTATAAGCAACTTCAGGCAAGAAACATACTCCATCATCTTCTCTACAGAACAAGCTGCATAATTTGCAGAGTCCTATGAAATTCAAAGTGCAGGGCCCCTTGTCCAAAACTCATTAAGAATTTCAAGATGACAACATTAGAGCATTCAATGAAAAACAGGTCCTTTCGAGCCTGAGGTCCTGCACGTCTGCACAAATCACAGCCCAGGAAGCTGGCACTGCTTCTCCATTTTCCACAGCACCCAGTATAGCATGACTTGACAAACCAGTGTTTCAACTGAACGCCATTAATGACAGTCAATAAGAAGTAATGCCAAGCAACAATATCCACCAAATGTTATGCAGCTGACTTCACAATTCTCCTCCCTACTTTATTACTATCCATTAGACACTTTGTTTAACTTACAAACTGCTTTTTTAAATGTGTTGAAATGACACTTCTGTTGTGGCACATTGCCCAGGAAATGTTAAAAAACCTATCTGTGCTCAAAGCAATTTATTATCCTCAAAGCTTGTTCCTCTTTCTACACACCAAGTGTTAACCTCTTCCAGAAACAATTACACACCACTTCCTCAAAACACTTTCTTTTGGTTGTATTGTGGAGTTGGTGGCATGTCCATTTGTCATGTGGGTTTATAGACATCCAACATCCCTTCACTGAATATTCAACTTATTCAAGTACTGCCAACTCCTGACATCAATAGCAAGCTAACCAGCCAGAGTCTACACAATCATGTCTATTTGGTACAATAGGTTGGTCTCATTATGGCTGAGCCAGTAATGCTCAATTATATGTACAAATGAAAGGCAGCACAAGTATGTAAAATTATAAACAATGAGTAATTCAAAACCTCTTTTTGTCTGTAGAGTTTATTTTTTTTCAATGTTCTCATCTACTATGGCTGGCATATGATGCATGAAGAACTCCATCTACACAAACTAAAGATGGAGGGAGTGGAATCAGATAAGCCAGCTATTTGTCCTGTATCCTCAATTTGTTACCTTGTGTAGTTTCAGGACAAAGGGATGCTCAAGCTTCAGGGAACTTTCAAGACAAACCATTCCAGCTTTCTCATGTCACTGAGAGAGAATCTGAAGCTCAGAGAAACTTCTTCCAGGAGTCCTATCCATGCTGAGAGCTGAAATCAGATTGCCATTTCTCCAGGCTCTCCTTGGAACTCACAAGATGGCTAAGGGATTAGCTTCTTCTATACTGGTCCAGGTTCCTGGTCCCAAAGACAGGGCTGAGATGTTAAGAAAACTGTTGAAAGCAGATCAGGTGTCATAGTATTTTGATTCTTGAAGTGTCCATAAAATAAGTTCCCAAGGGTGGTAAACATTAACTGTCTTAAGATCAAGCTATTTTCTGAGTCAGTAAATAATACCAAACATTGGCTATATATTTAGCACACTACCAGGCACTGAAGGAATTAACATCAACAAAGAATAAGTTAATAATATAGTCATCTCCCTCATGAAAAGAACAACCAATTTAGGAGATAAAAGTGAGTTCTCACTGGACTTACACGCCACTGGGGCATGCACTGCCTGTATGCCTTTTATTTCATGCAGCCAGGAAGATCCTTCCAAAATTAAAACCTTTACTAGCTTCCCTTGATCTTAGAATAAGTGTCAAATCCTTAATGTTGTGTTTGGGGTAAGGCACAGTTTGGAACTGGGGGTGGAAACTTACGTAAAGGTCCAGATAGTAAATATTTTCAGCTTTGTGGGCCAATCTCCATGGCATCCTCTCAATTCTCTCATTGTACTGTGAAAGCAGCCATAAACAATTAGTGAATGAACATGCTGTGGTCCAATAAAACTCTGCACAAATATAGGCAGTAGGAGGATTTGGTCAACAGGCCATACTTTGCAGGCCCTTGTTACTATAACGTATCTCAAGCTTTGTGCCTACTAACCACCTGGGAATCTTGATAAATACAGATTCTAATACAGTAAGTCTGGGGCCTAGTTTCAGAGTCTACATTTTTCTTAAGTATACAGATGATGCCAATGCTGCAGGTATAAAGATAGCATCCCTACCTTTCTGGCGTCTGCTTGTACCCACCTTCCTCTCACTTTCTCCAATGTCCACATTGGCCCTATCACTGCTTCCTTCACATCACATTTCCTCCTGCCCCAGGGCCTTTGTGTATGCTGTGTCTTTATGCTGGCTTTCCCTTCTTCTTTTCCATTATCTATTAATTTAAATCTCATTTCAGAGGTCACTTCCTTAGGAAAGATGCTCCAGGATAGGTCTAAGATATTCCTCATGTGTTCTCACTGGTCCAGGTACCTCTCCATCACAGTGGTTATTATATTTAGCATTTTATATTTGCTTGTGTCATTCCCAATTAATGTCTATCTCCTCCATTGGAATGTAAGCTTCATGAGAGGAGACAAAACACTAGTTTTGTTGACCATTTTGTACCATGTTCCCAGCACAGTTTCTGGATTAACTGCTGCTCAATAAATATTGAATGAGTGAATAAAACAATGAATTAATCGATGTCCATTATCAGCCTGACCTGGACAGGACCTCAGTAAAGATTGTTGGATAACTTTTAGAAGGTCTTAAAATATAAAATACTTTTTTCATTCTGGAAGGCCTTTTCAGACTCTTTTACTGTTCTTCAGCCCCCCACTCCCAGCGCTCCAGTCATCTCTCTCTAAACCAACAACATCAATAGAAATTTCTGCCATGACGGGGCTGCTCTGTGCTGTCCAGCATGGGAGCCACCTGTGACTGTTGAGCATGTGAAATGTGCTGATGCACCAGGAAACTGAATTTTAATTGTATTTAATTTTAATAAATTTAAATTTGAATGTGAATAGACTCATTTGTGGTAGCTGTTTTGGGCAGCATAGCTTTCGATTTTCCTGGAGTGATTATATCTACTATACATCCAATGCTCATCACTGTGATGATAGTAACTAAACCTTTCAAAATTTCATCACCAGGAGTGTGGTTAACTACCTTAGTTTGTAGTGCACTGTACTGTCCCATGTCTGGCATGAACTGTACTGTGCTTCAGCTTGAAGGAGACCTGAGTGACACATCTCCGTGGCTTCCCAGTGCCCAAACATGTTCCTCTTTGAAACACTGATCTAAAACATTCTTTCGTATTTTTTTGACACAATCACATCTATTTCTTTGTGTAGGGAGAACTTGAATATGTGTTCTTTTTTATCATATTTTTATTGAGATATAATTCACATACCATAAAATTCACACTCTAAAAGTGTACAATCCATTTAGTACATTTGCAATGCTGTGCAACCATCACCATGATCTAGTAATTCCAGAACCTTATCATCATCCCTCACCCCCCCGCAGAAAACCCCATACCCATTAGCAGTCACTCTCTATCCCACATTCCC
The DNA here is from genome assembly GCA_028533065.1 of Trachops cirrhosus. Classification (NCBI taxonomy): domain Eukaryota; kingdom Metazoa; phylum Chordata; class Mammalia; order Chiroptera; family Phyllostomidae; genus Trachops; species Trachops cirrhosus. The sequence continues at coordinate 38,987,473 of CM052544.1, read as the reverse complement.
CTGACGCCCTGGCAACTACTTTTGAAAGTATTATTTCTTTAAATTTGTCTATTCTGGACAAATCATATGAATATAATTATATAAGATTTGGCTTTTCATGTCTAGTTACTTCCACTTAGAAGGCGGTTTCAAGGTTCATGTATGTTATAGCTTATATCAATAATTCATTCTTTTATAGATTTTTTAATAATAAATCACATTTTCATATTACCTACTTATCAATTGATGGGCATGGGGACATTTCCATTGTTTGGGTCATTATAAATGATGCTATGAATATTTGTGTACTTTTTTATGTAAACACATTTTCATTTCTCTTGGGGATATACCTAGAAGTGGAATTTCTGGGTCATATGGTAGTTTAATGGATCTGCCAAAATGATTTGCAAAGTGGCTTCACCATTTTATGTTCCCAGCAGCAAAATGAGAAGGTTCCAGTTCTTCCACTAACAAACAAATCTTCACTAACATTTGTTGTTTCCTGTTTTTTGATCATAGCCATCTCAGTGGACGTGAAGTGGCATCTCATTGTGACTTTGGTTTGAAATCCACTATTTGTTAATGATGCTGGGCATCTTTTGTGTGCATACTGGCTACTTTGGAAAAATGCCTATTCGTACCTTTTCTCCAATTTTTCATTAGGCTTATCTTTTTCATTTTTGAGTTGAGGAGTTCTTTATATAGCCAGGATATAGTTTTTTATCAGATATATAATTCACAAATAGTTCCTCCCATTCTGTGGGCTGTTCTGATACTCTCACAATAGCACACTTTGAAGCATGAATATTTAAATGTTGGTGAAGTCCTATGTATCCATTTTGTTCCTTTGTCACTTGTGCTGTTGGTGTCATATTTCCCAGACCATTGCCTAACTGGACATAAGAAAAATTCATCTACACATCTTTCCTTTCAAGAGTTTTATACTTTTACCTCTTACCATTAGGTCTTTGGTCCATTTTGAGTGGATTTTTGCACATGGCATGGGATCCAACTTCAACCTTCTGCACATGCACATATAGTTGTCCCAGCACTATTTGTTGAAGAAACTATTCTTTCCAACTTGAAATATCTTCATACCCTTTTATTTCTATTTTTGTTTACCTGCTTAATTGCCCTGGATAGAACTTCGAATTCAATGTTGAAAAAAGTGATGAGAATATACCTCCTTGTTGCTCTGCTGATCTTAGGAGGAATTTTCAGTTCTTCATATTTTAGTATGATGTTAGCTGTAAGATTTTTATAGTTGACTTTCATATTATTAAGGAAGTCCCCTTCTATTCCCAGTTTTTTTAGAGTGTTTTAAACCATGAAAGAATTTGGGATTTTGTCCAAATGTGTATTTTCCTTTATTCTATTAATGTTGTGCATTACATTGATTGATTTTTGTATTATGTGAGCCTTGTACAGCTGTGGGATAAATCCACTTGATCCTGGTATATAACCTCTTTATATGATATTGGATTAGGTTGCTGGTATTTTGCTAAGAATTTTTATTTCTGCCCTGGCCCGGAGACTCAAACTCAATATGTAGGTTGTGAGTTTGATTTCTGGCCAGGGTGTGTATGGAAGGCAATGGATCAATGTATCTCTCTCACATCGATGTTTTTCTGTCTCTCTCCCCCTCCCTTTCTTTCTCTCTAAAATCAATAAAAAACATATCCTTGGGTGAGGATTTTTAAAAAAGAATTTTTATTTCTGTATTCATAGTTATTTTTAAATTTTTTATTCATGTCAAAGTAGTCTCTAATTTTCTTTGTGATTTCTTCTTTGATCCATTTGAATTTAAGGTGGTATATACTCATAATTTCCACATATTTGGAAATTTTCCAATTTTTCTCCTATTGCTTATCTTTTATCTTATTCCATTGTGGACAAAAAACATACTTTGTATGATTTAAATACTTTCCAATGTATTGAGACATATTTTAAGGCCTAATATAAGGTCTATCCTGGAGAACATTTCCTGTGCAGTTGAGAAGAATATATCTCATGCTATCATTGAATGCAGTACTCTATAGGTGTCTGTTAGGTCTAATTCACTTAGTGTTATTCCTGTCTACATTTCCTTGCTAACTTTCTGTCTAATCATTTTAGCAGTCATGTAAGATTGAGAATTGAAGTCTCCAACTATTATTTTTAAATTGGTTATTTCCCCCTTCAAATTTGCCAGTTTTTCCTTCATGTATGGAGGGTTTTACTTTTAGGTTCATATGTGTTTATGTCTTGAATATCTTCATGAGATTGATGCTTTATCATTATCAAATATATTTTGTGCCCAGTAACAAGTTTTATCATAAAGTATTTTTTTGTCTATCATAAAGTCTATTTTGGTTACTTTGCAAATTATATCTTTTTCTGTCATTTTAATTTTAACCTATTGTGTCTTTAAATACAAAGTTTATCCAGCATTTAGCAGGGTCATTAAAAAAAATTATTTTCCCCATCTCTACCTTTTGATTGGAGTGTGTAATCCCTTACAGTTAATGCAATTACTGATAAAGTAAGATATGTCTGCTATTTTGTTATTTTCATGCTCCTTTCTTCATTTGTGCTTTCTTTTATGTTAAATACATATTTTCTAGTTACCCTTTTAGTTATTTTGTCATTTCTCTCACTAGTTTTCTTAATGGTTGCCTTAGAGATTATAATTAACATCTTAATTTATAACAATCTAGTTTGGATCAGTACACACTTAATTGCAATAGTATGCAAAAACTTTATACCTGTACACATCTATCACTTCCCCTTCTTTTATGCTATTATTTTTATAAAAATCACTTCTTTATAAATTGTATATCCATTAACACAAATTTATAATTATTGATTTATGCAGATGTCTTTAAATCAAATGAAAGAAGAGTTACAGAAAAAATAAATTCATACTGCCTTTTATATTTATCTACACGTTTATCTTTATTAATGTTCTTTATTCTTTTCTGGAATGCAAATTACTCTCTAACAACTGGAGTATCATTTCAGCCTGCAGCAAAATATTGTCTGTTTTTATTTATTGTGAATGTCTTAATTTCATGTTCATTTTTGAAGGATTGTTTTGCTGGATATAGAATTCTCAATTGACAGTCGTTTCCTTTCAACATGTTAACCGTGTCATCCACTCCCTGATGGCCTCCATGCTTCTGATCAGAAATCAGCTTTATTCCTCTGGAGGATCTACATGATTCTTTGTTTCTTTCTTGCTGCTTTCAAGATGGTTTCTTTGTTTTTGGCTAATAGTTTGATTGTGGTGTGTCTGAGTATTATCTTTTTGAGTGTATCCTACTTGGAATCATTGAGTTTCTTCAATGTGTAGATTAATGTTTTTCATCAAATTTCAGCCATTATTTCTTTAAATATTCTTTCACTTTCTCTCTCTCTTTCTGGAACTCCCCTTAAGAGCATGTTCATATGTTTCAGAGTTTCCCACAAGATTCTTAGGCTCTCTTTACTTTTCTTTATTCATTTATCTTTGTTTTTCAGACTAAATAATCTAAATTCATCTTCAAGTTCATTGATTTTTTCCTGCTCAAATCTGTTGTTGAACGCCTCTAGTGATTTTTTTGTTCCAATTATTATACTACTCAACTGCAAATTTCTATTTGGTTCTCTAAGTTATTTATATTCCTTTATTAATATTCTCTATTTGGGGAGACATTGTCTTAACCAGCTCAGGCTGTTGTAACAGAAATTTATTTTCTCAGAGTTCTGCAGGCTGGAAGTCTGAGATCAGGGTGCCAGCATGCACAGGCTCTGGTGAGTGCCCTCTTCTCGTCTTACAGATGGATGCCTTCTCACTGCATCCTCACACAATGGAGAGAAAGGGAGAGCAACTTTCTGGTGTCTCTTCTTACACAGGCACTGATAGCATCATGAGGGCCCCATTCTATCAACATCATCTAATCCTAATTACTTCCTAAAGGCCCTATCTCTAGCTACAGTCATATTGAGAATTAGGGTTTCAGTACAAGGGGACTAAATGCAGAGGTTATCTGTCCTGTACTGTTAGAGCTTCAAAATACTAACCTGCCTCTGACCAATTTTTTAAAGTCTTTAACTCTTCAATTTTTTACCTGCTTCTAGAAGGTTCAAAATGGAAATTAAACAAAGGCATAGAAATAATATAAAAAAATATTTGTTACTGAATTCAACCCAAGCAAATGAAGCTGCTGAGGAAATATTTCCATGGGTCTCCCTGCTCTTCTCTGCATTCTTTTCCCCTCAGCCCTACTGATTTAGCTTCCTTCTATATTTCAAGTTAACCAAGGACCTTCTTTTCCTACAGAAACAGCCTATAATGTGCTCATTGTAAAGTGTTAAGTAATGGATAATACAGTAAAAAGAAACACTGGGACTTAGTTTGAAGAAATTATTTTTCTATCCAGACTTGGTCCATAATTTGTTAGTAAAGGTTATTCTCCCCTTCTTTGCCCTAGTTTCCTCATCTACCAAAAAAGACAATGATCTCCATGGTTTTATCTCTAATGTTCCACAAGTCCGTTCCTATTAAGTAATCACCCCTAGGCACTGCATTTATTAAGAGTAAATGCATTTATTTACTTTATTTTGTTTTAATACAGTTTGCATTTAGAGGAGAATATAGAAAGATGGCAATGTTGCATCTGAAGGCAGGACTAACCAGTGGTGAGATTACAGACACCACATGTTTATTATGCAAACACTTACTGGCAGGTAACATGTTAAGTGTCTCTGTGTTAGTAATACAGATAAGGCTACATTAAAAACTGACTTTTAGAGAAGATTTAACCTAACTGAAGTTAATTTAAAAAATTATACCCCTTGTCAATTTCACTCTATTGGTAATTCTCACCTGTAAGGTTGTATGGGCTCTTCAGGATAGAATGCTTGAGATTGACAGGTCATGCCTGCTTTGCTTCCAGGTAATACAATAATACAAATATCAGAGACTTGCATCTCTACTCTTGACACCTGAGACCACATCACACAGTAACTGCCTCTATGTATTAGTTTCCCATCTTTCACATTATTTTCCCTTTTTATTTACTTGCTTCACCTCCTTATACCTTATCTCTCAACTATATGATAGAGGTAATAACAGCACTTCACGGGACTGTGTAGAGATAAAGTTAGATAACAAAGATAAGTAGGATAACACAGAGTCTGACACAGAATAGGTGTCCATTGTCCTCTAAATCTGCTTATTGGGCAGGAAGAGAGGAGGGCTATTTTTCCCACAGGGCACATATGGAAAAATTTGGAAACATTTTTAGTAGTCACAACTTGGGGAGACACATTAATGGCATCTACTGGGTATAACCAAAGGATGGAGCCAAACAGCCTATAACACAATGAATAGCCTCCTACAAAAAAATACTTATGTAGTCCAGAATGTCAGTAGTGTCAAGGTTGAGAAACACTGCTCTAAATCAGTGCTAGAATAAATGCCAAAGCAAGTTTTGAACATAAGATATTAATTCTTGCTACTTTTTCAAACTAAATATTATATTTCCTTTCTTTTATTAAAATTATAATACACAAAACTCAATAAAATTTATTTTCTATTCAGTGCTGGGTACCAGAAAAGACAAAAAAATAAAACCTATTTTCCCTCCCTCCCTCCTCAACCCCTTCCTTTCTTCCCTCCCTCAATTTCTCCCTCTTTTTCCTCTCTCCTGTCTCCCAAAGCTCTGTAAAGATGACTGCAGAGCAAAGATTTGCAGAGACTATCAAGGCACATAATTTGCATTTCAAGTTCACCATGAAAATTTATGTTCCTGCAACAAGCAGGAGCTCAGGAAGCTGATTTTCTTTAGTGACATATGCACTCCATAAGGCAGAAATTGTTGTTGTCAGATAAGTGAGCTAAAATATCAGAATATTTGCCTAAACTCAGAGAGCTTGCCATATAAATTACCACTGAGCAGGGACAGGATATGGGATTAGAACCTGCCTTTTGGAGGTACGATTAGTCAGCTCAGGCAACAGAACTGGGATAATAAATAACACTAAAATAAAATGAGCTACATTTTCAGAAATGCTGTACTTTGTGTTGCAATGGGCAGTTAAGGAAATAGAGATAAGTAACAGCTGCCCACCGTGTCTCTCATTTCTACCCGACCATGCCTCCTCAGTCACGGGCACAGTGTGAAGACTGACCATGGGTCTGACATCCTTGGTGGGGAGGAGCATATGCACATAGCTAATAGTAACATAGCAGGAGAAAAACCATGATGGGTCTTTGAAAATAAACAATAGCATAGTGCCATGAGTGTGGTAAAAGAGGAAGATTAATTTCAACTCCGTGGGATCAAGGCTTTAGGAAAGTATATTTAAACTAAGCTTTAAAATAATAGTAGGATCTGGTTAAGAATTTTTTAACTTCAACTCCATGGACCTTTGGGTGGAGTCAGTGAACTTAAATGGGAAAAAATTATATCTTCATTTTCACCAGCCTCTATCTGACATTTAACATTTTCTTCAATTACTAATCTAGGCCACACACATGGTAGAATTGACAGAACTTCTGACTCTGTCACTGGCAGAAATCACAGGTGTCTCCGTGGCATGCTACTACATTACATATATTTGAAATATTATTTATGTTCATCACTCCTTTGAAATCATAGTAATTATTAGGCCAATTGCTAGATCCTGCTTTTTTAGTATACTAGAAAACACATGCATTACTATATCACAAATTAAGTTTTTAAATTTTATTAACTATTTTTAAATATAATTGCCTCTCTTTGTAAATTTATGAACTTTATATTATGGATTGTAAAATGTTGTTTTGATAAAAGGCAAAGAGACTTCATCAGGTTCCAAGGGACTTATGGCACAGAGAAAACTATGAACCCATGACAGACAGAAAATAGATACTGAAGCAGACTTTTGTGTCACAGGACAGTATAGACAACAATACAGAAATATGACTTAATGATGGGTTTGTAAATAACAGGTATAAGACCTGACACTTTTACAACATTTTACCATGGGTCAGACACTGCCCTATGTTAGTCAGTTAACTCTATGAAGTAGTTAAATTATTTTCCCCATTTTTCAGATGAGGAAACTGAGGCAAAGATGAGAAGATATGGTAAGTGCCTACAGTCACACGGCCAGTAAGAGGTAGAGATGGGTGACTGATTTCAGAGACCAAGCTGATAATACCTACATTATACTGTTGCACAAAAATAACAACACTAATCATAGTAACAGCCATGACCACTTGCTAAGTGCTGTGTAGGCACCAAGCACTGTGCTGTTTAATTACAGCCATCGTGTAGTTTAATCCTTTAAACCATTCTGGAAGGTGGTTACTACCCTTATATTATGGAAAATGAGTCTTAGAAAAACTATGAGATTTTCCCAAGTCAGATAATTAGTAAGTGGCTGAGAGAATATCAGAACTCAGGTCAATGTGATATCAAGCCTGGGCTCTTCATGGCTGTACCAATTATATGACAGCAGAATCCCTGAAGTACAGACTACACACCAAACAAAATTGAGTCCTGAATATAGCTGACCTTGAGTGCTGCATCAAGAAGTTTGATTTTAGTATGTGCCAATGGGGAGTTATTGTTGCCTTTGAGCAAGGAATCAACATTAAGTTATTTATATTTTAGACAGATCATTGCTGCAATAATAGAGAAGATAAACTGAAGGAGCAAAAAGTTAGAGGCAAAATACTAGTTAAGCTGCATTGGAGTACCTTACGTAGAAGAAATTAAGTAAAAAATGAGAAGAGAAAAGAAAGACATTTGAGGAAAGAATGGGATCTGGTACATATCAGACATCACAGGGTGGCAATGTCAGAAAGTAGAGATGACAAAGATACCATCCAAATTTCCAGCTAGAATAATTACATTGAAGGTGAGGTGACTAACAGGAACAAGGAACACAGGAGGACAAACAAACTTACCTTTGAGGGCCAAGGAGAGCAGAAAGTCAATGAGCTCTTCTTTTAACATATTGAGTTGGAAGTACCTGTGAAATAACCTACTGAGTATATTCAATTGACAGTTGGAAATTCAGGTGTGGTCCTCTACAACTGAAATGTAGTTTATGTCCTAGAGATGCTCTCATATTTCAGAACTAGACCAAAGTAGTGGATCCAGTGGAAGAGCTGAGAAATGGATACACTGGTACAGGACATAGAAATCAGGAGAGGAAATTATTCCTTAATGGACAGAGGTAGTGAAGACAAAAGAAAATAAAAGAGTAATAAAGCAACAGACTATTCCTCAAAGAAGAGTTTGGATTTCTTTTTCTGAAGGCTCTTTAAAGCAGGTAGGAGTGGATTCTCTTACATTTAAGTCCTGATTTCTATAGAGGCAGAGGAATGGGGAAAAAAAGTACATTTCTAGGGCCTCCCTGGCACCTTCATAGATTTGAAGTTCTTATATAAGTAATGAGAGAACCACTTGGGCACTCCGGTACAAGGAGGAGAGGTAAAGCCCATGGCAAGTTGTCTCAAGAACCTTCTTCTCAATGTAAAACTGGAGTGACGGAGAGATGTATGTGTGTTTGTGTGTGTTCTGGGTGGCCTTGAGTTATTCACAAATTTATGTGTCACTGTTAGAAGATTGTATGAACTCTGGAGACAATCAGCAGAAGAATTTAAATAATGACAACAGTAAAAGACCATGAATATGAGTGTAGTAATATCTACAAAGAGTTATGGCTCTTTACGGGGAGTGGGAAAATAGAGTGGTCTGTAATAAACTAGTCAAGCAGGTGGATCGTTTTAAATACCTGGGAAATCCCATTAGCCTAGGAGGAAAATGAATTTTGAAGCTAAGACATTAAAATGTATTCCAATAAAGAAGACCATTAAAAGAGATTTATAATATAATCACAATGATGATTATTAAATTTGTCAAGCAACTTGGATATGGAAAGGAGAAGATAAAGACAATATGGTAGTGGTGTCAAAATTTCCCCTTTCACTTGAGGCTTGGATAAGATTTTAAGAGTGGAAATAAGCAGGGGGCTAAATATTGGTAATCAGTGACCAGAACTTACTTTTACACATGCACAAAAAAAAAAAAAATCAGAAAAACACATTGAAAGAATGAATAAAGTCCAAAACCACAATCAGTAGAAGAAAAGGAGGTAGAAATCACCATGTGGAGAGAGATCTTGGAATGCCAACTAGTCTAACACAAGCCATGTGAGATGAATGCCTTCCCATCTTAGCATGTCCCCCACCAATGCAGAGGGGGAATATCAGTCTTCTTAGTGTCTAACTCAACTAGAAATCTTCTGTTTTGCCGGTAACATAAAATTGAACCCCCCTTGAAGAAAAGGGAAAGCTCTTGACTTCTGAACCAGGAAATTCTAGGGTTAGCCATATATTTCAACTTAGTTTAAAACAGAGGCTCAAAAGGTTTCCCAAGAACATTGTCCTCTCTGTCTCTGAGATCAGCTCTCCTCTCCTCCTCCTATGATTTCTCTCTCACTCAGGCTCTCTCCTCCTGGTGTAAATATGGCTGCCACAGCTCCAGGCCTTACATCTCCCAGCTTTCCAACCAAGGTAAAAAGCACAGCTTTCTCTACAATGATCAGGCATGAGTCTTGGGTATAATGCTTACCAGCCATACTTAAACTATCTCCCCATCCCAAGCCAATCAAATGCTCGGGAGAATGGGATATGATAATTGGTTTAAGCCAAATTGGGCCTACCTCTGGAGTGGAGGGGATCGGTGAAGACTAAATCATATGAGTTAACAGTGAGTGAGGTGTGGTTCCCCAACTAAAAGTAGGGGATGTTTTTCACCAAAAAAAGAGGGGGGACAAAGATTACAAAAATAATAAATGTTCATTAAAGTTAATAAACTTCAGTTCTGAAAGTCCTTCATTTTGCCTCACTTAAGCTTCTTATGGTAAAGTTTTAACCATTTCCTTCTGTTTTGATCAATAGTATATCAAGCATATATCATTAAGCAAAAAATCCTCATTGTTTCAATAGAGAATTGATACTTCCAACACTTCATATTGGTGGTCTGCCTAATTAGAGTAATTCCAATTACTGCAGTTGAGCTATTCTCACATTTTTTCAAAGAACTTAAGGAAGATGATGGCAGAAGATATACTTGGGTAGATAAAATGACCGATCCACACAGTCATCAGGCTATTGTGTTGCTTACTGTGGAGAAAGCTGTTGATAACTTACATGTGTTCTTCTGGTAATCATCAGTGCCTCTCCACTGTGACACATCCACCACTCACTTTAGTCAGCCTCACAAAGGAAGGTCCGAGCAGATTAATTGCAACCTATCAGACCTTGGTGCAATTAATGCTGTTGAGAACATCAAATAGCTTGGAAAATAATTGGGGAAGAATGGTTGTGAGCAGTTATTGAAGAGGTTCTGTGCAGCACATGACACAACATCACATACTCATTTTTTAATTCGGGAGAACGTGATTATCATACAGAAAAAAGAAGACAAATGGAGCTTGATCTCTTGCTCCTCAGATGGGGGTATTTGAACACATTAACACATTAAACTTTTGTAAAATCTGGGAGTAGAGTTAAACTCGCTTTCTACATTATATTTGCACAGTGTATAATTATAAATGCCAATCCAGACACAGCAAAGGCTGCCCTTGAATATATTAAGGTGAAACCACACTTCTCTAGAGGGAAGAAAGCAAGAGAAGCAAATTGCACCGTGTCATCCATCAGGCTGGGGCAGTGCTCTGCATAGAAAGTGCATGGAAACATTACATAATATGGAGGTTCTCTAAGCATGAAGATGAGTATCAGGAGAGGCATTTTGTTTTCTCTGCTTTGTCCCACCTCCTTCATCCCACACTTGCCCTCTGCATGGCCTAAGAAAACCTCTGCACAAAATAACTAAGAGAGAGGAGTCATTAGAAAAATGTACTTCTTCATAGATAACAAGGTCTGATTCCTTGGAAGTTTATTTAAAATATGAAAGAATTTTTTAAATACTCTTTCAAGTTATCCTCACATTGTATCATCATAGTTTTCAAATACAAAATGAATTGCAATTCTTTTTGTCACAAAAGGCAAAGCAGAGAATGTATTCAAGGAACTCAAAAAATCATGTAATACAAATAGACAAGCAAGATGCTATTCTGGAAATACACAATTCAGCTTTTTGTCAATTTTTACAAGCAAGAGAAACATTCAGACTCACAGTCCCCCACAGGTATTGAAGATAGCTCAGAAGTGCATTTATTCATTCCTGAATGAACATTTGTTCATGCCTGTGATGTGCCAGACACCTCCGTACATTGTTTCACTCAATCCTCATTTTATCCTCATTTTAACGATGAAGAAACTGGGGCTTCAGAAAGGTTATATAAGTTGTACCAGTTCAGAAACCCAGAGCCAGGTTTTGAACCAGTGACACATAAAAGTTTACTTCTTACTCTGGTGCTAGGGGTTCATGAAGATGATGCTACCGACTTCAAAGCCTGGGATAAAAAGGCTCAGCTGAGAAAAAAGGACTGTTTCAAGGCCTACAGCTACACTATGTTTAGCATTGTTTGCATTTAGGACCATGGGAAGGACAGAGGGATATTTCTGCAAGAAACAACTTCACCACTCAAGAAAGAGTGGGCCCAAAGGGAACACCAAAGCTTCCCCTGGGCTGACCCTCAGGAATGACACTATGTGTCAGGTGCTGTATCCGTTCACCTCTGGGCAGATGACATGAAGTCAGATATGGCTTCTTCACTCAGGATATTTAAGTTCAAATGTATATACACAAGGTAATAAGATTCCATGATCCTAAAGAAGGGATAAGTATTGAACATTCAAAGAAGCAGATATGGGAAACACGTGGCAGAGACACCTAGTGCTCCCCAAATTTTCCCTGTACCTCACTGAACTGAACAGCCTCCCTGGCAGTTAAGTCAGGATCTTGGGGTTAGTTGGGGCTGCGGAGTGTGAGAAAAAGCACAGAGACCATATGCTCTAGATGATGCAATTGCAAGATGGCAAACTCCTCTCAGCCTGGGCCTGCAAGGACTATGCAAAGCAGCTTTCCTACCCTCCTGCAATTGGCATGTTAGACATAGCATAAGAACTCCACCTTCGTTAGTAAAGCTACTACAACTCTGGTGTTAATTTGCTCCTACAGAAGATCACAGACAATCTTGACTATGACAAAGAACATTATTTAGCCCCAGACTGTAAGGAAGAGTTTCTATAATTTAATGTCTAATATATCTGGGTTCATGTATTTGTTGAAAAGAGTGGAGGGAAGGAAAAGTGGTCCAGGCAGAAGGGAAAGAATAAGAGAAATTTATTCTTATTGAGGTCAAGAGAAAGAGCACTGTGTTTGGGAATATGTAAGTTACTCAATATGGCTGTTGCAGAGTTTGTGAGTAGGGAAATAATGATAAAGGAGGCTAGATAGAGCTTTGCAGTTCCTAATAAGGGAGCTTGGACAGAAAGTCACCCAAGCAAACCTGTTTACATCATGCTCATTAATCTCTGGGAAAGTAGACTCTGCTCACATGAAGAGGTCAGGCAAAGTTACCTGGCGAAGGATGGGATTTACAACCTTATTGTGAAGAATTGGAAACAATAGTCTAGTCTATCACAGCCAGTCACAGAATTTTAAATTTATGGTCCAGGTAATAAAGAACTTTTTGAGCATCAGAGTGGCAACCAGTGTAAACATTTTAGCAGGGCAGAGATTAGAGCTCAGAAGACTTGGGAAGCTGGTGCAACAGGTCAGGTGTATGGTAACAGGAGAACTAACTCTAATGTAACAATGGTAACTGAGGAGAACAACGAGCTAGGGGATTGTCTGAAGGGTGAACTAAGAGAACTTTAATGAGCTATTGGAATTGATGGCGATGACAAACAGAAAAGCTAGAAGACTAGTCCAAGATGATTCTCATGCCTCATATTTGAGTAAGCAGAAATTCTGGGAGACATTGCTCATTTAAAGGAGTGAAGCAACTTCAGAAGATAAGAGAACAGAGTGTTGTGTATGATGTGGGGCCTTATGTTATATTTGATGTAAATGCAGTATAGCCAAGCAGAACTGTCTGGAAGTTGGAAAGGTCTGATTAACAACTGGGAGAAAGGCCAGATCTGAATCTGCTGAACTGAGGGCCATCCTCACAAAAGAGTAGCTGAGATTCTCAAGGAAGTGAGCATAAGGAGAAAGAACCTAACGTTATAGAAAGGGGAAATGGGGAAGGAGTGGGTGAACACAGATTGTGAGACAAAGATAGTGACACACTGCATTAGAAAATAACTCTGTACACAATAGTACCTAGGAAGCAAACTTCTCAATGTAATTATCTTAGATACGCCCTTGTCCACATTAAAATTACTTTGGAATTTTAAAACAGATTGAATTTCTGCTGCTTTGTGGAACATGATCTAGACAATGAGAGCATGTAAAAATATGAATTTATGGCTGTTCAAAAGCTAGAAAAGAAATGCAGCAGCTGGAGTATTAATGAAAGCATAATCTGTTATATGTGGAAATAAGCAACATACATTTACTGTGATGGGCAACCCCTCTGAACCTTCACTGCAGCAAAGTGAAAAATCTGAGCTGAGGAACTTTTCCAGCCAAGAGGGAGAAACGTGATGAATTCTTTTAATTTTCTTTAAACTCAAATATTCCCTTGCATATGCCAGTATCACAAGAGGGAAACAAAATTGGCTATGTATTGGCATTGCACACTTCTTTTCAAATTAAATGAAACCACTTAATATATTAGATAATCATCAAATCATTTATTTATGACTATATTAGATGTGATGTCAGATGTGATATATGTAATAGAATCTTAATTGAACCATGGAAATGTACCAATAAGACAACATTTATCCACATATGAGAAATTCACGCTGTAGCTGACAAAAGGCTTTTGTTCACATGGTCTTTGACTCTCACACAATGCCTATTAAATAGTCTGGGATGTGTTCTTACCCAATTTACAGCAGAGAAAACAAAGCATAAAACAGATTAAATAACTTGCCCAAGAGTGTTCAGTTTAAAAGTCAAACTACCTTATTTAAACCCATGTTTGGTGTCCATTCTACTATATCAAGACAATTTCTACACACAAAAAAAGAGTCTCCCTACCTCTTCTTACCTCCTGCCCCACCCCCCACAAAGACCTCGGTTCTATTTATTGCTTACCAGATAAAATCTAGTATCTTTTGCAGAGCAAATAAGAGTCTTTGTAATCAGTCCTTCATTTACCATTCTGATATCAACTTCCCTCACCACTTTCCCACCCACCTCATCACACCCACTCCCACTCCCCACCAGGGGACACAGAGCTTCCACAGCCTCCCTGGGCATGCTGAGAGAGTAGTTCTCTCCCATAATCTCTACATGTTCATCAACCCAGAATCTCTCCACACCACATAATTTGGAATTTTACAGAGGCTTCATCATGTAGGTATGAATTCCATTTTCAGCCCTTCTGCCTTCTCGAGAGAATCAGGGCAGAACTGAAAATCCCAAGCTTTTGCTCATGGCTTGGACTTTCTGGTAACTAGTCTTCAGCCAGAAGCCATCTGGGAGTCCTCCCAAAGACACCTCATTAGAAACAAATGACATTCCTATCACCCAGGAAATTGGAAGGGTTTCAGGAGTTCTGTGTCAGAAAACAAGGTCAAAGACCAAATATTAGCACAAAAGATGTTCCTAGTGCTGCTATCATTTGGGAAATTGCAAGAATTTCAGGAGTTTTGTGGCAGGAAATGGGGCAGAGGCCAATGCAGATTTTCTGTTATTTTAGACCGCCTTAACATCCTTATAAGGTCATTCCAACATCACATCTGAATTTACTCGGTATTGGTGTCAGTTGTCTTTTCTCAGTCAAGCTGCGATTTTCTTGCTTCCTAATTATGGGTAATTTTTGGTTGTATCCTGGACATTTTGTCTATTATATTAAGAGATTCTGGATCTTAACATAAAAACAAAAGAAAAGAAAAAGAGTCTCAGGATCTTATTTAAATTTTTTATTTCAGCAGACAGTCACCTTGTGCTAGGTTAGCACAAAGGTATTGGCCTATTTTTGTGAGTTTTAATTTCAATGACAGTTCAAATTTCAGAGGCTTTGTGTTTATATTTTGGTCTGCTTGATCTATGTGATAACAATGGGGCTGCCTCTGGTTCCTGATGGTGCTAACAGAGTGAAAGGAGATTACCAGGTGTTTCTTGATGGGAGAGGGTGAAGTGGGATCCCTTACTGATGTCCACCAGCTTCTCAGTGTCTCCGAGCAAGAGTAGTCTTGGGTCCTATGGAACAAAGACTGCCTGGACTAAGCTACTCTCTATAACTGGGTTCCTTTTTCTGCTTCTGCCAGCTCATCTGCAATGTTGGGGTCAAGAGGAAAGTGCATGCAAATACAAGGAGGTTTCCTGGATAAGGCAGCTTGCTGTGCTGGGTCTCCCTTTCCAGTTCACCATCTTTCCTCTATGTCTTGGTGAAAAAGGGGAGCCCCAGTCTTGGTGGGGAAGGAAAAGGGGCTTCTTGTTTTGGGCAGAGCTTTCAATCTATCCCTTTTGCAGGTGGTGCCAGGCTCAGCTGATGTGGTTAGAGGGGGGAAAGCCCTCCTGGGCTGTCTTTTGTTGCTATATCAGGAGTTAGGAAATGCCGGGTTGATGGGAGGAGACGAGACATGTACCACTATATTGTTCTTCAAAACCTAGGGTCCTGAAACACCAATCCAAAAGAACCTATGCACCCCAATGTTCATAGCAGCACAATTTACAATAGCTAAGTGCTAGAAGCATCCTAGGTGCCCATCAGTAAATGAATGGATCAAAAAACTATGGTACATTTACACAAT
>CM052544.1:38928337-38971589 GCA_028533065.1 Trachops cirrhosus | reverse complement strand
AGTTGTCTCTTGCACCATTTCCAAGGTTTGTAGTTGTACTTAATAGAGAGAAGCACAGATAATGTGTCTATGACATTTTGTTTGGATCAAAAGTCAATCTATGCTACTTTAACATACCAATGTCAGGATTTTTGTTAATGTAATATCATCATTTCAGACACAGATCAGTAGCTTTCTTTACATTTCTTGGTCCTCCCTCCAGTCCTTATCCCCTTTCATCTCCCTGAGTTCTTACTCCCATCCCCAATATTCTCAAACTTGCCAAGCTCCTTTATATCACTAAGCTCATGCAACTCTCCTGCCTGCTTCCAGCTTCTCTCAAATTCCTAATAATTTTAACATCCACACTAATCATTATCATCATTATTGTCATCACCATCATCATCATCACCACCACCATCATCATCAAGATTAAAAATAAAGTTGCAGGGAGGAAACTTAAAAAGCTTTCACTCATCTCCACTAAGGCTCAGGGAAGATTAGACTAAGTGTAGGAACAACCCTTAAAGTGAACCAGGAGAGAAATCAAAAGAGCTGAGGACTAAAGGTGAAGAATACTGAATGCCAATATGGCTAATATTTTATATCAGAAATATATGTGCTTGTATAACATCATTATTTTTAAAAATTTACATTTCACTGCATTTCAAAATATTTATAAATTTTGGGGTTGAAATATATTTAATATTTGTTTCACTCATTTACTAAATTGGTGGATTATAAACCATTTAAAATAAAATACTAAGATTAGCACTTATATTTTAGCATTATGTGGAATAAGTACTAAAATGCAGGTAATGATACCCTGTACTGTGAGGGAATCACTAATCATACATCACATTGTTCTTTGAATATGTTGAGCATCTGGATATATTAATATTCATTTATTTCTAATCTTTTAACAAAGTACACTCTTTTGCTGCACATTGAGCAAGACAAGAACAGTCCTTGATCATTTAGAAACTACAGAAACTTGGACAAGACAGAAAATACCAGCTCTCATCAACCAAAGTTTGACATGCCTTGAGGCTGCTGTTCACCATGGCAATCAGCACGTCATCTTTTCACACTGTACATATATTACTGTGAAACCGTACACATTCACAACAAAACCAAAGATACAAGTTAATGAAAACACAGGAGCTTTGGAGCTGTTGAGTGGGTAACCAATAGGTGTCATAAAGTGCCACATTGCACAATAGAAAGTGGTCAGGCCTATTACATAGAACAAAGATTTCAAACCATTTCCAAATGCACTTACAAAAAATGGATACTATAATTCAATAGATGGATATTATAACTATGGCCATCTGAGACTTTTTTTTACCATGAAATACTCAGTAAATAGACCATTTTGTTTTTGAATTACTTGAGAGAAGGTGAATGCTGAAAGAATGTTTCAGGGTTTCCATTTACCATACCTGGAGACAATGACTAAATCATAGCGATAATAACAGAAAGTAATTCCCTTAATATATACACATACCCCATATTGCTCATTCTGCTACACTTCTGTCTTCTGCTTCCACAGGAAACAAATTAGCAGGAGATAAATGGCTGCTATTACACCCATCCCAAGTGAGGCTTGCATCTACCACCCTTCCTTTTTTTCCCTCAGAATTGTCTTTAGAGCACCTTGCTAGAAAATTGCATCTCTGACTTTTTAAGGCCCACACCTGATGCAGAAGAGAGGCACTATCTTTCTCCCCTTCTTCAGAGTTTTACCTGGTTACTCCAGCTACCAAGAAGCACCCTCTCTCCTCCAACTCCTAGAGAATTACTATCATTAAGTCAATGAATCACCAACTAGGACAGGATTCTAACTTTTAACCTGCCCTCAGATGCTTAAATTCATTCATTTATCTATTTATCCATTCAATAAGCATCTGTTAAGACTTACTTCATTGCCAGTCACTATTCTAGACATGAATATGCAACAGGTGGGGAGACATACTCATTCCATACCCATAAGGAGCTTATCTGATCATCTTCTGTGGAGCTGAAATCTGTCCACTACTTATAGTTACACATAAGGAGTTGTCTCCATCTGTCAAATGACAGCTCTTAAACAGCTCATGAGGGTGACTTTGTCCCTTCTCGCTCTCTCTCTAGCCTAAATGTTTCCAAGTCCACTGAACCACTATACTGTATTTTTAATATCTATCTACATGTCTGTCTCCCTAACTAAACTATGAGCTTCTAAAAGCTAAAGTTCACATAGTATCTCTATTTATCGAGCACAGGTTTTCTCAACCTCAATGTTACTGACCAGATAATTGTTTTATTTTTATTGTGGCTTACTGTGCCATGCACTGGAGGATATATAGCAGCATCCCTGCATTCCACTCACTGGCTGCCAGTAGCAACCCCATTCCAGTCGTGACAAATGCAAATGTTTCCAGACACTGCTGAAATTCCCTGGAGACAAGTCACCTCCCATTGAGAACCACCTCTCTAGCACTAGATCTTGCAATGGACCACACATTAATATACAAGTCACATTTATAATTTACCATTTGCAAAAAATTTCAAATACATTGTCTCACTGGTGCTCATGATAGTTTTGAATTATGTTCTCATGCTCATTTTGTCTTTGAGATTCAAACATGGGTAGTTTGAATCCAGAGCCAGCACCCTGAACCTAGCTGTGTTATGATGGGACTTATTCAGTATTCCTGAGCCTCAATTTCCTCATCTGTAAGTTGGAAGAAAATAGACACATTTAATCTCAAAGCATTGTATGAGGATTAAAGGAGATGGACCTAGCACATTAGGGCTCAATAAAGTCAGTTCATGTTATTACTCCTATCAAATACAGATATAGGGGTTGGCCAGGTTAAATGTTCCACTAAGTCCTGAAGGAAAAACTTAACAAGAAAGAGTACACCTCTTTTTGAAAAGTCAAAAGGTGTTATGATTTAGACTTGGTGCCACAGGACAGTCATCTTTCCCACCACATAAAAACAGCTTGCCTGTGATGTTGGCAAATTAGGCCACAGGCTAAGAAAAACAAAGATGAGTAAAAAGATCAAAGAGGAGCAGAGAGATGAAGAGAGACAGAGAGAAAGGATGATTGATATTAAATCAAGCCCTGGTTCCAGCTGTGCATGCAATTAGTTATGCCCTTGGGCTTCCTAATACTTGAACTAAAAAACTCCCTTGTATGTTTAAGGGAGGTAAAGATGAGTTTCCATCTGTCATTTGAAAGAAGCTTGACTAATACAGCTTGAACCCAAAGAACCTTACTACCTTATAATCATGAAACAATCACAGAGGTCATAAACTGTTTAATTTAGTCCCAAATCAACAAATGTTTGGTGAAGGGTAAAATTACACTCTGGTTTTCCCTAGAGAGTCTTTGATTCTGTTTTCTGTTTTTCTGAAATGTATAATGGACAAAGGTGTCCCAGTTTGTGTAATGATTTGTATGACTGCACTATTTAATTACCACTTACTATATAAAAACATTTTCTAGGTGCTCTGATGGTATGCTGAGAAGATGAAGTCTTCTCTAACCTTCATGTATTTTTCTGGTAGATAGATTGGTAACTTAGATGATATATTGAGGTATAAACAAAGTTCTCTGGGACCAAGTTGAAGGATTAAAAAAAAGGAATTTCAATGTTTGATGCCAATTTTGTCTCCCAGTGTAGCCATTTATGCATAGTGTACAGGCACACTCGTGTACTTGCACACACATCTCAATTCTAATACTCTCCTGATCAAAAGGAAGAGCAGATAGAAAGATACAAATCAATGTGAATCCATGGAAATTTTGATCAAAGAAAACAGTCAACTCCAGCTGTGAAAAAAGAGTCATCACATCACTGGCACCTCAAGTGCAGTCTCTGATTTGTGGCCACACTTCTCACTTAGTGTTTGCAGGCTGGAATTTTAGTTTCAACCAGAAAGAAGCTGGGGTGAAGATTAAAACCAGAGAGTTACTTAAAAGTAGCAGAGAAAACTAATCTTCACTATAAAACCATTCAGCCAGAAGGTAAATTTGGGACTAGCAAGTCTTCTGAAAATATACAAATACGTTTTCTTCTCAGGCTATAATTCCCTTGCTTTCCAATATTCTGGCTTTTGTTACACCTCTGTGGTATCCATTATTAAGATCATGTTTCCTCCACTGACTACTGTTTTAAGTCAGTGATCCTACAGCTTTCTAATTTACCATTTCTCAGTTTGCAAGAAAAGAAAATTGTCTTAGTCAGGCAAATATCTCAAGACGCAGATTAACAAACTAAGGTATTGATCAAATTTATATGCTTACTGTGGGAACAAGCACATCTAAACACTGAAAGAAAATTTGTTCTCAAGTGTTCTCCATTACCCTAGCTCACTATTGCAGGGTGGCAGAATGAAATGCCATAATAAAAATAAAAATGTTTACAGAACTTTAGAGTTGCAAAGTGCTTTTTTCACATCTATAATTTGATTTATTTCTCTTGCAGTGTTGGGATATTTTCAGGTGAGTGAACAGAGGCTCAGAAAAGTTAGAGAACTAGACCGAAGTTATAAGCTAGAAAGTGGTAAAGTTGGGACTCAGATACAAGACCCACTGACCCTACATTCCATGATCTTTCCATTATATCCATTTTCATTTTGAGCCTTAATTTTGAGAGAGCAAGTGGTGTCGCCCCCTCCTCACCCAGTGAATTTTGCAGGTCAAGATGGGTAACAATAGAGGAAAGAATTTTGAGATAGTAACACATCAACAGCCACTACAACCCTATGTAACTAGGAGAAGTCGTATTCCATGTTTGTCCATTATATTCCCCACCTCCATCCTCTCCTTCAGACCAGTTATCACACTCCTATGCATTATTCCTACACCCATATGTTTCTACATGAAAAGCAACCTAAGACTTATATACAAGTCCTCACCTCATCCTTATGCATTCGTGAACCAATTTAGCATAAAAATATAATATTGCAGTAGAAGAATTTATATCTATTTAGCACTTAGCAGGTAACTTGTTCAACAATGATTAGAAAAAGCAGACACCTTAATTCTGGATATCTGACACAATGCTCACTCTACTCTCTGCCAAATGTCTCTCTCAGGGAGATACCACACCATGTACTATATGGCCAAAGGGCATTTCTTCCTCTGCCTTCAGTGTGAGTCTGTATTAACTGCAGAAGGACTTTCCTTCATCAAGTCTAATCTATTAATAGTCAAGACATGCCTTCACAGAATTGGTCAAAACATGGTGCAGATAGATTCAATACAAAGAACTACACAGGAAAATAAAAATTATGACATGTATGCCTTCACACTTCTGTCTCCATCTTTAGATATGAAATAAAGGCCAACAAGTGAGCAAGGAGAGAGAGGCTCCCCCAGGAGAAATGGAACACAAATTATCTCACCTGTAGCAGAGCATGGGAAGAAGAGGCAGCCACCATATGGGTGGGTAAAAATAAATAAACTAAAATTTTAATTTATTCATTAAAGTCTAATTGTAGACCAAGTGTCAGTCTGTGATACTTAGGGACCCCAGACACAAGTGGAATCCACACACACTCACCAGCTATTTTCCACAGCCCTCAACTGGATGCTTACAAGAAATACTGGAGATAGAAGAGGGTATCAGAGGAACTCCCCCTTGGTACAGGGTCTGATCACAGGCTGCTGGAAGAAAGGAACAAAGGCCTCTCCACCTCCCCAGACCTCTCTTTCCTACAAAGCAAAAACCTTAAGCTGCTGGAAGAGGGACAACAAATACTGTGACTGGCAGGCAAAGAACAATTGCAAAAGGGGGACAAGTAGATGAAACCTCTACCCATAGGGAAGGCCTGAAAATGGTCCTGGGCCAAAAGTCCTAGACCAAGCAGAGGTCTTCACTGACTGAAGATGAGGCAGGAAACTCCTACCTAAGACCAACCACTGATACAAGAGTCTGTATCTCCTGAGGAAGAAGAGAGGAATGCAAAGAAAGCATTGCTGCTGACACCCAGGTGCACAGGGAATGTGTGAACCTGATGCTGGACCAAGACCACAGAGAACCCTTCTTACCCCTGCCTAAGGCTAAAAGTGAGGAAGACACAGCAGCAATCTATGTTAGAGGAAGGGCAAGGGTCTGGAGATGCCAACTGTGCCACAAGTGTGGAGGAAGAGATGAAAGCTGAGGGTATATAAAATACATATCCATGGGTCCATACTGATAGAAATCAATGGCTGAATACATAAGTAAATAAATGGGGGAGAAGAGACTGATCTCCATGCAGAACTCTAAATAATGTATGTAGATCTTCTACCCTCAGAAAAGTGGGCATAACTCCCCTCACCTTAAATGTGGGCTGCACATGGGAACTTCCTTGAAGAGAATATGAAAATGGGGGAAATGAGAGTAAATTTATAGCATTGAGATCTTACAAATGCTACCTCAACCATATCATGACTCATATGACCATCATATTAACCAAGGTCAATACTGACAGTGATGTCATATTAATAATAGTAAGTACTCTTTGTTGGTGTGATACGATGAGAATGGCAGTGTACCTCTGTGCTGTTCCTCCACAGAATCTGCAAACCCAGTCTAATTATAAAAAAACAACAGAGAAATCTCAATTATGGGACATTCTACAAAATAACTGACCAGTAGTTCTCACAATTGCCAATGTCATGAAAATCAGGAAAAGTCTAAAAAGTATCACACCAAAAGGAACCTGAAGAGATATGTCAATCAAATATAATGAGCTATTCTGGATAGGATCCTAGAACATAAAAGAACATTAGGTAAAAACTAAGGAAATTAGTTCATAATAATGTGATTATTACTGCTCCATTAATTTTAATAAATGTACCATACAGATATAATAATTATATCCAATTTTGTATTTTACATGCAATTTTGTATGCAAATAACAATAATCTATTAATATTGTACCAAAATGTACCAAACTAATGTAAGATGTTAATAATAAGGGAAATTGAAGGTGGAGTATATGGGAACTTTCTGTACTATTTTTGTATTTCAGCTATTTATCTAAAATTGTCATAAAATTGAAAGTTAAGTAAAAATAAACACCTTCTCAGCATAACAAATGAAGAGACATTTTATTGCCAGCAACATGTGCCCTAAGAAATTGCAAAAGACATTCTTTGGGCAGATGTAACATGATGCCAAATGGGAAATTGCATTTACATAAAGAAATGAAGAAATCTGGAAATGATCTGAATAAAAACAAACATAATTTTTCTCACTTTAAATTGCTCTTAAGGAAAATTCACCATCTAAAGCAAACTTCACAGCATCGTCTTGCGGGGCTGTGTGGAACGGTGAGTGTATGACCACACAGCACAGAAGATGGGAGGGAGCAATTGGAAGGACACTGTCTTAAGATCACTGTAGTGTGCATGTTCTCATAATATTACTTGATGATAGATTGTCATACATTTAAAATGTGAATAATGAAAGAGATTAAGTAAGCTACAAAATTATAGTTCCTGCCACAAAATTAACTCAGTTCAAAGAATAAGGCATTAAATATTCAGAAAAGCAAATGAGGAAAGACCAAGACAGAAAGGAAATAAAGAAAACAGTAGTCATCTTATTTGGTTTGGGAGTTTCTCTTATGACTAAAGAGGTAATAATGTTTAGAATCAATAACCCCCCCAAAAAAAGTAACAATATAGTAATTTTACCCATAAAGTTTCAGACTATGATTTTGCTTAATGCCTTTTTTGGTTATGCCTTGTTTGCAACAGCATGAATTAAGGGTTTAAGATGTGGTACATACTTTTACAAGAGTTCAAAATTCTGGGACTTCATTAAAAATATAGGAAAAAATGAGGAAGGCAGTATTTAAGGAGTATGAAAAAAGCATTAGCTGACCAGGCCTGGTTTGACTTGGCCTCTGGACAATATTTGACTTTACAGAACCCTCAACTGCTCATGTGTATGCTGGGGCTACTACACACTCCCTACTTGATAGGATGAAAAGAAGGTACACAGTAGTCATCAATAAATGTTAGCTGCCTTCTCTAAGAGAAAGATGAAGAAAGACAGAAATATTTTACTAAACTTGAAATAAGACTGAAAATAAGTAATAGAGAAGACAGCATAGGCATTGCCCAAGCAGACTGATATCACAACATGCAGAATGGATGTGACCTTGAAACACTTCACTAGGACTTTGCCAGGTCAGCCTGGGTGAGTATCAGCTATGCTTGAAACCACAAGTTACTTTGATTTCTAATGTTGGCCCAGTCCTACTGTCATAATCACCATGAGCTACTGCAACAAAATTGCTTATGTTTTTATTTTGTTTCTGTGATAAGCAAAACAAACACCATTACAGAACTTATCCCTTTAAAAAAGGTTGAGTTATAGGTATTTGGAAATAAATGAACTGTGGTTTTATATATTATGCAAACATCCTATCATGTTATGCAAATATTTTTTATTTCTTTTCTAAGTAGAAGCCCATGGTAGCATGTAGGCCTATCTCTAAATTTTATCATTAGTTTTCTCTTGTACAAAATTTCTTCTCCTCCTCCTTCTTTTTCCTCTCCTCTTTTTTTCTTTTTTCTTTGTTGCTTCTTTTTTATCTCCTCAAGACTTTAAACTTTGATATATATGGTAGGTTTACCAGCTATTTATTCTAAGTTTTGTCTGTTTGATTTTTTCTTTGCTTGATTTCATTTTGTCCAATTAAAAATTACTACAGCTAAACTAGATACAAAGTGCCAAACTACAAAGGTAAGCAGATAAATATAAATATTGGGTCTTGAAAGAATTCCTGGTAGTACAGACAGATCATGTAAACAACTAAAATGGTTGTCATTCAGAATTAGACACTGAAATAAATACAGGGACTGGCACAAATAATGCCTCCTTTTTTAATTACAAAATCTTTTATTACAAAATCATAAGCATGTAATTCTGTAACACAACAATATCACACTTAAGCACACCATATGACATTTTAGGTGCAATGTTCAAATTAAAACTATAAATTATTACAGCCATATTATTACCCTACCAACCATACTCAAGCAGGCATTACGTCTGCTGGACCCTGAAAGTGTGCCTGTATACATGAGTTGGCAGCATGACTGTGAAAAGAGAAGCCAGAGAAAGACAGCAGGGGAACCAGGTGGATGAAATGAAAAGTCAATGAGGAGATCAGAGAGGTTTTGAAGAGCAGTAAAGAGCTCTCTACCAAGAGGCTTCCCTGAGTGGATGGACCATAATTCAGGGTCTGAGCCTCAGCCCAGCCAAAGACCTAGAGCTCCTCACCATGGGGAAGCCGGCTTATGCCAATCACATGTAAAGGGACTGAAGCACATGGACAACAAGCCAGTTTGCTATTTTCCATTGGAGTTTCCCCTGTTCTAATCACTAGAAACCTTAGCCTCCCATTTAGGTCCCTCTCCTCTCAGTTCAGAAGCCTGAGAAATCAAAAGGTTGCCATGTTACAGACTGAAAGTTAATGTTAAGAGCCCACAGAACTTAGCAATTGCTGGATGGCATGCCCAACCTGCCCCAGCAATCACAAAAATCACCCTGGACCCAGTCCAAGGAGGAAATGGAAACTCAACAAAAACAGCAAACAAGAGTGTGTTGTTTCCCTTTAGAACACACATAATTTTTTTCCTAATCCATCTTAATTTCTTGTCTCCTACAGCACCTGTGATGTTAACTAATGCTCTAAATGCCTGAATTTTTCTCTCACCAAGGACTCATCAGTAGCTGATTGCATCATCATCCCATCCACTCATTTGGGAGCAATTGGAGGGATACTTCTACTTACATAAATGGACTAGACAATGTCCAAGTACCTGGCCATTTTAAATAACTTCCATGGAAAGTGTAACTCTGGACTAAACAAAGAATCTGTTGATCTCATCAGGGTCAAGGATGACAAACTCCTAGGTCCCCTCATCATCAGAGCACTAGCACCTAATCTGCCCACTGGCAGCATTCCGAAGACCATATCGTGAACCAACTGACACTATGCATCAAATATTAAATAAGACCAATATTAGGCTGGATTCCGGCCTCCTAAGCCACTAAAAGCTTGGTCCCATTTCTGCTGATTGGTAAAGTATTCCCACAGAGGTAAGGGTCCCTTTGGTTTAATCATTAGTATCTTCTGGTTTAAGCATTTGGATTTATTCTCTCTTCTTCTAGCAACACCATAAGTAGAACAGGAACTCATACAATCTAAAAGGGACATAACTGGTGCAGGTCCCCCATAGATACCACTGAACTGTAGTAAGAGTTCATTTCTGCCACTGGAAGGTGCTGGACACACATCTAGCTCATGGCTTTCTCTCCCAGCTCTACTATCACCATTCCCTTCTTCTTACAATCCTTTTCTACTCATATGTAGTTGATTATATTTCTACTTACCATATTATAGTCATTGCTCTATCCTGCTTCCTGAGAAATACAGTCACCATGATGAGATTTTTACTAACTTCTCAGCCACTTATATATCACCTTTTCCTTTGCTCCCTCAGAAGGGTAATTCTATCCATTGAGTATATATTTTATCAGTTTGACTCTCAGAAGCCTGGCCTTCCTCACCTTTGACTTCAGAAATAACCACAGGTAGTAGCTTCAACTTAATCTCATTATTTGTATGATTTTGTGCAAATAATTTCACCTGCCTCACTTTGGTCTTCTCAACAATAGAATAAGAAAACTAAACTTGATTATCTCTAATTTTTTCAGTTTTGTTACTCTGTGATTATATGCACTATTTCTTCTTTGTCCATTGTGGGCACTAAACCCCATGGAGAGATGGTATGTAAACATGGTATAATGCCCACATATTATTAAGAGGAAACAATTCCATATTTGCATAAAATAAGGCAAACATTAAAATATTTATTTATAGCCAAGTCCTGACTATAGGGCTTGTGCCCAGCTGAGGCAAGCCCTGACCAGTTGGTTGGTCATTGTCCCACAAAGTGAAAGGTCACCAGTTCAATTCTCAGTTAGGGCACATGCCTGGGTTGTGGGTTCGGTCCCTGGTCAGGGTGTATGCGAAGCAACCTATCAATGTTTCTCTCTCATGTCAATGTTTCTCTCCATCTCTTTTTCTTTTCCTTCCCCTCTCTCTAAAATAAATAAATAAAATCTTTAAAATATATTTGTAACCAAAATAAATTTATTTCTTTTGATTAACTTATAAAACTGCTGTCTTACCACAAATCCAATTTAATGCAAGACACAAAAATATCAAAAATATATACTGCTATTAAAACTGTTTCTGTCTTGGAGCATCATTTTTATTGTTCTAAGAGTCACTATTTTTCTTAGGGAGCATAACTCTGAAATTTTGTCAATAGGAAAGAAAGTTTCAGTTTACAGAACAACTTTGATTTACAAAACAACTCTGAGCTCTCTAGATCCAGCTACTTTGTAGACGTGCTCTTGGATGTCCCCTGGTGGCCACTAGAGTCAATACATGTCTCATAAGGCAATTAATGCATCCCCCACCACCACCACCTCCTCTTCAGCTCTCCCCTTGGCACAAAGACTGCAACCTGTCTTAGGATCTACTATTATCACATATTGCACCCAGAGGTAAAACAGCTAACATCTGCCTGCATTTATCAGTTTGGAGAGAGAGACTAATGTCAGAAGCTAAGAGAGCATTGCCCAAGATCATAGGACAAGTCACAGGCAGAGCTGGGACTAGGTTCCAAATGATCTGACAGCCAGAGGTCCCACAAAGCTTTTTATGAGCTCCCAGATCTCAGCATACCAAGAAGGCTGTGATTCCTTGTTTTCTTCTATTGTGAACATAGGCAAAACAGTAAAATTATAATTGCAAGAATTGTATAACCTCATTGAACTCATTTGGTTTAAATGCAGTGTTATGATTCTTGCCGTTTATTATCCAGAACTAAAACTCCTTCATGTGTTCTGAAAAAGGAAATGAAACAGCAGAATTAGAATGCATGCATCCATATAATTATTGTTTACAAGTCTCAGTGAAGCAGCCTGCCAAGAGTTTCCTTTGCCACCAGCCTATATTCTAGATGAAGAGTCACGGCCTCATCAATGCCAGGAGCTTGAATATTCCTGCCAGGTTTTAAGCAAGTCAGTCCATTAAACTACAACTAAGTGAAAATGTGCCAAACACTAGAACCTCTACAAACGCAAACGGAAGGATGATGCTGAGGTCATTTGAAACAATTGTCTCAATGCTGAGCATCTTCTCACGGAAGATGATTCAACTCCTAAGATGGCTAAAGTCTTCAGTCAGGATTATTTGCTCCTAGAAATATTTTCCTGACCATCATAAATTATGACCAAACAATCCCTAACTGACAAATAGAGACATAAACAAAAGAGACTGAGAAGAGAAGGTGCTGGGACCAAGACATCCTTCTAAGTCTTGCCTAACATGGAACAATATACCCTTTACCTTTGGGTCCAAAAATTAAATTTTAGCACCTATTCTTTCTTTCAAATCATCAGGTTATATAAGACAGGTTCCTTTTTACCCATTCATTCCAACTAAATACAAAACAATCTTAAACATTTCCAAGAATTTGGTGTTTTTGTCAATAATATAATTAGACAAGGACCACAGTAACAAGGGACCAGAAACTGAAAAGTTGATCAGGTAGTCAAAAGGTCTAAACACATGTCTCACCAAAGAAGATATACAATGGCAAGTGAGCATATGAGAATATGTTCAATATCATTTTTAATTAGGAAACTGTGAATTGAACAATGGTGAGTTCCCACTATTAGAAGAGCCACAGCATTTTTTTTATAAAGCAACAATATCCATTGTTGGCAAGGATGTAACAGCAACAGGAACTTTCATTCATTTGCACTTCTGATGGGAATGCAAAATGGTACAGCCACTTTGGAAGACAGCCTAGCAGTGTCTTACAAAGCTAAACAGTCTTGCCATACAATCCAGCAACTGCACTCCTAGGTATTTACCCAGCTGATTTGAATACTTATCTCTAGACAAAAACCTGACTGTGAATCTACATAGTATCATTATTTATAATTGCAAACAACTGAAAGCAACCAAGGTGTCTTTGAATCATTAAATGGATTAAAAAAATAAAACCTGTGGTATATCCATATAACAATATTATTCAACAATAAAAATAAATGAGCTATCAAACCATGGAAAGACACAGATGAATCTTAATGCATATTGCTAAGTGAAAGACGCTACTATAAAAATGCTCTACACTGTATGATTAAAAGTAGTGACATTTTGGAAAAATCAAAGGCATAGCAATGATTGAAAAAATCACTGGCAGGAGTTCAGGAGGTGGGAGGAGAGTGGAATAGGTGAAGCACAGGGAATTTTTTAGGATGGTGAAAGTATTCTGTATGATACCCTAATGGTTGGTATATGACCCTGTGTATTTGTCAAAACCATAGAATGATATAGCATAAACAGTGAACCTTAATGTCCATAAATTATTTTTAGTATATGTACTGTCAAAGCAAGCACTTTACGCAATTTTATAAAATCGTTTAAGAGCTGGAGATTCCAGGAGGGAACACAGAGTGTGACAAACAATCTAAGTGCATTACAAATGTGGAAACAACCTAGGGATCAGGGAGGAAGTGCCACTCTAAGTAACTTTGCAGATGTGTTGAGTCTGTAAGATTAAAGGCAAAATAAATTGTACATAAGCCCTGTACTCCCATTGATAAAGTTCTTTTCCAGAAATAAAGGTTAATAATTCAGATGCTGCTATCCCTGTACACTGGAATTAAGCAATCAGATGAAAGTATGGCAGATGACAGGGGTAGGTTTCTCAGTATTGGAAAGGGAGTTTGCAAACAAATGTGGAGAGAAAGCTAGAATGATCCATGTGGTGATGAATTAGAGTAGGAGAAATCAGCATGAACTCATATGTAGCTTAATAGAGACAGTTGCATACTGAAATAGTTATAGAATGTGTATATAAACAGGTTAGCATGCATATACATAAGTCCTTACTCTGACCACTGAGAGGGTCTAGATGCAGCAACACCCAGGAGTAAGGAGCACTCCTAACATCCAGAACTTGGTTTCTCATACCATTCTCCAAAGAAAAGAACCATGGCTCATTGGAGAAATGGCTAATTTTAGGACTGGGGCAGGAGATAAATGAATTCATCCAATACATGAATTCATACAGCAATATCTGGTAGTGGAAAAAGTAAGAAAGTGCTTTAAAAATACATTGATGAGGAAAGTCAGAAGGACTCAGGAATCAAAATTAAGTAACATTGAATTATAACACAGAACATAGAATAAATATCCATGAGCTCATTATGATGGAAATCAATGGTTGAATACATAAATAAATAATAAATGGGGAAGAAGAGACAGGTCTCCAGGTAGAATTCTGAATAATGTACAAGGATATGGTACCCTCACAGGTTGGAACATAACTCCCCACAGCTTAAGTGTGGGCAGCACCCAGTGACTTTCTTAAAGAAAACACAGTGTAGAAATAAAGAAAATAGGAACGACTTTATAGTGTTGAAACCTGACAAATATTACCTCACCCAGGGATCTAAGCAACATCAGCAGCAATAAATGTTGACAACAGTTACACTACATAGGACCTGATGAAAACAGTACTTCACCTCTGTGGCCTTCCTCCCCAAATGCAACCCCTCAGTAATTATAAGAAAAACATCAGAAAAGTTTCAGTTGAGAGACATTCTTCAAAATATTTGAACAATATGCCTCCAAATTGTCAATGTCTTTTGAAAACCAGAAAAACCTGAGAAACTGACTTAGCCAGGAGGAGCCAAAGGAGACATGACAAGTTAATGTGTTGTTCTGGAAAGGATCCTGGGACAGAAAATGGACATTAGGTAAACACTAAGGTAATCTGAATAAGGTATGGATTTGAATTAATTATAATGCATTGATCGCTTACTCATAACAAATGTACCATACTAATGTGAGATGTTAATAAGAGGGGAAACCGGGTGTAGAGTGTATAGGAACATTGTATACTATTCCCCACAAATATTTTGTAAGTATAAAATTCTCCTAAAATAAAAAGGTTTTAAAAAATGGTGATCAGTTGAAGTGTTTTCTGGAAATGGTGCCACTTGCCCAGCTGATTTGATAACACCAACCAGCTCTCCTAAACCCCATTCCTCTTTCATTCCTAAGTCTGTTATTTCTGAATTGTCTGCTTATCCACCTAAAACACACATACACCAGCAGGACCACTACCAGCAGGACCACTACCACTACCTGCTTCCTTCTTTCTTTCCCTTGGAGAAAAGAAGATTTGAAATAATGGAAGTACAATGGAACATGTGTGTTGATTTGGGCAAAGATCTGAAATGAAATACAATTTAATTTAAAAGAAAAAATTCCAAAGACCATATTCCTCTTCTGAGCAGCTCAAGGTTTCACCTAAGAAAACCATCTTAGCTCATTACCAAGTGGATCAGATCAGCTTATAAGAGTCAGAAATTTAATTATTGCTTTTTCAGAAGTCAGTTGAAAGTGAATATGGAAAAAAATTGATTCATTAGGATTATTTTGGGCTATGATAGAAAACCCCAAACAACAGGGACTTTAAAAAGGTATGCCTATTTCTCTCAAAGGCAAACATAAGAAGTCCAAGAATGAATGGCTGATCTATTACCACCATCAAGAATCTGGATTCCTTTCATCAGTCATTTTCAACAAATGGAACATACTCATGGCCCAACAGGGCTGCTCCAGCTCCAGCCAGCAGGTAGAAAAAAAAGGAAAGAAGAAGGACATACTTTCCATAGAACAATAGAAACAGTTAGAACATGCCTGTCCTAGAAGTGGAAGTAAATGTACACAATATACTCCATTGACTAATACCAAGTGATCAGTCACTTCTGCCTTTAAGACAGGGTGAAAAATGTAGTCTTTATCTTAGTGTCCATGTGCTCAACTACAAATCAATGGCTCTATTAATTGTGAAGGAAAAACATCTACTGAGGGACAATTAGCAGTCTCTGCAGGGAAGGGGACCAGGGAGGTCCACAAAGAAATACTGTTCCTTTTGGCTGACTCACGCCAGGAGCTTGCGAAATATGTTTCCCTCCTCAATATTCTTCTCGGGCCTCTTCATTCCTCTTTTCCTGGACTAATTTTACCCATTATTCTGGCTTCAGCATATATATCAATTCAGCAAATATATATTGAATGCTTTGATTGACTTTATGACTGTGAAAGCCTATTGACCAGGTGACTTCTTCCTCTTTTGTGTTCTCATTATGCCTGTACTTACTATTTACCTTTAGTGGCTATCACCTGACCAGTGGTCTGTCTCCCCCCACTAAACTATAAGCTCCTTGAGGACATTAACCGGGTCCACTTTATTTATCATTATAACCACAAGGGCTGGTAAATGGGCACTAAGCAATGACCACTTGGACAACTATGTAAATGAAAGTTTTATTAGTTCTTCCATTGAACTATTAGCTGCTGTAAATGCTTACAGTTGTTTTTAGCATTTTGTCTCCCCAGCATCTAGCACAACCTAGAATACAGAGCTGAAAATAATATAGCTGAGTGTGAAATAAATGAGATCATATCAAGAACTCTAGGAGGAGAAACTTCCCAAAAGAGAAGTTTTTAGACTGGGGTTTTTAGAGCTTACCCCCTCCAATTCACTTTGCACAATAGCCATGTGCTCAGGTTACATTGTGTGATGTGAAAATTCATATAAACATAAATTATATGTCAAAAAAGTCAAGACACTATTGAAGTATTGAGGAGCAGATCTAAAAATCCTAAGGAAGAGTATTTGTGGTCCTATTTTTGTAATCATGTCAAAGCCATAACCCACACAGCCCAGCTCAGAGTAATACTAAGGTTTTAAAAAATGTTGAACAACCAAAGCATAATTTCAAAATAATGTCAAGGTATTCATGTCAATTCCTCAAATTCCATTCAAAAATACTTTTAAGTACTGTTCCCTTTCATTGCCTTCCCTTATGTACCATTACTAGTCCTGTACTTTTCTCTGCAAAATATTATAAAAATTCCTGCTCCCAGTCAGAATGATTAACACTTGCTCTTTTGCTTTCCCTGCCTTGTGAAAATGATTCCTGTGTAGCCGAGTCATCCCATTCCCAGGCCAAAGGGTCACCCAGCTCCCACTACTGCAGTTTAGTCCCATAAGAATTGTGGCAAGTACCTGCAATCAGATTACTCATTTTTCTGCTCTACTGTGTTTTAAAACAAAAACCAATCATTAACATATAAGTGTCTACAGTTAAATTTTTCCTTCCTCTTACCAATTAAAGAAGGTAAGACCTTCCTCATTCATTTGCGGACCTCTCCTGCCCTTTAATTTACTCATGTGCTTATGTCAGAATGGTCCTTGCCTTGGGTCTGATCGTCTAGGCCTTCCAGTGAGACTGTAAATATCTCATTCCCTGAATTTCTGCCAAATAAAACCAGAATTGTTTATATTTCCTAACACTAAGCCTGACTTATTTAACTCTAACCAGAATTATTTTATGCACACTAACTGCTGGTATTGTAAAGCTAGGCAAAAGAAAGAACAAAGAAAAAAAAAATATATATATATACATATAGATTTGTAGGCCCTTAAGATAACTATAAAATCCCTACTAGTGAATGGGTATGGAAGGAGAATTTTAAGGTATCCCTGGTGCAGGCAGGCTTATTTCATGCTGTTTACTAGTAACTTGTAGGTACTAATAGTTTTGTTTGTGCTATGAACATTGAACAGGATTGTATAGCCATAGCTGACAGAATTATACAAAAATTTAACTACTTAAATTAGAAACACAGATAAGTACCTCTTTTGAGTCTTTTCAAAATACCTAGTGCAGTACTTTATTACCCAGTGAACTCTATTAAAATACAGCCCTCCTATATCCATGGTTCAGCTTTCTGTGGTTTTACTTATCTGCATTTAACCATGTCCTAAAAATATTAAATGAAAAATTCCAGAAATAAACAATTCAGAAGTTTTAAATTGCATATCATTCTGAGTAGTATGATGATCAAGCCATTACGCCTGGGACATGAATCATCATTTTGTCCAGAGTCTCCAAGCTGTAGATCCTCCCTGCCCATTAGTGACTTTAGTTGTCTTGGTTATCAGATTGATTGTCGAGGTGTCACAGTGCCTACTTTCGAGTAACCTTTATTTTACTTAATAATAACCCAGAGCATAAGAGTGTGATGCTGCCAATTCAGCTATGCCAAAGAGAAGCCATAAAGTGTTTCTTTTAAGTGAAAGGGTAAAAGTTCTTGACTTAAAAAGAAAAAGAAAATAATCATATGCTGAGGTTGCTAAAATCTATAGGAAGAATGACTCTTCTATCTGTGAAATTGCCTAATTTATAAATTATACTTTATCTTAAATATATATATATATTTATATATAAAGAAAATATAGTATATAGAGTGTTTGGTGCTATCTACAGTTTCAGACATCCACTGGGGATCTCAGAACACACCCCACATGGGTCAGAGGGGAATACTGTAAACTATTCAACAGAAAAATTCAACAGTCTTCCAAAAAACCCCATATGAACTAATTATGTCCATGTAAAAATGATTTCATGCCTCCTTTTCCTACACATACATGCACACATAGGTACATATACACAACATTTTTTAAATCAAAATACTAAGTATCTTCCTGTGAAGTTTTTCTTTTTATCTTAAGATCTTTTTAAATCTTGTGCCAAGAATAGTTTACCCTTCCAGCAAAAAAGTTTCCAATTTTAAACTTTGAGAAGAAAACAAGCCCAACAGGTACCCACCAAAAAGTTGCATGTTAAAATAGAAAACAAATGTATAAACCACATGCACATAAAATATTAAATTTATTCTTTCCTACAAGTGAGAAAGCTCTATTGATTTTCTTAAGTCAAAGCCATCAGGTTAATTAAAGGTTTACTGATATAATCTAGCTCTCTTTAGATGAACTCTCTTCTATCTTTGAGCCCTTTGTTTTTTGCACTAGAAATGTAAAACCTGCTTCAGCAAGCTTGGGGCCAATTGGGTTATTGATTTCCCAGAGACCATCACTTGGGAGTCAGCCTTTTAGATCCATGGCATAATATGTTATGTCTACCTGGGAGTTTTTGAGTCTACCCACCATCAGCAATGAAAATCCAGGCATTTTACAGGTATGAAGAGGAAGAATTTGTGAAAGAGAAATTAAAAAAGAATAAATGGCCTTCATTATCCTTTCACGTCATTGCTCCCATTTAGGGCAGGACTCATTCCTTCTTATCTGATAGGAAGATAGGTTAGTAGAACATTTATGGGGCTTCTCTCTCATTGTTCGCATAGCACTGGCTCTCATAAGAGGGAACACACTTAGTTATTGTACATACATATCTTGTGAGCTAGATTGTGAACACCTCAATCAAAGGGAGCCTAGATATCCTACTGTTCCAGGTTGGGTTCCCCAGGAAGCAGACTCTGAGACACACATTAGCATGCAGGAAGACTGTTGAGGAAGTACTCTTGAGAACACTACAGAAGGGACAGGGAGGAAGCAGAACCTAACAAAGGGAATGACTGGGCTGCAATGCCATTGAGACTGTATCTTATCCAAAGCCTCAGCCAAGCCTACAAGAAACTCTAAAGCTGGGATTGCCCTTCAGGGTCAGATCTTCAGACCAATCATTATATATGGGCTGCCATGAGAAAGGGATGTAACCTTGGGTGAGACAGTTCTCTCTAGCTGAGTCAATTCCTGAAAAGGGTTGACAGTTGAAGGCTGTCAGCCAGGAATACTCACAACACTTAGAAGATAAGTCCTTCAGTTTTGAAGGGGAAACCCAGCATTCACTATGTCATTTTATTTTATTTTGTGTATATCCCTAATTACCTATTACTGGGTGTAGAATATGAAGTCCAATGAATATTTATTTAGATGAATTATTCTTCACCAAGGAGAATGTGGCCAGAGATGGGCCTTGGTATCCTTTAGCCCCAGGCACCCTACTCCTGCAACCTGCATTTTCTCAGGTACTATGGTGCAATTGTTGTAAATGACTTGGGTAATACTGTTTCAAGAATTCTGCGAGGCAATGGAAAGCTCCAAGGATTTCAGTCATCATGAACAGACTCAGATCTTATGTGATGCTATGCCCTACCAAGTATATCTTTTAAAGTATGTTCACAACAGAGGAAATTTGGACAGCCTTTAAGGAGACTCACTTAACCAAGAGCTAAGTGGGGTCACAGGTAAGCAGTATACAATACTCTTCATGCTTCAACTCCATCTGGGGTGTTTTTATGAAAGGGCTTGCCTGGCCTGAGTGTCCAGTGTTCACCTTCATATGCAAACCCCAGAATGTGTTTGACTCTGAGCCAGCTCCTGTGATAAAATGGGGACACTATCAAGAGACCTACCATAGAATAAATCTTCCTTCAGATAAAAGAGAAGCATGGTGAGAGCTCCTGTGATTTTTATGGGCTTATTAAAATAAAGTCTTAAGCATCCACATGGAATAGAGCCAATAATTGTCTACACATGTTGTGCTTGTAATATATGATTTTTGTCTAAAAGTGATATAAAAACAGCTATAGAATTGTGGTTCAAAGTTGGGTAATAATGTTACTTCTATGACTCAAATAATCCTGGAGTATACCAGAGCACAAAGAGCACAGGGAACACAAAAAATATGAAACTATTAAATATGTGCCTCCCACTGAGAAATCCAGTTTCTCTGTATGGGACAATTAAGTTTCTATTTGGTGCTTATGAAAGGGCATCTAGGATTAAGTGGTCCCTAATCTAGAGAAGGTCTAGATGAAAAAGTGATCAGAAAGCCCCCATGAAATCTCCATCTGTGAGGTATCTTCAAAGCACTTAAGTCTGACCCTAGGGGAAAAACAGAGTGACCTGGAAAAGTAACATCCATTGCCCAACACAGAGATGGAATCAGAGAAGAGAGTACGCCAAACACTGCTTTGCATGCAGACTTGGGGACATGCATGACCTGGCACCTACCTGCCTCTTTACTCATGGCCAAGATGGGTTAATTGCCCACCATAGACTCATATTTGTTTTCCATAATGTAGAGGTATTTCTGGGAAGTAGGTGCTTAACTATAGACCTCATTTTTTAGCACCCCTTGCATCCAGGAAGGGCCAAAAAAATCGCAAACCGAATGTGGGTGGAAGTGATATATATTACTTCAAGCCTGGCCCATAAAAATCTCCCACATAATCCTCCCTGTTCTTTTCCCATTTCTTATAACCATGGATAATGTAATAAGCAAAAAATAAAATGTTATTGTGTTAAGCCACTGGGAGTTTGTGATTGTTTCTTATGGCAGCTAATTGATCCTGACTAATACTCCAAGAAAATAATAATTCAATGAAGAAGAAATGTTCAGTGTCCAATGCTTCTGAGGTCAAGTAATGTAAGACCAGACCATTGAATCTGGATATAGGGAAATTGTCAGTTACTTTGTCAAGGATAGTTTGAACAGAATGGAAGGAAGAAAAACCAAATTGTAGTTGATGGAGGAAAGAATAGGAAGTAAGAAATGGAAAGCAACACTTGTGTGCAATTTTTTAAATGTTTTCTTATGAAAACAACATGGCTGAAGTAGGAAAGAGGCATAAGATTAAGAGTAGGGAGATAGAGAGTTGGAGAAATAGAGAGGTAAAGAAAGATAATATTGATTCAGATTGGGATAGAGATAGAGAAAGGTATGGAAATGGAGAAAGAGAAATATGAAAGGAGAAAGAGAAAGAAACAGATAGAGATGGAAAAAGAGACTGAGATTGAGATAGACAGGTAAGTAGGTAGGTGGGTGGATGGATGGATAGATAGATAAATAGATAGACAGACAGATAGATATGGGAGATCCTAGACTTGTTAGCATTCTGATGGGAATGAGCTGCTGTCTCTTCTGCAGAATAGCTAAAAAACTGAAATGATAGTCTTTTAGCTGGAAGGGCAAACCAACCCACTTCAAGGATGCTAACTTGCCATATGCAATACTACTTCACTCACTCAAATGTGCTGCATCTCAGCTGCTCACTTCCCCTGCCCCTGTGAACAGAGATAAAGGACATATTAAACAGAAGTCCCTATCTCACACCAAGATCTTCAAATATAAGTTTACCTGTTAAAAATGATTATTTCTAGATATTCAGACACTTCTCAACAAAAACTTGAAACAGAAAAGTAATCAGGTTTGGAGTCAGAAAGACCATGTTTTGACCTGCCTATGCTGGTCTGGCACAATTTATGATCCTGGACAAATCACTTAACAGGTTTGACTTCACCCCCCAAAAATGGTAAAATAGTATTATCTACCTTGGAGGACCTTGATAAGGTCATAAAAAACAATTAAAAGCAAATATGGGAAAATAACTTGAAAACGTTAGAATGCCCTAAGATGTACTCATTCTTCATTCAGGAAATAAATGCTATGGATTGACTGTGTTCCTGGCCCTGTGCACTCAGAAGGTGACAGTACCAAGAGAGATGTGGGCCTCGTGGAATGTACAGCCTACTGGAAGAGACAGGCCAAAAAACCATCAAATAAATAAACATATAACATAATTACAATGAGCCGTCGGTTCTGCATAGTAAACAAACAGGATGCTGAAATAGAGAATGAGGAGCTATATAGATAAGATGGTCAGTGAAAACCTCTTTGAAAGGATGATACTGAAGCTGACAGTCAAAGGTGGAGAAGGGATCCAGGCCCATGAAGAATGAGGGAGGTAATAATTCCCTGATGCCATCAGATATCTGGTCAGCTTTCAAGTTTCCCTGCTTGTGTCACAATTTTCTTTTTCACAGTTCACTGGATCCGATCAGCATCTGAAAGGGTTCAATCACTGGGATCATGGGTCTCTTAGTCTCCTAAAATTCATGCTCCCCTCCTTCTCTCTTCTTCCAGGCAATAACTGGCTTGTCTTGAAATTTCCCACAGTATAGCTTTTTCTGTCTGCTTCCCTGTGGCAACTTAAACTTGTTTCCGTGTCCCCTGTATTCCCTGTAAAGTGGTAGTTAGATCTGGCTTAACTGATTGGGGATCAATAGTTGGACGTTTCTCACAGGTGGTTTTGTGTACTTCTGTCAGGAGGCATATACTATTCAGTTGCCTCATGTTTGTGACATTAACAGTCACTGGTTATCACTGTTTACGTATGTCTATGATTTCATTAAGGTTTGCAAAATGAGGATGCTCTGATCCGGCAATTCTCAGTGTGTAGTCCCCAGGACCAGCAGTAGCAGCAGCACAGGGGAACTGGTAAGAAATGCAGATTCTGCAGCCGCACTGCAGACCCCAATCAGAAACTCTGGGTGGAGCCCAGCATCTACATTTAAATAAGCCATCTAGACAATCCTGATGCATGCTGGTGATTGAGGACCACTGCTTCAATTCTACCATTTCTTTTTCACTGATGAGTTAGATGCTTCCATAAAAAGAATCATCCTCATCTACTCTTTGGTTACTCCAACAGTGTCATACAGCAAAAGGAAGATAAATGCTTGGCTCTGTCCCTTTATTTATCAGCTTTTAGAATAATGAGTTGATTCCCCTTCTTTCCTTCCCACCCTCTCCCCGCTGCCTCCTATCTTTCTTTAGATGGCACTGGCAGAAAGGTGATTTAAGAGGGAAGCTACTGAGTTTGCCTCACATCTGTGGGGTTGTGTTGACTCCAGCCAAAGCAGGATGCTAGAGTGATGGAGCATCTGAGCACAAGCCACAGCAAAGGAAGCACCTAAGAGTGTTAGCAGCCTGGACACTCCAGGAAATCAAGTGCTCACCATTTCCCAGCACTTCTGATCTGCCTTTTCCCTGCAGGCTTGTGTTACACAGTAGATGCCAGGCCTTGTTAATCCAATTTCTCTGTCCCTATCCTAGGGACAGGAGGGCTCTAGTGATAATCAATACACTTACTGTGATGATAAACAAAGACAGATGAGCCTGTGAGGCCTGGCCGGTGTTTGTAATTACTGCCTCTGTAGGCATTCAATTACTGCTAATGAAAGGGTGACAGGGCTCCTGCTCACAGACAGAGGAGCATTTACGCAGGCTCCCTGGCATGGCCTGCAGCTGACAGCGGGGTTTCTATTTCCTCTCTTGCCTCTCTTGACTTCAGTTCACTCCACCAGCATGGTCTCCCCAGGATATGGAACCTCTACAAGCCATGACACCACCTCTAATAGATTTCAAGGAAGAAGTCCATTTTGCTCATTGTAATGCTGTCTTGTCCAGCTAGTCAGAGCCTGCACAGGCACTGCCAGCATGATTCATTGTTGTTCTGTGATGTGGTGCATTGTGTGAAAGCAGGGAGTGGAGCTCAGGTGAGCAGCACTGCTAGTCAACTGCTCTCCGCTAAAAGCTTTTATTGAGAAGCCAGGCAGCCAGCAGGCAGCACAGGCAGCTGCTTCTGCTTTCAGTGTTCCGGATCAGAAAACAAGAAAGGGTGTGTGCTCTCACCTTTTTTCCATTCAAACAGACACCATTAAGGGACAATCAATTCCACTTCCTTTGCTAAGGAGCTAAGAGGACATCTGTTGAATGCCTGAGCAGTGTCAATTTCCCTTTCTAGTAATTGTATCATTCATTACCACCCCTTGCATTGGACACTAGTGAGGCTATGGCCAGACTCTTTTACTGGTCCAGGGAAGCCATCCCCAGTGGCTGTTTTTTTGTGTTAGCTGATGACAGCTCACAGCTGCCTCATTCTCTAAAAAAAGTGCCCCCAGCCAAACACCACCACCTCCCTTCACCATCAGGTCTTAGCCCATGACTGACTAACATGGGGGTATAAAAGGTAGAATATCATTCAGAGAAAGAAGGAAGTCCTGCCATTTGCATCAACATGGATGGACCTTGAGGGCATTACATTAAGTGAGATAAATCAGAGAAAGACAAATACTACATAATATCACTTTATATGGAATATTAAAAGAAAAAAGTCAAACTCACAGAAACAGAATAGAAAAGTGGTTGCCAGAGGCTGCAGAGTGGGGGAAATAGGGACAAGATGGTCAAAGAGCATAAACTTTCAGCTATAAGATGAATATGGTCTGAGGTTCAAATGTAAAACATGGTAACTCTAGTTGATAGCATAGTATTATATAATTAAAACTTGCTAAGAGAGTAAAACTTAAATGTTCTCATCAAAAACAAAGATAAATATGTGAGGTAATAAATGTGTTAATTAACTAAATGTGGAGAATCCTTTTTATGTATACATAAGAAATATGTATACATATTTTTAAATCTCAGTATCAAGATAAGTAATATTTTAATTATTTTTAAAGATCAAGAACAAAACAAAAAAAGATCCATGATAAAAATACATACAATTTTAAAATAAAGACAGGATCAGTATAGCATTGATTATTCTTTTCGCCTTGGGCTCCAATTAAGCTCAGCATGACAGTGAAACTCTGCCGCCACTCTGGAAATTCCACTGAGACTCCTGCCAAGGGGGAGGAAAACAGAGCCAAGAGATATGGAGAGACAGATTCCTGTTGACATAGAAACTACCATGTGGACAGAAATTCAAAACTAGAAATGCAGCCATTCACTTGACAAAAAACTATAAAGCATTCTCTATGTATTAAGTACTGTGGGAGACAGGAAGATGAACTACATGTAGAGTTGTCCATTAATGATCTTGCATCCTTATAAAAGAT
Organism: Trachops cirrhosus; assembly: GCA_028533065.1. Lineage (NCBI taxonomy): Eukaryota > Metazoa > Chordata > Mammalia > Chiroptera > Phyllostomidae > Trachops > Trachops cirrhosus. Next base: position 38,945,956 of record CM052544.1, on the reverse strand, counting down.
GAAGTATTTCATGAATCTCAGAATTTAACAATGAAGCTAATGCAAGACCTATAAAGATAAAACACATACACTTTGTATTAGACAAAACCAGTTCTGGAGATTCAGGTTATGTTGTCCAGCACTAAGAAAGTCTCCAGAGCCTTCATTCATTATACCAATCTTACAAATGCTCCCAATCATTCAGTGAACATATCTATAAATATTTTCATCTTGTAAGTTTGGTTGGTGTTTAATGGGACCTAAGGGTGTTCAGGGCCATAAGGGAATAGATAGTAAACCTTAGATACAACCTAATGTGAAATATATGATGAGTAAAGAAAGCAGAAAAATTAACACTGTGTGTTAATGTGGTAAAAAGCATAGTACAAATTATTTCTGGCCAAGATGGAGGTGTAGATACACATTGCCTCCTCGCACAACCAAAAGAAGAACAACAACAAATGTGAAAACAAAAAATAACCAGAACTGCCAGAAAATCAAACTGTATGGAAGTCAAACAACCAAGGATTTAAAGAAGACATATTCATCCAGACTGGTAGGAGGGGCGGAGATGGGCAGCCAGGGCTGAGGGGACACATGACAAGGTGCTGGCTGGAAGACCAGGCAGGCAAGGTGGTAGCTGGTGGTCCCACATTTGCATGCGGATAAACCAGGAGGAACAACTGGTGAGTGAGACAAACCATGCAACCCAGGGTACCAGTGTGGGAAAAGAAAGCCTCAAAACCTCTGGCAAAAAAACCTGTGGGTGTTATGATGGCAGGAGAAACTCCCACCCTCAGAGGAGAGTTCATGGAGAAACAAACCCACAGGGCCCTAGAACATACACAAACACACCCACCTTGGAATCAGCCCCAGAAGGGCCTAATTTTATTGTCGGTAGTGGGAGAAGTGACTGAAAATGGATCAAGAGCTGAGCAAGAAGCATTATTCCCTCTGAGAGTGTCCCCCACATATAGTACCACAATGCAGTGACCTGGGTTGCCCCGCCCTGATGAACACCTAAGGCTCCACCCCTTACAATGTAACAGGTACACCAAGACAAAGAAATATAGCCCAAATGAAAGAACAGATCAAAAGTTCAGAAAAACAACTAAGTGACGAAGGTTAGCCAACTATCAGATGCAGAGTTCAAAACACTGGTAATCAGGATGCTCACAGAAATGATTGAGTATGATTGCAAAATAGAGGAAAAAGTGAAGGCTATATAAAGTGAAATAAAGAAAAATATACTGGGAACCAACAGTGAAGGGAAGGCAACCAAGACTCAAATCAATGATTTGGAGCAGAAGGAAAAAATAAACATTCAACCAGAACAGAATGAAGAAACAAGAATTCAAAAAAATGAGGAAAGGATTAGGAACCTCCAGGACAACTTTCAACATTCCAACACCTGAATCATAGGAGTGCCAGAAGGAGAAGAGAAAGAGGAAGAAATTGAAAACTGATTTGAAAAAATAAATGGAGAACTCCAATCTGACAAAGGAAATAGACTTCCAGGAAGTCCAGGAAGCTTAGAGAGTCCCAAAGAACTTGAACCCAAGGAAGCACACACCAAAGCACATCATAATTACATTATCCAAGATGAAAGATAAGGAGAGAATCTTAAAAGCAGCAAGAGAAAAGGAGACAATTATCTACAAAGGAGTTCCCATGAGACTATCAGCTGATTTCTCAAAAGAAACCTTGTAGGCAAGCAGGGGCTGGAAAGAAGTATTCAAAGTCATGAAAGGCAAGGACCTACATCCAAGATTACTCTATCCAGCAAAGCTATAAATTAAAATGGAAGGGCAGATAAAGTGTTTTCCAAATAAAGTCAGGTTAAAGGAGTTCATCATCACCAAGCCCTTATTTTATGAAATGTTAAAGGGACTTTTCTAAGAAAAGGAAGAAGATCAAAACTATGAAAAGTAAATTGATAATAAATTCACAACTATCAACTGAACCTACCAAAAAAAAAAAAAAAAAAAAAAAAAAAAAAAAAAAAAAAACCTAAGCAAACAACCAGAACAGGAACAGAATAGAGAAATTCTGTTTTGGAATCACAAGATCACAAAGCCTCATATGGAGGCTTATCAGTGAGGAGGGGGATAGGGGAGAATAGGGAAAAAGGTACAGGGAATAAGAATCATTAATGGTAGGTACAAAATAGACAGGGGGAGGTTAAGAATAGTATAGGAAATGGAGAAGCCAAAGAACTTATATGTACAATTCATGGACATGAACTAAGGTAGTGGGGGGATGCTGGTAGGCAGGGGATACAGGGTGGAGGGGAATAAAGGGGAAAAAAATGGGACAACAGTAATAGCATAATCAATAAACTATAATTTTTAAAAAAGCTTAGGTACAAATCAACAGTAGCAGCAGAAAATTTTAGGAATCATAGGATATCACTTGAAATTAAAAAGTTAATCAATTCAAAAAAACTACCACATAGGATAATGGTGAGAATAAATAAATTAAGCACATAAAGTCCTAAAATATAGCCTACCATGTAGTAAACCCAATACAAACCTGGGTTATGGTTGCTATTATTATTTCTCTTGCCAGAATCAATCTCTGCCTTCTCTGAGCAGCTGTGATGTTATCTGCCTACCTCTCATGTCCTTATGTTCTACTCGGTAACAAGAGAGTATATGCTGATGGAAGATAGATAATTTCTTATCTCCTTGGTGTAGGAAATAATTCATTAACTTTTATTTGCACTCCTTTTCCAAGAAGCTAGGACTCAGTCCAATGCCTCACATAAACACAAAATACCACTTGTGTTTGCGGAAAGAGGAAAGAAGGAAGAGAGAATTGGAGTAAGAGGATGAGAAAACATCTGTAAATTACCAGTGCTGCATCTTCTATTTAACCTACATCAAATTATAGTATTATGTGCTGTGATTTTTCTCACCATTCATATTCCAACCTCTAAACTCAAGATCACATAGTTTTAATGGCATGGAATACATCTCCCTCAATCACTTATTCAAATCCTGCCAGTCCTTCAGACTTAGCTTAAGTTCTGCCTTTTCACTGATGTTACCCCCATTTGCCCAGCAACCCAGCCCTCCCTGCATCCTTTTCCTTAGCCATCAGATTTGTTGATACATTAATACTTCTCTGCATCATTAATCCAAGCTAGCTGTGTGGCCTTAGGCAAGAAGCTTGACCAAACTGGTTTTGCACTTTGGACATGTTTTCTTTTTTAAGTAAATGTTTTAGAACTGAGGGCTTCTGAGGTCATTCATGGCTCAGATTTTGGCTCTCTCATTCTCTGCTGCCAGCCTCTCACATCTCAGTCATAGTGGGAGACAGTTAACCTTTACTGAACTGATAGGCTCTTCTTGATTTTCATCTCAACCCCAGTGTTGCTCTTTAAAGAGGATTTCTATTTAAAATCTTAGTGCTGACTTAGGTAGTAGAATAATTTCTTGCCCTCAAATCATTTCTTGACTCCCAAGAACTCAAAGCACTTTGCAGGCAATTGTCTCATTTATCCTTGAGCACTTTGCAAAATTAAAAAAAAAACTGTCAAGAATAAACGCTTTCCTCAAAGATCACCTGCTAGTCAGGGTGAACCCAAAAGAAGGAGAAAGCAAAAGATTTCTGATGTACTTTGTCTCACTGACCCAAGACACTGCCTACCTAGGGAAGTTCAACATGATTGAAACTTGTTCCTTCATCAGTTTGTCAAAAGGTATTCTGAGGCCCATACAAAACACCAAATCATGCAAACTTTAAATTCATTTATCTTTGAAATACTATATGTAAACACGATGTAATGAGATAAGAATTCAAGTCTGTAATCAAAGTGTCTGGGCTTAAAATCCTAAATTTAACCACTTAGAAGCTGCAGACTTTGCAACTTACTTTACCCTCTGTTCAAAAAAAGAAGAAAAAAGAAATACTTGAATTTACTTCTTGATTTGTTTGTGACATTTAAATGAGAAAATGGATGAAGTTACTTAGCCCAGCATTTAGCACACAGTAAAGACTAAGTGTACATATGTTACTACTATTTTCAATAATATTATTACTATTTCCCTGTATCATTTTCCTTCTCGTACATCTTTTTTAAAAGTTAATTTGAAATTTTAGAGAATATAATTCAAGAGACCTCAGCATGATAGGTTTGGAAATAACCACTTCAGAATTAAAAAGGTACTTTTGGGGGACACAGTGATTAACTATGCAACTCCAGAGAGCCATCCATCAAATATTTGTTTTGTCTTAACCTGTTAGGTACTAGGAATATCAAAAGGAATAGCAAGGTTCCCAGCCCTGCTGTCAAGGCACTTGCATTTTCTGGGACACTGTGTCCCTCATACACAGTTTATGATGAACAGTGTGTCTGCTAAGGAGAGAATGTGACAAGAGGAAGAAGTTTTATTTTGTTGGTATTTTTTGATGTATTAGTCAACTTTTGCCAAGTAACAAACACCTCAATACCTCAGTGATTTATAGTAATGAAATGCATTTCTTGCTCATGTTACAGTTGGCTATGGCTCTGCTAGACTCAGCTCTACATGTCTGCTTGTACTAGACTCCAGACTGAAGGAAAAGACATATTCTAGAACAGGCTGATCTCATGATGGAGAGCAAGTGCAAAGTCAAGCCCTTTAAAGCGTCTGCTTTGATAGAGTCCTTTGACCAGAGAAGGTCAGATGACGAAGCTGGGTGTCCATGAGGCAGGGAAATATAGAATACTAAGACTGTTGGGGAGTGAGTCAAAAATGGAGCACACACAAATAATTATGACTAATAAAATTTATTATACGTGCAATGAGAAATGATGGCAAGCTGTTAAGAAAAGGAAGTGAAAGAAAATAAAGGTATTAGTGGAATTATTAAGCAACTAGGCACTTTCTCTTACAGAAGTTGTAGCATTCTATAGGCAAACTATCAGGACACTATACAGCTTCTGGTATAAAGCATGGGGAACAAGCCATAAAATAGGGTTTTTGGAGTATAAATGTGTTTGCTACCTTTCCAACTTCAAATTCTGGTTATAAGACACATCTACTTAAAGTAAATTTCTTTGTATTGCTTCCTTTTTTAAGTTTAAAAGGTGTAATTATATGTCAGTACTTGAGCACAATAATCCTACATTAATGACCAACTGTGAATTAATGTAGATCACAGACTCTAACCTAAAGTCTTGTAGTCATTGTCTTAACTCTAATATTCATTGGCCAAATAACAATATCCATAACCAAGTTTAGTTATTTTTTAGCTTTAGGCATCATTATACAATATATGAGGTGAATAATAAGTTTTAAAGGTTGATTTTTAATTAAGATGTCTTTCAGCTTTTTGAACAAAAGCAATCAATTAACAAATTACTAGGTTGTGGGGAACAATGCATGAAGAAGTCATATTTTCCTTTTTTTTTTTTTGTTCTGAAGAGAAAGTTAACAACCTTTCTGCTCATTTGGAGACTACATGCCTAGGAGTAATTAATTTTAGTCTACTACAGAATTCAATAGAACATATTCAAAAGTATTATTCTTGCTTTGATAACTGCAATTCTCATTTTATTGTTCAATATTTTCTGCCACCAGTCAGAATGTAACATATGACTTGTGGTCAGAAAACAAAAATCAAAATTAGCATTTGTGCAACCTACTGAGGAATAATGCAAATTAAATGCTCAACCTCAAAATAACAATAAGAGGTTGAACCAGTGACAAATTTTTATGACCAGACACCTGGTAAAAACTTGGTAGCTGCCTGAGCAAGAAATGACTCAGGGATACTTAGAGATTTTTTGGCCCCAAATTCCAATTTTCCTCTAAGCCAAGCATATCAGTGTCATGATCCCTTTGGGGATCTAAGGCAAGATTTATAACACAGATGGTCATCTCAGGAAACCACATTAGTTTTTGAAGGCTCAACCCTGAAAGCCCAGATGCAGATACTGAAGACCCTCTTTCACATTACCCCACTCTAATTTTCAATCTCAGGCAGCCTATAGTAAAAGATGTTAATGTATTGAATTTACTTGGGTGGAAGAGATAGTCTCAACATCAGCTGCACCTCTATGCCTTCCCACATAGAGTTCTGTAGCATCCTGATGATTTCTCTTAGACTCTTACTAAGGATTATTTAATTTCTCATTATCTTAACCTTCTTGATACTCAATAGTCTTGAGGGCTAGTTTTCTGACTGGCCATTTGGCTTTAAAACTACCTTTTCACTCATTAGTAGTATATTTTTATTATGACATTGGACATAGTTATAAAAGTTACGTTAAAAGCCTTTTCTGTTCTTTCCAGTATTTTGGAGTCAGTCTCCATTGATTGTATGTTCTTTTTCTTTTCCTTTTATTGTAGTAAAATACACACAATAAAAAAGTTACTAGTGTAACCATTTCATAGTATAAAATTCAGTGGTGTTAGTGCATTCTCAGTGTTATGCAACCACCACCACTATTTAGTTCAAATATTTTTCATCACCCTGGATGGAAATTCTGTACCAATTATGCAGTCACTCCCATTCCTTTTCTTCAGAGCCTATCTTGCAAATAGTATTTCCCAGTCTATGTCTTCTCTTTTAATTCTCTCAACAGTGCCTTTTTCAGAGCAGATTTTTTTACTTTTAAGGAAGGAGAACTTACCAATTATTTCTTTCATGGTTAATACTTTTGGTATTGTATATAAAAAGTCACACCAACCCAAGGTCACCTAGATTTTCTCCTATGCTATACTCTAGTTTTATACCTCTTCATTTTACATTTATGACTATGGCCTGAGATAATTTTTATAAAACGTGCAAGGTCTTTGTCAAGATTCATTTGTTTGCAGGAGAATCTACAGTTGTTTTGGTGCCATTTCTTGAAGAGACAATTCTTTCCCCATTGAATTACCTTTGTTCTTCTGTCAAAAATCAGTTGACTATATTTGTGTGGGTCTAGTTCTGGGCTTTCTATTGTATTCCACTACTCTATTTGTCTCCAGTGGTCTTCTCTTTATAGAATGGGTCATACTTTCCATACTTTTAACATTCTCAGTAACTTTGGGTTGGATATTTGAAATTGGGCAAGAAAGTCAATATTGTGTTATGTTACGGAAAGCTTATGAGTATATTGTGTTATATTTCTCTGCAAAGTGTTGGGTTTTTTTGTTTGTACTCAAACTCTAACCTATCTCTTAGACATAAATTCAAATTCTAGTTTGCTTCTTTTACTCTTAGCTTGATTGTTTGAAGTTTATACACACTATCAGAACCTCCCTTTGTCTGTATCTCTTTTTCAAGGATTATCTCTTCATTTTCCAATACCTGCCATTGTTCCAAACTCTGTCCTCCAGTTCTTCCAGCATGTAAGACTAAATTTTCTATTGTTCCTTATGCAGACTGGGGCCTTCCCTCAGCTTAGCCGCTATGAAAATGAGAAACTTACCCAATGCTGTTCTCTGTTCTAAAGTGTTAAACCCCATCCAGAATCTGCTTGCTTTTACTCTTTCTCTAATGTCTTCAGATACTTGTATTTTCTATAGATTTTATGGTTGTTTTCTGTGGTAGGATCACCTTACGAAGAGCTTACTCGGTCATACCTAACTCTACCACTTCTATCACAACCACCACCACCACCATTATCATGGCTACTTGGGACTGAGTGTTTAACCTCCAAGACATCACAATCCAACTCCATTTGACTTACAGTATATGCCTGAAGGCTTCTAAGCCTGAATACTAGCTTTTGAGACAGATGTTGAAATCAGCCATACATGCTTGGCATGGGCATCAGAGTGAGAACTGGTGCACAAGCACGGCACACCTGCCATGTGATGGCTATCCCTGGACTACTATGGATTAGAGATGGCCACTGACCATCATTTTAATTCAATCTTAATATTTCTTTTATGAGACAATTTTCATCCTACTATACAGAAAAATAAATCTAGATCCAAGAGTGATACCTAGAGACTGACTACCTGACTTCAGAGGTCACTATGCCATGCCTTCTCCCATGAGCAACACATCAATCACAGTGTCTCTTCCTCTCCTCATTAGTAGGATATCTGTATTACTTTTTTCCAATAGTGAGTATAATGCCCCTCCTTGCACTTTTACCAAAAGTCAGGCAGACAGATTTGTTTGTTTCTTTTTAAGTATTTTTAAATTCTTTCTCTTTAATCTTTCAAAAATATATATCTTATAGTAAAAAAAAACACATATATAATTTTAAAAAGTTAAAAGATACATTTTAAAAAATAATTACCCAAACAGGTAGCCTTTCTTCTTAAAGACTATTGTTATGCAGAAGTGGGTGCATTATATGAAACCTGTGCTTGCCTAGAGTCCCATTGATCTAAGAGGGTTTAAAATTGAAACAAGAGAATGAGAGAAGGAAACAGATGGATAAAGCAATAAATTAAGGATGTATGGGGTCACTGTGTAGAGTTGGAGATGAAATATGGAAAGGTGCTTGGAAATTCATAGGAGAAAATGGTGCGGAAAGAGACAGGGAGGAGTCATTATGGTCTTAGATCTACTTCTGCTTCTGCACAGAACATGAAGCAGCAGTTAAATCCAGCAAAGTGTCAGGCTCAGAAATTTCCCTTCTCTCTGCTAATAGTCATCATCAACAGAATTTATTCATAACCCCAAAATAACTCAAAGTATAAGTGTTCTAATTGCTCTCTTCTCCCCATCAGGGGAAGAGATATTCAGGAAGGAAAAAAGACTCAGTCATCAAAGCCATGGACTTGACCTAGACATCTTTGTCACAAAGCCCACACAATGCATTTTTATAGGAATCTGTGCCTCAAATTCTTTCATATTGGTGTTCCCAGGCTAACCAAGAAAAAATTCTTCAAGGGTGATAAAATAGTCCAGGAATCAAACAACCTTTCCCTCTACAGGTCATCCCTGTTTCCAATGCCAATGCTTTCTCAGACTATTGAGGACCTCTTCCAAGTCTAGTCATGACCATATGTGACCAGCTGCAATACAGATTCACAGATGGGTTTTGCTCTCTTAGCTGTAACACCAGAGCAAAGCAGGCTAAGATACCTGTGTCCCCAACTCATACTCCATCAGTACCAGTCTCATAATTAGCTGTTTGCCTCAGAAATATTTTTCTAAATATCATGTGTTGATAATTTTATGTATCAACTTGATTGGGCTAAGGGGTTCCCAGATAGCTAGTAAAATAACATTTCTAAGTGTGTCTCTGAGCGTGTTTCTGAAAGAGGTTAGCATTTGAATCAGCAGATTGAGTAAAGAAGATTGTCATAACTAATTTGAGTGGGCATCACCAATCTGCTGAGGACCTGAATGGAACAAAAAAGAAAATAGAGGCAGGGCAAATTTACTCTTTTCTTGAGCTGTGACATCAATCTTCTGCCTTTGGATATTGGTGCTCCTGGTTCTTGGGCCTTTGGACTTGGATTGAATTGCACCGCCAGCTTTCCTGGTTTTCCAGCTTGCAGACTGCAGGTCATGTGACTTCTTAATTACATAAGCCAATCCCTATAATCTCTCTCTCCCCACACACATACACACACACCACACACACTTGGCTGTTTTTCTGGAAAATCCTAATATATATCATTTACGTACATAGCATTTCATAATAGTACAGTATTAATATGTATTTTTCTGATGCCCTGAGCACAGCTGTGTACTCTCAGCCAATGGAAAGCTAGCATGCAAGACAGCCCTACACATTCCCAACCAGTGAGCACTGTGCCAGATTGTCTTGAATGAACAAGTTTGTAATATATGGTGTGTCATCTACTGTAGCCTCATCTCCTTCTCTTTATTTTCTGTCTGGTGATCAGTTTTTACTCACAATGGCTGACACAAAAGGTATGCAACAGTAGCACCAGGCTTACCATATGAAAACCAATATCTAATATTTATCACATTGATTATGAAAGTATAGGGCAAGTCAACGAACCTTTGAGGAAATGGTTGAGGATAGAGGGGCTAAAGATCAGAAGGCTGTTGAGGAGTAGTGAAAGCCACTAAACATTTTGGAAGTTAATGTTACCCTAACTTGAGCCTGCAGAATGGACCTACCACTGTGTAAACAGTGGATGGATGGACCCACAGCTGAAGGCATGTCAGAACTTGAGACTTAACGCAGATGGAAGACTTAACCCTAAAATACGATGTTGGGAAGCATTAATATAGGAGTATGTCACAAATTGTCAAATACAATGCTGACAAGTTACTATACTCATGTATAACATATATTCTTGCTAAGCAGCATTATTTTGTATTGTCAAGTGTCATGAAAGAACTGCATTTTGAAGCCTATATTGATTAATGTTATCTGCTCTAACTAACAACCTTATAACCTTAGTGGCTTAACACAATAAGAGTTTATCTCTTGATTATACAAAGTCTAATGTAGATGTTCCTGAACAAGTAGATCTCTTGGATGGCTTTCTTCTAAGCGAAGATGATGAAGAAACCCAGTTCCTTCCATCTATGAGCTATTCTCTTCTAATTTTGGAGTCCTTTGCTTTCAGCCATGCAGATGGAGAAAGGAAGAGAGTGTGTGTGAGTTTGCACGGGATGTCTATGGCTAGACCTGAAAGTGGTGAACATTACTATGGCCACATTCCTTTGTCTAGAATTAGTCATGTGAACCCATCTAGATCCAATGTGATGAAAAAATACCCAATTATTTTTTTCCCAGTTGGGAAATGAAACTGAGTGGTAAATTCATGGTGTTATCTCTAGACAAAGCCACAATTAACCCCTCCTCCCCACATTCAAACATCATTGAGCCCTGGCTGGTGTAGCTCAGTGGATTGAGAATGGGCTGAGAACCAAAGGGTCGCCGGTTCAATTCCCAGTCAGGGCACATGCCTGGGTTGCAGACCAGGTCCCTAGTGGGGGTCATGTGAGAGGCAACCACACATGATGTTTCTCTTCCCCTCTTTCTCCTTCCCTTCCCCTCTCTCTAAAAAAATAAATTAAAAACAATTTTTTAAAAAGTTTCATTTAAAAAAAAATCATTGAGTGCTCCCAAGCTGCCAGACATTGTGCCTGGTGCTGATGCTAAGGAGAGTAGTAGGGCACACTTCCACATTAGGTGACTCCCAGTTTTCAGCTTTAATTGATTGTTAAATGGTACTGTCCCCAACAGCAGAACAAAATATAGGAGAGGAGCAGTTTAAGAGGAAGATTGTAAATATTCTTGAAGTACCAAAGGAATAGCCATATGGTGTCTAAAGCTAAGAAGAAAGGTTTGAATGGCAAGTCAAACTTGAGAGACAGTAAAAAATGGGCCATTGAAGTATGAGGGTTGATAGAATCATCCAGAGAGAATGTGCTGGCTAGAGGGAGGAAAAGAAGTGACCCTAGGACACAACCCTGGGGAACCCCAGGGAAGGGAGGAGACAGGAGGGTGCTCTGAGCATGACTACCCAGGAAGGCCTAAGGAGATGATGTGAAGAATTCACTGCTGAAGTCAGAGAGCAGTTTCAGTAGCATGGAGGCCAGCAGGGCTTGAAGTAGAGGACTGAATGGGAGGCAAAAAAATCTAAGACCTAGAACATGCAGGACTCTCAAAAACTTTGGTACAAAGGGAAAGAAAAAAGAAGAATATATATGTAACCAGATGGTATGTAAGGGTAAGGGGTGATTTTTATTTATTTTCTTTTCATTTTTAAGATGAAAGAGAAAAAGCTGTCTTTAAAAGTGGAAGGAAAGATCTCACTGAATGAAAGAAGTTGAGGATACAGGAGGGAGGGGAAAGCCCTTTAACTTCCCCTTAAAAATAATGAAAATGGGTCTGACTGATATAGCTCAGGGGGTTGCAGACCAGAAGGTGATTAGTTCAATTCCCAGTCAGGGTACATGCCTGGGTTGCAGGTCAGGTCCCAGGTGGGGAATGTCCCAAGACGAAACTGATCAATGATTCTTTCCCTCACTTTCTCCATCCCTTCCCCTCTCCCTAGAAATAAAAAAATAAAGTCTTTTTAAAAAATGAAAATAATACATACTCATTTGAGCAATATGGAAGTAAATAAAATAGAAAATGAAAGCCCCACCTGGTCCTCCAGGACCAACAGCACTCAGTCTCAGAGGTTATCTCTGTCTACTACATATTTTCCTAGTACTTATGTTTTACTGTACCAGGTAGCTCTCCTATTTATTATGTTTATTGTTCATTTTCCTGGATGAAAATGTAAGCTCCACAAAAGCAGATGTTTTTTCTGTTCACTTCCTGGCACTTACTATACATTTAATAAATATTTATTGAATAAATGAATGTTGTATATGTTTCTGGATTTTTCTGTGCATAAAAATTGGTCTTACCATATATATTATTCTATAATTTTTCAACATAATACCACTATAGTTATTTTAACAGTTTACATACAATGACTATAACAAGATTTATTTAAACAATCTTTCAGTGATGAGATATGAAGACATTTCTAATTTTTACGATTACTCATAAGCCTATACATGCATTATTCAATCCATTTTTTTTACTTCCTTGTGGGAAAATCACTGTAGGAGGAGAGATTCCTAAGCTTGGAATTACTGCATCAAAGACTACACATATTACAACATTGACAGTGCATCTTAAAATTGGCCTTGAAATATGTTAAATCAATTTGAGTGAGAGAGTATAGAGGAGCCATGGACAGAGTCAAGTTCCAGAGAACATGAAGGACTTCAGGTCAGGAGAGGATTTGGACAAGGCTATAAAGGAGAGGTACTAGAAAATATACTTGGGCAAGGCAAGTACCTGTGAAATTAGTCATCATCAAAACAACAGGGATGAAATCTCTATCTCTCAGATGAATAAACATCACAGTTACCTTTCAGGCACCATCTCCCTTCCCAGAGCTACACAGAAACCTGGCAACACAGACAGAGAAACTATTTAGCATTCCTTCCCTGGGCCATCTCTCGCTACACTGCTTTGTGCCAAAGCAACCAGGGCTCCCTGTCTCCCTTTAAAAACATAATTAACATTCTCAGTGGGGTGGGTTGTGCACATTACTTGCAGATGGATGCTTCCTGTCTTGTTAGCTCCCATGCTGGTTTTGGAATAATATGCCAACAATGCTTTTAGTTCCCTTTTTCTTTAATTAAGAAAATCTTCTGACTGCAGCATTCTGACTCTTCCTTTCACCAATTCAACAAACCTGTATTGAGTATCTACTATGTGCCAGACACTGTGCCTACCCAGATAAATCAGACATGGCCCTGCTTTAAGAAAATTCACATTCTTTCAGGAATTCAGACCCATGCATAACCATAGATAATGCAGTAAGTATTGGAAAAACAGTATATACAGAGTTATTTAAGGAAGCAAAGGTGAGGAAAACAGGTATTACTTCATCCTTGGGTGTAGAATTGGGATGTTTTTGCATAGGGCTGATAGTTTAAAGCGGGAGAATGAGCAAAGAATTTGGGATGAGAAAAAATGTCCAATTCCTAGTTCCAGCTCCCTACTTACAACCTGAGGGCCTCTGGGCCCCAGATTCCTCATTTACAAAATGGAGATCACATTCATCCCTAACCTCTTGGAATGTTTGAGAGGATATCTTAACAACCATAGAGAGAACACACATTTGAAGTAGCATGAGCATACCCACCATTTGGTTCACATCTACCAAGGTATCACTTAGGCACTTTATAGACTGGAGCAACTTCAAGGCTCTTTTTACAGCTTCTCTTTATAGCTGAGACAGTTGTTAAATAAATTCTAATGGCAGAGTCAGAATGTGAATGCATAGCTGCTGAAACACCTGCTCTTTCTAACATACCACACTGCCTTTTACTTTTACTACCAGGCACCAGAGTGGCAAAGACACTGTTGGTTGAAAGCAGATTCTGGCCATGGGAGGTGCACTACATGAGACATTCAAAATCTACAGAATCTGACTATCCTCACCAGCCCCTCTCTTCCATGCTTAGAAACCACTTGCTTCACCATTTTTCAATCAACACGACTTTGCTAAGTTTATACTATACTCTGAACCTTGTGAGAGAATGACAATTAAGGCATGTTGTCCTCATGAAATTTTTACTATTGTTGGAAAGGTAGAATTAATAGCCTGTACAGTGGAAATCAGTCTACTTAGTTTGGTGTAGCACATACTGAGTCTGAGACCTTCAGATAAAGATGTCCATCAGGCAGACAGAAATTTGAATCCAGACCTTTCAAATTTGGAATTGCCGGCATACAAATTATATTTGAAATCAGATGTGCAAGTATTGACTTGATTACCAATCTCACTCTGAATCTCAAAGTCCATAGTAGCTCAGAGGAAATAAGAAAAGGAAAAGAGAAATTCAGTCTCAAATAATTGTTTGTGTTCAGTAACCAGGAGAAAAATATCATATTGTTTGTCTTCTTTTCCTCCATGTTTTCAAAACAAATATCTCACCATCATTCTCAAAAAAAAAATTTACCCTGAGGGTGTAAATGAAAGGAAACACATCTTCCCTCTGGCTTTAACATTATAAGTAAATAAATATGAGCATAGTGAACCTAAAAGGTAGTGCGTGGAACTCACAAAGGCATGAAAGATGAGTTATTAAGGACCACATGGCATATATTTAGCCCTAAGCCCTACACAACCAGAAGCAGCATACAAATCAAGCCTCGACATGTTCATTCCTGCTCCAAATGCAGTTGGTCAAATCCCAGGCGGCATTACCATAATGATGGTTTTCTATATGCTTGCTCTCTACCAGAAATGATGGGTTCCATAAAAAGTAATAGCAGTATGATTTTAGTTAAAACCCAATTTACATTCTGCATTTCTGTTCAATAGTCTAGTTGATTGAGGCCCTCTGGGAACAACTCTCATCCTGTGGTACTGAAGCTCATTAAATTAAACCATGAATTGTTCAAAATAGTTACACACTTGGTGTATAAGTTTCTTAAATATTATTTACCTTTCTTCTGGGCTTATAAAATATCAAACAGTAAAACCATAGATGAATGGTGACTGAATTTTACACATACCAGGAAAGAACAACCTTAGTTTATTGGACACAGCAACTTCAGCTATGTTTGGAAATATAACAACATAATTGCCTCAGAATCGTGAAATAGCATACTTTCAGGAGTAGCCACTAAATCCACTGCACATGAATCCAGGAACATTTAGGTAAAAGTTTAATGAAGTGTTACCTAAGTAGGCAGAAGGAAGAAACAAGTAGAGTGATTACCTGGGTTTAAAGCTGGAAGTATCTGCAGAAGCCTTGCTGTTATTGACCACCAATGTTCATTACTCAATCCTGTCAGCTCTATAATCTCTCCCATGTTATGTTAGATCATTCATTATCATTTTACCATCACTTACACTCTTTGAGCTCCTCTGAATTTCAGAAGAGAAGCTGAGAATTACATTTCCCATAATCTCCTCCCCCACAAGTTTCCTGATTAGACAAAGAGAGGCACTGGTGTGAGATTTGGAAAGGAGTAGCATTTGTATGCAAACATAAGCGTGAACATTAGATTTGAAGCAGCTCTTGGGTGAGCTTCTTGGGGGCCACCTAAACTTCCAGTACAGACCTGTGGCTCCCTAAATACAGCATGCATCAGAATCTTCTGAAAGGCTTGTTGAAATGCATGTTGCTGGGCAGGGTTTTCAGGAGGTCTGTGGTAGGGCCTGAGAATATAAACATCTAACAAGTTCCCAGATGATACTGCTGTTTCAAGTTGGGAGATCACATATTTAAAGCCACTTTCATAGATTGAGACTCCTGAAGGAGCTTCCTAAAGGTTCAAGGAATTCACAGCAGCATGTAGATGAACTCTTGAAGAACACCTGGATCACAGCTGCAAGCCAAGTGCATCAGGTCTCATCCAGATCTTTGTTCCCACTCCTCCTCTTCCAGTAGTCAGGTAACCCTCTAACTCTCTGAGTGTAGAAACCTTCACATACCTCAGATAAAGACTGCTAATATACATCTCCTCAAATCCACAGCCACAGCCGCATTTATGGTCCTCTTCCTAACAGGTCTTTCCCTAGCCCAGCCATCCTCCAAATGAAAGAATATTTCAATTCTCCTAATAAAAAAATCTGATGCCCCCAAACTGGAAACAACCTAAATGTCTATCAATGATGAAAAGATAGACAAACTGTGGTACAGTGGAGTGCTACTCAACAATAAAAAACTACTGGTGAATCCAACAACATAGCTGACTCTCTAGGGCATTTTGCTGAGAGAAAGAATTTTTATAACATTCTGGAAAAAGCAGAACTGTAGGGACAGAAATCAGATCTGTGTTGCTAGAAACTAGGGTGAGAGATGGAGAATGACTACAGTGGAGTAAATGGAATTTGGGAAGAAATATTCTATATCTCAACTGTGGTGGTGGTTACACATCTATAAAGATTTGTCAAATGTGACTTCCGGCCAAGATGGAGGCATAGGTAGACGCACTGTGCCTCCTCGCACAACCAAGATAGGGACAACAACAATATAGAAACAAAATAACAACCAGAACTGACAGAAAATTGAACCATATGGAAGTAGGACACCCTAGGAGTTAAATTAGACAAGTTCATCCAGACTGGTAGGAGGGGCAGAGTAGGGCAGCCAGGGCGCAAGTCACGGAGCAGAGAGCTCTGGGACCTGACGCAGGTAAGGCAACCAGGGTGGTGCACAAGACCGTAGCAGGCAGACCCTGGGAGCACAAGCAGCGGCTGGCAGGCCCCATGGTGGGGGCGGGGGGGTGGTGACCAGCAGACCCGGCAAAGTGGAAATTGGGAAGCAAGGCACTGCACCCAACTCAGGATCCCAGTGCTGGGAAATAGAGGCTTGGGGCACTGATTGAAAAGGAAGGTTCCCAAGGGGTGCACAGGCCCACCCACACAAGAGTTGGCATCAGAAGGACCCAGTTGGCTGAGGGGGCAGTAGAAGGGACTGAGGTTCGACAGAGAGTGGAGCAAGTGCCATTGTTCCTTCTTGGACCCTGCCCCCACATATAGTGTCACAACCCAGCAACTGGGGTGCCCCGCCCTGGTGAACTCCTAAGGCTCCACCCCTCATACTTAACAGGCATGACCAGACCAAAAAAAAAGAGAGAGAGAGAGATGGCTCAAACAGAAGATCAATTGAAAGCGCCAGAACCAATCCTTTTAAGTGACCAAGAGATAGCCAACCTATCAGATGCACAGTTCAAAGCCCTAGTGATCAGGAAACTCACAGAATTGGTTGATTTTGGTCATAAACTAGATGAAAAAATGAAGGCTACAATAAGTGAAATGAAGAAAATGCACAGGGAATCAATAGTTATGGAATGAAAGATGGGTCTCATATCAATGGAGAGGACCAGAAGGAAGAAAAAAATATACAACCAGAGGAGAGTGAAGAAATAGGAATTCAAAAAAATGAGGAGAGGCTTAGGAACCTCCAGGACATCTTTAAACAATCCAACATCCAAATTATAGGAGTACCAGAAGAAGAGGAGGAAAAACAACAAGTGGAAAAGATATTTGAACAAACAATAAAGGAGAACTTCCCCAATCTAGCAAAGGAAATAGACTTCCAGGAAATCCAGGAAGCTCAGAGAGTCCCAAAGAAGTTGGACCCAAGGAGGAACACACCAAGGCACATCATAATTACATTAGCCAAGGTAAAAATGAAGGAGAGAATCCTAGAAGTAGCAAGAGATAAGGAGACAGTAACCTACAA
>CM052544.1:38856663-38928237 GCA_028533065.1 Trachops cirrhosus | reverse complement strand
TAAAATGACAGCAAACTCACAATTAACAACCACACCTAAAACAAAAACAAAAAGAAACTATGCAAACAACTAGAACAGGAACAGAACCACAGAAATGGAGATCACATGGAGGGTTAGCAACAGGGGAGTGGGAGGGGGACAGAGGGGGGAAAGGTATGGAGAATAAGTAGCATAGATGGTAGGTAGAAAATAGACAGGGGGAGGGCAAGAATAGTATGGGAAATGTAGAAGCTAAAGAACTTATGACACATGGACATGAACTAAAGGCAGGGAATGTGGGTGGGAGAGGGTGTTCAGGATGGAGGGGAATGAAGGGGGTAATGGGACAACTGTAATAGCATAATCAATAAAATATATTAATTAAAAAAAGATTTGTCAAATGTATTAGAAGAGCACACCTCAAAAATGAAAATTTTATTGTATGTAAATTATATCTCAAAAGACCTGACATTTTAAAATATGGATGCACTCTATTGCCAAGAGCATTATTTCTAAATTCCTTAGGGGAATAAAATGGAATGAAAGGGAGACACAAAGAAAGTGTTTGTGCTTGAGTGGTGCAGAAAACAAAGGCAGGTTCAAAAACACACTGTGCTGAGTGTCCTCCATATACTCAGAAAGGCCATCTTTCAGGACTGCTAAGAGTGGCCATGAAAACCTATAGAAATCAGAACGGTGTTGGAGAGAAGAAAAGAATAATCTAGTCTTGCCATCTCATTTTATGGTCCAAGAAAAGCTAACTTGATTAAAGTCACAGGCCATGGCACTTCTTTTCTAGCTACCCTAAAGGATCAGGCAGTGGATGCAAGTTTGGTGTAGGAGTGAAAACTCATTTGTAAAAGCATGGAATTCAACTCTTACTTATGTCATGAGCTGGCAGAAAATTCTGCATTTGTGGAAATCTGATCCCACTACCAGCAATCCACCATTACTCTGGAAAACATCAGCCATTTGGCTCTCTGGATATCTACACTTTTAATGTATTTTGTTAAAAATATATTTCCTGCAGTGTGGTAGAGTCTTCTAACGTACCGTTATATCCTCTAGATGCAAGGAAGGATTATACTCCTTGACTCCCAAACTACATGTGGGAAGGGCTATATGACTAATGCTGGCCAATGGGTTGTGAGAAAAAATGGCATGTGGTTGGAGCTCTTCTTTGATAGTGTGGGATGTTCTTGTACTCTTCTTGCTGCAGTGATCAGGGAGGTGACTTCATGCTACCTGGGTTATGGAAAATGAGAAATGTTCTGGTTGACTACCTGGACCCCCAGAGGACTTACATAAATGAGAAATGGGTTTTTGTTATCCTAGGCACTGAGACCTTGAGGTTATTGGTTATAGCAACATCACTTAGGATATCCTGATTAACATGCCCATATGTAACCCCCAAGTTTAATGTTAAGTGAGAGAGGTTATTATCCCAGTCAGTTTTGTCTGGGGGAAAGGACTATTCAATATACAGGCCTTGTAAACCTTGATATTAGAAGTTTACAACACTCACCTGTTATGAAAGGCTATTTGTTAAATAAGAATCATCCAGCCTCACCTTTATTTCACTGCAGCCTAAATTGCCTCTTGAAGTCCATAGGGAACTCTGTTTTGTAAAGAGACGATGAATATCAATTTCCTGACCTCAAACACCATCAATGATACTCATTATCATAATAGCAGTTACAGCCTTGGGTATACTGAGTACATTTTCTCTGGAAAGCCTAAGAAAATCTTTCCCTTTACATTTTAAGAATACTCAACTATAGGATAAGTTACAAAGTTGTGACCAATCAATTTCTATGGAGGAAGCCTTTAGGGGTGACCATCTGTTTGGAAGAAATGCTTCAACGGTAGAGAACTTTACAAACCACAGAGAGAATTTCAATTGTCTGTATCAGGGATGTCCAACAGAACTTTCTGCAAAGACAGAAATGTTCTATATATGTGCTAGCAACAAGTGACTATTGATCACTTGAAATATGGCTTGAGTAACCAAGAAATTTTCAGTTTCATTTAATTTAAGTGTAATAACCATATGAGACTAGTGGCTACCATATTGGATCATCCAGATCTACAGCAATGAATGGGGCTGATGAAGATAAGAACAGCCAAATCTTCCCAAATTCCCACCCTTGATATTGTCACTGGTGAGGTGGAAAGTTTCCCAAAATAGCTATAGTCTTTAATTAAGCCATAATAAAAAATATAACTGTTTACCAAAATTTCTAAACTATTGCTAAGGTACCACAATTACTCTTCTAACACTATTTTATGAGGTTCTTGAACCTAGGGAAGAGGATCAACTCAATGAACCTAACCAAACGACTGGGTGATATAACAATCAGGATAATCCGAGTTATGCTCTGGTTTTATACCAGAGGTTATTCCTCACTCATGATATATATCCACTTCTGGTCAACAAATGGACTCTGCTCATTGCTTTTACTCTAGATTTGTGCTACCATAATAGCTGAAATAGTTAATGAGGACATGACAAATTATACATTGATTTTTCAGCCTTCCCTCATGTGACTTGTTTAATTGGCCAAATTAAGTCCCATGGTCACTTCTAACTTAACATGATATGGCAAAAATAATCCTACCCTGTGTCTGCAAAGAGAAGACTTGAAGGTATTTGATGAACAGCCAAATATGACTATCCCAGTTGCTGTTACACTTCTCTGTCTGTATCTTATTTATCATACCTCTCATGAAGAGCCATCTACCTTAATATTCACTAATGTAGAACAGTTTATTCCCTGATGATACCAAACAAAGAAAGACTAGATTTATTGAGCCATTCCTACATTTTAGGTGCCATGTTAAGTGTAATAATATATGCTATCTTGGATCCTCTTCCCTACAGAGTACATATTCTTATCCCTATTGTACAAAAGAGAAAACAGTCTCATAAAATTTTCTTTTTCCTAAAGTTACACAAATATAGTCATGTGCCTCATAATGCCATTTGAGTCTAATAATAGGCTACATATACAATGCTGGTGCACAATATAGCCTAGGTGTATAGTAGACAATAACCATTTAGGTTTGTGTGAGTGCAGTCTGTGAAGTTTGCACAATGATGAAATCACCTAACAATGCATTTCTAAGAATGCCTCCTGTTTGTTAAGGGGCACATGACTGTAGTAAGAAGCTGGAAAGGGATGGATTTGAACACAGGTCTAAAGTATTTCATCTCACCCACACTGTCTACCAACACAGTGATGAAGAATTAGCACTGCTGTGAAATACTTATAAAAATATTTATTATGTGATTGCCATGCATATTTAATTAATCAACTCAATAGATTTATATATTGAGTAACTGTTATGTGCCCAAAGCTTTAACTGTCATTGAGTATTTAAAAAAAATATCATCTTTAAAAAGCTTAAAACTCAAGGCTTCTAAATAATAAAACACTAGTCCATACTCCTAGCCAATGGTGTTTTGTACCCCGAATGAAAATAATTTACACACAGAAACTCTGCAGAGTGTGATGTTTTCGCAGGTGAAACAAATGCAAGTAAGGAAAATTCAGCACCACCAGACACAAATCTTAAATTTCATGCCTAGCAAAATACTCCTACTTGCCCCCTCAGTCTTCATCAGCCTGCTCATTCAAGTCATCAGTATTCCTGTCAGGCATGACATCAAATGATTCATAGCAACATTTCTCCCATTCTCTGGTGTAAAATTTTATTTAGAGAGTGACACACATTTTGACATTTGAGATTTTTTACTGAAATTTGAAACACAAAGGCAGAGAATTGCTACCAGCTACTGAAGTACAAGCATTTACCTTAGATCTCAATAATAAGATCTCATCTAGAAATATGGACAGCCTGTGTCCTAATGGAAAATATTTGCCTGCATTTTTAATATCTCTGCCAAGAAGTTTGACGGCTGAAGCCAGTGTGTTTTCTACAAATAATTTTTTATTCTGCAAAATCTCTGCCATGCTAGATAATTGGGAAATGATTAATTGAACACGTACCCCTGATGCTCTTACTAAAGGGACGGATGTTCAGGTTGTGCCCTTCTGTGGGGGTGGGTGAAGGCTGACACCCAGACCACACTCAAGCATCTAGCTTGGGTGCAAGGCTGCAAAAAGAGGAAAGGGTATATTCCCATTCACACCAAGATGATGATGGGCTGACCAGGTCCTGATGGAAGCCCCTTCAGGAAACAACCTTGGAACTTCACTGGGCTCTCTGTCTCTAACAGTCCTCTCTCCTCCTGTTTCCTCTTCCCCATTTACTCCTGTACCCTCTGCTCTGAGCCAGCCTTTGTTTTCCAGATCATTCCATTACAGTCCAGGAATTTTTGTGGCAGACTGGTGTGATGAGAGAGCAGGAGAAGAACTCTCAGGGCTTTTCCTTAGTACTACTGACTTCCTTAATTTAAGCCCAACATCTTCTTGATCCATGTGGATCCCCTTCCCCTAGGAACAAGGGCCCTTGTCTTGGAACCTCAACCCCTGCTCTACTTCCCAAGGGAGATCCTGGAGAACCTAGAAAGCAATAAACTCATGCATTATCATCGTCTGTGGTCCATTAGCATCTTATAGGTGATTCCATCTTTCTAAAAAGGTTGAGTAAGGGGCAAGGTGCAAAAAAGTTACAGTACCTCTGCCTGAATTTTTTTTTCCATCAGGAGTATGAAACACTAAGAGAACAGCTAAAGGGTAGTGTGGGGGAGTTTTAGGGGTGAGGTTCTGTACATTGATTTTGGTGATAGTTGTATGACTCTGTTTGTTGAAACTGGAAATAATGTGCACCAGTGAATTTTATCATGTGCAAAATTAAAAATTAAAATTAATTTAATATAAAATAAATCCATTTAGGGAAAACTTGGTGAGTCTTGTGCTTGCATGAGGACAGGAGAGTAGGGAAAACCCTGAAATGTCCTTTGTTGGGGCTCCAATGGAGAAGAATCCTCATGGAGGGATGAGGAGGAGACACCCAGGCTCCTGGAGGGAGGAGGAGCACAGTGATTGAGATGGCACTGAAATTCAACCCAGTGGTACTACTACAATGTCTGCATCCTAAAGGCCCCACCCTGTTCTTTTACTTTTCCAAACACAGCTCCTCTGGGACACTTCCCCAGATGGTGGGAGCCACCCTCAGAAACCCAGATCTGGAGAAATGCTAGTTCCAGAGCAACACAGCACACGGAGGTGGGTTCCTGAAATATGAAGTTGAAATTCTCCTTGTACATTTTCCATGAATATGTTGATATATTTGGTCCAAATAAGAATAACAACAATAACAGAAGGGTCAGCCAAACTATGATTGATCAAACAATTACTGTGGACCAGATATCACTCAATTTCCTCAACAAACCCCTGAAGAAGACATTTTCATTTTGATTTTATTGATAAGGAAACTGAGTCTTAGAGAAACTAAGATTGCAAAGACAGTGAGTGACAGAGCAAGAATGAAACTCAACTGTGCTGAAAATTATGTAAGCCCAATGCCGTTCAGTTTTACACTGTCTGTCCCAAGGGGCTTATGTATGAAATGGGCATTTGAGGGCAATGCTGGGCAGCTAACCCAGGCCTAACAGTGCTCCTGTGGGAAAAGGAGTTCTGTTACCCAGCAGCAACCTGGCAAAAGCTATGGATTCCTGTCCTGGGTTGGGAATGATCCTATAATCTGAACAAAATTACCATATCTGACTATGCAAGTTTATCAATACCCCCAAACTTAAACTACAGTACTTTGTATTTGAGACCAGCTAGATGTAATTGAATTTCTCCTCTGAAGATTCAGGAGGCACTTCAGATGTTTGTAGGATTCAGGACTCACCAAACAGCAGGCTCCAAAGCACCAATTCTCAGAGACCCAATGACTGGTAGTGGCCAGCCAGCATTCCATTCTACAGCTGAGGAAATGAAGGCTTGCTGAGGTCAAGTACCTTTGCTTACAAGTTCACAGACAGCTCATTGTGGGGTCAGGTTCTAATCCAACTGCCTGACACTAAAACCCATAATCCCACACTGCTATGCAAAGGCAAGGCTACCTGCCACTGATCCCTGTCTCTAAAAAAAGGGAAAACCAAATGAGCTAAGTTATTTAAGAAGTTATTTTTAATAGGTAAATTCCAGCAATATTATGGTAAACAGGGAAAAAGAAATGAGCTTTTAATTTCATTTTCCAATCCTTACACCAAAATACTTAGGCTGTTTGTCATGTATGTACTTTTACTTGGGCTCAGCATTCATTATTGAAGAAGTCTTTCCCGGGTTCCCATGCCCTAGAAACATCAGCAGAAATCAGCAGTGCTGAAATAAAATTAAAATATTTTCTTTTCCTCCTGATTGAAAGGGAAGTGGGCAGTCTTGAAGATCAAAGAGCAGTCTCTAAGAACACTGTTGATGGCAAACAGTGGGGGCTTGATAAAAAAATAAGGCTATTTTAATATTATAATAGCCAACACATCTCAGTTAACACTAGTTCCGAGCACTGTTGACGTGTAATTCATTAAGTTCTCACAGCAGTTCCAGGAGCCAGATCCTTTCATTATATCCACTTAACAGATGAGGAAAACAAGTCACAGAAAAGTTGAATAAGGTGTCAAAGGTAATACAGTTTACAAGTAGGGTGATCTTAGCTGATAATTGAATTCATCTTGAGAATGGGGATTTGGGAGGTTAAAAGGGGTACTGATATATGATATTACTCATATTCCATTTTTGAGATTCTTATATATAATTACACATATAAATACATTCCAAATTACAGTAAAAATCCAATATATAATATAGTAACATATAAAAGTAGTAGGAAACTTTTACCCATTGAAAACATAAAATCTCTGCAGAAATGTGGAACTCCAAGCCAGACTGGACTGGCAAATGCATGTTATAATCTCCTACCAATAGCCATGACAGAGATTACCAACTCTCTCTTTCCTCTTTTTCACTGAGGCCAAAGAGGAACTCAGACTCCTTTTTAATATAGCATTTCAGGCAGCCATAGTCAATAGAGCAGAGCTCCTTTGACAAGTTCAAATCTACGTGCCAGACTTCTCTCAGCAACTGAAGTGGAGGACTGTGGCCAAGGTTGGTCCTGAGGAATCATCTGTCCTCAAGGGTAGCACGTGGTTTCCTCATCACCACACTTTGCCACAGTGGCAGAGCAATGGTCCCTGTCAACAAGGAGGGCAGGAGAACTAAATCCAGGGTGGAGGTGACCCCAGCAAGGAAGAGCCCTTCTTCTTTTCCCCACTGGTTCCAAATGAAGCCTCTGACCACCAAGACCTCCAGTGAAAATCATAATTTAAAAACATAGTGAAATTCATATTCTAAATACTATATCAGGCACTTTCACTTGAGTGGCATGTCAAAATGAGCCAAAGATTCATCTCAAACTAATTTAATTAGTTCAAGAGGTGCTTTATAAGGAGAGGATAATCAAGACATTCATTATACACAAACTCAAAAGAACACTTAGAACCTTTCCTTTAGGGATTTTTTAAGTGTTTTCACACTTAAAAAACATATATGTAGGCAGTGACAAAGCCCCTTACTGGCAATCTGTTTGTGACTGATGCTTGTGACTGAAGCTGAAATAATGCAGAAAGGAAACTACAGATAGAGGCAGAGTTTCACACCCAAACCTGGAAAATGTAATGCTCTCACTTTTTAGCCAGAATGATGCACCGTCTGGGGGTCCTATTCTCTCCAATACCAGATAATACTACTCTTCCACAAATATAGTATTTCTTTATTCAATACTTACTTTGTGCTAGACACTTTTCCATAGCTTTCACAACCTTTCCATAAGTTCATTGTCATTGTTATACTCACATTGCAGATTAGAAAACTGAGGCATAGAGAAGTTAAATAAGCAGTAACTACCTGATTGGGGAAGTAAAACCGAGAAGGTAAGGAGGCTATACAAGGATGGGAAACCAGGCAAATACCTTCCCAAGGAGGGCCATTTGGCTCACTCCTGCAGGGGAACTCTGAAGGCAGCGTGGGTCTTACTTTACAACTGCTGCTGCAGGAAGGAAGGGAGCTGAGGCACTTATAGTCATTGGTTAGAGGCTGCCCCTGGGGCATGTAAATTCTCAGATACTTCCAGGCTTTCTGAAGGAACTGGCACAGAGGGGTCCAGCAGCCTGAAGATCTCTGTCCCTTTGCTGGAAAAAATTCAACTGCTGGATGCTGAGAGCTGCAGTGGGTGCTCTGCTATTCTTCCCAGATGACTCCCCTCCCCAACTCTCAGGTCCAAAGCTCTCATCCCTCAGTGCAATCCTTCTCAGAAAGTGCCCTTCACCAGGGGAGCAGGCTTGCCCAAGGTTATAGCCCCTGCCTGTAATTAATGGGGGATTCATGTGAGGGTACAGAGTCTGGGCCCCTGGCCTCCTATGTTCAGCTCTGAAGGGCTATTCCTACTCCAAAGCTCCCTGCAGCTACCCTGTGGGTCAGTCCTCCCTCTGCCCCATCCTGCCTCCCCTGCTCATAACTCCTGTCTGAGTATGTTTCCTGAGAAAGCAAATTTTGCTCAGGAGGGAAGGCACCTGGAAACCAGTGTGGTCAAAATGGCAAAGGGATCTGAAGGGATGTTAGAGGGGCGCACTCCCTGCATCAGCCACCCTGGTGCATGATGGGAACAGCAGAAATTATACTAAGATGTTAAAAGACAAGACACAGCATATTTACTCACTTTGTTAAATCAAATTTAATTAAGCTCTGCACTCTCCCAACTGGTTGGACATATGTTCAAGCTTAGTCACTTTGTGCAAACCTGTCCCTAGGATTGCACAGAAAGCCGACAATAGCACAGGGGAGTGCCGTTCGCTGGCATGGCCCAGCTCATGTGTGGATGTTCTGAGGATTAAAAATTGCAGAGATATGTTCCCTGCAGAGGTCATAGTGATGGTGATCGTTCTGGGTAGAGAAGGACAAAGGTTACAGGGACATAGAATGAATAATTATTCTTAAAATCTGGCCATTCAAGACCTATCAGAGCCCGAACAAGCCAGGATTTATAACCGGGCCCCTGGTCCTCCCCTCTCAGGTATCAGGGAAGAACAAGCCTTGCTAATAAACAGTAGCAAATAGGACCCTCCGCTCATTTTTTGAAACTTGTCCCTTTGTTTTGTCCTCATATCCCTCTTACCCTTTTAACTCTCCTGCCCTCCCTCCCAACTCCTGGTGCTCCCCCAAACCACAGCCTCCCAGGCCAGAAGTGTCCTACAACTCTTTCTTCACTTAATTAAATTCCATCCCCTCTCTCTGACTGCAAAGCAAGTTCCCCCTCCTCCAGGAAGCCATCACTACTGCTTGGTGCACATAGACTCCACCCCTCTCTGACCACCACCAACACTCAAGTCCTAGCACACCTTCAGGCAAAATGCATTCACCTGCTGTCACCTCCCCAAATGGACTGCCAGCCAAGACCGTAGCTAACAAAAGCCCTTATGAATCTTCCATAGCACAGATCATGATGACACGGAGGGTATTCTCAGTAAAAATAATAAATGCACTGATGGTTTATTATATGAAAGGTAAGAGCCAACAGTGATTCCTCAATTCAGGCCTCCTTCTCAGAACAACAATTACAAGCTCTGGGATAAACTGTGTTCATTTTTTCTCCATGTTTACTTTTCAATATTAGTTGAGCTATACTTCATCCTGAGAAAGAAAGACAGGCTCTTTCTCTCACCCTCTTCCTCTGATCCCCCTCCCACATATCCTTTCCCAAAATGAGACACACTACTTGCATCTTATGTCCCCATGGCAATGTCTCTATTCACTCTGAGATGCAGATCCGCAGCTGGTGGACCTCATGGTCCTCTAAGTATCAACCCCAGGAAACCATGAACCTGGATGCACCAAGACCCGGAGCGGTTAATGAGAAAGGATACAGTTCTGACCAGAGATGGGACAATGTGTCTGCCCATGCTCAGAAACAAAAGGAGTAGCTGGGAAGAATGGAATGCATGGAGAGAAACCCCAGAAGGATTAACAAGCATGCTCAGTAGTGGGAGACTGACATGAGAACCACCTCTTGCAATCTGGGAAATGTAGCAGATGAGGAATAAAGAGAACGATGCTCCTTGTGTGCCGATGCCAATGTGTAATTCGAAAGTCAGAGAGACCAGGTCCAAGGAGCATCTGGTTCTGCATTTTCTATGGGGTACCTTTAGTAAGTCACTTCCTCTCTCTGAGTTCCTCATCTATGAGAGGAGGAAAATAGTAGCTATCCCACAGGTAGTTATGATGATTATAGCATAAATGGCTTGCTGTCTCTGAGAACCATGCTGCCTGTTCACAATGTAGAGCTTTGCTGAGAGCACTGCTCAACCAAGGCCCATGGTCCCCAGCTGTCTCTGTGTCTAGATGGCATTATGTAGTGGAGTTCTAACCAATAGATACTGATATCTCCCACTGCTAGCCTGACCGACACTCACATACACAACAAGCCTCCTGATGTACAGAATCCAACAAAGGGCTTTAGTCTCTACTGGCTGCTGGATCAGAAAGTGGAAGATACCTGGTCTTTTAATCATTTTTGAAAAGAGAACTGTCAATCAAATGAATATGCAAAAAATAATGTACTATCTTAAGCCACTGAAACTTCAAGGTTTGCCTGTTAGAGAAGTGAATATTATGTTAGACAAAACAAGGGTCACATGTTCTATTTCAAGCACTGAGCACCATGCCTGACACAGAGCAGGCTCACAAAATACGGTTGCTATTGTTTTTATCACCCAGAACTCTGTACTGCACTTTACACCTTATAGGATGTTCCATATCAGACAGACTAATTCATCAGTGTATTGCCAAGCAGTGAAGGTGATACAAAGTTAAAAGAAAAAGCATACACTACACTCCAGGGATCCACATGCTGGTATGCAATTAGAACCATAATATAAGTCAATATATTGCAAGGCAAATGCTATTTAGTGCTCAGTGTACAATGAGAAAGAGGATGAAGAGTTCCCAGAGGAGGGAACATATGAATGTCTTGAGGCACAGTTTGTACTTTGACAGGTGGACACTGGCCAAGGGGTTTGGGCAGGGGGAATGCTAGAGAATGGGCAGTGCTAAAGGGTCAGGTTGAAGTTTTCAGACACTTCATGTGTTCTCCTGTACAAGAGAGGCACGTGCCAGGGCCGGGGGCAGGCAGAATGGAGGATCCTTCGGGGCTGCAGTGGGAATTAGAGCTGCACATGTTCACTGGGGCTGTACTGAGAGGGCCCTTGAATGCCAGGCTCAGGAGTCCAGGCTCCGTTTTATTAGTCATGAAGTATATTAGGGCTCTGACTGGAAAGGACAGAAACCCAACTGGAAAGGCAAAGGCACTCAGAGGCCCTGCTCATAACCAGACTATTAATAGGGCTACAGCTGACCTTCAGGAACAAATGAAACCAGGAACCTGAATACCATCAGGAATCATAGGAAGTGCCCCTATCCCTCACCCACCTTTTACTCTCACAATCCTGTTTTAAATTGCTTTTACCATTTTCCAGTACATGAAATATCTTGTTTATTTACTGACTTGTCCCACCTCCTTTATATAAGCTTCCCGAGGACACAGGTCAGTCTGTTTTTTTTATAGAACATTACAGTTTCCATCTCCTGCATGCCCAGCCCACAACAGTCACTCAGTGAATATCTGTTGAAAGGATGACGTGAATGGACCAGAGATTTTAAGATGTGTTGGTTAGGAAAACATTATTTAGTCTCCCTGACTGCTCCACTTCTCCATACAAATTTGTAAATTTGCAGTAAGATTTGAAGGGTTCGATATCTCTGTGATTAATATCCCCAACAGGAGTGAGCTTCTGGCTGTGCAAGACTGAAGGGCAGAAACTGGACTAGTGGAATCACTGAGATGAAGCATCTTGTACTAGCACCACAGGGAGGTAGACCAACCGACCTGCACTGAGATGGCCTAACAATTCTAAGAAGATTTTTTGAAATGTCTGTCATCTCTGCCTTGGAAACTCATACACCTTGAACCAAACTCTATCCTTGAAGACTGGGAAGGGAATAAGAGGGCTTTATGTCACACAAAGGGTAACAGATATTGCTTAGACTTTGTCTCTGTTTTGTTGCAAATGAAAGTCACTGTGCAGCTTTTCTAAGAAATCTTCACCTAGGTGTAGCCAAGATATGTAATCTCATATTAGACCTTAGCCAGATGTTAACACTATTCCATCCTCTCTCTCCTGATGTCCAGCAAGTCCCTTGGCTTTGTCGAGACAGAGATGGTTTGAACATAGTGGAGGGTTCTACAGCTGTTCTCCCTAGTATCATATCACTAGAGATGATCACAGCACTATTTTGAGCCTTTTTGTCTAAAATAGCCTTCACTATTTTTATTACCATTTGGCTAAAAAGAGCCAAAGTTATTTCAGGATCAAGATAAAGCATCAATACAGAATGTTATGGATGGGTTGACTTTTTTTAGGCCATTCCAACCCCTCCTATCTCTGACCTATAATATTCTCACCTTGATCTGCTGAATACTTTATTCATGCATTACTCTGAGAATTTTAGCAAGGTACCACAGTGTTCTTTTGTATTCTTTCCACTTTTTTATAATTGATATACATTTTTGTTACAATAGTAAGGTACCACCAGAAGTTATAAAATAACATAGGTAGAACAGCATATTACATTAAAATGTATCATGCTTTTTGCCCATTTGAAGGAAGGCTACTTGACTAAGACAAGAAAATAAAAGTAGTTAACTAACAGAGCCAAGAACTATCCCCAATTTTCTTAGCAGACAGCATGGCTTTTCTTGGGAAGGCAGAGAATACTGTCTGTAAACTATTTCCATTTTATGGAGTCACTTACTCTAATCACAAGTGCTTTCATATAAACCCCAAAACACCTTATGTAAGGTGAAATAACGGGGAAACCATTAGTGGTATGAGCAAATTACCATGGTTCACCTCATTGCTTCTGCTGTCAGGTCCAAGCTCTGTTATTATTAGGGAGAAGAGTTAGTGTAAATCTATTTCTATATTTTATCTAATCTTACCATCTATCCAAAATCCTTATTGAACAGCAAGAAAGTACAAACATTATGCTAGGGGTTGGGAGGCACAAGAAAGATGAATTTTCTGTCCTTCAGGAGCTGACAGTCTAATAGGAGAAAGAGAAAAGAGGCATTAGTATACTAAGACAAAAATAAGTGTCTTAGAGGTAAGAAAAAGGAGAGGTATGGCAAACAGCAAGAGCTATGGACACAAACTATATTTGATCTCAGTTTCCGTGTATCAAGTCAGCTACCACTGCAATAATACTGTGTAACAGGCATGCCTGAAAGTTTAATAGCTTACAACAACAAACATTTTTCTCTCTCTGGAGAACACCTCAGATTAGCTGATCTAGAATGTGTTCCTCCTAGACTCCTGGACTTGGCTCCGGGCTATGGGTTAAATTCGGGTCTTCTCCACAAATGTCTCAACTTCTTGGGCCAATAACTGCCTGAGACATGTTCTTCTTGTTACAAAAGAAAAGTACATGGCTCCTGATTTTGGCCACATGAAGCCTACACACTTTACTGATAATGGAGTAAAGTTTTTATTATCGGAAAGACCATGTATGAAGGCCAAAATTTCCAAATGTGAAGAATAATATACATGTGAAAGCAAATAAAACTTTTCCAGCCCCATTTTCTCTTTCTTTCTCCCTTCCACTACAACCATTGTGACAATAGCTCAATACTTTTGTTTGCACTATAAGGTTGAGGAACTTGCAGGGATGGATTTTATTTCTGAGAGCTCCAAGTTTGGGGGATATAAATTGCTCAGAAGCCTACTGAAGCTGTGAGACAGGATGGAGAAAATAAAGTCATTCCAAGCAAAATATATCACAAACTTGGGGATGGTGGAATCTGGATTCTAGTGAAAAGAAAAGTCTTAAGAAAAGAACCAACCAACAATACTATGACAAGCTGAGACATTAGTGGGACATGGGGTTAGAAAAAAAATGTTATTACGGGGAAGAATGGTGAGGTCTCCTTGAGAGTAATGGCTGATGTTAAATTTTAAGAAGTCTACACTATAGTGTGCTGAGTTATTTTTGCCCTCAAATACTGCATGCCCACAGTAAAGTCTGCATCACACAACAGTTTCTATAACTGAACTTAGAGGGGATGAAAAAGTAGAGATTCTGAGCAGCATGGAGCAAAGACATCATAGAAAGAGACAGGAGTTGCATGATGCAAGATGGTTCTCAGAGGTGGAAAATATAGCAGTTAGAAGAACTCACAGTGAAAGGTAAAATACTAGAAATGTAAGCCTCCCAAAGAAATCTTAGATTCTAGGCTCCAAACTTTCCAGTAATTCCTAGTTTCTCTTTGGACTCCCTTTTCCCCATAGCTGTCAGGGCTAAACACAACCCTTCTATTGCCATTCGATGAGTGGAAGAGAAATCTGTAGCACAAGATACTCAGTGCAGAGCTTTCTACCCACCTGAACACAAAAACCGGTCCAGGTGGGGCACTCAGCTCTATCAGAGCCGTATGGAATGATGATAGGGGTTACAATAAATGCTGGGAAAAGAGGGCATTTTTTCTCCAACAGTTATATAAACTAAAAACCCTATGTGCCCAGGTCTGCCTTGGCCATCTTTTCTACCACTTAAAGGGAGTTTGCATGAGGATGAAGCCAATACAACAGGAAGCAGAGGCAAGAGATAGAGAATGAGAGTCCTGGAGACATCATTTGAGCCCATGGATCCAGCCATAACTGAAGCCCCATCCACACCTGGAATCTCCAGAAAGAATTCTGTTACTTACAACCAAAAGTGTTCCTGCCTCAGTTTATGTGCATGCCAATTTACTCAGTCTACTCCGTGCAGCAGGAGTCAGCAGACTTGTTCTGTAGAGGACCAGATGGTAAATATTTTAGGCCTTGTAGCCATAAGGTCTGTTGAAACTGCTCAGCTCTGCTGTTGGAGCACAGAAGTAGCCATGACGGTGTGTAAATGAATGAGCAGAGCTATGTTCCCATGAAATTCTATTCACAAAAATGGGTTGGCAGGAAAGATTTTGTTCTCATGTTGTAGCTTGCTGACCCCTGCTCTACAGAAACCTTAGAAGGTAGATTTCAGAAATGGCCACTGAATTTGAGCCTCAGAAAATTCCATAAGGAGAAAACTTTATTGGGGTAGCTCTAGAAGCCATTGCTGTGTGAACTTTTTTCACTTCTATGACTGACAAATAGTTTGGGTAACATATTATGCCATGTTTACTCTTGTCCACTCTCTATGTGTGGAGTCAAACATCAGACATCAAGGGTTCAAAAAACTTACCTGCTGACACTAGACTTTCTAGGCCCAATCCAGTGAAACTTGAAAAATTCATTGACTGTCTACTCGGGACTGGCCAAATCAGTAAAAAACAACACTGTTTCAATCATATATATGTATTATGTTTCTGATGATGACTATTGCCACCTGGGATACTCACCAAGCTTTGTTTATCCCTTTGCCGAGAGCCTTAATAAAAGCTTCCTTTTCTAGCTCATTAGTTATTTCACACTCCAAAATCTATATTCCCTACAAGAACTTTTCTCCTTCAAATGGGTCTTAGAACTTTGTGCCCTATTGATGCAAGTGGACAAAATATTCATATATATAGTTTTATTCCTTTCTTGTGAAATAAAATAAGAATGACCACTAGGGATAAGTATTGTCAATACTTATTGATTGTCAATCAATTGATTGTCAATCAATTCAAAAATACTTCTGAGCATCAGTCGTGATCAGAGAAAAATTAGGCTTATGTGTACCAGTTAGCCACAATTGCAGAAAATACACATAAGGCTTAGCTCTGTCATCATCTAGTCATCTTGTCTACCCATTTCCATGACTTCTGGAAGCATCTGTTTGGATCACTTATCCCACTGAGTTGAATCTGAACAAGTTCTAGAATTCTGAGATAGCAGTCATCTCTCCGGGGGCCTCAGGATCCTGGAGGATGATGCCTGGATTTGACAAGGTGCTTGTTCTAGAAACCCTTGCTTGGTACAGACAATTACCCTGAGTCGTGGATATTAACTCTTTTCTCAACTCAGGCTCTTGAACATACCTATTCCCTCTAAGCCAGAAATATCTGACTTGTGTCTCTCAGTAAGCCAGAGATTGGTAGAAAGAGCTTCTGAGGTATGGAGAAATGTTAACTGCATTTACTGCAAAACCTTAAACCAACTCCCTTTCCAAAGCCCAAGATCCAATCTCTCTCTTTCCATCCCATCAGATCAGACTGCAGCTGAGTCTCCTAGCAGGATCCCAGGGTCCATGGACTCCCAATTTCCTCTGTGTCTTCATTAGTATAACCTCAGTGCTTAGCACAATGCCTAACACATAGGAAGGACTCAATAAGTATTATTTGATTGTATGGGGAAAGTAATGAATGTGTTGAGAACTTGCACAGGCCCCTCAAGTGATAGATGGCTGTGGAAGAATATAATATTGTTTGACAAATATTCATTCCCTACTCCCACGCACACAAGACATATACTTACTTCTTGACTGATGTTAGGGCTGGCCATATGATTGTGTCTGTTTTCATGGTAGCAGCTTATGCTTCCCCATCCCTTGAATCTCAGCTTGGTCATATAACTTGCCTCATCCACTGAGATATAAGATGACTTAATGCAGTAGAGATTGTGCAACATGGCTTACCTTCCTATACTTCCATCATCATGATGAGAACTCCCACTCCTGAAGTAGCTGCCATTCCTCTTGCCTGGGATCTATAATGAACACATATAGGGCAACAGTGAGCCCAATCTACAGTAATGATCCAAGTCCAACTGGGTCTGTACCTTGCCACACAACCACCCAGAGAGCCCAACCTAGAACAATCAACTGTCAGGCAACCCACCAATAGATAAGCAAGAATAAATGGGTGCTATTTTAAGTCACTGAGTTTATACTGACTTGCTATACAGTATTATTGTAGTACTAAATAACAGATACATCCACTACCACCAGCAACAATAACAGCACCATCACTACCATGCTATCATCATGAGACTGACCCCAAGTACCTGACACTGTTATTTACCTAAGCTTAACAATAGGGTCTGATAGCAGTAAGATGCAAATGTAGTCATCTCTCAGGGCCCTTGACTTTCAGCAGTGATGATTATTAAATGCAAACCCAAAGCCCTATCTCTCCAATCAGCATTGGTTTCTGAGGCTAATATACAGCTTTGTACATACATTTGTTGCCTTTTCCCTAAGAGGTTTCTAAAAAGAAAAAGAAAAAACAGCAAAGAAATTGGCTTTTCATTTGAATTTCCTCAAACAGTCATTTGGTGAAGCAAGCATCACTAGCTCCTGTAAACACACAAAATTCATTTAAGTGATCTCTGACTGTTCTGAGAAATTGGAATCTGAAGCCTTGTAGCAAATTGTCTCAAACGGATCATGGAATATGAAATGCATACGATATAAACAGGATTGCCTTTATGACAACTCAGTGAGGAAAACAATTGCTGGTGCTTTTAATGCTCTAGGATAGGGCTCTCTGTCTGCCATCTTAATATGAGAATCACCCCAGAGCTTGGGATAGATGCTGCAGGTAGGATTCAGGAAGCTGGAACAAAGATGTTTGGAGGTAACTAAAGCATTACACAGACTCACCCAAGACTATATGACAAAGGGTACTCTGATCACCTCATTCTTTGCCTCTTCACACATCTGCTGCTTTCTCCAGATTTAAAGAGGTGTCTTGAGTATGCCAAGGAGATGAAACTATGCACCCAGGAATACTCAGTAGTATATACTGGCTTGCCCTGGGTGTGTCCTATAAAGATGCATACCTCCTTCCACCTCCTTCTTTCTATTCATTAGTTTCCTTCTCCCTAGGTAATCATTCACACCATAGTAGATGCCTACCACTTAATGCCAGTCTGACCTCTCCGCAGAGCAAAATCCAAATGCCACATAACTGAACTTGGATGTTTCACAAGCATTTAGATGCAACATGACCCAAGAAGAATGCATTAATTTCCCCAGACATACTTCTTCTCCTGCCTTCCCTTTATCAGGTAAAGAAATCAGTCTGAGCTAAAGAGTCCAGCTTCGTTCTATACTCTTTTCTTCTCTCCACCCTCAAAGACAAGAAGAAGCCAAGAGCTGTAATTTCTACTCTGCCATTCTTTTCAGCAAACTTCCCCATCATTTATCTATCCAACATTTATTGAGTTTCTATGCCAGCCTCTTTTCTAAGTCATTTAGGATATAGTAGTGAGTTAACATTAGCCAAATATGACACCCCAAAATATGCCTCCTTGTCTAAAAGTTATTTTGAGCTGGTTTTGTTTTAGGTTTTGTTGTTGTTTTATTTTTTAAATATATATTTATTGATTTTTAGAGAGAGAGAGGAAGGGAGAGAGGGAGAGAGAGAGAGAGAGAAACTGGATGTGAGAGACATCGATCAGTTGACTCCCATATACCCTGTCCAAGGATTAAACTCGCAACCCAGGCATGTGCCCCGACCAGAAATGGAGTCCACAACCTTTTGGTACACAGTACGATGCTGTATCCAACTGAAACACAGCAGTCAGGGCTGTTTTGTTTTGGTTTTGAGCTAGTTATTTTTTAAAAACAGCAAATATGAGAGAAGCTCTAAAAACCAAGTACAGGTTATCCTTTTGTAAGAGAATTTACATTGATAAGGGAAATCTGCACTTGTAAGGAGGTCTTCATCTCTGTACCCAGAAGAAAAACAAAATGATTAAATCTCTAGAAAAATCTTATCAATGGAGAAGGCAGAGACTTAGCTCTGTATAACAACCATATTGATACAGACAGATCTGATCAGATCACTGGGGAGGAGAAGGGAGGGGTTGCAGGAAGAGGTTGCCCGAGGCAATGGTAAACAGCATAAGTCCAGATTGGCTGA
The DNA here is from genome assembly GCA_028533065.1 of Trachops cirrhosus. Taxonomy (NCBI): domain Eukaryota; kingdom Metazoa; phylum Chordata; class Mammalia; order Chiroptera; family Phyllostomidae; genus Trachops; species Trachops cirrhosus. The sequence goes on along the minus strand of CM052544.1, from coordinate 38,909,352 downwards.
GAAGCTGAATGCCTTCAGAGCACACAGGATTTGGGCGAGAAGATTTGAAATAAAAGAAGGGCTCTCACAGCCCTCTGGCTGGCTTGCTGTCTCTCTCTCTTCTTCCTCAAGGATGACTGGGTGATCATGCTACAGCTGCCTGCAGTTTCCCAAAGGATGGTATTTTGGATGGGAATGAACTCCCGATGCAGCCTAGGATCAGGCTGGCTGGCAGAGGGTGTCAAGGTTATTCTCCCTTGGGTGTTCTAGAGGGGACGAGCTCTAAGTCAGAAACCTGCCATTCTTCCAAAGTTGTGTACTTTTGTATCTTCTGTTGTTTTAGTTTGTAAACTAATCCTATAGAAAAAAGATAATTCAAAACTAACAGGGGGAATGAAAGGTGTACTCAGGAGTTAAAGAGTTTAGCTTTAATTGATACGTTTAAGTGCCTAATGCAGGTGGAAATCTGTTATTGCAAAACTTTGAAGCTTTTGAATTGTGAACATTCCTTTCCTTTATTAGCAAACTTTTACCTCCAGAATTTTGCCCAGGGGGTGGCGCCGGGCAGCAGGACCTCAGCTGCTGTTCAGTAACAATATCCTCAATCTACTGTGACTTTCCTGATAAATCCCCATAACTGTCTGGAAGCAGTGGGAATGGTAAGGAAGGCAAAGCCAAAGGATTTTATGATTGGTTAAATGCAGAGGGGCGGGGATAGTAATGGAAGAAAAATCAAGAGCAGCTCCAAGGTTTTGTCCTGAACAACTGAAAGCATGCAGTTGCAACTGAGGTGGGGACATCTGGGGAAGGAGCAGATTTAGAGAAGGGAAGATCGGGAGTTCTTCTTCGGACATTTGGAGTTTGAGATATTTTTCAGACTTTTGTGTAGAGACATCAAGCAGGCAGTTGGATAAAAGAGACTGGAATTCAGGGAAGAGGTCCAGGCTGGAGATATGTCCCAAGGGCAAGTCCACATCATCACTTATGTGCATTATTGAAATGATCTCATAACTGAAATACCTGCCTCCAATTTTCTGTTTTCTATAATGGTCCTCCACATTTCTACCAGACAGATATTTCTAAAACCAGAATCAATTCCATTTGGCACCTGTTTAAAAAAACAACAACTCTGATTTCCCATTAAATACCAAATCCAATCCTTCTGCACAGCATGGCACTCCAGTCTATATTTCAAGCTCTCTTTTATTAGTTCTAACCACATGGAGATGATATACTATCTCTTGGACTAATCAATAGTCTTGGGTATGTCAGGCACCACTGAGCATTTGAAGTTTCTCAATCTTCAAATTGCCCTCCTCCTTTGGACCTCTGGCAAATCTACTCATCCTTAAAGTCCTAATTCAAAAACCACCTCATTGCTAGATGTTGCACTGCACCACCCAAAAGAATGATTGCTCTTCCTTCCATCTTGCCATTACCCTTTCTACATTCCTCTAATGGTAACATTTACCATGTGCCCATACAACTTTCCCTCTTTCACTAATCCACTGTGAACCAAAAAAGGGATTCTATGGAAAGTAACCTCAGAGAGTGAGTTGACCATAAATCCCTAACTGGGCAGGTCACTGTGGGTAGTCACGCCCCCAGGCATGTAACTTCTTTAGTAGTACAAGGTTTATTTTTGCCTTCAGCAAGCCCTGTCCATTGTTTCCGTGCATCTAGGTTAACAGATCAGAAGTAATACCCCTCAAAGGGGGTATTAACCCTCAAGAGAGCACATAATCTTGTTAACTATCCCATAATCCAATCCCCACCCGGCTTTCCCAATCTTCCTTACATCCTCTCCTTAATTTCAAATGCATAGAAGAAACTGCAAAATTGTTATTCTCCAGAGCATTTGAGATCCTGCTCCCCAGCATATTCATCAGTTGGGCTCAAATACATTCTTATAAAAATTTGTTATAGGTTTGGGTGTTTCTTATGTCAATAGCACTGACTAGACATCACTTTATTCACCTAAGTCAGTAGCTAGCACAGTGCCCAGCACAAGTGCACAGGACTGCAATGAACCAAAATAAACTAGCTGCCCCTTCAGTGCACACAACATATGACACAAACTGGGAGTCTGGGGATGTGAGAGAGGATGGGGAGTAACATTCTCCATCACGTGAGGAAACCAGGGGCTGCTGGTCAGGGTCAGGGCAAGAGGGGCCCCTCCAGGTGCTTGACAGGCCCTGGAACCACAACACGTAGAAGCTCGGCTTTCACTCCTTCATAGTGGAATCCTGGCAGAGAAGAGTGGCAGAGGTAAAGGCTTGAGTTCTAACAGCAGGGGTTTTGTTTAGGCATAAAGAATGTCCTCATTAAAGAGAGAAATGAGATGGAACTTGCAGAGAAACATTAAGGGAAATAGACAACTGTTCTCTAAATTCATCAGGCGCCAGGGACATCAGCAGGCACCTCAGTTCATCACACTTTGCTTCCCTCATGTATTTCCAAAGCAGCATGAGTCCTGGATGTGCAGTTTTTTAAGAGACACGACTCCCGCCCCAGAGTCCCCCCACACACCTCTTCTCCTGCCTTCTCTCAACCAACTTCAGGGTCCTCCAGCATTAGAACTGGAGGCTCCCCAGTCCCAGTTCAGCCCTCCTTCAAAACTCTTTTGGAAACTTATCACTCTTTAAATTAAAACAAAACACTTTCCAGCTGAATGGAAGAAGAGATTAGAGAAGGCTGTCTTCATCCCCACTGTAGCACTCTCACTGCCTACTACAGAAAGAACCAGCCACAAACTTTTCTCTTCTCTGGACTCACACCTAATTCCTGATGATCGTAAACAGCAAAGGCCATAGGAGGCTCTGAATCTTGGATATGAGAAATGAGGTTCTTTGGGAGAAAACCAAAACAGGAGGGATATAGGGATAGATTTATTCTTCAGAAGGTTTTAGGTCTTAATTGCTTCTAAGGAAACCAGAACAATGATCAGAGATGCTCAAATGTGAGTTTGATACAAAAATAAATAAAAATCTAAGATTCAAATAGGGCAAAAGAGAGGTCATCCCATAAGAGAGGCCAGGAAAATTTATCTATTGAAATATTTTGTTCACTGTCCTATCCCCAGCCTCCAGAACATTGCCTGGCACAGAGTAAGCATGCCATAAACCTTTGTTTAATAAACAATGAAGCAGGTACTTAATACTCAAAGGCAAATGTAAGGAAGAGAAGTCAAAGATCAGATGCCATGGTAAGGAGCAAAAAAGTCATTGTACATTTTAATCTGATTAAAACTTTTTAAAAATATGAATGAGCAAAATGAGGTATCCTGGCATCTTTTGTGTACACAGATAGAAAAGCAAAGTTAAGGAGATAATTCAGCCAAATATTTGCCAAAGGTAGGGATTCAGAAATATCCCGTCCTTCCTCTCCTTCTCTTTTCCTTCTCTCCTCCCTTACTCTCTCCCTCCATCCTCCTCCTCATTTTTCATTATGTGTGTGTCTCTCTCTCCCTGTCTCTCTCCGTTTCCTCTCTCCATCTTTTATACATACTTACACATACACACACACATACACACACACCTGCCACCTGTGCTACATCCTCTTTATCAAGATCTTTTATTTAACCCTCCCCCCAGGATATGTTTATTGATCTTGGAGAGAGAGGAAGTGAGGGAGGGAAGAAGGGAGGGAAAGGGGAAGAGTAGTAGAAGGAAAGAGGGAGAGAGAGAGAAGTATTAATCAATCTGCAGCCTCCTGTACACACTCTGATCAGGGATAGAAAGAACCCTCAACCTAGGTATGTGCTCTGGCCAGGGATCAAACCCGCAGTCCCTTGGTGTACAGAACGATGGTCCAACCAGCTGAACCACTAGGCTCAAGATCTTTTCATCTCTCTTCTGTAATAGTCTCCTGCCTACAGACTCTCCCAGGCTCATTCCTTCTCCACTCTGCTGACAAAAAGACCCTTCTAAATCACCAACTAGATCTCTTTCCTTCATACAGACCATAATGGCTCCTGCCTACATAAGCACACTGTTTAAGCAGGTTTGGGTGGCATTCAAGGTCTCACCAGCTTGACCTTCAGATAACGCTGAGCACACCTTGCTCTCTATGTGAACTGTCACAGGCCCTTCTCCCCACTGTGTGCTTTATAAGCCCCTATACATTTTTCAAGGCCCAGATGTCTTAAGGAGATAGTGATGACAGAAAAGATTAAAAAACTAAATCTGTAAACTTGTATGCCAGTCAGCATGCCTAGAAGCAGAAAACCATTACCTGCATTTTTTTCAAAAGCCTGAAAGAATTGCTGGTGCAAATGTACAAGAACAAATACACACACACTTTTGGTCCCTGGCCAGGATGAGTCCCATATCTCTGCTATTGGCCAACATGTGGCCAGAGTACCTGAGAAACAAGTAACTAAGCTGTGACACTCTGGATGTCATCGCTGCTTAATCTATTCAGGCATCTTACTTGTCTTTAGTGTTGTGATTTCTTAATTCTTTTATTTCCTGCAGGGATTGAGACTCCCAATTATTACCATCTTAATGAATTAAATGATATACTATCTCTCTCCACCAGTGATGGTTAGAATAAGTTAGGATCATATAATAGTATGAGCAGTTTAAAATTCATTTCACTCAATTTGTTTATCCCTACAAAATGAAAGAGAGAAACCTTCAGAAAAGTATTAAACTAAATATTTAGTGATGTGTCTCTTTCCATCTCAGGCTCCATGCTGAGGATGACAGCCAGGTTTGGACACAGCCCAGTGACGACAAGTTTTTTCCCAGGGGTGGGAGGCTGTTCTCAGTCATCTCAATCACGGACAACATGAAAAGTCAAGAAAAGAAACTTCAAAAAGATATGAAAAAGTCACTGTAGACTGAGTAAAAATAAGTTTTAAAAAATAACTCTCTTGAAAACTCTTCTCTTTAAATACAGTCAAAAGAATCATCCTCTTTTAATCTGAATTTCAAGCCCTCTAGGGTAGTTAATTGGTAATATTGAATATGTGATGCCAAATTAGTTTTTAATTGCTTCTAGGTTTCAAAGAATTTAAAATCAGTCAAAAGAGACATTAGAAGGAGGGGGTATATCTCATGATTAGAAAAATATTGTGATAGGGAAAGATAAAATTAATAATTTTGATTCAATCTTTTCTGTTTATAGAAAGAGGAAGACTCAGAGTAAACTCTCTGCCTCATGTGAGTAAAATGCAAGCTTGCCTGGGAATCTGAGGGTTCTCCAGAGATGAGCAGATGGAAGCTCCTGACACAGTTCTTACCCCAGAACAACCAATTGGGGGACACTCCCTGGCCCTAGTGAAAGCCACAGAGAAACCCAGAAACCTCTCTTTAGGTACAAAACAAAAACTACAGTAAGTCCACTCTGGCTTGATGAAAACCTTGCTAGATGAAGCAGTAACTGAGATCAGGTGAACCACGGTAAGAGCAGTAGCTATTTGTATCAAATGTTTTCACTCCTTGAGTTCATGTTCAAAAGGCTAAGTTAGAATGTGCCCTGCCTGGCATTCAGAAAGCCATTGAGATAAAGCCACAGACAGGAACAGGGACACAGAATTAACCAATAGTGGCCTCCTCAAAAGTTTCACACGTGAGATTTTGTGTGCCCCACCACAGGTAGCACTGGACCTTGAAATTGCTGGGTCAAGACCATGTTTGGGTTACCAATGAGGCTTCACATACCTTGTTTACTGTCACAAGCGGCATTCTCCTGTATTCTTCCCTTTATGGTCATATATGCAGAAAACCCTAAAGACTCAACAACAACAACAACAACAAAACCTGTTAGAACTAATAAATAAATTCAGTAAATTTGCAAGATACAAAAACCAGTTGCATTTCTACCTAAAAAAGAAATTAAGAAACTATCTCTTACAACAAAGATAAAATACTTACAAATAAATTTAACCAAAGAGGTGCAAGACTTGTACACTGAAAATTATAAAACACTGATAAATGATATTAAAGATGACACAAATGATTCAAAAAAACATCCCATTTTCATGGACTGGAAGAATATTGTTAAAATGTTCATACCACCCAAAGCAATCTATAGATTCAGTATGATCCCTATCAAAATCCCAGTTGCATTCTTTATTTAAAAAGAAGGAAGGAAGGAAGGAAGGAAGGAAGGAAGGAAGGAAGGAAGGAAGGAAGGAAGGAAGGAAGGAAGGAAGGAAGGAAGAAAGAAAGAAAGAAAGAAAGAAAGAAAGAAAGAAAGAAAGAAAAAGAAAGAAGCCTAAAATTCACATGGAACCACCCAGAAAAGAAAAAATAGCCAAAGTAATCTTGAGCAATAACAACACAACTGAAAGCATCTCACTTCCTGATTTCAAAATATATTACAGTATTCAGAATGGCATGGGACTGGTTTAAAAATAGACATATAGGCCAATGCCACAAAATAGAGATCCTAGAAATAAATCCACACATCTACAGTGACTGATTTTCAAGCAAGATATGAAGAACACATAATAGGGAACAGAGAGTCTCTTCAACAAATGGTGTTGAAAAAAACTGAACAGCCACATGTAGAACAATGAGAATGGACCCTTTTTCATACCATGTACAAAAAATCATTTCAAAATTGATTATATACTTAAACATGAGATATGAAACCATAAAACTAGAGAAGAAAAGAGGAGAAAACAGCAAAAAATTTCTTGACATTATTTATTAAGCAGATGTTCACTGAGACCCTGGCTAGCCACTGGAGATACAAAAACAAGATCTAGTCACCATCTGCACTGATCTCAGGGTCTAACTAGCATGATTTTGAACTTAAAAGGTAGTCAAATGTTAATCTCTCTACTAGTGAGGAAAGGAATAGTTTGAGAGTATATTCTAGTGTTATAAAATAATTTTATATTTGTAACATGCAAAAATTGCTCCTGTTCCTCTTATTCAAACTGAAGGAAATTATGCACAAGGCTACAGAAAGCTGTGCTAATCCTTTATTTGGGAGCAGTGGGAGAACCTATTTCTGAAAGAAGTCAGGGAAGGCTTCTCAGAGGATGTGACATTTAAGATGAGATGAGAAAGAAAAAAGGATCAGACAAATGAATGTGATAAGATATAACAATAACAATACCATAGAATTTCTAAAGTACCTACTTAGGTCAAATTGGCCAACCCTCAGGAAGACTTTGAGTTTTGTATTTGACATTCCTCCACTTCATTTTCAGCCTCCTTTAGTCCCCTTGTACTACCTTGGATTGAGGTGCCCCTCTAGTCAGAGGAGTAACTATGTGTCCTGCAACTCTTCAAGGCCAGGCAGGTTCACACAGGATTTGGACAGATGGAAGAAAAGTAGTGGAGCTGTCAGCATGTCTTACACGCTTATATTCCAGGGTGTGGCAATCCACACGTGCTGCCAGCCACCAGTTGTACCATGGGAAGTCCCCCCTCCCTTATATACCTAGTGCACACAAAACCTGCAAGGTGCCAATACAGACCTTCTAGTTATATAACAAAGCTTCATTTTATGCATGCAGGCCCTTACTCAAGGCCACATGAACACTGCCAAGCCACAGTTGCCTGGACATCCAGATGAGGGAGCCTGACTGACTCCATTTTCCCTATATCCTACCCCGTCAGGGTTCCTCACTGTACAATCTATGCGAGGGATGTCTTCCACAAGGATCCCTTGCCGAGGAAGGCAGAGCCCTGCACCCATATGCCACAACAGCAGTATAGACTACAGCAACAAGTGACTAGGAGACAGGCACTGACCCCCAAAATAGCAAGGACCCAACACCATTCAGTAGGTAAGGAAGCCCACCATTCCTGCAGGGGATCACCCGTTAGGCGTTCAATAGCATGGGTCTCAGGAGCTAACACCAGTAGGGCTTGGCTAACATTGTGATGGACATCTGGAATGTACACACAGCATTCGCCCCCATCTAGGGTTAGTTTGTACCCTAGGGGTGAAAAGCAAAGCAGTTATTAGAACTAACAATGGCAAATCATGACCCTCAGGCAAAATACAAGCAAGTTTCTGGTCAGTCGATAAGACAGTGGCTAGCAAAGGGGGCTTCCCGCAGTGTGAATACCATACCTTTCGTCCTCAACTGGGGGTTCAGCATCTACTTGCAATAAGAATGGAGAATTCATAATGGGCCATAGGGATATCACAAAGGAGCCATGGAGAAGTGTTTCATGGTCTTCTGGCCATGGGTATGTTAAGATTGGCAGCCACGTCCCAATCACCCAGGGCACTATTTGCAAGTTTCTCTCCACCCCTTGGCCCCAAGAGTCAATAAAAGCCACCCAATGCATTTGGAGGGCTTTTATCTCCCAAGGCCACATCAAAGTGGCAGTTTGTCCAAGCTCCAGGCCATCAGGTGTAGGAAACAGAATGTTTCCATGTTTCCCCATGCCTGGTTTTAGCAAACATACCTAGTCTCTACTCATAGCTGAACTGGAGCAGCAATCTGGTGGAGTAAGGCTTCCAATGGAGCTGGGCCCCCCTCCAACTCCACTCATTTAGAGTTCAACAATCCATAACTGTTTCATCCAGCCCTTCAACATAGGGGTGGTAGCTGTGGCTCACAGGCCCTCCTTTAATAAGCTGTTATTCTGTTCATTCAACCAGGCAGCTTGGGGGTGATAGGCCACATGGAACTTCCAGTCAATCTGCATGTCTTGGGCCCATTGTTGCACCAAGGCCCCCTGTAAAGTGCGTCCCCTAATCACTTTCAACAATCAAGGACTGCCCATAGGCGGCCCATGAGCACTCCAGCACAGCTATCACCACTTTTTGATCCTGGTAGCATGCAGGGTATGCAGCCAAGAGTCTGGTGGCTGTGTTCACACATGTGATTGCATACTCATACCCCTCTGCACTAGGTAGAGGTCCAATGATATCAACCTACCACCAGGTCAGCAGTACTTGATGCAAACACCAGTGCGCAGTGTCCGTGTCATTATGGATGAAATGAGACATTCACATGGACTACCGAGTCCAGTGGAGGAAAAGGGACAGCATGGCTTTTCTCTCAAGGGGAGCAAAAGCCGCCACCTCTGCCATGACAGGCCTTTATTGGATTTCTCCGCTCATTACATGATGGTCCTCATTTACTATGCACAGGTTTGCTTTAGGTGGTTACCTTTTACAGAAAACAAGGGAGCCAATGCTGCTAATCACATCACAGAAGAGGGATATTTGCAAATGAAAAGTCAAAAGTGGTTGAACCAGTTACACTCATCCTTGGAAGGTTTAGCATGGATTTTAGGAAGCTGCTTTGCAGTAAATGTCCTCAATTCAGAATGAGGGAGTTTTAGCAAAAAGTAAGACTCATAGCAGTCTAGGCACATTGCAGGCCTGATTCCCCACAGGAAAACCTATCCATGGGTGTGGGTCCTGTGCATCTCTGAGTGGGAACTGGGCCCACACCACACAGAGCAGCCTCCTACAGTACTTGTCTCCACACCACCTGCCTGGTAGTTCCCACAGGCTTCCAGGAATGCTCTTGTGAGCAGACAGCATAGGTCTCACAAGCTTCCAGTACCTCTGCTAAGGTGACATGTAACCCCCAAGTTTTTATAGTAGACCACATGGTCTTCTATCCAGCATGTAAGAGGAGACAGTGTGGCCATTGGCTACTCCTTTTCCTGATGGGCTGGCAAGCACTGTTTCCAGCCAGCTTACCTTGGCTAGAGTATCAGCCTCATCATTCCTGGGGAATGCTAGGGGGTGCATGCCTGGTCACATGATATACAGTGATTTGTTTCTGGTGGCCTAATTCCCATAGGTCTTGCCATAAGGCCTGCCCCTATAATGGCCTATGCATAACAATCCATTTATTTGCATGCCATGTAAAGATCCATAACATTAGTGCCTGGTACACCACCCAACTATCTGTGCAAATAGTCAAGAGCAGTGCTTCATTTGCAACCACAAGCCACACGACCCGCAGTTCTGCCCACTGGCTACTCTGACCAACTCGAGTGTCAAACCACATTGTATCTGTTTCTGGTTGAATTACTACAGCAGTCCACATGGCAAGCTGGCCCCTGCTAGACCCATCAGTATACCACACATCTGAAGGAATAGGTGCCTGCCCTTCACAAAAGGGGCTAGCTTCCACTTCTCCTATTGTGGCAGGAGCAGTAGATTTTTTATCTACATAGGTGACAGGGCCTAATACTTCCTGCAACTTGACCCATAGGGGGCTAGTCAACAGAGTACTCCTTTGCTGCCCCACTTAGCCAATGTGGACATCTGGGCTGGCCCACTACGAGGCTTGGCCATCCAGTCCCAGACCTACCCTGCAACCGGTCCTTACTGTCACAGGAGCAGTTCCTGTTATAGTCTGTGGCCAACAGGGCAGCACACACCTCCACCAGTCACTTTTCAGTCAGGGAGTACGATACCTCTGCTCCCTTCCATAGCTGGGACCAGAATCCCAGGGGTTGATGTAACTGTTTCGATTGCTGCCAAAGACCCCACCCAAAGCCTTCTTGTGCCACATGTACATCTAGCTCACAAGGTCTGGCAAGATCCAAAGTATGCAAGGCCTGAGCATGTTTAACGATGCGCTTTGCTTCTTGGAATGCTTGTTCCAAGGTTGGGGTCCAGTCCCAGCTTGCTCCCTTTTTTACCAAGGCATACGAGGGGCAAACAACTTGAGCAAGGTGGGGCACACAAACACTCTCCAGTACCCCAGCAGGCCCAGAAACATTTAGAGCTGCTTTACAGTGATAGATGTAGGATATGCCTGAATTTTATCTATCACCACATCGGGAATCACTTTTGTCTTACCTGACCAGACAGCCTACAAGAATTTGTCAGGTAATCCAGGCCTTTGCAGCTTGGCTTCATTGGCTGCCCAGCCACATGACTTCAGGTGTGACAACACTTGTGGCACTGCCTTCTCTAACTCAGCAAGAGATCACTGGTTAGCAAAACATTATCAATGTGGTGAAAAAGACACACTCAGCAGGCCGTGGCCTCTTAGCCAGGTCTTCCGCTACAAGCCTGTGACAGATGGTTGGGCTGTGCAAATACCCTTGAGGGAGCAATGTAAAAGTCCATTGTCGGCCTTCCCAAGTGAAAGCAAACTGATCTTGACTCTCCAGAGCAATATCAATGGAGAAAAAGGCATTTGCTAGATCAGCCACAAAGTGGTAAGTTCCCAGCTCATTGGTTAGCCAGTCCATCAAGTCCATCACAGAGGGGACCACTGCTCGTATTGGGGGAACAACTTTATTCAGCTCCCAGTAATTCACCATCATTATCCATGTGCCATACAGCTTTTGCACTGGCACATAGGAGAGTTGAAGGAACTGTGGGCAGCTCTAATTAACCCCACCTTTTCCAACTCTCCTATGGTTACTGTGACCTCCTCATAGCCCCTGGGCAACCAGTACTGCTTAACCACTGTCACCTATCGTGGGGACAGCAACTGAATGGGGGGATGCTCAGCATGCCCCTGCACAACGGCTTTACCATGGCACTCTCAGGTGGAACACCCCCACAGTGGTTTGCAGTCATAATCCTTGGAACACTTCAATGCTCAGGATATATTCAGGAATGGGGGACATATACACAGTATATTCATGGGGAGGCAATCACCCAATACTCAGGGAAAGCTGCAAAGCCTTCACCTTTACACTGAGCCCCCCGTACCCATCAACAGAGCCCTCAGGCCCCAGAAACTTGTCAGGGTTTCCACAGAGGAGAGTACATTCTGCCCCTGTGTCCACTAGAGCCAGGACCTACTGGACATTCACAGGGGACCAGTGGGTCACCAATCCACTTGCGGCCTCCAGTCCCCATCTGTCCCTAGTAAATGGGTCCCTCAGCCCTCCCCTTATTCAAATTTCCAAAGGATATCTCCTCCCTCTTCTTGAGAGGTTGGCACAGCCAGGCAGTCTTCCAGCTGGACAGGACAGGCCTCTCAGGTCACCTCCCCAGGTTTTCCCTTTGCCTCCTTCTCCTTCTGGGGCTGCAGGAAATGTTGATCAGCTCACAACTGTTTCCACAGTTCTAATAAGTAGGCATTTGGCTTCCCATCAATATTATTTTGATCTATTCAAGCCCTTAAAAGATCCACCCACATCTGGGTGCTGGTCATCCACACAGGATTGTTTTTTGCCTGAGAGACAGAGGGGGCTGGAGACACCATCTGAACTCTGTTCTGCTGCCACTGACTCTCTGCCTCCCCCAGACTCACCACCATTGTGGTGACATCATTAATACAACACCCAACATATGGGGTCAAAATAGCCATGAGGGGTCCAAAAGAAGCAGAGGGGCCATGCTGCAGCACCAGATCCCTCATCCCTGCCATAAAGCACTCATCCTCAGGGCCATAAGTATTAAGATTAAACATGATCTGGAGCATGCCCAACTCCCATAAAATCTGCACTAAGTCCACGTAGGACTGCCGTTTACTCACAGTGCCTGGCACGTCTCCTGCATCTGCCCAGACCATTGGAATTGCAGCCATGACCCTTTCTAACAAAGAATGAGATCCCTGCCCCATCCTGTTCCACTGGCTAATTTGCAGTTGCTGGTGCAGGGAGGGATGAGTCGTGATGGAAGCCAACTTCTCCATCTCATGATCAGTGCACATGAGACTATCCACCCCTAAGTCCAAATGCAGAGGAGCCACACCACCAAGGGCTCCCCAGGCTGTTGCTGAAATTGCTTCTCCAGAATGACAGTAGTACAGCCTGAATATATGGATGGTACGTTGTGTGCTCAGCCATCTGGGTGAGGTCAGCTGGATTTCCTGCAGGCAGCACAGGCTGCTGGAATTTCATCTTCTGTATCACCACTGGGCAGGTTGCAGGAAGCTCAGTTCCTCTTCCCCTGAATCATCCACTATGACCAGGGAGGGGGACCACCATGATTCCACTGTCCTCTTGAGGTCTCCCTCCAGGGCATGGACTCAAGCCTCCAAGGCTTTCGTAACTTCACTGCATCACGAAGTGCAGTCTCCTCTTCCTCACAGAGTTCTCTTACCTTCACCACGCAAACTGCAGTCTCCATCACAGCTCAAAGGGCTGTAAGAAATACCCAGTCCATTGTCCCTGTGGCCACCCAGGCACTCAACTTCCCAAGGGTTTCCCCTACTACCTGCAGGGCCTTCTCTACTGTGTTGGGTGTGCCACTAATATTAGGCCAGTCCTGGGGGATAGCCCAAGCTACAAGAAGCCCTGCCACTGAATACCACATACCAGTGACAGGCCACCCCTCTAACCCCTGCTCCGAGGGCCCCCATGGCCCCATACCATACTGCGAGGCATCCTGCCATCTGCACCAATTGTCCTACAGTTGTTCAAGGCTGGGCAGGTTCACACAGGATTCCAGTAGATGGAGCCATCAGGGTGTCTCACATGTCTTTATTCTGAGGTGGAGCAATCCACACACACAGCAAGCCAAGAGTCACACCATGGGAAATCCCAACTCCCTTATATAGTAAGTGCACACAAAGCTGGCAAGGTGCCAAGAATGACCTTCAGGTTTTATAACAGAGCTTCATTCTACCCATGCAGGACATTACTCAAGGCCACATGAACACTGCCAAGCCACAGTCACCCAGACATCCCAGTGAGGGAGCCTGACTGACTCCATTTTGCTTACACTGTGCTAATAAATGTTGGAGCCTTGATGTGTTAATCAGCCAGGAGTTTCTGCGATTCTTAACACTACCAGCAACATACAGAAAAGTGACTATAAGTAGCATGCATATATATGCATTAAAAAGGGGGAGGGTTGACATCTACATATACAATTATACATGTATATAATATCTGAAAAAAATACACAGAGATATTGACAACCATGATGATTCTGGGAGGGAAACAGAGATCTTAGGATCTGCAGTGAGAGAGGGGACTGTGTTTTCAAGGGTACCAATTTGTAATGTGTTGTTGTTATTGTTGTTTATTTTCTAGCCATGTACATGTATTTTCAACTTCAATATATTTTTTAAAGCCAACCAAAAAGAAGATAGTTGCCATAATCCCCAAAGAATGAACTACAAAGGTAGAATTGAAGAGACTGTGGCAGAGTGGGAAAATTATTTGAGGGCTTGGAAGGCCTTCAGAGAGAAATGTCTGTTTGTTAGGAATGGCCTGGCCCAGTGCTGGCAAGGTGCCTTCATTATGTTATGTTTAGGTTCATAGAGACACAAGATGCTATCTCAGTCATCTTAGGCTGCCGTGATAAAATGAAGACTGGGTGGCTTAAAGAACAGAAATTTATTTCCTCACAGTTCTGGAGGCTGGAAGCCCAAAATCAAGCAACTAGCACAGTCATTTCCTGGTGAGATCTGTCTTGCTGGCTTGCAGACAATCGCCTTCTCACTGTGTCTTCAATGACAGACAAAGAGAGAGCAAGCTTTCTGGTATTTCTTCTTCTAAGGACACCAGTTCTATCAGATTAGGGCTCCACCTCACGACCCTAATAACCTCTCAAAGTCCCCATCTCCAAATCAATCACATTTCAGGATAAGACTTCAACATAGAAATTTTAGGGGGGCACAATTCAGTCCATTGCCAGTCCATACATGTTAAGATGCATCTTAAGAAGATATTTCAGCCCACAAAGCACATTTACCTTGAAGATATGGGTCTAGTTTAGAGGACTAGCTCTTAAAAAGAATATTGCATAGGATACATGCCTAACCTTTTATCAGAAATGAGTAGATGCAGAGGGTTGAGTATGGAACCTGGAAGGAGAAAATGGTTTGCCCTCTGTACCCAGGAAGACATACAATGAAAACCAAGTAGGCTGATTAAGAAAGTACAGAGATATCCTGACAGGTGGTTCAGTTGATTGGAATGTTGTCCCATATACCAAAAGGTTGTGGGTTTGATTCTCAGTCAGGGCACATACCTAGGCTGCAGGTTTGATTCCTTGGTCAGGATGCATACAGCAGGCAACCAATTGATATTTCTCTCTCAGATTGATGTTTCTTCTCTATCTCTGTCTGTTTGTCTGTCTGTCTGTCTCTCTCATCAATATACATATCCTCAGGTTGAGGATTTTTTTTAAAAAGTACAAAGAGGGTAATACGGAAAGCCTTACTGCCATCTGCTCTCGTTTCCCTTTCTATCAAAGGATAGAAAACTACCCTATAAAACTAAGTAAAATGCCATCTGTGCTGTTGCTTCTGGAAATTGCTTAATTGATAATACACCAGGAAACAAAATGAAGTGTGCTTCTAATCCACTCAGTTCAGTCCCACCTCAGGAGTCTCAAAGACACAGGGATCATGTATTATGCCTAATTCATAAGTTTAAACTCTTCTTCCTGCACCAGATTTGATTACCAACATTTGAAATACTGCAATGCAGATATGAGCCAATCTAGCAAACACACAGCTTGGTTACAACCTGGCTTGAAGAGCTTCGCTGCCCTGGGTTCTTTCTGTTCCTAGCAGTGCTTGCAGGTAGAACATCGGAGGTCTAATGTATTTCCCTGAACACATTTTCCCACAGTTCCATAAAGGTCCATTCTGTAAGAAAGGCAGCATGTTTTCTCAGAACTGAAGGCAAAGTTACATGCAAGGAGAAATTAACAGGATGGAAACCATCAAGAAAACTAAATACAAGCTTGTTTTATTGCAACTCACTCCTGAATTCCACTGAAACCGACAAGCCAAAGATCAATATTCCATCAGCCCAGACCATTTGTACACCTTGAGAATCACCTGGTCACATGGCACACTGCTGTACAATAGGCAGCTATTGACCAAGGCGGTGCCTGCAGCAGATATGGCCAGGCTCCCGTCTAGTAATCTGGTCTCTCCTGATAACCCAGGCTTGGCACCCACAAAGATCTTTTATCAGTTCATTATCTGCTGATAGAGAATTCTATAACAGCACAATTCAAGATATACCCTGAGTCATTCAAACCAAGTTTTCAGATCCTTAGTATTCCAAGATTCTTTGATTGATTCTATTTTACCAAGTACTTACTTTAATCTGTGGCTGCACTACGAAGAAATTGAATATTTTGATTTGTGATTTAAAGTTTCATCCCCAGGGTTTTAAATCTTCAACACTGGAAAGAGGTGATGTCTTTTTCTTTCCTGTGGGCCTGTTTCTATTTGGAAACGTAAATGCCAAGCCATGGTACCAATCATTTTAAAAACTAAAAAATGAGAAAATTCCAAAAAAATTGCAGTATTAGGTACCGTAACCCAAGTTTGCTAAGCAATAATAGCTACCTGTATGTTGCACTTACTGTGTGCCAGGCACTGATTCAAATGCTTTACATATACCTGCTCATTTCATCCTCATAGCGACATAGAAGGTGGGTACCATTTTTACAGATGAGGAAACTGAGACACAGAGAAATTAAGTAACTTGTCCAAAGTAAAAAGTACTGAGCATATATGCCCAGGAGGCTTCAGATTAGTTTTAACCCAAACACTAACTCCTATTTAACTTCTTAAGGATTTGAGGGGGGGGAGTTTTTTTTAAAACCCCTCCTAAAAAGTCAATTGAACATGGTATCCCTAAAATTCTTGGTGCTTTTATGGAAGTACAGTGGAGACACCCTCTCCCCACCCATTCTGCATAACTGCACCCAGTAACCAGGTGTTCTTACACAGAGTAGTAGACAGTCAGTGAAGCCTGGTGGAAGGGGGAAGAGGGAGAGAAATGAAGAAAGGGAAGGGGGGAGGGATGGAGGACTGCAGTGCTGTTCTAAACTAGTGTAGACTCTAGAAAGCCCCTCCCAAGACACAGCCTCTGGTGAAATAGAAACAAAAAGGTGTCTTCTCACTAGTCTCAAGCTTGCCCTAGACCCCCACACCCATCCCTACAAAATTAGTGCCTGGCTGACTCAATCACTTATCTGTGAGCTAACCTCATCTAATGTCCATTGATTTACCATCTGCTCACTTCTGTAGATCCTGCACCCCCAAGATGTCCTGTCTGGTGCCCCCATCACCCCCAGGGTCCAGGCAGTCAGAGCAGTACATGTGGGGCAGACCCACAGGCCCCTCAAGTGGTCGAGATGACTACATACATCACCACATCAGCGATCACATCACTGTCACCAACACTGAGAAGTTCCCTGCCCACTGCATCTGCCTTCCCCAGCAAGAGGAATCTTACACTAACAGTCAAGTATAGGAAGTGGGCAATGTGATACAGGTACAAGCACTTGAATTGTGTCAAGACACTTGGTGATATGAGGCCACTCCTTGACACTAGCTTGCGTAAGTCTCTTCCCTCCTATGCAAAGAGAGGCATTGGACTACTCAGATAGCAGGCCTATGCCACCGTGCCCCATTCCCAGCCCCAAGGCAGGCATCACTAATCAATCATTTTCCACGGTGCCAAAATTGTCACAGTTTTTTTAAGACAAGCATTATCAATAGGCCAGAAGTGACACACCAACTTAAGCCTCTTTGTACCCCAAAATTTGATAATGCTTAATTTGTTCCATATTGTGTTTAAATTAAAGATGACTGGTCATTTTCTAAATCACTCTCATTTTTCTGACTTACTTGCTCATCTCATCTCTGACACTTTCTCATTCTCCATACCTCCTCAGAGGCTATCAAATAAAACATCGTCTCAGAACTTAAGGATGTAGTTTGTCAGGATAGGGAAATTTGGAATATATTAATTAATTCATTTACTCAGACTTGCTCAAGAAATTATCTGCAGTAGCAGCCACGGGCAGGCCCAGCTTGATGAGCTCGCCTGTTTGGGTGGGGATTCCCTACTTTAATTTGGCTCTGTTCTTTCCAGTGAAGGACATTTTCTGTAACAGAGGACATTCCACCGCCTGGGTCCAGCTGCTTACATCCTATGCTTTCCTGGCAAACTGCTACTCTCCCAGGGAAATGTCCCCCATGCACTCCCAACACCTCCCAGTAAACAGATGCATTAGACAGGGTTTGGATGTGGCCAATCCCAGCAAGTGGAAGCCTAGGAAGAGAGGAGAGGACTCAGATATGTTACAAGGGGAGCTGAAGTCTAATTTTGCTGACTTTTACATTTTGTCTGTGTTAAGACACATACCTGCCTTTTTCCTCCCCACTTCACTCACCAAAAGGAGGGTTCAAAATCCAAAATCAGGACCAAATAACAAGGAAAACTAAAGAAATGACTCCAAAAGCCCTGATCACTTTTTTCAAATATCTGAGGGGCATTTGGGGGCCAGAAGGCCCACCTGGTTCCATGCCTATCACGTGCCAGGTAGAATGCTGACACACAAACAGGATTGAAGGGTAGAAAATGTGAGGGAATCACGTCTGACTCAATGCAAAGAACAGTTGAACAGTCAAAGTAGCCCGTATTGACAGGAGACTCCTCAAGAAGTAAGGAGCTTGAGGAGGTAATCAAGCAAGGCTATAAGCAGAAAAAGAGGAGGGTACAAGCCTGTCTTGTTCATCTCTATAGCCTCAGTGTCTGGCACATAGTAGGAGCTCGATAAATACTTCTAAAAGAAGAAAGGAGGTAAAACGAAGAGATGCAAGTTAACAGTTCTGGTTCTTGCAGGAATCCCTGCTCTGAGAGTTGTTGGACAAGATGACTTTTGCTCTCCTCCTATTTCTGAAATTCTGTAATTCTAAGAAAGAGAAATTCACAAAAACCCAACCCAAGTTTTCTGAACAAGGATCAATATGACTTCTAAATGAGAGAGCTCCCCCTACTGGACATACACTTTTTTATATATGAATTTTGCTGTTTCATTAGCTCTTGCAACCAGGAGGCAGCAATCTACCTTCTCCTACCAACTTTTTCTAGATACTGAAAAAGCCACTAGAATCAGTGTGCCACACCCTGGTCTGAAAAATCAGCTGTGGAAAAGTGACACTGAATCACATGGGAAGTCATTCACAGGGAAGCCTTGTTTTTAGCCCATCATAACTCCATCCTGTGGCCTGTGCTAAGAACTCAGAACAAAATAATCACCCTTCTTCTGCTCAGACAGGAAGGAAAGTGGTGAATTTCAGTTTCCTGAAACCTCAGGCTATAAAAATTCTAAGGGAATAATTCAAACTTTGGAGATGATGTCTATGTAAATAGAATGCTTGGGGTTGCTGCACTTGAACTTTCAGACTCATTGCCATCACTGATCCCTTAGCCATGTTGTCTTAAAGCAGGATGTAGCTAGAAGAACACAACTGGGAGGGAAGCTTAAGATAAAAGATCAGACAGCAATGCCAAGAGCTTAAACACTGAGCTGTAAAAAGCTGTTTCCTGTCTTCCCCTCCAAACCAACCAGATTCCCCTGTGTGAATTCCATCCCACGCCTCTCTCTACCTAGCCGGGCCTGTTCCACACTCTGGAACTTGACTCCATGGATACACTCACCTCCCAGCACACTTAGTGTACTCCTTAGAGACAGAGGCCGTGGCTTATTTGTCTCTATTGATCCCCAGGGTCCAGCCCAGTGGCTAAGAATGCACCCTCAAGAGAAGTTAGCAGCTGTGGCTACTGGCCCAGTCAGCTCAGGCTGCCATAACAGAACACTGCAGACTGGAAGACTTCAACAGCAGACATTTATTTTCTCACAGTTCTGGAGGCTGGCAGTCTAAGATCAAGACGTCTGCGGGGTCGATTTCTGGTCAAGCCTCTCTCCTGCCTGCAGATGCCACCTTTCACGGGGTTTTCATGTGGATTTGCCTCTGTGCACATGTGGAGAGAGAGCTCTGTCTCTTCTTTTTATAAACTACCAGTCCTATTCAATTAGGGCCCTGCCCTAATGACCTCTTTTAACCTTAATTACCTCCTTAAATGCTCTGTCTCCAAATACAGTCACATGGGGATTAGCACTTCAACATATGAATCTTGAGGGGAGACAATTTGGTCTATAACAGGTGTTATCATCATTTTCACCATCATCTTACTCACCTCTATATCTTCAATGCCAGTATAACCCCAACACAGAATAGAAGTTCCAATGAGTGTTTATTAAACTGAAACCCATTTCATGCACGCACCAGCTAGCTAGCAGTCAGCATGAGCAGCCCTGTGTCATAGAGAAGAAAAAAAAAGCCACAGAGCTGTAAAAATGTAAGCTTCCTGAGTCTGGAAGGAGGTAATCATCTACTCTTTCAAGCTGAAGGTATTTATGGAAGATGGAAAAAAAGAAAATGAGATTTGTCAGGAGAGAGAGAGAGAAATGAATGCAAATGAGCGAATCAATAATCAATCAAGGTGCGTTGTGTATGGGATTCAGAAGTGGTTGCAGGTAGATTTTCTGTTGGCCCCAGACTTCATAAGCTGAAGCACGTTTTTGTAGTTTTGCTCTTTAATTAGTTCATCAGACACACCATTGGGTATTGTAAATCATGAAAATTGGCTCTTACTGTTGGAATCACAAGGGCTTTTCCTGCACATGAGGGCGTTTCCAAATAATCAGGACAAAAGAAGTTAATTGTAATTAGGCATTGACTGTAATGTCAATAATATGTACATACATTATAACATAAATATCATTTTTCACACAGAACCTTGAATTCATCAGGCTACTGGAGGCAGAAAGACAAATTTCTGCTCCTGAAATTAACTGGAGTCATTAACTCTTTTTTCATCATCAAAAAATTATTATCTTGTAAGAAGGAGTTGTGAGGCCTGGAAAAAAAGCCATTTCGAGGCAAATTCTCTGAGATCAGATTAAATGGATTAAAATTTCCACAGTGCCACTCCTTCCCTGACAATCCTTGGAGAAGATATTTGCTATCTCTGTGCCTCAGCTTCTCACCTCAAAAACAGGGGCAGAATAATGAGCCAATGATTAGATGCAATATCATATGTAAAAGAGGTTTTTTTCTTGTATTGGAAAGCTGCAATACCCTATATCATCTAAAATCCTTTACCTTTTATTCCCAAAGAGTTACCACAAGACTAAGGGAGCCCACATATACTACAGTGTTAAAAGAAAATAAAAATCCTCATAAATTCTTTTCACTCTCACACTGGCAGGCTACATAAAAATTAAACTTTAATGCGAGTTTATGCTGTGAGTCCCACAAGTCCCAATGACATGGAACTATGGCTCAAACCATCACAGCTCACCTGCAGGGACCACAGCTTGACGCCTGACATCAAGGTCACCAACAGCTGGCCAGGGAAGCCCCAAGTGTGGCACTCTGAGGAAAACGGAACTCAGAGAGGCTAAGCAAGAGAACCTAAGTAACACAGGTATAAAGTTGTGGGGTCAGGGTTTGAACCCAGGTCTGAGTGAAGACAAATTTGAAGAATTACCTATTATGCCACAATATTCCCCCACTGAGTAAACATCACTCTCCCCTCATGGCCTTTGCTTTTTTCAAGAAAATCCTTAAAGATGCTCTGGACAAATTTGGGACAGAACGGTGGATTACTACATCACTAGGTACACTGGGAATGTGTGCAACAGGTAGCTAAAATTCAAGCAATTCAGCCAATCCACAGGCTGCTGTTTTCTAAGATGTCCAGCAGCCTACCTGGGCTGACTTTTCACTGGGGGCCTCTCAGTTCTGAATCACATCTACCCATCTCTGGGTACACTAACTCTGTAAACATAGTGGCCAACATCTGGAGCCAGACGAGATAAATTTGCCCCTTATCCAGATGTTATGATGTTCGCTAATGTGACAACATCTTATTAAGAACATGTTATGTTCAGAGCACTGCACAGGCTGGGATCTGGTAAGGGACTGTCTAATTTTCCTTCCCTCCCAGATACACTGCATAATAAAAATGGAAAAATGGTCTGAATCCTCATAGAAAAGAAATGAGTGGGAAAAAATGACAGGTATCATAAAACAAATGTCTCTGACTAATTTGCATTGAGTTAGCAGGATTTATTACTAATAACATAATGAGGTTCATGAAGAACTAATGGCATGTCAAGGGATATAATGAATGTTTTATATATACAGTAGGTCTTCAAAAAACATTGTTTCAATCAATGCCATTACATTATAACATTGATGAGATGCTGTAAGAACTTAACTATTGTTTATATCAATTAGTTTATAGTAAAGTTGGTTTCATTGTACATCGATTCACTTACAGTCGCAAAACCTATCAACAGAGTTTAATAAGGACTTACTGTATTATGGTCACATTTAATTTCTGCACTAGTTTCCATCTGAGACACAAGGATTCAGGGATTGGAAGAGGCTGGTCACCAAGTGGTGAAGTTGGGTTCAAATCTGTGACCACCTGATAGAAGAGCCCTAACTCAATTGTTCCATTAGTGACTTTTCTATGTTCTTGCTACTCAGAGCATGGTGCATGGACCAGCAGCATCTAGCAGCCTTCTAGCAGCTTGTTAGATATGCAGGATGTCAGCCTTCCTCCACAGAAACTGAACACAAATCTACACTTCACCTGAATCCTCAGGTGAGAGTGTGCTGTGCTAGGCGTAGTTCACAGACAGCTTGCCTCATGTCACCCAAGTGCTTGTGCAAAAGGCACTTAACCTGGGCTTCATTCCAGGTTTGCTGAATAAGATTCTCTGGGGGTGGCACTCAGGAGTCTGTATTTTTAACCAGTTCTTCAGATTATCTTGAAGGCACAATAACATCTGCAAACCAATGCTTGGTGACATTCCTTCCTTTTAAGGTCTAGATGTGGGTTCTATGTGTTCTTTGGAAGGTGTGTCGAAAAATGGGGGGGCTGCAAAAACAGGAATTAGGTCCATTGAGGCATCCTAGGAAGATATTCGTGTGTTAGTGATTTGGAATCCTAGGGAAATTTTCAACCTTCCTGTTGAAGCCAATGCATCCACTCCAACCCATTCAGCAAATACTTATTGAGTCCCTCCACTGAGCAGTAGGAACAGGGGAACAAATGGGTAGGTTTTGAGCTGGGAGGGCGATAAGCAAAGACAAAAGTAAACACAACCCAAGACACAGGGTCTTGGTGACACAACAAAGATTCATACCATCTGCCTCAGCCATCCCAAAATGGAAACCCCGATGCCCTTCCTCAGCCACCTGGCCACAACTGGCACCAGGGCCGCCGTCCTGACAGGGTGGTAGACTGCCTGCAACCCCAGCAGCTCCTCTGGGTGCAGCCTGAGGTTAGACCAGTGGGCAAAAACCTCTAGGCCTCTGAGAGCCCCAGCGTGTGTCTTGCCCACCAACCATGTTGGCCCGAAGTATTCACCTGGGTTTTGGCTTTGATTTTCCTACTCTACTATAATTAAAGCTTTTTGCTTTGTCAGGGTACAAACCCCTGCTGATGTTAAACAATCTCTGTGTCAGCTCCCTGAAGTGGGCTAGCACTTGAATTTTGAGCATTCATTCATTTATTTCACAAATGGGTGCCCAGGATGGAGATAACATAAAAATACAAGACCAATTCTGTATTCTTCATGTGGAAACCTTACTTATAGGCTCACAGGGAGGGAAGTTAGGCATTAATTACTTACAAACAGAACCCAATGCAATGAAGGGGTGGATTAAAGTCCTGTGAAAGTTAATAATAGAGGAGCCAAACTCAATCAGGGGTATGTGGAAGGCTTTCTGGAGGAGGTAATATTTAAGTAGAAACCTGAAGACCCACCAAGACAGGACTGATTATCTACACCCCTGCCATCTGTTGCAGGTCAAAAAGATTTGCACCTGCACATCCACTGCTCTGCCATGCTAATAACCACTTAATAGACATGGAACATTACTGCTGTGAACAAATGAGGCTTTGTGCTCTTAGGGACTGCATGGCTGTGAAGCCTACAGAGCTCACATGCTGAAGCCCCAATCCTTCATGTGCCTGCATTTGGAGATGGGGTTGCTAAGGAAGTAACTAAGGTAAATGAAGTCATAGGGGTGGGCCCTGATTCTGTAGGATTAGTATCCCTGTAAGAAAACACCTAAGTGTACTCTCCTTTCCCTCCCTCCCTCTGTCTCTCTCTGCCTGTCTCTCTGTCTGTGTGTCTCTCTCTCCTGCTCTCTCTTCTCCCTCTCCTCCTCCCCTTCTCCCACTTATTCTCTCCCTTCTTCTCCTTCTCTCCCCACCCCACTCCCCCCACCCCGTCCCAAGTGAGGACACAGCAAGAAGGGAGCTGTCTGCAAGTCAGGAAGAGGGTCCTCACCAGAAATTGAGCCCTGTTGATTTTTGCTAGAACTGTATTATTTGGGAAAATACAACCACCATAGACAACACACACACACACACAAACTGATTTTCTGAGGCCAAATAATGGAATGTCACATATAACCTGGTCCCGTGAAATTATGGTTCTCAAATCTGAAACCTCCAAGATTAAAGAAGAATGTGCTTCTGACTGCCTGAAATGAAACTTACCTTGCTTTCTGGGACTCCTTGTTTTTGGCTCTGTAATTTCTTTGCAGATATTTCAAACTCACTTTTGGTCCCTTGTTTCCAGTACAAGGAAGGTGAATATGGCTCTGTGACTCATCTTTGATACACATTTCAGTATACATCATCCGTTTGCTGTTTTATATCTATCCCTGCAGATTATTTCTGCACATCTGATAATCCCCTATTCTAAAAATCCTTTAATAAGCCTTCCTTTCCTACTTAATAAAGTACAAACTCCTTAGCCTATATCAAAGACACTGTTTGCAAGCAACAGAATCTGACTGCTATATATCAATAGTACCCATCCTTGTATCATAAATGTCTTCAGACATTTGGGGAGCAAAACTGCCCCTAGTAAGAATCCGTGCTATAAGTGCTCTAAGTGTGACCTCACTTCTAGATGCTCTTTCCTCCATCCTCTACATCTGCCTTCACCTGACAATCTCCTTCCCACCATTCATGCTTGGCTGAGACATTGCCTCCACCTGGAAGTCCTCCCTGGCCTCCCAGAACCAGTTAGGTGCCCTTCTATGGTTCTCTTCAATTCCTCTACTCCCCTGGATTGTGTGCCTGTCACACTTTACAACAGTCACCTAAATAATGCCTGCTCCTCACAGACTGAGTCCCTTGTGGGCAGAGCCCACCTACTGTCCAAGTTCTATGCCTGTGCTTGTCAGGGTGAATTATAATGCGCAGACATCAGATAACTTTAGGGACAAAGGCAATACTAAATACACTGAATTATCACTGATAGCTTATGTACTGTGACATTCTTAAAGAAAATGTCCCTTTCTCTACTATTTGACAAGAATGCCCAGGTCTGTATCCCTTATTAAACCATCCACTTATCACGTAAGCAAGTGTTGCTTGAAATCTGCTACACACACAAAATATCAGAAATGGAGCATGTGACCTTCAAAGAAAATGACATTTTTTGTGTATCTTCCTTAATTTCTTTCTTCAGTGGTGTGTAGTTTTCTGAGTAAAGGTCTTTTGCCTCCTTGGTTAGGTTTATTCCTAGGTACTTTATTTTTCTTTTTGCTATATCAAATGGGATTTTTTTCCTGATTTGTTTCTGATATAGTTGGTGTACAATGATGCCCTTGATTTCTGAATATTTACTTTGTATCCCACTGTTTTTGCCAAATTCACTTATTAGGTTGAGTAGGTTTTGGTGGAGTCTATAGGATTTTCTACCTACACTATCACGTCATCTGCAAACAGCAACACTACTGCTGGGACTACACCCTAAGAATTCTGAAACACTGATTCAGAAGAACCTGTGTACCCCAATGTTCATAGCAGCACAATTTACAATAGCCAAGTGGTGGAAACAGCCTAAATGCCTGCCAGTAAATGAGTGGATATAAAACAATGGTACATTTACACAATGGAATACTACGCAGCAGAAAGAAAGAAGGAGCTTCTACCCTTCACAACAGCCTGGATGGATCTGGAGAGCATTATGCCAAGTGAAATAAGCCAGGCGGTAAAAGACATATACCATATGATCTCACCTATCAGTGGAACCTAATCAATAATGCAGACAAGCAAGCAAAATAGAACCAGAGACATTGAAATTAAGAACAAACTGACAGTAACCAGAGGAGAGGAGGGGGAGGGATAATGGGGAAAAATAGGGGAAGGTCCATCCAGGAACATGTATTAAGGACACATGGGCCAAAGGGAGTAGGTTTGAGGGTGAGAGGTGGGGATGGGTGGGGCAGGGGGCCATGGTGGGTTGAAAATGGAGACATCTGTACTTGAACAACAATAAAAATATGTAAAATCTAAAATAAAATGACATTTTGCAGGATATATTGGTGGCATGTGGACTGCCTGGAAATTCTTGGGCAACATATGTACGTCTAGAGATACATTTCAGCTTTTCTCTCTCGACACCTGCCTGCACCTAGGCTGTGGATGGACCTTCCCCGTGTGGAAACCTGAGGTCAGGACTCCCTCCTCCTGAAGACAGAGAAGGTCTTTGACCCTTTGACAATTGCACAAACTTTTGGTGGGTTCACACTGGTTGGCAGAGGGTGGGGGCAGTGGGAAAAGGGAATCTGGGATCAGAGCTGGTGAAAGACAAAAGCTAATGGAGAAGAACAGAGGCAGCTGGGGGCAGGGGGCATCATCCCTCTCCCTTTCTTTTACACTTTCTCTGATCAAATATGGGAGAAATGAGAACCTTCTTCTCCTGAGGCTCTAAGATAAGTCTGGTTCTCAGCAAGAGGGGCACTTTTGAAAAGGAGTCCCCAACCCCCAGTAACAGTCCATGGGCTGTTAGGAACTGGGCCACACAGCAAGAGGTGAGTGGCTTTGAGCAAGCAAAGCTATTTACAGCCACTCCCCATGGCTCACATTACTGCCTGAGCTCCACCTCCTGTCAGATCAGCAATAGCATTAGATTTTCATAGGAGCATGAACCCTACTGTGAACTGTGCATGCAAGGTATCTAGGTTGCACTTCTCCTTATGAGAATCTAATGCCTGATGATCTGAAGTGGATGAGTTGGTGATGCTAGCACTGGGGTGTGACTGCAAATATAGATTATCATTAGTTTGCACAGAGACATAATAAATCAATTGCTTGAAGACTCATTTCAAAACTCTATCAGTGAGTAGCAAGTGACAATTAAGCTGCATCTGGTGGCAGGCTATAAGGCCATCCCCCTGCCCCATGGAAAAAAAATTGTCTTCCACAAAACCAGTCCTTGGTGCCAAAAGGGTTGGGGGCTGTTGCTTTAGGACAGGCCTGGCATTCTGCAGCTGCTTCATTCACCCTATACTGCCTGCTCCTCTTGCCTCTGCACTTCTATATGGCCTTTGCCTACCTACCCATTCAGGCACCCAACCTCCATTCCTCAAATGCTCCAGATTTTGGAAATGCCACCCTTGGTGGTTAATTTTATGTGTCAACTTGGCTGGCCCCATGGCCACCAGTTTTATGTCAAACACCAGTCCAGGTGTTATTGTGAAGGAAATTTTAGATGTAATTAACATTTAAATTGGCACTCTTAAGTAAAACAACTTACTCTCCATAATGTGGATGAGCCTCATCCAATCAGGTAAGTCCAGAAAAGGAAAGATTGAAAGACTTTGAGAATGAATGCATTCTATGTTACAGACTGCCTTTAGATTTAAGATGAAATATCAACTCTTTCCTGGTCTTCAGCCTGCCTGGCCTGCACATTTGGGACTTAACATCCCTCACAATTGTGTAAGCCAAATCCTTAAAATCAATCAATCTATCTACACACACACACACACCCCCTATCTGTTTTGTTTCTTTATAGAACCCTATATCACTCCTACTCCTTCTAAGCACAATGCACAGCTCTGGGTCTAGCCCTCAGAAGTTTCTGGGACAATCTGATGAACTATTTCTAGCCACAGTATTAATAGATATGAATAGAGTAAGACATTACCCCTCTGGGAGAATACTAATAGCTGGGGTCTACAATGATGTTCATGGACTGATTTTAATCACACATCATCCCAAACAAGCAACATGTATTAGTGTGTTCATTTTTTAAAATGAGGAAAGTAAGGCTCAGAAGGTAAGGAGGTATGCCCAAACTCATGTATCTGAGAAGTAGTGGCATCAGGACTCAAACCCATGTGTGTAGGTCCCCTGTTCTGGGCTGTTTCTGGAGCCATGTTGGTCAGCCTAGAGGTAGGGTCTTAACGGTACAAAACCTAATGCTGGGACCCTGAGACACAGATGCAGGCAGAGAGAGAAGCTGAAAGATATGGCAAAAGGAGTTTGGATTTTGACTGAGTTAGACCTGAGTTGAGCATCGCAATTTGCTGGCAACTCTCTGTGGAATCTTGGACATCATTTCATCTTTCTTGACCTTAGGTTACTCATCTCTAAAATGAGGGCATTGGACTAACTAGACAATTCATTTTTAGGAAGGTCTTTCTCTCTCTCTCTCTCTGCAGCTTCCAAAGTACCATGAATGGAGAGAAAGGACTGAGCAACCATAATAAACTAAGCTCAGGAATGCATAAAATTGTCTGGTGCACACGTGCGCACACACACACACGTGTGTGTGTGTGTTGTTTTTTTATCACTTCTCCACTCTGCCAGGATATGCTTCCAGTTTTCCACCCTTGACACATGTCTGACACATCCCTCCAGCTCATAATGAGCTTTCACTCAAGCCACTGATCAATAGCAAGAACCAGCAGGTCTGTCTTTCTTGCTTGTTTTCTCTATCTTCAATCTGCCAAGACAGATTAGACTATTTCCAAGGTCACTCAATATTCAGAGAGAGAATGGAAAGATATCTGGTGGGCTGTTCATAGAACAAGGCTACAAACAGACAAGATAAGAGCTCAACTGTATGTTCCCTGGCAGATTCAATTTACATCAAGATCAAGGAGGATGTTTTCTTGCTGAACCTTTCCCTACCTCAGACTTGTGGCTTGTCCATCAGCTACCAAGTCAGGTTCCTCCCCAAAGGATCACCAACTTATAAAAATGGGACCAGTCACAACAGTCAAAAGGTATTGTATAATTTCATGAGCCAAGATGGCCTTTGCTATGCAATCTGCATTATCAGTTTGCTAAAACATTTATTATCACCAGGCTAAAGTACAGGACACAGCACAGAGCCCCATTCCTTGCTGGTGGAATCCTGAGATTTTTATTGCAATGGCTGAAGGTTAATCTCTTGACAGG
Source organism: Trachops cirrhosus (assembly GCA_028533065.1). NCBI lineage: Eukaryota > Metazoa > Chordata > Mammalia > Chiroptera > Phyllostomidae > Trachops > Trachops cirrhosus. The sequence goes on along the minus strand of CM052544.1, from coordinate 38,880,460 downwards.
TTCTTAAACTCACCCAATCAGGTCTATGGAGTGCTTGTAGAGAAAGAATCTATTGAGCCTCCAACCTCTGAAGACATGCAGAGAAGTTTTGGGTTCAGAAAAACAATGCAATATGCACCATGTCACCATATTCATTCAATTATTTAGGAGAAACTAGGAAAAATAAAACACAAAAGTCAAAGTGAAAAGGGTTTTCTACTTAACCCTTTAAGCATTGGGTCAAAAACTATAAAGATGAAACCAGGCAGCAACATAAAGAACATAGAGAAGAATATGCTTTGACTCCTATTATGGGTTGAATTATATCCCCCTCAAAAATTTATATATTGCAAACTAACCCTCAGAACCTCAAAATGTAATTATAGTGGGGGTTAAACTTTACCTTTAAAGAGGTAATTAAATTAAAATGAGGTCGTTAGGGTGAGTTCTAATCAATATGACTGGTGATCTTATAACAAGAGAAAATTTGAACAGAGATGCATACAGAGGAAGAATGATAAGCAGAGACAAAGAGAGAAGATAGCCTTCTACAAGCCAAGGAGAGGGTCCTGGAACAGATCCTCCCTTCAAGGCCCTCAAAAAGAACCAATTCTGCAGACACCTTGGTCTCAGATCTAGCTTCCAGGACTATGAGAAATTAATTTCTGTTGTGTAAGCCACCCAGTGGTATTGTACTTTGTTACAGCATCTCTAGCAAACTCATAAACACTCTCTCTAAAGACACTGAAACATTTGTCAATTAACTGAAGTAGACTCCCCTCAGTGGATGCAGTGTCCCCTCTCCAAAAAGGCTTATGACACCAATAAAAGTGGTCAGTGTTCCAAAGCAGATGCTTTCTAGAGGAAAAATGGAAATATAACATGCATGTATATGAACAAGAGAAGAGAAAAAGAAAGAGAGAGAAAGAGGACTCGGCTCCATGAACTGTAGTACTTGTCTAGTACTTGTAGTACTAGAGCTTGGGTGCTGTACAGCAATTCATTTATCCATTCTACAAATTATTTATTGAATGTCTCCTATATTCCATATACTGTTCTAAGAACTAAGGGTACAGCTGTGGACAAAATCACTGCTCTCATTGAACTTACATTCAGGTGATAGACAAGTAAGTATATAGATAGTATGTTAGGTGGTGCTATAAGCTATGGAGACAAATCAGGGAAAAGAAATAGAGTGTTGAAACTTGACATTTTAGACAGGGTGGACAGGGCATGCTGATTATTGACCCACTGTCTTTTTTGCTTTATTCTAGTCCTTCCAGAATCAACTCTGGAAGGGGGCTGGAAGCCTGAAAGCTACATTTCCCAGATTCCCTTGCAGTGAGGACTGGCTAAATTCTGCCAATACTCCCTCCAGCATTGGGAGGCACTGATGGGAGACAGGAAGGCAGGAGGAAGAATAAAGCAATAGTGTTTTTGTTTCCGGTAGTGGTTTAAGTGACTGCAGCTACCAAGGTGGAGTGTGGGGAGAGATCAGGCAGTGATACCAAGAGCAGCAACTACACAGCAGCTAATAGCTCTGGCCATGGTGACATCAGAAGCAGGTCTCTTCTAGCTCCTGAGCACCAATGGAAGTGAAGAGTCTGGTCTCCCCACAAGGCAGTGGTGGTGGTGGACCTGGCAGCAGCCATCTCTGTGGCACAGTGAGCATAGACTCTGGGTTACACTATTTCCCCTTCTCTTTCCAGCCCTCCTGCTGTCACTGAGCTCTGTTTCAGCCCCACCTATCCCTTCGGCAATCCCAGTCCTTTCCATTTGTAACCAATGCCCTCTATTAAACACTTACAATTGTCCCTATGTTTGAAATACCTACAGTTGCTTCTGTTTCTAACTAGATACTGACCAGTACGGAAGGTCTCACTGAGAAAGTGACATTTGAGTAGAGACTTGAAGAAACTGGAGTGAGTTTCTGGGGAAGTCCAGATCATGAGGCCACTGAGATGAGACTATTATCCTAAAATCTTTTGGGATCCGCTATTGACTATGTGGAAAGGTTGGCAAAGCAAGGTGGGAATCATCATAACTCTAAAGGGACGTTAGAGCCCAGCAGTATGAAAGTGGAGAAACTGTGGGAACTGTGATTTAAAACAGGGGCTGGCAGACTATGGCCCACAGGCCAAATCCAGCCCACCATATGGTTTCATAAATAAAGTTTTATTGGCACACAACCCATAACCCAATCACTTACATGTTGCAAATGGCAACATTTGCACTGTAATTGTAGAATTGAGTATTTGCAAGAGAACTTATATCCCATAGGCCTAAAATACTCACTCTTTGGCCCTTTATAGAAAAAGTTTGCCAATCTTAATTTAAAAAGTTATTCATCTCAGTGCTAAAGTGAAAGTGATTTCAGATGGAAAAGTAACAAGATATGGCTAGGAAAAAAATTTTATAGCTTTAACATACACAATGTAGAGTCTTGATACAAAGTGAATAGAAGGATGAGGAAATAGAAACCTGTGAGCATCATATTACATAATTTTTAACCTCAAAAGAATCTGAATACCAACAAGCACCAGGCAGTGACTGAGGTAATAAAAGAGGCATGAAAATCCTCCAGTGGTGTGATTTCTTGAGCAAGATGACACCTGATTAATGTAATCAGAACAAAATACATAAGTATCTGTGTCTGGGATGTGGTGAAAATCCAGGAGACGAGTACTGGATAAGAGAAAACTGAAAACCAAACCTAATCCTAAACGCTGGGGCAGGGAAGGGAGAGAAATGCATTTTCCATTCCGACCATACCTTCCCCAAATGAGCACCTTCCCTCCACTTCATCTTTTCTTTTTGCCTAGATTATACCCCACTCTGAGCACTGAGGTAGAATAGTAAAAATCACCTTTGAATATGGAAATTTAGCCCCTTGTTTTCTTAAAATGTACAGAACTAGAAACTAACATTTGCATTTCAGTCTTCAAATTTCCACAGACCTTGATGAGCCAAGAGGCAGTTAACACAAACATTCTTGGGTAAACTCTGTTTTCTATTGGTAAATAAATCTTTTTATATTAAGGTGAAACAATAATAATCCTTTTAAACAATCATGTGGAGTGTGATTACAAAATAGCTCATTTGGAAAAAAACATTATCAGTTTATGAGATCCTCAGAGATTCTAAGATGGAAGGTACACGGATAAAACCAACTGTTACGGGCTTTGTTATTTCCACAGCACATGGAGGCAAGATTCACATTTTAATACCATAATGAGAAAACAATGCAAATTCTGATTAAGTAAGAAGTGAGAACACTTGTTACAGACAAACACAACGTCTTCTCATATCCTTGCTGGCATTGAGGAGAAATTGCAGGAGAGGTTTCTAAACTCCTGGGGCTCCTCAGGTACCATTCAGCTCTGTGCACTCGCATTCTGAGCACGCTCCCTTCAGCCTCTGTGTAATGCTAAGGTTTTGCTAGCAAATGCAAACAATTATATTTTGTAATATTCCACTCACTTGCTGTTTACCCAAGGTTTCCAGAAAGGAGAATTCCATCTAGCCTCATCTAAGTCATGCTGAGCTCATTTCAATGATGAGTTTTCCAGAACAGTAGTAACCTCCCTGGATTGGACTTCTTGGTAAACTGTCAAGCCTGAGTCACTCAACCATCAGAAGGGGAAGGAGCCTTGAATACTGTTGCCAGTAACTCCTAGAATAAGGAAGAAACAACTAGAGTTCATTCACTCAACAAACAGTAACTGAGCCCCTTCCTGGTACTAGATGCTATTGCAGCTGCTGAAGATACAGTTAGGAAGATAATAGTCAGGATTTTTCCTGCATGGAACTTCGTATCCAGCACAAATGGGAAAAAGAAGTCATCAATCATATCAATAGTTTTATGAAAAGATGTACCAAAAATTGTTTCCTCCTGAATATGGCAATCACCTTTATTAACCTTAGTTACACAAGGACAAAGCCATATCCAAATAATAAACTATTGATATCTGAATCAATGCAAGTTCATCATAATTGTACTAGTAAAAATAACATCTACTTTCTGAACTATTCATGAACATTCTCTCAGCTCAAGGAGTTTTTCTCCTACTACCACACATCAGGCTTACTTCTCCACAAAACAGAAATTGTGGGTGCTTGGAAAATATATTCTTACTGTAGTCAACCTTTTACATTTTCATGTTCTTACCTTCAATTCCCTTATTCACTCACTACAATCTGGCTTATGCTTCCATCATGCCAGTTGACTATTGCCAAGTTTATTAATGAAGTCCCTGCTGCTAAATCCAACAGACAAATGCCATTCCTGTTTACTGATCTTGTCTGCATTCACTAGAGCTGAACACTCTCCTATCCTTTCTTCCATGGCACTGTATTTTTGTGATTTACCTCTTACTTTCTTGCCCTTCTTTGCCCACTAATCCTCCTTTAAATGTTGACATCCCCCCAGTGATGTGTCTACAACATTTTCTCTTGGCTTCATACTCTCTTTTCTAGCTTCCATAACCATCTATTTGCCAATGACTTGCAAATTTATTGGTCCAGCTCATGCCTTTCCCCTAAGCTAAAGTACAACATGCTCGACTGCCTACTTGACATTTCCCTTTGGATATACCCACAAACACCTCAAAATCAACATATATAAAACTAAACTCTTTTGTAAAGATTTTATTTATTTATTTTTAGACAGAGGGAAAGGGAGGAAGAAAAAGAGGGAGAAAAACATCAGTGTGTGGTTGCCTCTCACACACCCCCTTCTGGGGACCTGGCAGGCAATACAGGCATGTGTCCTGACTGGGAATCGAACCAGCAACCCTGTAGTTTGCAGACCAGTGCTCAGTGCACTGAGCCATACCAGCCAGGGCTAAAACTGAACTCTTGATCCAATCCCCTAACCGAATTTTCTCCAAAGTCCTCTGTCTCCGTGAAAAGCACCACCAGTTTTTACAATCCAGAAACTTCGGAGATGATCTTTCTTCTTCCTTACCTACCACAACCCAATCAATGCCGAGAATTATTGATTCTACTTCCTAAATATCTTTAGGACCTAACCAAATCTATGACCATAACTAGAGTCCAAGCCAACATTTTCTTTTTCCTTGACCACTGCAAGAGCTATCTCCCATTTTTATCCCTTTCCAACCCATTCTCCACATTGCAGCCAGAGTAATCTCTTAAAACACAAATCTGATCATGGTGTTCCCTGCTTCAAACCCTTCAGTTACTCTCAACTGCTCTTCAAATAAAACCCAAAAACCTTAACCTAGCCATGCCTGATCAGGCACCTGCCAATTGTCCTTTGCTGATCCCCAGGCTACGTCAAGCTCCCTCTCTTTCCAAGCATAGGATTCACTGCACATCCCCATTTCTAACATGACATTTGTAATCAAACGATTGATGTCTTTCTCCCATGCAGGAATGTCAGCTCCATGAGTACACAAAATAACTTAAGCACATTTAAAAGAATGAATGAGTCAGTGAATCAATGACTAAAAGAATTTCAAGAACTTCCTATATCTGGATTGTGGCATCCCATGACTTGCAGCCCAAATACCATATGCCTAATGATTTAGTGAAATCTGTCATGTATTATCTATTGCTTACATGGAGGGAAGAAAATGTTGCTTTGTCTTTGCATGCAAGAAAGCAACATGAGATACATGTTATTCAATAGATTCATGCTCAAAGTTAATTAATTAATCAGCTAAGTGTTTTTCTCCCAACCTTCTTTTTCTCTATCTTCTCTCCACAATACAAGCAGTCAAAAGCTCAATGAGAAAAGCAGCATGCTGTTGTGTCAGGTCTGGCCCTCGCTGGCTCAAAGCAGTGTCCATCTATCCCACCTCAGACCACCATTACATCCTTTTCCATATATCTCGCCCACCCATGCAAGCAAGAGTGAAAATATTTTAAATGCCAGTAGTTGGCATCAGCCTGGATTCCATTCTGCTTCATCTGCTTTGACCTTTTGCTTTGTTCGTTTCTACTTTTTTTGGATCTCCAACTTCTAATTTACCCTTCAACACCATCCACCTCTATCTATGTTCTCCTGTCTAGTGCATCAGGTAGTTATTATTAGATATCAATCCAGTTCAAATTTTAGTGGCTTAAAGAATAACCACTTATTATATCTCAAGTGTGTGAGGGTTGGCCAGCATGAGCTAGTTTACACTGGATTTAGCCAGAGGTGGCTCTGTTCCACATGTCTCTCCCCCTCCTCCTGAGACCAGTGGGCTCACCTGACCGTGTTGCTCTCGTGTCAGTGGTAAAGACACAGGAGGTGAAACTCCCAGTGCACAAGTCCAAACTGAGCCTCTGCCTGTATCAGATCTGCTATCACCCCATTGGCTACTGCCAGTCACATGGCCAAGCCCAGCATCAAGGAGTAGGACTGTCTCCTCTTCACTGCAAAACTGCAAAGAAAAGGGCACAGATCTTGGGATGGTTGAAAAACTGAGGCAAAGTATGACATCTACTATCCAGACTGACCTGGCATGCACTTAAACACCTTAGTATTCCACAGGGAGCACAGGTTGAAGACAGATATTCTAGCATCCCCTATCTCTTTACTCCCTTATCCCTTTAACTGTCTCTTATTCCTGGGAGATCTCATTGTGAGGAAGAGCATGAGACAGCATGGTTCAAGATGACTAATTGATAATGAAGACTTTAAAAAAATAGTCAATGGTCGAATGTTTTACTTTAAATATTTTTTAAGGTGAGTTGCTTGCTATCTCTAGGCAGAGAGAAATTTATTTTGAAGGCAAAACATAAGAGGAGGGTTGTATGCTATTTTGGTATTATCTATGCCCTTGTTGTGCAAAATGTGTCCACAGACTAGCAGCCTGAGCATTGTTTATGGACTTGTTGGAAATGCAGAACTTCAGGCTCTGCCCTGGACCTACTGAATCAAAACCTGCCTTTTAACAAAATCCCCATGTGAATTGTTTGCATGTTAAAGTTGGAGAAACACTGAACCATGTCATGACTCCTTCGAATTCCTCCTTTGGAAACGATGATGACCAAGATTGGATCTGACCGGTTCCCACTCTTACAGGCAGTGAATTGGACAGCACACAGCACTGCTGCTGCAGCCATTAGGTTATTAAATGCAATGTGTTGCTTTCCAAAACCTCCCTTGGGGAAGTGGACAATGCATTCTTCAATGAACAGTCTATTTCTTTTGAAATCATGAGATTTCAAACAAGTTACAAGAAAGGTCAGGCTGAAAATTAAAGCTATAATTTTATTGGGTGACTCCTCTCAGGCAGACAAAGCTGTTTTTCTTCTCTGCATCACTTTTATTGAATTTCTGGGTCATTTCAAAGTGGGGGAAAGGTATGCCCAGAGTGAATGGGCAAGTACAGTCTGGTGAATAAGAGAAAAAGTATAAAAGATTATCACCAATTGTGAAATACTAGTTTATGATGGATGACAAAAATAACTCAGGAACCATGTAGCAAACACAAGCAACCAAGCTATTTTCTTATAGAAATAATATACATAGAAAATATGAAAAAGAAAGTGAATTTTCAAATATAATTTATCTATCAGGAATGTAGGGGAAAATGTGTTAATATAATCTGGATAAGAGCAATATATCTATATTTCTATCTCCATCCCTCTCTCCATCCACCTCTATGATGGGGGAACCCCCCAAAAATGGAATTTATTTATAAAAATTGTGTATTTATTCTTACATGTTTAAATTTCAGCCACCTTCAAAGTACTCTCCATTTGATGAAATACACCTATCGAGACTTTTTTCCACTATTCAAAACAGCTTTTTGAACTCATCGATTTTGATGCCTTTTAGTGCTTCTACCATTTTTTTTTTGTCTTACCTTGTCCATATGAGCAAAATATTTCCCTTTGAGGACTTCTTTTATTCATGGAAACAAAACAAAACTCTCTCATGGTGACATTGGGTGAATGGGGAGAGTGGACACAGGGGTCACACCAATTTTGGTCAAAAACTAAACACTTAGGGTAATGTGGGCAGGTGTGCTCATAAATCACCCATCATGACATGGACAAATGAACTCAGTCTTCAAATAAATTCACTGAAGCCAAAAGCAGCCTCTCACAATAATGCCAGATGGCACACTGATACAGATGGGTTCCTAGAACACTCACCTAGCAGGGGAAGCCCGTACTACAAGAGGCCCACCCTTCAGAAGATAATTCCAGGATTTTGGGGTACCCCCTCGTATATCTATATCTATACCTGCAAGTTTCCTGTGCCCTTTTGTAATTCTTCCCTTCCCCATCCCTGTCCCCAAGCAACCACTTAGATGCTTTGTTATTATAAAATAGCCTGCATTTTTTACAATTTTATGTAAGTGAAACCATACATTATGTCCCCCTTTATCGGTCTGGCCTCTTTCATTCAACATAATGATTTTGAGATGCATCCATGTTGTATCAGTAGTTGATTCCTTTTTATTGCTGAGTAGTTTTCCATTGGATAACTAACCCATTGCCTGTAATGGACACTTGAGTCATTTCTATCAGGGCAATTAGAAATAAAGTTGCCATGAAAATGTGGGTACAAGTCTTTATGTGGATATTTGTTTTTATTTTCCTTGGGTACATACCTAAGAGTAGAATGGCTGGGTCATTTGGTAGGTATAATCCTATGTTTAACTCTTTAAAAAAGCACTGTCCAACACTTGCGAAGCAGCAGTATCCCTTTATATTCACACTAGCAGTGTAAGAGTTCTGGTACTCACCAGAACTTGATATGGGCAGTCTTTTTCATTTTAGCCATAAGTGGATATGTGGTGTTATTTCACTATGGTTACAAATTGTATTTTTCTAATTTCTCTCAGAACATGGTGGCCCATTGGTATATCTTATTTTTGAAGTGTCTATTCAAATATTAGCCCATTTTTACTGGGTTATTTTGCTTCTTGTTATGAAGCTGTGCAAGTTCTTTATTTAGTCTAGATGTAAGTCTTTTGTCCGATATAGGATATAAGAAAAATTTTAAGGTTCTTTCTGTCACAAATTACTATTCCATGGTTTGGATATATTCTTGAATATTCAGATACTTTTAATTATGAAATCAAATGGTACAATAAGTATTTTACTTTTCATTCAATTATTTGCAATTCATGCAGATGTAATCCACTCCAGTGTTGATAGATACAATGTTAAGAATTCCAAAGTATATTTATTTTGTTTTCTAGGGCCTCAGGAGTTTAAAATGTACACTGTCGCTTTATACTAAGAGCATCTATTTTGTCTACTGCCCCATAGCTATGGAAGAAATGGAACCTGTTTGGAAAAAAAGAAGAAAAGAAAAAATGTCTTAGAGAAAGGAATCTTGTACCTTAGGGCTCCAAACAAGCACATGCCCTTAAAGGTCAAAGGAGCTCCCACAACACCCTAATAAGCCTTAGCTAAAGGGGTCATGAGGTGGTTTGTAAGAGATCACAGACATGACACTGGAAAACACAGCCAGGTCTTATTTGGAAACCAAACGGATAGGTTTGGTTACTGGTCAGTGAGGCCAAAGGAGCTAAAAAGACCAGAAATATGGTCAGGCAATGTCAATATCTCTGGGGTTGTACAACCAAGACTGGGTTCCCTCAGGGCACCAGGGCTTCTGATGCTTTCTTAAATATTGGGAATGTGTCCAGAACTGTTCCTGAGCTTGAGAACAAAGGAACAGAAAAGACAGGATTCCTGCCTCAAGCAACTCACACTCTAAGGAAGGCAGACAACTTTAAAAAAAGAAAATGAAGCCAGGAAGAGAATCTAAGAGCAGCTCAGGTTGGCAGGGCCCATCAAAGAGAACAGCAACAAGGCACAGAGCCCAGCACAATTGCTGAGCCGTGTAGCACGACGTGTGATTAGTGATGTGCACGGTTTCTCTAACTCAGGGCAGACATCCCCTCAAGTGGAGGATTCAAAGCAACAGATTCAGAGCAAGACCCAAGGGTAAAACGAAAAAACAGCATGATAACAGCAAGATGGTATTAGTTAAGAGGCAGAAAGCCTTATACTTCAGCAGAAAATGAACTTAAACCACAGAAACACATAATTCCCAAATTGTCTTCCGTGATCAGCCTGTTTCTGGACAGCAGCACATGAAAGCTTGGCAAATCAGGGATAGAATCTAAGAAATCAGTCACTCCAAAGGTCCCAGAGTCAGAGACAGTACTTTGACTCTCACTACCTCCCTTAGCTGAGACTATGCCCGTCTCGAGTGAGATGGTTGTGTTATAATTGCTATAATTAGACATATGCCCAAGTCCATTGTTTGGTAAAACTCTGTGGAATATTGCTTAGATTCTTCTCACACCAATTCCCATAAAAGAACCATAAAAAAAGAAGGAAATCCTACCGTTTATGACAACATGGATGAACCCAGAGGATATTATGCTAATTGAAATAGCCAGACACAGGAAGACAAATACTTTATGATCTCACGTGTAGGTGGAATCTAAAAAACTCAATCTCCTATAATCAGAGTGTAGAATGGTGGTTGCCAAGGAAGAGATGTTGGTTAATGGGCAAAACTTTCAGCTGTAAGATGTTAAGTTCCAGGGATCGAGTGCACAGCATGCTGATTATAGTTAGCAAATCTGTATTGTATACTGACATTTGCTAAGAGAGTAGATCTTAAGTGTTCTCACCACAAAAAGAAGTTACTATGTGAGGTAATGGATGTGTTATTTAACTTGACTGCTAATCATTCAAAATGTATATGTATATGCAAAGATCACATTGCATACCTTCAAAACAAAATCACATTTTACAACCAAGAAATATGGAAATAAATGTAAAAATAATTTTAAAAACCATATTCAAGATGATGACTGAGAGGCTATGCAAGAAGAAATAACTCAAAAACTCAATTCAGAACTGTCCCAGTGACAGTCCAATGCCTCTGGGACAATGACAGCTTGGTCACTGATTAGGCTGTGAACATCAGGACTCCCCCACACACAACTGTCACCAAAAGCCAGAAGTCTCTGCCACCATACTCCCAGAAAACAGACTCCTTGCCCAGATTGCTTCCTCCTGCTACTTCACTCAAAAATCTCTCCTATGTTTGTGTCTTATTGGCTGACCCAGTCACATGACTGCACCCAGTAGCAACAGAGTATGGAAAAGTGAGTGTTCCACTCCCTGCTAGGGTAGGAAGAATTTATATTGTGAAAAACTCTCCAAAAAGAAGATTTTTCAGAAGATTTTGTGTGGCTGCAAAATATAACAAATGTCCACACTGCACATGGGCAGATCTATCAAATCCAGGCCACAGTCGCCACATTGGGGTTGGGAATGGGAAAAGAGGGACTGAAACTACCCATGACACTGTCAGCATCTAGTTTTACTAAATTTCATACTCATTCCCACCCAGTCAAATGGTTCTCACTAATGTTCATTTACTTTTTTCTCATCTCTTAACAGAAGTTCAAATCAAACTTCAGCCTCAGGTGCTGCCATGGAATGATGGATAAAACTGAGGCTCTGAATTACTGTTGCTAGAGAACAAGCCTACTCTCATTTTAAAGGGCTTTTGTCTGCTCCACACACAATAATGATTAGCTAACAATTGCTATTGTATTTTGGCAACTACATTGAGACTTGTAAAAAATATACTTCTTTATTTCTATGGGAGAAAAGCTAAAAGTCTGAACAATGATAAAAACATTGGAGGCCAAGGAGAGTGGAAAAGTTCCAAAGACTAACAAAGGCTACTTTTCAGATAATAGCAGACTGAAAAGAAGGTCATATTGGCAAGATAGGGAGACTCTGAAAAGAGAGGATCAAAGCAACCATTTGAAATGAATCTATACAATTAATATCACAGATGTCATTTCATTCTCTTGCTTGATTTCATGAAACAAAGATTAATAAGTATAAACCAGGAGAAAGTGTTATATTCAGCAACCACGAGAACGAATGCCGGAGACTTTTCGGGTTTTCAAAGATGTTTCTTTATTGGCCAAAATTTCTTTAACCTGCGCAGGGGGCAGACTCTCCCTAATGTGTCCAGAGACACGTTGCCCATAAGAGCTGCAAATGAGAGTCTCCCGCTGAGCATTTTCAGCTACGTCCTTATATAGGGGAGGGTGAGCAAGCATTATACAGAAGCAGACGTGGCAGGTAACTATTAGTTTGAAAATATCATGCACGGGAACAGGGTTAGGCATTGGCTCACTGGTTGTAAAATTTCAAATTAACCGTGTCAAGTTACATGTTTTACGACCCTTTGTTCTAACACGAGGCAGAGTGTCTGTTTAGTAACCTCCTGTGCCCCGGGATCTAACCAGTTCCCTTTTGTCCTTTTGCTAGGTTCCTATTTTCTCATGGTCTAAGTTTTTCCTCGCCCCTTACAAAAGGTGTTAAATTGTTCAGGCAAATGGATATCTGTAATATCAGATATCTCCTTTGTTAGTAGACATCCTTATTTTTAAAAATGAGAAAAATAACTCTATAAGGTAAAGTTAGCTGTGTTTGTCAAATAACTTTTTCTAGGAAAAATTCTCAGAAATGTTTTCTTCTTAAGGGCAACATATTGAATTGGAAGATGATAGCCAAATAGGTGGAACCTGAGCCCACTTGCTTGTGCCCCCAGCACCGATTTTCAACTGATTTTCTGACAAGTGACCTGAACAGTCAATGGAATCTTAGCTGATAAGAATTTCTGAAGCCAAGGAATGGGAGGAGGCTCTGCACCATCCAGTAACGATTTCACAAGTTGAAGGGAAAATACCCTACAGAAGTTGTCAAAGCAAAGGAGAGAGCAGAGGAAAGTACAGCTTGGTGGCTCCCTCCCCTCCTGAAGTGAGGGACCCTGGTCCCACACAGCAAACCTGCGACCCTATTGGGAGAGACTTGGGAACATATACGGAATCTGAGAGACTCAGGCTGCACACACACAAGCAGCACATCCATGGCTGCAGCGCCAAAAAGGAAAGTCCAGGAGAGAAACTGTGGCTCCTGAGACTGTCAGAGGCACCAGCAGTCTGTGGCCAGCCTTGCAGAAAAAGACTTTTTGCCTTTTGGGGAGGTGGAGTGTGCAGAAAGCTGGCAGTGGCTCGAAGTTGCAGTGTGGATGCCACATAGGGACTTTCGTTAAGAGAGGAGGGGAGGTGTGGTTGATCAGGGAACTCACACAGGCACACTGCTGCCCTGCCAGCAAAGAGGTCAGATTCAAAGCCCAGTTGGTGCTCACTAAACCCAGCTGGCCAGGAGGGGTAGAATGCTGCACAGTGAAGGGATTGCTGGGGACTGTGCACAGGTTTGGGTCTGAGCCTCCTGTGAGGACAGTGAGGCAGGGACTGGACTGGCTAGAGCTGAGCACCTGAAATTCTCTGTAACCAGGCAGGGCCACTCAACCCGCGAATACAAACCTCTGGGAAAGGGAAGGTGTGCCCATCCCCCACCTGCAAGTCTGCAAACTCCACAAGGCTAGGCTCAAGAAACCCTTGCCTTGTCAGGCACCTATCCTCAGGGGAAAGAAAGAGAATCTCCAAAGGAGCCCTTTATAAACTTTTATCAGACACTATGCTGGCTCCCCCTCAGGCCCTATTCCACTGAACAGCAGAGCAGAGAGATTAGAAATTGGCCCAGCATGAGTTATTCAGGGCCCTGTTCATCCTTGGCTCTCACACAGAGCTGCTATCAACACCAGGGTCATGGAAATGCTGACCCTTTTACACAGATTGGCTCCTCACATGAAACAGACAGCTAATTTTCAGAAACTATACATTAGTAAAAATAATCTGGACAGACCAACACTTGTGGCACAGGGGTGGGAAACACACCCACCATCTTCCCTGAAGACTGAACAGCACCTCCTGGGGGTTGATCCAGGGATCCCACCCTCCTGATCACACCAGAGGCCCCCTCCAGAGGCAGGTGGAGGAGGTACATGTGGTACTGTTAGATAAACCACCCCTGGGCCTTGCGCTGAAAAAAAGAAATCAGGGCAGAAGAGCAGGGACCAGCCCAGCCTAAAGGAGACAGCCAGAGACTGTAGATTTCTTGTAGCCTCAAACAGGCTGCTTAAAGCTAGGCTGGGACACCAGCTGATATCAGGGACGGATCCTGAAGGAGAAGACAGTAGGCCAACAAACACAAGATTCTGCTGAGATGAATTCCACCTCATTCTTGTTCATTATTTGTCCTTTTTCTCTCCTGCATAGATTTTGAACGTGTTTTCTTTGTCTTCACTTTTGTTCCTATTATTTCACTATTTTTTATTTTACATATATATTTACTTTTACCAATTTTATTTTTATTTTAGTTTTAATTCCATTCTCGTATTTTGCTCTTTCCTTTTCTTACTCCATTTTGCCTTCATCCTTTTCTTCACTTTAGTATTAAATTTTACTTTTTCCCTTTCTATGCCTTGTTTCAATTCCTCACTTACTATTTCTTCTCCCTCCTTCCTCTCAAAACCATCTTTCTTTCCATTAGTCATCTCACATTCTTTTTTCCTTTCTTATAGTATCCTTTTTGTCATTTGACCTTTATTAATATTTGTTTGGTTGTCATTGATATTGGGGTTGTTGTTGCATTTCTTCAATTATCTCCCTAGGTGTTCCACTTTTTTTAATTTTAAATCTCATAGTTTACTGTTTCCTGTCCAACTCAATTTTGCCTTCCTTCTGCCCTGTTTTATTTTTGTTTTAAACTTTATTTTCTCCATTTCTTAGCCTAGTTTCTAAACTCTACACTTATTATTTCTCCCCCCTCTATCCTCTGAAACTCAGTTTTCTTTCCTTTAGACATCTCACAATCTTTTTAATATTTTCTTTGTTATAATATTATTATTCTCTTTCCACCTTTATCAATCTTTGCTCCTTTGTCATGGATATTGCTGTGGTGGTAGTTTTTCTTCAATTTGGTTCTTATTTTCTCACTATTTTTTTCCTCCAAAAACTCATATTGTACTCTTCCCTTGTCTTACTTCAGTTAGCCCTATTTTCTCTCTATTTCATTTATGTGGTACATTTTATTTTCTCCTTTTCTTAACCTTGTTTCTATCCCCTACTCTTATTATTTTTCCTCCTCCTACCCTCTCAAAATCTTTTTTGTTTCCATTAGCCACTTCATATTCCTTTTTCCTTTTATATAATATTCTTATTCTCTTTCCTCCTTTATAAATCTTAGCTCATTTGTTGTTGTTATCACAGGAGTAGTTGGGGAGTATTTTTGTTGGTGTGGGTTTTGTTTGCTGGGTTGTTTTGTTTTGTTCTGGCAGCTCCTATACAACAGCATAAAAGACACAGTGAGGGTCGTGACTCTCAGCCAGCCAGAGAGGAGACCCCAACAATGAACAAGCCAACAATAATCAAAACACAGTAACAACAAGAGAGCCCGCATAAACTGCATAAAGGGCATCCCAAGAGCATCCAGCTCAGGAATTCCGGGAGACTGCACCATTGAGTACCACAGGACTCCTACCACTGAAGGACACCCCACAAAGACAGGGAGTCAAAGCAGATCAATCTAATATTCAGAAACAAACGAAAAGAGCCACCTTCACTGGGAAGACAAAGAAACAACCCCCAGTTAGAAGGAAAGGAGGAATCCTCAGAAGCAGTGCTAAAAGAAACTGAGGCAAGCAATTTATCAGACATAGAATTCAAAGTAATGGTTATAAGGACACTAAAGGAACTCAGTGAGAAATACAAGGAACTTAGTGAGGATTACATAAACATGAACAAGGACATAGAAACTATGAAGAAGAACCAGGAGGAAATGAAGAATGCAGTATCTGAAATGAAGAATACACTAGAAGTAATTAAAAGCAGGCTAGATGATGCCCTGGCTGGCGTAGCTTAGTGGATTAAGCGCGGGCCTGTGAAACAAGACATCGCGGTTTGGTTCCCAGTCAGGGCACATGCCTGGGTTGCAGGCCAGTTCCCAGCAGGGAATGCACAGGAGGCAACCATACATTGATGTTTCTCTCCCTCTCTCCTTCCCTTCCCCTCTAAAGATAAATAAATAAAATCTTTAAAAAAAAAAAAAAAGCAGGCTAGATGAAACAGAGGACTAATCCAGTGAATTGGAAGACAAAGTAGAACAAAACTACCAGTCAGAGCAACAAAAAGAAAACAGATTTAAAAAGAATGAAGATAGTTTAAAGGAGCTACAGGACAACATGAAATGTAACAATATTCATGTCATAGGGATTCCAGAAGGAGAAGAAAAGGGTCTTCTCTCTTTTTTTTCTTGATGAGTGTGGTTAAAGGTTTGTCAATCTTGCTTATCTTTTCAAAAAACCAACTCTTGGATTCATTTATCTTTTTTATTGTGTTTTTTTCAGACTCTATTTTAGTTATTTCCTCCCTGATCTTTATTAACTTCCTTCAACTCACTTTGGGATTTTTTGTTGTTATTTTTCAAGTTCCTTTAAGTGTAAAGTTAAATTGCTTATTTGAGCTTTTTCTTGTTTCTTGAGATAGGCCTGTAATGTTATGAAATTCCCTCTTTCCTAAGAGGGAATAATCCCTGTTTACCACAGATTTTGGGTTGTTGTGTTCTCATTTTCATTTTTTTCAAAGCATTTTTTTTCTTGCATGATTTCATTGTGGCCCATTCATTGTTTAATAACATGTTATTTAGCTTCCATGTTTTTGTATATTTTTCAGTTTTCTTCCTGTGATTTATTTCTAGTTTCATTACATTGTGGTCAGAGAAGATGGTTGATATGATTACAATCTTAAATTTATGGAGACTCATTTTGTGTCCTAACATGTGGTCTATAGTAGAAAACATGCCATGTACACTTGAAATGTTTGTACATATATTCTGCAGCTTTGGGCTGAAATGCTTTGTAGATATTAAATCCATTTGATCTAATATGTCATTTAAGTTTTCTGTCTCTTTGTTGATTTTCTGCCTGCAAGATCTATCCATTGAATTCAGTGGGGTGTTAAAATCCCCTATTATGATTGCATTTCTGTCTATCTGTCCCTATATGTCCATCAAGATTTGCTTTACACACTTATGTGCTCCTATGCTGGGTGTGTAAATGTTTACTAGGGTTATATCCTCTTGTTGGATTGTTCCCTTTATCATTATGTAGTGTCCTTCTTTGTTTCTTATGATAGCCTTGGTTTTAACATCTATTTTGTTGGATATAAGTACTGCTACCCAGCTTTTTTTTTCTTTTCCATTTACATGAAATATCTTTTTCTATCCCTTTATTTTTAGACTGTGTGTGTCTTTTGATCTGAGGTAGGTCTTCTAGAGACAGTATGTATATGGGTCTTGTTTTCTTATCCATTCAGCTACCCTATGTCTTTGTTTGGAGCATTTAAGCCATTTACATGTAAAGTGATTATTGATGGATGCATATTTCATGCCATTTTATTTTTTAACTATTTTCCTCTTTTTTTTTCTTTCTCTTTTTCTTCTTCTTAAAGTCAGCCCTTTAACATTTGTTGCAGTACTGGTTTGGTGGTAACAAATTCCTTTAGCTTTTTCTTATCTGGGAAGCTCTTTATTTATCCTTCAATTTTAAATAATAGCCTTGCTAGGTAAAGTAGCCTTGGTTTTAGGACCTTGCTTTTCATTACCTTGAATATTTCATGTCACTCCCTTCTGGACTGAAATGTTTCTGTTGAGAAATCAGATGACAGTCTAAATGGAGCTCCTTTTAGGTAACTAACTGCTTTTCTCTTGTGTCTTTTAAGATTCTCTCCTTGTCTTTAAGCTTTGCCATTTTAATTGTAATGTGTGTTGGTGTGGGACTCTATGGGTCCAATTAGTTTGGGGCGCCAAGCTTCCAGGACTCATGTGTCTTTTTCTTTCACCAAATTAGGGAGGTTTTGATCATTATTTCTTCAAATAGGTTCTTGATCCCTTGCTCATTCTCTTCTACTTCTGGTATTCCTATGATGTGGATGTTATTACACCTCATGTTTTCCCAAAGGTTTCTTAAACTCTCACTTTTTTAATTCTTTTTTTTCTTTTTGCTATTCTGCTTGGGTGATTTTTTTTCTACTTTATCTTCCAAATTGCTGAATCAATCCTCTTCATCTAACCTACTGTTTATTTCTTCCAGTGTTTTATTTATTTCAGACATTGCACTCTTGATTTCTGACTGGTCTTTTTTTATGGTTTCTATGTCTTTTTTCATGCTGTTGACTATCCCTATAATCATTACTCTAAACTCCATAACTGATATATTGCTTGCCTCCATTTCATTTTGTTCTTCTTTTGGAGGATTCTCTTGTTCTTTCACTTGGGGCCTGTTTCTTTGTCTTCCCACTTTAGTGGCCTCTTTGTGTTTGTTTCGATGTATTAGGTAGCTCTGCAAAGACTCTGATGCACCCTATGTCACATGCTGCCTGTGACTGGCCCTGGGCAACCTATTCAAAGCTATCAGTGATCCACAGTTTGTGGCTCCCTCTGCTGGGCCTGGGTGTGTGCAGAAAGAACCAGGCTATGCACCAAGCCCAGCTTTTACCAGCACCGGGCCAAGGGAAGGGTCAGCTGAAGTCTCAAAGCTCCCAGAGATCCTCTGCCTGTAGGCTTTCTGTTAGGCTTAAACACTGAAATTGCCTTCAGCTGTACTCCTCTGCAGCCCAGCTTAAGTTCCACAGGGCAGGGCGATAGGGATTCCTGTGGCGGGGCTATTGATTCCCCCCAGGCTGATGCTACTTGGAAGGGAGTGCTCTGCCTGAGAAAGATGGCCTCTGCAGTGTGGGGAATGACTCAGCACAGGAATCCTGTCAGCTAACCCTTCAACTCTCTTTCCAGAGCCACCAACCTCAGATTCTCCTCTCATGACTCTAGTTCATTCTGCCCTCCCTCTCCAGTGCCCTGGGTAAGTGCCAGCAAATGCAATTTTGTTCATTGTCCCTTTCAGAGACTCTCTGTCTCAGCTCTCTCTCCCTGATAGGCAGAAAGCTGGCTGCTTTTCACAGCTGCATGTTATCTGGGTTCCTTTTCAGCTCTGGTGCTGTAGGCAGGGGAGCACAGCTTGGGGTTTAGACCTAACACTTTTCAGGGGGAGTTCCTCTGACTGCTGACATAGCCATCCAGCACTTCAGCTGCTGCCCATGCAGCCCAGCCAGCCCTCTCGCATCTCCTCTGCACTGCCTACCACTCTCACTGTAGTGACGTTTTTCTTCCATATGTTCTTGGTTATAAGGCTCCTCTCCAGCTGGTGTTCAGCTGGCTATTCAGGTATTCAGGCTGATTTTTCTATAATTTAGTTGTAATTCCAGCGTTGTCCTGGGAGGAGGTTAGTGTAGCTTCCAGCTATTCCACCACCATCTTGGATCTCCTTGTTTTATTTTTTACAAAACAATGAGTATATAACTTGACACATGAAATAGCAACCAAAAGTTTATTTTATAATTAACTTTTTAAGGTCTTAGGTGGAGCAATAAATGCAAATCAGGCAACTAATGGGTTTCTCTTAAGTGAGTTTAATATGTGAATAAAATACTTTGATCGAAATAAGTATCTTAAGCCTGAAAGCTTTACAAACATGTCTCAAGTTAGTTTTGGTACTATCAGAAAGCTTAGAAAATTCAAGCCTTCAGTCCACATAGCTTCTTAAAGAGCCACTTCATTAAAAAAAAAATTCCCTTTCAAATGAATATGTGGCCATCAACCTGGATAAATTTCTGAGTAATGTTTAGCAGGCAGCCTGCCTCCCATATCCAGCACTGCCTTGCTCTTAAGCAGCAATAGGACCCCATATACCTAGAAAGCCTGGCTTTTCAATGAATCCTCTTGAAAGGAACCGGACTTTCCATTTCCCAAGCTTTCAAAAAACTTTTCAAAGAAACTTTATATATTATACAGCAGAAAGTCACACAGCCACCACTTTCCTACCTCCTTGACCTGCATGCTCAGCTGGACCCATACAGGCTGCTTTCATTACACAATAAATGTTCTCCAAGCTCAAGATGCACCTGCAGAGACAGAGATAGATGAGAAAGGTGGATACTCACCAAGAAGGCAATTGATTTCACTGATACAAGTGCTAATCACATTGGTGACATTAAGCCTGGACAGAGAAGAATTATACTTGCAGGCAGATGGAGACAGTGCCCTTTATTTGCAAGTTCCTGGGTGTGCACAGCTGGTCCTGGACAAAATAGTGAAGTTAGAAATGTTCCCCAACTAAGCACCTCCAAGTGCCCTTGATTCTCACACTATTCCTTACATAGAGAACATCCCTACACACCTTTCAGCTGCTGAGCCTCAAGTTCTATATCTTTAAAAAGGGCATAACAATATTACAATTTTTGTATTTGATAAAGGAGCTATTTTAGTAGCTAGATCCATGTGGTATACTAGTGCAAGGTATTGTGCATTTACATCAGCACAGATAATATCAACGATGTAGTATTGATCGTATCTTCTGGTTACTGTCCTGAACTAAACTAATATGCCTGGCTAACATTACTCATTTGAAGCACCATCTTCTGTTCTCACTAGCTCCAGAGCTAGGCATCAGTGAGTTAGAATAGTGGCTTTATACACTTTTGTAAGTACTATCCATTCAGTTCGTACTCTGTACAAAGCCCTGTGATAAGGATTTAGCACACAAAACCTCATTTAACCTCTGAGAACTTAATTGCTACAGTAAATTTAACAAGGAGCTTAACATTCTATTTCTTAATAAGTGTTTTACCCTCCAGTTATATCTTTGATTTATAAACTGCAAGGTGAAAGCCCATCATTGGCCACAGAGTGGGGAGAGATAGGAAGGAGTAGCAGAACTTTCTAATGCTCCTCAAACACCATGTAGGCAGCTATCAACTCCATGTACACGAAGGACTCTCTTGGAAAGCAGATGGCCCCCAAATGTGATCAGTGTCCTTAACAAGAAACACAGTGTGTGGTCACGGGTGCACATCCTGAAGATGGACATGCAGTTCTATTCATGTCCCACCTCCATCCTGTTCTGTCATCTTGAACGGTGACTTTTGTTTTTTTGTGTTTTTTTTTAGACTAAGTTTCCTCAACTGGGAAGCAAAGGCTAGATGTTGTCTATAGTTTTTTAAATCTCTAACATTGTAAACAATTACTTAAGTCAGTATCACTCTGTTGCAAAATAAAAACAAAAACAAAAAATGGGTCCAATGAAGCTAGTTCATGGGGCAGAAGTTTATCAAAGGATGGTCAAGACTAGAACTGGAAAGTCGTCCAGCCCCAAGACAGCCCAAAGGCCAGCCATTCTATCATGGAGTACATGCTTTTCTTTGAGCTTTGCTTCTGTTGTTCTCATTACTCTATCCACCAGGGCTCTCCACTTCTAGTCTGTTTCTCTGTTATTTTTTCCATGACCCTGATAATGTCAGTTTGCAACCAGTTTATGCATTTTCTCCCTCACAGCATCCTATGGATTTTTTGCCCCCACCATTAGCTGGGTAATTTTCTTGCTTTTCCAGTTTCTGGGAGAACTATCAGATTGGCTTAAGCAAACATTTCAAGTCAGGCCATGGTCATAGATCACTGTTCATCCTATCAGCTGGCTGCTTCCAGTCAGGCCCAGTCCTGATGTTTTCAGCTGTGAAGACAGCAATCTTGTACAAGAGTCTCTTTACTCAGCAGGTTTGTGAGTAGAGCATTTTCCTCAGGAGGAGAGATGTTCAGTTAGGACACTAGAATGTCTCTAGCATACCTAGTAACCATATCAATGTCTCAATTAAAAGATATGCTTTTACCACAAAATGGTAATTACACATACTCTTGTGGCTTGAACACACACAGATAACTTACACACTCATGCACATAAGGAAGTACCAACTCTGTATCTATACAACTGCAAATGTAAAACATTCCACTTTTCCATAATGCCTAAGAAAGAGAAAAGCAGCCCCTGATATCCGACAGCTGGCCTGGCACTAGTGGCTAGCCCTTGATGTCCTGTTGAACATAAACAGTTTTACAGACCATCAGACTCAGAGGCACTGTGTGACCATGTGGGTCAAGACAAAAACAATACCAATCCATAAGCATGTCTGAACACAGACAAAACATGAACATTGTCCAAGACACTGCAAAAATAACTAGACACCCCCTTTCCTGACTAATATGAGTGACTGCTCCTTTCTTACTAATTATAGCTTTAGCCTCTGTCTAATCTTCCATCCTTGTAGATAAAAAGTGTTAAGGTATCCAAACAGAATTATCCCTACATCCTGACAGCATCCAATCACAGCACAGGCCCACTTCCTTAAACCCTCCCCGAAACCACAAGATCCCAGACTAACTCTCACCTAAGTATTTTCTAATGCCTTCTAACTGAGATACCCCATGTTTCCCTAAGGAAACATTCTCCCTCATCACAGTGAATAATGAACACAACTTGTTAAACTGCAGATGTGTTCTTGATGGTCTTTTTTCTGTAGAGCATTCACATAGTTCACAGCTTATGAAGCAATTTCATTTATGTAAAATTCACTCATTTAACCTCAGACTCACCCTGTGAATAGAAGTATCACTAATCAGTAAGTGAAGCAGCTAAGACTTAAGGAAAGTTACCTGAAGTGTACAACTGGTCACCAGCAGTGGCCAAATTTAAATATAGGGCTGACTGATTCTAAATCCATTGCTCCTTATGCCAGAGGGAAATGCAACCTCAATGCAACTATTCTCCTTGGAATAATTATAGAACTCTCTCTGTATCTCTCTCTCTCTCTCTCTCTCTCTCTCTCTCTCTCTCTCTCTCTCACACACACACACAGACACACACACATGCACACACACACACACACACACCTCTTTCTGCTTTAAAAGCCAAGGTGAACACCACAAAACTGATTGTTATTTTTATAGCAAAGTCGTGATCAATTAGAATCTGAGCCTTGGCTGGAAATAAGGGCCATTCCCATAATTTAGGATGAAATGTCACTGGCATAGGGAGACAACTGCCCTGGACAGTGTGCAGCCCCCAGGGGCATTCTACCTCAACACCTGCCAATGTGGACCAAGTTGACCATTTTCCATCCTTTGCCTCTCTTCCCTTTCTCTGAAAACTGATGAAGATCTAGTCTCCATTGCTATTCAATCAAGTGGGCAAGAACTAATTCCTCCTTTCAAACTTTTCATTTAAATGGAGGTGAAAAGTCAACCTAGTGTGTAATTACTATGAAGAGTTGCTTCTACAAATGAAGTATGGAATGACAGAGTTAATAAAACATTGAAAGAGACATTTTTTCTCACCTGAGAACTTAATTGCTATAGCAAATTTAACAAGGAGTTCAACATTCTATTTCTTAATAAGTATTTTATTCTCCAGTTATACCTCTGGCTCAACATTCTATTTCTTAATGTGTTTTATTCTCCAGTTATACCTTTAATTTATACACACCAGGGTGATGACCCATCATCGGCCACAGGGAACTTTTCTCTTCCTACATACCAAGGTATAATTTATGTATATCAAGACTAAAAGTAATTTATTTGACTTACAATATAACTCAAAGTGCTTTTAATTTCTACCATTATAACTTTGAAAATAAATTGAGCCATTGTCCTTCTTCACAGATACACATGTCCCTTGGGATTTCGTACAGACCAAGGGCTCAAATTATTACTATGAATGGCAATTGGGGAAGATTTTTTTTTCTCTTTTTAAAATATATTTTATTGATTATGCTATTACAGTTGTCCCATTTCCCCCTCTTTACTCCCCTCCACCCTGAGCACCCTCTCCCACCCACATTCTCCCGCTTTAGTTCATACTAAAGTATGTCCATATGTCATACTTATAAGTTCTTTAGCTTCTACATTTCCCATACTATTCTTGCCCTCCCCCTGTCTATTTCTACCTACCATCTTTGCTACTTATTCTTCGTACCTTTCCCCCCTCTCTCCTCCTCCCACTCCCCTGTTGCTA
>CM052544.1:38810301-38856163 GCA_028533065.1 Trachops cirrhosus | reverse complement strand
CTTATCCATCTTGAATTTATTTTTGTGTATGGTGTAAGTTGGTGTTCGAGTTTCATTTTTTTGCATGTAGCTGTCCAGTTCTCCCAACACCATTTGTTGAAGAGGCTATTGTGACACCATTTTATGTAGCTGCTCCCTTTGTCGAATAAATATGACATCAAAAGCATGTTCCATGAAAGAATAAAAAGTTAAACTTTATCAAAATTAAACATTTCTGTTCTTCAAATGAAAAGATATACCACAGATTATGGAAACATACTGACAAATTATGTGTCTGGAAAAGAACATATCTCCAGAAAACAAAAAACTGAGAACTCAATAATAAGAAAATTAAAAGCATAATTAAAAATGAGCAACAACACTCATTTCTTTAACAAACACTCCATCAAAGAAAATATACAGATGATAAATAAGAACACAAAAAGATGTTCAACATTACTAGTCATTAGGGAAATACAAATGAAAATCATAACAAGATACCACTATAGACCTCCTATGATAGATGAAACTTAAAACATTGGCCATACCAAGTGTTGGCAAGAATGCAAAACAGCTGGATCTCTCAAACCACTGGTCAAACTCTAAACTGATACAACTACTTTGAAAAACAATCTGGATTTCTAGAATTTAAACACATTTACCATATTATCCAGCTACTCCACTCCAAGTATTTGCCCAAAAGAAATAAAAGCTTATAAGCTTACATTCATGCAAAGACATGAATGTGGATGTTTATAATGGCTTTACTTGTAATTGCTAAAAATTGAAAACAACCCTATTTCAATGGATAAACAAATTGCAGTACATCTATACAATGGAGTACTACTTAGCAACAAACACTAATGAGCTATTTAAAAAAATTAATGAGCTATTGAGATAGACTACAAAGTGGATAAACATTAAAAAAATTATTTTTAAAGAATGTAGACTTTCAGAAAGAGTGCGTGTTGTGTGATTCCATTTACATAAATATCTAGGAAATGCAACCTAGTTTATAGTGACAGATTGCAGGTCCCTGGTGGCTGGGGACAGGATTCAGGAGCAGCCAGGGAGAAGGATCATAAAGGCACTAAAAACTTTCTGGGGCAATGTATATAGTCATTATTTTGATTGTAGTGATAATTTCACAGATGTATAAAATCATACTCTTTACATTTGTATGGTTTAGTATCCATCAATTATACCTCAATATAATTGATAAAAAAATCAATAACAAAACAGAAAAAAAGATCCAAGAACAAAAAATGGGCTGGCAGATGTGAAAAGAAACCAAACTACAGTGTAGGGGATATAAACAAGGAAAGTCAGGTTAAGCAGGTATTTAAGAGAGCATATAGAGTTGTCTATTTTCTAAGTTTACTGACTTGAAATAAACTGAAAGTTCTGAAATGATTTTAAAACAACTTTAGGTATATCAAAAGAGCATCAAACATATTTGTGTTTGAATTCTGGCATTGAGCAGCTGATGGACTTTAGGCACATCAAAATTTCATTGTACTATAAAGGACAGAAAACCCATCTCAAGAAATGAAATGCCCTGGCTCAAATGACTGAAAAGGCAAATAGCTCTGGTGTCAGACACAGCCGGACTCACTATAAGCAGGCCTCAGTTCCTCTCCGCCTAGGCTTTGCCTTCTGCTGTTCTGGCTTTGTACACAGTCTTCACGTTTACCCTGGCCATGCCAAGACAGCTGCCACATCTCAGCCTCCCTTCCCTAGGTTCAGTGGGAAGACAAAGCCTGTTGTTCAGTTGATTCAAAGAAAGCCCCCTGATTCCTAGCTTAGGTCACATGATTACCCCAAACCAATCTCTGTAGATAAGGAAAAGTGATACACTGATTAGTTTAAAATCTGCATCCTGTACTCCATTGGTGTGGAATTCAAGTGGAATTCCATCTAGAGAGTGGGAAGAGTTGCTATCCAATCAAAAACCAGGACCATTTTAGAAGAAAACAGTTTGGCTTCTGGGGAGGCAAACATTAAATCCTCACTGACCATTAAACCCAATTTTCAGCACATGATAAGTGTTTGGTGAACAGTATTTTCAACTTTCATTCTGGATCAGAAAAGGGCTATCAATGTTATATTATTGTGGACATGTAGTTGATAAAGCAGAAAGAGTTTTATGCAAACTTTTCTCAATTTTTTCCCCAGGAAATTAGGTCAAACCAGACAAGAAGCATTTTTAAACACGAAATACTGGGCTATAATCTCTAATTAATCTCTAAAGTTTGTATACTAGGAAAACCAAGGCTGGAGGATATTCTAGTGGCCTTTTGATACTTGAACGGATGTCTCGAACCTCTTTTTTTCTGGTCATAGGACCTATTTCTTCATCTCCAAGGATGGCCATATAATTCAGACCTAGCCAATGAGTACCTATCATTTACACTGATTGGTTTGGGAGAAGTTCCTGACCCAACCTAGGCCAATAACAGAAAACCAAAAACTTTTACTGGATTTACTGGAAATGAGGTTGTGAGCCTAGAGATACTGATGATTCCCTTTATCATCATTACAGAGGGCTTGCCTAAGAAGACTACACAGAAAAACACAAAGCTCAAACAGAGAGAAAGATTTCTTGTTGACCATATTTGAGCCCCTGGATCCAGCCACACCTGAATGCAGTAGTACCCCTTCAAATTGCATGACCCAATAAATTCCTGTTTTGCACAAATCAGGTTTAGTTGGTCAGCAGAATCTAGTTGGTCTGCCTAGTCATAGAATTTTTCAGCTCCTACACAACCAATTCAGTTCAGGACCCTGACAGGGTAGGTGTCAGATTATAGTGGAGAGTAGACAGCAAATCCACTTTCTAAGAATCAAGTTTCAGAGTTCTTCCTCCTAGATTGTCTGCTTCCTGTACATCTGACTTCAAGCACTTAAATTGTCTTGACAGGTTATATGGAACTTGTCACTGTTCAATTTACAACTGTGTCAGTGTAGAATCTGAAATGAGTAAGTGTAATAAATTGAGGCTATTTGCTGTGATGCTAGAGCTTAGCCAGATTCAATCATCTTTCCAGTGATGCATTTAGAGCTGGGGTCAGGCTGTGGGGAGCATAGGAGGGGAAGTAGTAGGGACAGGGGATGAGAGCAAGAAAGCAGTAGAGGCACTTGGATGTTGTGGAAGGAGCACTGGACCAGAGTCTGGGTTCCAGTCCTAACCCTGTTCTACCTTGGGCAAGCCTCTTCCCTTCTTAATGTCTCCATTGTCTACTCTATAAAATGGGCACCATACAGTCTACCAAGACCTCTATCCCAGGGTGACTGGGAAAAGCAAATTAAATAACAGTGAGCCAGGGGGCCCTAAAAATCATATAATAGTCTTATTGGACCTACCACTTCCATAGGGAGAAGCTATAGGGCATGGCCAGGCATCTCAGAATCCACATGTTCCTCCCTGAAGCCTCCAATGAATTACCATTCTTCCAGGTGAGGCCTGTCCTTCTCTGTCTGCCTACAATGGACTATGTAATCAAATGCAAAAAGCAGGAGAGATGGGCCCAACCAAACCCAGGTATGAGGCTGGTTCCCCTCCTTTCTAACTGCTTGATCTTAAACAAGTGAGTTGGGGGCTCATCTGTGGGGACAATGAGGCAGTGGAAGAGGGAGATAGAAAGGGATGGGAATGGACAGGTAATGATGATTTAGAGTCAAACATGCCAGGCACGTTATGAATGTTAACTGATTTAAGTCCTGACTCTGTAGGGCAGCTATCATTTTCCTTGTTATGCAGATAAGAAAATGGTCTCAGAGGATGAAGTCTCTGGCTTATAGTCACATGACCAGTCAACAAAAAGACAGGCAGATTTCAGTCCTGGTTTGAATGAGTCCAGAGTACTTTTTTTTTTTCACTGCTGCTACTGGGAATAAACTCAATAATAATAACAACAATAAAAATATTAAATAATGGGAGGAGTAAGCATTACTGAGTACTCACTCTGCAGAGGACCATAAAATAGCATCTCATTTAATCTGTTTAACATGCTTATGAGGTAGATCCTAATTTGCAGATGAGAAAACAGAGGCCCTAAAAAGTTTAAGTGACTTGCTCAAGGTCACAGAGCTGGCAAGTGGCCAAGATGGAATTTGAACTTGGCAGTGTGACAACACAACCTGCAACCTGTTAACCACTATGCAGTATTGTCTCCTACATGACAGCATTTCAGGAAATGCAAAGTGAGGTGCTCAGCTCACACAGAGGTGCTCCTGAGCCCTGAGCTCAATTAGGGTGATTCCTTTAAGACCCCTCGCAACTGCCTCACTAACCACCTCCCTAAACATTTCTCACTCACTCAACCTTCACACTGCTGCATGCTGTGTTGCCCAGTCCTGTCCCCTGGGCCAGGAGAAGGTGTCCATTTACCCAGAGCTTCCGCACCATAGATTTCTCCCCTCTTCCTATAGGGTCTTTGAAATATGTGCTCAAGTTCACCAGTGAAACTGTTAACAGGGTGCAGCCAAGAGAGGGAGGCCCAAATAGGGATTTGTAATGGGGTCCAGAACTCAGGGTATTCAGGAAATATTAGAGAAAAATATATAATTGATGACCTCGCCCCCACCAGTCTGAGCTGGGGGATGGGACGCATGGAGCAGGGCCATTGAGAGCTGTTTTGCACAGCAACAGCTTTGCAGCTAACCTCTGGCATGGTCATTTTAACATATCTATAGCCTTTAACTGGTTTCATAGATATGTTAAATAGCTGTGGCCAGCTTTGAAGTCACTTTGAGAGTGACTTCAACCCAGGATGTAACTGGGAATCAACTCCCTTTGGTTACAGCACCTGCATAAGAGTTTGGTGATGATTGGCTCCACACCATGGGGCCATGCCTGCCCGAACTTACTATAGCAGCCCATTAAAGCTGGAAGGATACAGGAATGCTGGCAGGTGTAACTGATTGTGGGAGGAGTTGGAAATGAGGCTACAGAGGAAGATTAGCGCAGGGATTTAAAATCCAGGCACGGCAGCCACAACAGGTCAGGACCATGAGGCTTTGGAGGATTTGGGACCATGCGGCTGTGGGAGGAGGGGAATCACCACTCGGCTTTGGCAGAGGTTGGGACCACACAGTTTTGGGGTGCTCTCTTTTGCCATGTGGCTTAGGAAGCAGAAAAGACTTTGCCTGGAAGAAAAGGGGTGAAAGGACTCTTGCTGGTGGGTCATGAGAAGGTGCCACATGGCTTTGGATTAACTGGAGATTGTGGCAGCAACACAGCTGATGGTGCCAGGAGCCTGAATCACGGACTTCTACTTCTTTTCCTGAGATACGGTACCCAGGACTGGACAAAGGGGAGAAGTAAGGACTGTGCATTTGTGGGTATTCTAAAGAACTTTAGTATTTTAATGAAGACATTAAGTCATTACTCTAAGTCTGTATAACTTTTAAATAATTCCTTTCCTTTTCACCAATCTCTGAAATTGAGAGATGTCTTTTCTCTGTTGGTGAGCAAAGTGAACTTAGTATGGGGGAGGGGAACCCCAGAGAAAAAGGGGGGGGTCCTTTCAGTAATAGCATATCATTCATTGCCTCCCCTCCCCCCGGGTCTGTTCTGTAACAAAACCACCTCATAGAAACTCCAAAGTGAAGCCTGTCAACTCCCTTCCTCCTTCCCTTCCTCTTCCCCTCCCTCCTTCCCCACTCCCCTCCATCAAAGAAATAAATATTTATTTAAAGCAGCACTAAGACAAGGCATTCCAAGACCACCCTTCCCCGCAATCTCCAGGAGCATTTGTTTGAGACCCTGCAGGTCATCTTGGGAGCCACTCTCTGTGCCCTCACTTGCAGATGTCCATCAGGGCTGGCATTCCAGGTGACTCCAGAACCCTGGTTCTCAGCCACGTGCCAAGCATTCAAATATCATTAGTTAGCTGATATCTGATGTCTACTGTGCCCATCACCCTCCCAACAACCCTGTGAGATAGAGATGATTACCTGTCAGACAGAATCAGCAAATGGTGGTGCCAAGACCCAAAGCTAGAGCTGGGCTCTTTCCTGCTGCAGTGCCACAGGTTCCATATTGGCTTCTTGTCACAGGCAGCAAGGCACAAAGGAAGAGACTTGTCCCTGAGCAGCAAGAGACCCAGGAACTAGCCCAGGTCAGCTGCCCTCTCTTGGCAACTTGGCCAAGTCCTATTCTCCAGGGTCTGAGTCACTCACCACCTCTAAATAGGAGTTCTGGCTGGGTAATATCAACAATACCATTATCTGCCTCCTTTCCCTAAGTGCTGGGTACTCTTCCAGGAAGACTGAAATGGTTGGGCAAATGGACTCTGAATTCAAATCCTGGCTCCACCACTTACTCATGAGTGACCCTGGACAAGTCACATAAATGTTCTCATTGTCCTTATCTATAGAACGGGGATAATAAAGATACCTACTTCAGAGTTGCCCAGAGGATTTGGTTACCATAGATAAAAGTACTTAGAGCTGCCTTTGGATTTGGATTTGTCATCACTGTCTTTACACCCTTTACCTTCATTATCTCATTTAATACTCACAGCAACCCTGTGAAGAAGAGACTCTGATCTCCATTTTACAGGCAAGGAAACTGAGGCATAGCAAAGCAAATTCACTTGCCCAAGGCCATCACTCGGTTAAGTAAGACTGGATTTGAACGAAGTTGTTTCCTGTCCAATGTACAGGTTCTCAACCCCTGCTATACATTGTCCCACTGCATCAGGAATTCTCAACCTCAGCACTGTGACTTTTGGGGCCAGATCATTTCCTGTTGTGGGGCTGTCCTCTGCATCCTGGGGTGTTTAGCAGCATCCCTGGCCTCTACTCAGTAGATACCAGTCGCATCCCACCCCAGTAATGATAATCAATAATATCTCCAGATATTGAAAAAGGTCCCCTGCGGGGGGTGGGGAGCAAAGTTACCCCCAGTTGAGGTGCAAGATACTCCCTGAAAGTCAATTTCACTCTAATAGTCTATATTTCTACTTCTTTTAAAAATTGGACTGACATCTTCCAGCAGAGCAGAGAGGTAGGTGATTCTGTTTATCACACAAAGTAAACAAAACCTAGTAGAAACCTCTCTCCCAGGACTTGCCTACCTTCTCATTATAGGGTGGCTGCTAGTTCAACTGTCACCTTTGTGCTAACTGAAGAAAGTTGCACCCACTCATCAGACAAATTACAACATTGCATCATTGAAGTTGGCATGTGTCTTGTAATCAATGGTCTATCGAGATTTGATTGGCAGCATCTTGTCTTTCTAGATTGCACTTCAATAGCGATGTATCTTACAACCCTAAATGTGATGGTGTACTATTTGTGAAGGCCCACATGCTCTCCCACCCCAGGAGAACACAAATGAGAAAAAGTCACCACCTCTGAGCAGAGGTGACCCCAAATGTCATGGCTTGGCAAGTGGACAGTGTATCGGCATGAAGGAAAAACATCCCCTCCTCTAGGCAGACACAGGGCACAGAGCCTGGGAGAGAGCTCGGGCTGCATTTCAGCCCCAGGAGCCCTTGCACACCCTCACAACAGTATGTGGTGACCCTGCTGCCCCTCATGATTCAATGACCAACACCACCCACCTCCAAAGGCTAAAAATTAAAATATCATCAGAAACCACTGCATATCACATGGCTTCTCAAAGCCAGAAATAATTTCAAGTTACAATTTCTTGAAATGGCTTTCAGTTGTTTTTTTTCCAAACCCCAACAAAACTGGTTGTTTTACAGACTGAGACTTCCAGCCAATTACCTGTAATTCAAAGGCAAATGAATAAACATCCACAATATGATATTATTTGAAAAAAAGAAAAGGAAAAAGCTCCCTCAACAGGAGACAAATGTAGCAAAACATCTATTAATATTGTTCCCTGAAGAAGAATGAGTTAGTACAAAACTGGGAAGGACAACAGCCCTGCATCTTTCTCTGTCTTATAAAATACAGCCTTCCTGAAAATTGATGTGATTACTTATGAAGCCAAAATTTCTCTATTTTTTCTTCTTTGATAGTTGTGTGTGCCTTAATGTGCTTTAAATGTGTAATAAAAATATAATGAAAAACATACATTTATTCAATGTGGCTGCTACAACATACGCTATAAAGCCCAAATCCTATAAAGTTGAATTTTATGGCACTTCTTAAACCCGTTCCTTCCACTTAGAGCCACCCTACAATATTGGTCAGAATTTAGTGCTTCTCTCTCCCACCTCCATCTCCCAAGAAAAGTACCGAGCTTGAATTTTTAGTTCCTATTCCTGCTCCTTCTAGGCTAGCTCCCACATTAAACCCTACCTCCCCTCTTCTTTCCAGCCTCTCCCTCATACCTTACCCCAAACAGTCATGCTATGCATGGGTCATCAGAAAATCATATCAAAAATACATGACCAGAACAAACTATGTTAAAATGTTAAACAGTAGAATTAGAGCAATGCTCAATAAGCTACAGCCTTTGGAAGAAATCTGGCCCTCCTCTGTTTCTACAAATAAAGTTTTATTGGGACACAGCCTTACTCGTTTGCTTAGCTTTTATCTATAGCTGCTTTCATGCTACCAAGGCAGATTTGAATAGTTGCAACAGAGACTGTACAGCCCACAAAGCCTAAAATGTTTACTACCTGGCCCTTTATAGGAAAAAGTTGCCAACCCCTGGGTCAGAGCCAGGTCATCAGAGCCAGAAGCCCTGGGTTCACATCCCAGCTCTGTGCTTTTCAGCTCTGGCTACTGGGTGATTTACTGAAGCACCCCATCTGTGCTTCAGTTTCCTTGTGAGTAAAATGGAGACAAGGAAAAGAACTTATATTATAGGACTGTTGTGAAAATGCACAACACTTAGACCAGTACCTGGCTCAAGCTGTGGTAAGAACTCAAGTGTTGGGTGTTGTTACTATGGTAACCCTCTGCTTGCTAGCATTCCTCTGTCTTCACTCTCCAAAGGATGGACAACTTAGTCTGCCATTTCCTATCTGCCCCTCCTAACCTTTCTGAGTCTTCTCAACACACTGCCTTGTCCCGTATCTCCACCACTCCAATAAGACCTCTCAGATTTGCATTACTGAGTTCCTCCACATGACAAAATGCCACCACTTCAATCCATTCCCCTTTTCAGTGGCTTCTGATACAATGGACCACATCTCTTTTGAGGATGGACTTCCTCCCTGGGACTACCCACCCAAGGGTGTGAATTGATTAAGACAGTGGCTGTAGGTTCTTATGCTTTAAAGAAAATCAGCTCTTTTCCCACACTCAGCCCACATGAAAACCACATTTAGACAGCATGTTCTCACACTGGCCACATTCTACCCACAGAGAGTGAGCCATGCAGGATCCCAGTCTTCACTCTGATATCTCTGCCTTAGTGACATTAGGACCTTTGATTACCCCACTCTGACGACTGAACATAACTTGTCTTCTTTAAAAACAATTATCATAGTTTGAATTCCCCAAAATTAGTTCCTATATGCAGTTGGGAGTCAGACCACAGTGTGCTAAAATGGTAAAGAGACAAGGACATTTTCACCTGCAGCATCAGATGCAACAGGTGTCATATAAATTACCTCCAGTTAAAGAAGGGGATGGAGTTATGTGAAATTGAGATTTTTATGTGAAAATTGAAATATGCTTGTTAAATAAAGCTACAATATGGCTGTTAGAAATGAATTGCCTTAACCAAAGACAACTGAAAGTGTTTGAATTTACAACAAAGAGTGTTTATTCTCTGATAGAATTGCTCTGGGATGTTTGAAATATGAGCAGAGCTCCATCTTCAAAGTATTACTAATGTTACTAGGCTGTCTGTCAACCAAGCTGTTTTCATTTCATTTGTCCTAGAAGAAAATGTCCCCCTTTCTTTTTTTTATTTATTTTTAATCATTATTCAAGAACAGTTTCTATCCTTTACTCCCATTCCAGCCAACCCATCCATCCCTCCCCTCCTCCCTCCCATTTCCAACCTTTCTTTGCACTTAAGATGTATTATTTCTCCTCACTAGTACTACAGAAAAAAAAAACTACCCTTGTAAATGATATATCAAGTTTGGGGTTTTTTTATATTTTATTTATTTATTTTTAGATAGAGGGGAAGGGAAGGAGAAAGAGAGGGAGAGAAACATCAATGTGTGGTTGCTTCTAACATGCCCCCTACTGGGGGCACGACTTGGCTTGCAACCCAAGCATGTGCCCTGACTTGGAATTGAACTGATGACCCTTTGGTTCACAGGCTGGAGCTCAATCCACTGAGCCACACCAGCCAGGGAATATATATCAAGTTTTTATACTTTATTTTCCTTCACATAAACATAACTGACACTTAAAGTTAGTTTGGACTTTATTGTACAGCGGAGTGATTATGTGAGAGATAAGTATTTTTAACATTAAGCAGCAGTTTCAAATTCATCCATTTTGCAGCCATTTTCTCAGGCAGTCATTCAATAAAAACTAGTTTTCTTGGTATTTATTGTTATTTGTTAAAGGTTGGAGGGAATATTTAAAAATTAATAAGTCATAATATCTGCCTGTTGAGAGTATAATTGCATTGCACAGAGCATTTATTTTGGATCTTCCCAGCATCATTCCCTCTCTTATGGTGATGGCACCCTGATATCAGTACATATAGTGCCCAGTCTAATTCCAATACTAGGTCATATGGCCCAGGTCAGTAAATCAGCTCACTGAACACTGAGACACAGTGATTGGTTCAGAGGTGACCACATGATCAAGTTTGTCCCAGAAGAGTGAACTCCAGAACTTGTGTGGGACCTTCAAGGAAAAGATGCTTCCTCCTTTTTCTGGTGAATGTGAACAAAAATGATTTAGGCTTGAGCTCCTACAGCCATGAGCTCTCATGAGAGGGGAGGCTATCTGAGAATGCAGCTATAACAGAGGAAGTAGAGCTGATGAATGAGGAGATGGAAATGGATTCTTGATGACGTTGTTGGCACACTGAATCAAACATTCAACTCTCTCTGGACATTTTGGTGATGTGACCCAGTAACATCTCTCTTATGGAAAGGCCGTTTCACAATAGATTTTCTGATAAACTCAGAGGCTTAACCCACCCAAAGTGAAATAAGATGGTACTTTTCTTAAGAAGAATTTCAGGTGTCCATCAATTATGAGACGACAATGTAATGTGGCTATTAAGAGATTGCATGTATCCTTAGGATTTAATGATAAAAATAAAAATTATAAAACCACAGACATGTGGTTCTTGATCTTGATCTTGGCTGGTTGGACCCCATCAAAAATATTCACAAATTTGGGGTACATCACCAGACAAATGGAAAACAACCACAGGAGGGAGAGCATGATGAGGTACTTTCTGAAAACCATGTTACAAGAATAAAATAGTTGAAATTTTTATCTAGGAAAAGAAAAAAAAACAGGAGAATAATCACTTTATAATTAATTCTATAATTACTTAACTGTCAGAATGATTAGGGTGTCTTAAAGACTACCAAATCCATAATGCTCTTTTGAATGTATTTCAGGCCATACTTTGGCTTTTGACTTAGGGAGAGGGAATGAAAATCTGACAACATGCTTTGCTGGTCTGTGAAAGTAAACCTAAAATCAGAATTAATCAATATTAGTTGAAAGTTAATTCCATTACAGGCAATACTAGAGTATTGGATGTCGTTCATTCATCTGGTGTTGCCTGGTCTTATTTATCACCGAAGGTCACTGTGTAGAAGCAGTTCTCATGTCAGCACAGTCAGATACCTTAACAAACTGAAACTTAAAGGAATAAACACTATAACATAACACAGCTGCCCAATCGATGGAATAACAGCCCTGCCCACTGCTCTTCAATCTTATGCAACTAAACAGCATATTCCAGCATTAGAGGATTTACTTAGCAAATATTTTTGGAGTATCTAATGATCAAATGGCATTGTTAAGATAAGCTCTTGTTGTTAGAGATATAATTCAGCAGGATAAAATGTTTTCCCTTAAAGAACTTCGTGTAAGTGATGCTGCATAAATAAGAGAAGCACAGGGTAAATCAGAGAAGGCATCTAAGAAACTTTAATGTCTCAGTTCCTTTTTCTCTTGTTCCAGACAGACAATGCTAACAATCATGATACTCTTTCCCATTGAGCCTAGATACAACCTCAAAATCCTTCTCAACAAACTTTCCAGGCAGCTATTATTAATCCACAAGATTTTGTTCCTGAGATGAAATATACTTCCCACACCTGTGTTAAACTTTCAAGGGAGAAAAGATTGATTCCTACTGCAGAGACTGCTAGGTACTCAGAGTACCTAGAGCATCTCCACAAAGAGATTTGAGTAGCATTGTCATTATATGGAAGGAAAACAACATGAACCACGATAAGGTGGGAGAAAAAGAACAGAGGAGTTTGACTGAAGTCTATGAGAGTGGAGATGAGGCTAGAATTAGATGATTTGAGTCCTTAGCTGCTACATTAGCAACTAGACGTTATTGGGAGGATAAAAAGAACCATCAAAGATATTATATCAGAAAAGTATTATGTTTTAGAAATATTAATGGCTAGGTTCTAGGAAAAACAAGAACAGCAGCAGTCAAAATATATTAAAATAGAGAAAGATGAGTTAAACAGTCAAAGCATACAGAGAAGAGAGTATGTAGGTCTGACAATGAAAAAAAATGACAACTGGAAGAAACGTCATGGAGAAAAAGAAGTAGAAATAATGGTGTTCTGGCCCCGAGAGTAGGAGGAGGAGGGGGAAAGCAGTTGGAGTGAGTGAGAGGATATGGTCTCATTAGCGAAGATAAGGAAGGCTGGCTCTGTCTGGAGCATGCTGAGTTTGAATGTGGTAGGACATGCTGTCAAGATTTCCAGGTAGAAATTGAAGGGGAAATAGAAATTGAGGGGAAATAGAAATTGAGGGGAAATAGGAGGTGGGACATGGAGGTGAGAGCTCCAGTCATGAGAAAGTAGGAGCTTGGTGTGATGCAAGGAAGGGTGGCCAGGGGCTCCTTGAAATAAAGCCTATATTTAGGAAGCAGTCTGAAGCCAGATAGTCATGTAAAGAAACCAGAAGTGGGACACACTGTTTTCTATGATAATAGTGTTATCCAGGGTAACAAATGATTTTGAATCAAACAGGATCTTTGTGGGGGGCAGGAGGGAGCATGCCCCCATAGCAGCACTGGCACTGCCTGTTGGTGTGGCCATCCAGAGGCCAACGTCAAAATCACTCACATCCTGGACCCAGAGACCTCAGGGTGGAGAGGTTTGTGCACAGAGCTGTGAAGATACTGTTTCAGTGACAGATTCAGGTCCAAGCCTAACTGTCCTCCCAAGCGCATCCACTCACGTACCCAAATCCATTTACAGCACCCATTCTGAGTCTAACCTTGGTTTGATGATAGGGATGCAGAAGTGAATGGAACCCAGGCCCTTCAAGTCCAGCACTTGTTAATACTTGAAAATGCTACCAAAAATGTGGGCAAAACAATTTGTCTATCCATGGGGAAGGGTAATCAGAAAGGTTAATCAATTAAAATAGGATGGATGAATGGTTGGATGGATGGATGGAGCATATATTTGTTGATGATAGTAATATGGAATAATCATTAACATATAAGTTAGCATCTTTCTCATCTCCCTACTAGCTAAAGAAGACACTGATTTAATCCTTTCTCTTTCTATATCCTGCAAAAGGGATACTATAAGTTGTCACAGATCTTTCCAATTTCAGAGGAGAAAGGCCCATAAAAAAAAACCCTCACATATATGTTGATCCCTGTGAAGAAAAGATTGAGAGTTAATAATGTTGTACACCACTCCTTCCCCCACCCCTGCTCTATGTTGGTGGTATGTGGTGGGAACAAAATATCTACAATGAGGAAGAGAACTCTTCTTGAATATAAGACTGAGTAGTGACAAAAGTACTGCTGGACACAGAGGCTAGGAAACAACAGAGAACTGGATGCCTTCCACATTGTACAAAAAATCTAAGTTGAGATCAGAATCCCTGCCTCAGTTATGTTTCTCTGAATATAATATGTGGCAAAGACAACTAGTTATTATCAAATATTTCATGGACTCCCTTGAATTTCCAAGCTTCTTTGAACTTAGGGTCCAGACCATGTCATGAGCTCTTTTCAATGCACCATAAATGGAGATGACATATATCCTTCTGGAGTAATGCAACTAGGAGATGATGTGCCTTTTCCAACTCTCCCCTCCCTCTCTGGTTATCTACAGAGTTGGGTAAAAGTTGGTTTACAGTTGTGAGTACATGAAACACAGAGTTTATTCTTGTGGTATTTATATTAATTATTATATTATTTGTATTATACCTATAAACCTACTTTTGCCCACCCCTAATTACATCACATATATTAAATACAGCAAACAAGATGGAAGAGGCTGCCAGAGTGAGAAATCCACCATTGATGTGTTATACCACAGAGATGTCAGGCTTTATTTGTTATTGCAGCACAGCCTGGCATTATGCTGACAAATAGCTAACACCACTCTGACTAAGAACCTCATGGATCACAAGCCTATACAGTTATGATAGTGACATTCAATAAATATTTTTAAAGTCCTCACACTCATTCTCATATTGCCTTACTTTCCAATTTATTACCTCTAAAATATGCAGTCATACAATGTTTTAATGTCAAATGCACTTACCAAATATATATACATATATACTCATATAATATACATATATATACATTTTACTACAAATACAAAGAAAAAGATTTAGCATCCCCATCTAGTCAGATCAACCACTTTGCTTTTTTTAAAACCCACACTGTATTAGATGAAAATATGCTTTAAACA
Organism: Trachops cirrhosus; assembly: GCA_028533065.1. Classification (NCBI taxonomy): domain Eukaryota; kingdom Metazoa; phylum Chordata; class Mammalia; order Chiroptera; family Phyllostomidae; genus Trachops; species Trachops cirrhosus. Next base: position 38,841,413 of record CM052544.1, on the reverse strand, counting down.
AGGTTTTCAGAGCAACAAAATACTTACAAATGCAATAATAAGAGATACAATTGATATAACATCTATGTATGAGTAGGAAAGTATTCTGGCATAAAGTTTAGCATGCTGTTTTCAAGACAGTACACTTAATTTCAAGGAATGCTTACAGACATGGCTTCAAAGATAAGTCATTTTTATTTTAGTTCCTTCAGGGGTAAATTTTAGCAACCCTTACATTTTATTATTAAAAAGGGATATAGAAAAATAAGAAAACTTAATTTTTCATTCCTGTATGATAGGCATTAGGGACAAAAACAAAAATAAATAAAAAATAAAATAAAGGAGTAGAAGGGAAAAAATGGAAAAAAAATGGGTATTACACTGTTACAATTTATCAATAATGTCCCACAAAATTTTTACATGATATCTCAAGAGGTGATTTTTTAAAAAGTCATAAGTTTAAATTAAACTGTTCCTCTAGTTCCCTTCTAATCAGTCCACATGGGAAGCTGTGGAAAACATTTCTATCTGAATTCTGAGAAAAAATAGGAAGCAGGCTCAATGGAAAAACAAAAGGAATATTTTATGATAGTACAATAAGATAACATAAAATGTATTTACTTTACTTTTTATATTTCTTATTTATTTTTTAAACAATGTAATTACTCATTAAACCATTCTCCAAGTCTGTAGAAAGTTTACAAAGTCTCTATCAATCTAATGTTAAATATTGTCAAAGTCACAATTACTTTTCAATTTCTTCCATTGACCCATCCATCTACCTGCCATCATTTATCCATTCCTCCATCCACCCTCTTATCCATGCACCCATTCATTTACCAAATGTTTAATTAATCTATGAAATACAAAGCACTAACCTCAAAAATCTTTCAAAGATATCATATTAATAACTTTAGAACAAGGCTGATGGAGATAAAACATAGGATCAGTACCAAAAAGTACTGAGAGTTCAGAAGAGAAGTACAACCTCATAGTACAGATCAAAAAATCTTCATGGAGCAGAAGACTGGAGGTGGAAATAAATACACACTGATGTCTAGTACAATGCCTTGCTGATGAGGCTGAAGCAGAACGGAACATTATTAATAAATAGCTACTGTCTCAAAGCAAGTGTATTAGCTGCCAAGGAAACCTATAATAATTTCTACAAACCACTCCTGGAAAGTTTTACCACATAGTGGAAAAAAAAAAAAAAGAAGAAGAATTCAGATAAAGGTGAAAGTGACAGGTTTGTGTTGTTTTTTTTTTTAACTTTGTTAAGCAGAAAATCCCACAATTCCTTTCCAAGTGGGGCCTACAATCAAAATGTCATCAGCTTTCCTCCTCCTGTTTTCCCAATCTCTCAGGAAAATTGCTCTTTAAAAAAGAACCATGGCAAAACATTTCTACTTTTTTCTATGTGGCTGTCCAAAAAGGTGGCATTTGGTTAATGTCAGCATTCAAGTATCATTCACATCAGATGCTGTAATTTTTTTATTTTTTAACTTAATGTCTTACCACAGAGATGTCTTACTTTAATGTCTTACTTTTCTAATGACAGCCCAGGTTATCCCCCAACCATCACCATTCCACCTGCCAAAAAACAGAAAAACTACAAAATCCCCCTGGGTATGTGAAAAGTGAACTGAGCAATATCTCTAGCACCTGATCATGGAACTGATATCTTGGACAGTACCGAGTTTCTGTGGGAGCCACCCTACTTTTTTTGTGTCCTCTATTTTCCACTACTCTTTTCTTAACTCCACAGGGACTCTGAGCTGGGAACCCTCTCCATAAGAGTGGCAGGCTCATCTCCTGTTTTCCCATCAGCTGCATCACTATTTAATCAAGGGAGCTAATCAACTGTGGAGTTCATAATGGATGTCAGTAACATTTCCTGTGTTATGATTGATGAATCTAACTTTGGACTTAATGCATTTGTTCAAAATTAGATGACAATAGAATCAAGATTAATACCATTTTTTAAGCTGCATTGTGGCAGCTAACAAAAGTAGTTCTCTCACAGCAATTGTACACACTGCCGACTCTGGAGGCAATTTTTGGCAGAACCTAGTCTATTCTCCTAATAACTACATATATTTGAACATGCATTAAAATGTCAATCTTCTATTTATGACAACAGATACTGTTTTGTCATGGGTAGTAGTGATAAAAATTTTCTTTGCATAGATAAGTTTTTAAAAAATGAGCTGGGCAAGATCGAGGCATAGGTAAACACACTTTGCCTCCTCACTCAACCACAGAAAGAATCACAACTAGACAGACCTCAAAACAAGTAACACCCAGAGCTGTCAGAAAACTGTGCTGTATGGAAGTTCAACAACCAGAGATTTAAAGAAGCCACATTGACCCAGATTAGTAGGAGGGGTGGAGATGCACAGACTGGTGGAGAGTCAGCATTGCTGGAGAATGGGCAGTCCTACATTCTCGTGAGGTAGATAAAAATCAGGAGGATACCTTGAGAGCAAGCGATCCCAGCGCAGACCAGATAGCACAGCCCAGGGTTCCAATGCCAGGAATATAAATCCCCATAACTTCTAGCTGTAAAACCAGTGGGGATTCAGGTGGTGAAGAAACTAACAGATTTTCTGGAGACTCTGCTTAAGGGTCCCACACTGATTTAAAATGTACTCAGACCCGCCCCCTCTGAGATTCAGCACCAGGGCCACAGTTGGAAGGGCACCGGTCACACAGGTCAAGTGCTGGGCAAACTTCCAGAAGCCAAGAAGTGGTACTGTCCCCTCTCTGAGCCCTCCCCTGACACAGACCCACAAAGCAGTGAAGCAGGTTGCCCCACCCTGGCCATTACCTAAGGCTCCATCCCACACCATTTACAGGTGCCTTTTCTACAACAGACCATGCTACTAAGACAGAGAGACAAAGCAGTTTGACCTAATACACAGAAACAAACACAGGGAGGTTGCCAAATTGAGGAGACAAAGAAATATGACCTAAATGAAAGAACAGAACAAAACCCCAGAAAAAGAACTAAACAAAATGGAGATAACCAATCTATCAGATGCAGAGTACAAAACACTGGTAATCAGGATGCTCACAGAACTCATTGAGTACAGCAACAAAATAAATGTTGCCCACAAGAGACCCACCTCAGAACAAAAGATCTACACAGACTGAAATTGAAGGGTTGGAAAAAAAATATTCCAAGCAAATGGACAAGAAAAAAGCAAGGGTAGCAATACTCATATCAGACAAAATAGACTTCAAAAAAAAGGCCATAAAAAGAGACACAGAAGGACACTTCATATACTCAAGGGAAGAATCCATCAAGAAGACATGTGTCATAAACATATATGCCCCTAACATATGATCACCCAGATATATAAGAAATATCTTGGAGGACTTCAAGAAAGATTTAGGCAGCAACACACTTATAGTAGGGTAGTTTAACACCCACTGTCAACAATGGATAGATCTTCCAAACAAAATATCAACAAGGATATTATGGAACTGAACAAAGCATTAGATTAAATGGATTTAATTGATATATATAGAACCTTTCATCCCAAAGAAGCAAAATGCACATTCTTTTCAAATGCACATGGAACATTTTCAAAGACAGACCACATGATAGGACGCAAAACAAGCCTCAACAAATTCAAGAAAACTAAAATCATATCAAGCATTTTCTCAGACCACAAGGGCTTAAAACTGGAAACCAACCTCAAGGAAAAAACTCAAAAACACTCAAACTCATGGAGACTGAATAACATACTATTAAACAATGAATGAGTTAATAATGAGATCAAGGAGGAAATCAAAAAGTTTCTGAGAACAAATGAAAGTGACACACAACAGACCAAAACCTATGGGACACAGCAAAGGCAGTCCTGAGAGGGAAGTTCATAGCAGTACAGTCCTACCTAGAAAATACAGAAACATTTCAAATAAACAACCTAACCCTACATCTACAAGAACTGGAGGAACAACAACAAACAAAGCCCAGAGCGAGTAGAAGGAAGGAAATAATCAAGATCAGAGCAGAATTAAATGGCATAGAGGCTATAAGAACAATTCAAAGAATCAATAAATCCAGGAGCTGGTTCTTTGAAAAGATAAAGAAAATCAACAAGCCTTTAACACACTCATCAAGAAAAAAAGGGAGAGGATGCAAATAAATAAAATCAGAAATGAAAGAGGAGAAATTACAACCGATACCACAGAAATAAAAGGATTGTAAGAAACTACTATAAACAAATATATGCCAAGAAATTTGAAAACCTGGGTGAAATGGAAAAATTTCTAGAAAAATATAATCTCCCAAAAGTGAATCAAGATGAAGCAGAGCCCTGGCTGGTATGACTCAGGGGACTGAGCACTGGCCTGCAAATCAGAGGGTCACCAGTTCAATTCCCAGTCAGGTTACATGCCTGCGTTGTGGGCCAGGTTCCCCATAGGAGTGGGAGAGAGGCAACCATGCATTGATGTTTCTCTCCCTTTCTTTATCTCTCCCTTCCCTTCTATCTAAAAATAAATAAATGAAAACAAATTTAAAGACATTTTAAAAAAGAAGCAGCAAAAAGCCTGAACAGACCAATAACACCTGATGAAATTGTAGCAGTAATCAAAAACGCATGGTACAAAAAAGGCCTGGACCAGATGGTTTCATAGGAGAATTTTACAAAACATTTAAGGAAGAGCTAACCCCTATCCTTCTCAGAGTATTCCAAAAAATTCAAGAAGGGGGAAGACTCCCCAACTCTTTTATGAAGCCTGCATCATCCTAATCCCCAAACCAGATAAAGATACAACAAAGAAAGAAAACTATAGGCCAACATTGCTGATGAACATAGACACTAAAGTCCTCAACAAAATATTGGCAAACCTCATCCAGCAATACATTGAAAAGATCATACACCATGATCAAGTAGGATTCATCCCAGGGATGCTAAGATGGTACAATATTTGCAAATCAATAAACATAATACATTGCATAAACAACAGGAAAGAAAAAATCACATGAGCATATCAACAGATGCAGAAAAAGTATTTGATAAGGTACAGCACCAATTCATGATAAAAAATACTAGTGGGAGTAAAGGGAGCACACCTGAAGGCCACATATGAAAAACCTACAGAAAACATCATACTCAATGGGAAAAAACTGAGAGCTTTCACACAAAGATCAGGAATAAGACAAGGATGTCTGCTTTCACCATTTCTATTCAATATAGTATTATAAGTCCTAGCCACAGCAATCAGACAAAAATAAATAAGTAAAAGGCATCCAAAGGAGGAAGTAAAACTGTCATTATTTTCAGATGACATGATAGTGTGCATAGAAAACCCTATAGACTCCACCAAAAAACTACTTGGTCTAATAAATAAACTTGGCAAAGCAGTGAAATACAAAGTCAATATTCAGAAACTGAAGGCATTTTTGTACACCAACAATGAAATATTAGAAACAGAAATCAGGAAAAATTTCTATTTGATATAGCAACATGAAAAATAAAGTACCTAGGAATAAACCTAACCAAGAAGGTGAAAGACCTGTACTCAGAAAACTACACAACAGTGAAGAAAGAAATTAAGGGAGACACAAATAAATAGAAGCATATACCATGTTCACGGATTGAAAGAATTAACATCATCACAATGCCCATACTACCCAAAGCAATTTATAGATTCAATGCAATTCCTATTAAAATACCAATGACCCATTTCACAGATGTAGAATAAACACTTCAAAAATTTGTTTGAAACCATAAATGACCCCAAATAGCTGCAGCAATTTTGAGAAAGAAGAACAAAGTAGGAGGGATCACAATACCTGACATCAAACTATATTACAAGGCTACTGTAATCAAAACTGCCTGGTACTGGCATGAGAACACACACATGAACCAATGGAAAGAACAGAGAGCCCAGAAATAAACCCAAGACTCTATGGCCATTTGACAAAGTGGGCAGAAGCATAAAATGGAGTAAAAATAGTCTCTTCAACAAATGTTGTTAGGAGATCTGGACAGCTACATGCAAAAAAATGAAACTACATCACCAACTTACACCATACACAAAAATAAACTCAAGGTGGATGAAAAACTTAAATATAAGTAGTGACACCATAAAAGTCCTGGAGGAAAACATAGGCAGGAAAATTTCAAATATTCCATGCAGCAATATTTTCACTGATATGTCCCCTAAAGCAAGGAACTTACTTTGGTACTTCATCATAATAAAAAACTTCTGCATGGCTAGAGAAAACATCAGCAAAATGAAAAGAGAACCAACTCTATGGGAAAATATATTTGCCAACAATACATCAGACAAGGGTTTGATCTCCAAAATATATAAAGAACCCACAGGACTCCACTCTGGAAAGACAAACAACCCAATGAAAAACTGAGCAAGCTACCTGAACAGACACTTCTCCAAAGAGGACATACGGAGGGCCCAGAGACATATGAAAGGATGTTCAGCATCAGAAGCCATCAGAGAGATGAAAATTAAAACCACAATAATATACCACTTCACACCAATCAAAATGGCCATCATAATCAAATCAACAATAAATACTGGCGAGGTTGTGGAGAAAAGGGAACCCTAGTATGTGGGAGAAACTCTGTCCAGCAGAGCTCTCCCAGCCGCTGCAGATGAGAAATGAGTCATCCTGACCACAATCTTGCTGTTCCAGAGGGAAAGGGGGTGGCAATTCTCTCTAGAAGGGCCCCAAGCCCTTCTCCAAAATGGCTTTTATTGGGAATGGCATGTGTAGGTGTACACAGCATACATGCAGAACTCATCAATCAATGTCAAAAGACTACAGCCATACAAAAACAGGTATTATCTATAGATAACAATTGAAGGAACACAGAGATGTGTTACAGGTCAGGGTCTGTTGGTTATGCTGACACCAGAGGGTCTTTAAGATGTGTTTCATGAGATAAGGAGTTTACTCTTTATGCGCTGAACTTAAACATCCAGTTTATATCAACAAGGCTGTGCAAGAAAAGCAAGCTTCAAAGGATAAAATGTACATTTCAGGCCTGATTTCCACAGGAACCCTCAGTGTTAGAGGTCATGTCTGCCACCTGCGTTTTTACCTGGTTTTCCAGGGAGACTTACTAGCCCCTTTCAGAGCCTGCTCTCATGGGACTGCAATCTCTGAAACCACACAGAGTGGTCCCCAACACTAGTATTTTGTCAGTGAGAATGCAAACTGGTGCAGCCACTGTGGAAAACAGTATGGAATTTACTCAAATAAGTAAAAATGGAACTGCCTTTTGACCCAGCAGTTCTACTGCTGGGATTATACCCTAGGAATCCTGAAACATCAATCCAAAAGAACCTATGCATCCCAATATTCATTGCAGCACAATTTACAATAGCCAACTGCTTGAAGCAACCTAAGTTCCCATCAATAAATGAGTGGATCAAAAAACTGTGCTACATTTACACAATGAAATACTACACATCAGAAAGAAAGAAGGAGCTCCTACCCTTCACAATAGCATAGATGGAACTGGACAGCATTATGCTAAATGAAATAAGCCAGGTGGTGGAAGACAAATACCATATGACCTCACCTATAAGTGGAACCTAATCAACAAACAAAAAAGCAAGAAAAATATAACCAGAGACATTGAAATAAAGAACAAACTGACAGTAACAAGAGAGGACAGGGGTAATAGGGAAAAGAAGGAGAAAGATCCTCAAGGAACATGTATAAAGGACCCATGGACAAAGCCAAAGGGGGATCGCATTGATGGTGGGATATGGGGGTTGTTGGGGTGGGGCTATGTGGTGGTGAGAAAATGGAAACAACTGTATTTGAACAACAATAAAAAAATGACTCAGGAAGAAATGAAGGAAGTAAAATAAAGAAATAAAGTGAAATAAAGAAAAACTTACAGAGAACCAACAGTGAAGGGATGGAAGCCGGGATCCAAATCAATGATTTGGAACATAAAGAAGAAATAAGTATTCAACCAAAGCAGCAAAAAGAAAAAAGAATTAAAAAAAAAATGAGGATAACATAAGGTGCCTCTGGGACATCTCCAAATGTACCAACATCCATATCATAGGGGTACCAGAGGAGAAAAGGATGGGGAAGAAATTGAAAACTTATTTTAAAAATAATGAAAGAAAACATCCTTAATTTGGTGAAGGAAATAGACATATAAGTCCAGGAAGCTCAGAGAGTCCCAAATAAGTTGGACTCAAACAGGACCACACTAAGAAACATCCTAATTAAAATGCCAGAGGTTAAAGATAAAGAGAGAATCATAAAAGCACAAAACAAAAGCAGAGAGTTCTCTGCAAAGGAGTTCCCATAAGACTATCAGCTAATTTCTCAAAAGAAACCTTACAGGCAAGAAGGGGCTAGAAAGAAGTATTCAAAGTGATGAAAAGCAAGGACCTACAACCCAGATTACTCTATCTGGCAAAGCAGTCTTTTAGAATTGAAGGGCCACATAAAGTTCTTCACGGACAAGATAAAGCTAAAGGAGTTCATAAATACCAAGCTATTGTTACATGAAATGTTAAAGGGACATATTTAAGAAAAATAAGATCAAAACTATGAACATTAAAATGGAAACAAATTCACAACTATTAACAACTGAATCTAAAAAATAAAAAATAAACAAACAACCAGAACAGGAACAGAATCATAGACGTGGAAGTCATTTGGAGGGTTATCAGCTGGAGGGGGAAGGGGAAGAATTGGGGAAAGGTACAGGGATTAAGAAGCATAATAGGTAGACACAAAATAGAATGAGGGATGTTAAGAACAGTATAGGAAATGGAGAAGCCAGAGAATTTATATGTGTGACCCTTGGACATAAACTAAGGGGGGAATTGCAGGAGAGAATGGGAGTACTCAGCAGTGGGGAGGAAATGATGAAAAATCAGGACAACAGTAATAGCATAATAATAAAATATATTAAAAAAAATAAAGGCAAGAAGGGGAATCTCTGGGGGTGGTGGGAGAGAATAAAATAAAATAAATGAGTCCTCCACACACGTGTGTGTTTTGAATAAGTAAATCTCTATTCACCTCCTCTTCTGCCAAAAATAAAAACCACTTACTGAGCCACCTTTTTCTTACCTTGATCCCTTTCTACCCACCTAATCCATTCTCTCCTCTAAAAGTTAATAAAATATAGATTAAACCCATAGACAACTTCCTTGGGCAATGTAGTATGAAATAAGTGACCAATCCTCCCCATTGAAGCTTCTCTCCTATCATTGGTCTTATTAAATCCTAAACCCAACAGGCATTGCTTCATTTAACTGTGTCCTTTTGTTCTCTCCTATTTTCCTTTACTTTTTGATTAATCAACAATGCTTCTTAGTAATAATCTCCAAAGAACATCTTGATAGATTGCAACCATTAAAGCACTTTCTCCACAGAGAAATGCACTTGAAGTATTATTCATCAGGTTGAGGGAAGTGGGGTGGGCCTGTAGAAGAGTCCTTAGCAGTTATAAAAGGGAAAACTAATAAGACAAAAAACATTCATTTCAACCCAATGGGGAAAAGGTGTTTTTTATAAAATTATGAAGTTCCTGAGAAAAGAAAATAACATTATTGCATTGTAAAATTGGGCAAAATGCAGAAGATCTTCTGCATCATAATAAGTAACTATTGTATATTATTGATTTTTAAAAATCTTCACTTAGCCCCTAGAAACAGTTGTCTCTTGAGATGACAGAAATCTCAACAATTATCCTTTTATGTAAATCTCGTTTCCATTTGTTTTACTTAAACTTAATGTGTGCTATAGCCTATTGAGGAAAGAGTATCTATTTATTGAAGTATAAATGTGAACTGGATTTATCTTTTCCAGGAAATGCTACCAACTGCCCTCAGTAGAATTCCTGTGGCTCCCTGGAAAGAAGACTCCTTCATGACATCTCAGTCAGGTTGTGTAACCTGTTAGTCACCTTTGGTTAGTAAAAACCATCTCAGCTGATTCTCTCAGTTGCATTTGCTGAAAACATCAACCTCCTACCCAGTTCCAAGGTAGCCTCTCTCCCTTCCCTCACTGATACAGGCTACAATGGTGGCTCAAGTTCCTGGAGAGGAAGGAGGTGGGCAGCACCTGCAGTTTCCTTAACATTCCTGCTTTCTTCATGAATGGTGGCAGAAGGGAGAGAAAGGAGACGGAAACAGACATCTTTCTTTGATACTGCCCCTTGGCTGGTCAGAACCAGTTTCTCCATGAACTTGAGGAGCCTGAGTGGGGGCTCCAACAGGCCCTTCTGATGGGGGCTTTGCTCCACTCTGTGACTAACAAGCCTCAACTCCTCAGCAGGACACTTAAGGCCCTTCACAATCTGATTCAAAACTCTTTCCAACCTCAACTCCTGCAACCCTACTCCAGGGACCCCATGTGCCAGCCCCATGTACCACCTCTGTCAGTGTGCCAAACATGCCATGCTCTCTTCTGCATCCTGGCATGTCCTTTTGCTCCCCTATCCCTCAAGTTAGATCACCTCTCTTCTTCTCAGCTCTCTAATTCTTATTTATCTACCAGTCTGGAAATATGTCAGTCTGCTGGGTAGGTGGGGGGCTGGGAATACACTTGGTTCATTAAGTTCTCTAGAATTCTGCAACAGGACTCTACAACCGCAAGTCCAAAACCAGGAGGAAACTGAAAATATCCAAGCTTATTTTTTATGCCATCTAGACATACCAGTGATATTTCTCCTCTGCTGTCAGTACTTCCTGTATTTCTGTTACAATTCTTCTCTTACTAAAAGTTAGTTTAAAAATGACCATAGGCCATATACAAAAATCATCAGGAAAACATTTAGATTTTTTCACAAGCCTCATCGTTACTCTCACGTAAATAATGCTGTTGTTTTCTTAAAACAAATTATAAAAATGATCTAGTAAAGTAAAAACCCTGATTATCTCACTGAATGTTACTTCCTGTGTACTTACATACACAAAGATACACACACACAACAGAATTTCATCAAGACAACTTTTATATGTTGTCTCACATATAGTCACCATGAGAATAATGCAAAGTGATGCTTTACATCAAAAACAACAAAATACAATAATCAGATGATGTTAAAATACCACATTCTCTGTGCCAAAGAGTACAGCAGTAAAAAAGCTTCTAAATTTACATCTATAAATCAATGGTCTTTTTACAACAGGGAGGAGATTTAAAATTGTTATCTAAAATAGAATTTTCTATCATGTTATTTATCTCCCTGCTTCCCTCCAAAATAATCTGTATGTATAGAAATAATCTATACTTTAAGAAGAATGTTTGCTTTAACTGAGTAAAAAATTTCTATTTCTTTTCTGAAATGACCTCTGTTTAAGGTTTCATTAGGCTATATTCAGTAGATAAGATACAATTCAAAGATTAGCTTGGACTTTTCTCTCCTTAGAAGATTTAGCAAAATTTCCATAATGGACTCCAGGGTGGCAGCCAAGTGGGGTCCTGTGGGAGGCAGTGTATGGGTGGGTGACTGATTGCCTTCACCCCATTAGACCTCCACTGATACTGGATTCCAGGTCCCTAGTAGTGCAGCTCCGGGCATGTAAAACTAAACTAATCTCTACTCTCCCGCTCTCAGGTTTTCCCTCCTGTGCAACTGAACAAATGCAGGGCAATTTCTTCCATCAAGGGCAAAAGCACCATAGATTTTTAATTTAATTTAAAATGTAATCTTGTATTTGAGGCAAACAGAGTCTTTAGGGAAGCATAATGCTGGTGGAGCTATATGAAGCAAGGCAAATGATGTGAAATAAATGTTAGCTATCACCAGGTCCTGGAAAATGACATCACTGGCCTTTTCTGACCGCCCTCTGAGGTGTGGATGTGATCATATGCACCTTCACATGGACAAGACCACAGAGCATGAACTCAAAATCTGTTGTACAAGACTATACCTAAAATTGCTGGGGTTCTCCTCAACTCCAGAAAAATGTTATATAATCTATTGAAACTGTGGATTCTGTTCACAAATTGTTCATGCTGATAACTGGCTGTTACAAAAAAATAAAAATAAATAAATAAAAGATGTAAGTCTTTCCTCTGATGGGAATTTTGGTGGCATGGAGGCAGCACAGTGCAGTTAGTGGTGAGTGTCTGAGAGTCACTAGTGCTGAGTACAAGTCCCAGCTCTGACAATAACTAATTGTGTTTTTGGAGGCTGCGGGGGGTAGGGGAGGATGGAGTGGGATATCACAATTTATGAAAATTCTTGATTCTTCAAGCTTCAATTGTAAAGTAGAGTTGGATGAGATTGGGGATTTTCAGAAGCGTTAAAACTAGTTAAGAAACCCTTTGCTTGAGTGAAATTATATGCAAGACTCCATAACATGAATGGATAAAAGGCTCCCCTGCTCTAACTGAAGAGAAGAGATAGGGCAGAGGCCTGTTCATCATGGGAAATCCTGGAGATCGAAGGGCCATGGTTTGTAAAAGCTTGGGCTACGGAGGGTGATTTCTCGAAATCTTTCCAGCACCAACACTCAAAATCAGGGTTCTGCGAAGGATAGCCTTTAAAACTATTGAATATATTAAATCCAGCCCATTGCCTGTTTCGGCAAACAACATTTTATGGGAAAACAGCAATCTAGTTCACTGAAGTGCTCTCTGTGGCTGTTTTCATGCTACAAGAAGAGTTGAGCAGCTGTGGACAAGACCTAAATGTTCACTTCCTATTCCTCAGCAGAAAAAGTTTGCCAATCTACCCTAAGTACTTTAGCTCAATAACTGGCACACAGTGGGCATTCAATCAATACTAGTATCCTTCCCTTCATGCAATTCCATCTTAAAGAAAATGGAATGCCAAGTTATTGTTTGGAATACTTTCCCATTAGGAAGCCAATCTAAAAATATTACATGGACAAAGAGGATAGAACATGATGGGCTGAGTTTCCAATAATGTGAGTCAGTCATCATTCTAACCACTCAACTGATAAGTAAAGTAATGCTGTCACTTCCTTTCTAGTTAAGCACTGTCCCAACCCAGGGACCCTCAGAAAAAGAAACAAATCTCAGGGGGCTATTTGCTTGTGAGGAATGGAAAAGTTCAAAAAGAGAAAAGCAGTTGCTTTGGATCATTTAGTCAATAAAAAGCAAATAAAATAATCAGTCTGGTTATTTGAAAGCAAAACTCTAAAGAAACTAAGAAGAGAGAAAACCAGAATAAAATACTAGTGATTGCAGCAGCAAGCCAGAAGATCAGAGCTCGTAATAAAGCAAATAGCGTCTATGTTTCAACCTGGGCTTTGCTACTATATGTGGGATATTCTTTTCCATCACTCACATGTGAAAAAAACTGGTGTTGGTCATTAATTAATTATTGGATTGTCATAACCCATTTTATGCTCACCCAGCTTCTTTTTTAAATAAGCTGATTTTGTTAGCACTGTTTTTTATAATTAGTCTCCTGACAAGTGCCTCCCTCATACTCGTCGTTTGACAATGGCATCTACTGAGAGAGGGGAAAAGCCCCTATGTACAGAGGTTTCAATTCCTTACCCTCTAGTCTCACAGGTAGTTTTAAAACAGTGGGGGAGGATGTGGAACTGCCTCTCTGATGCCATATCAGGTTAGCAAGAGCCCTAAGGAAATATACAACTTCTTTTTTATATATAACTTCCTTTAAATGTGTATGCAGAATTAACAACACTGTCTCAGATGCATTTCAATGAATCCTGGGATTAGGTCTCTATTCAGGCTGATTAGTAGTTATTTCTGAGCTCCTATAATTATCAAGATGACTAATTTAATGAATACCATGGCCAGTGTTACCATCCCACAGAGCAGGGTATGTGATGGGGCTTGCTGAGAACGAGGAGGGATTTCAGACTTTTTACAAATAATATTAAAATCAGATTTTTTGCCTCTTGTTGGTCACATTCCATGAGTCAAAAATGGTATTTTTCTCACTCCTCTGGGTCCACACAGCCCTTCTGTCATCCAGCCATACCTGTGAGCACCTACTATGCTGGGTGTTGTCTGATCATGGTGTCACCTGCTTACCTCTCTGTTTGGGCACACGACTAGACTGTAAACCCCAGGAGCACTGGAAGGAAGTCTTACTTACCTATGAGTTTCTTATCCCTAACATAATCTGTGGTACCTTCATGCTCTCTTCAGTAAATATTTGTTGAGTTAACTTACACATAGCTTTACTAGTATGGCAAAGCTCATGCAAGTTAAGGACAATGCCACTGAACTGTGAGATTCTACAGGGCACACACCATTTCTCTTCTGTGTATCACAATGCCTACCTTCAACAAGGCCTTACTCATAGTAGCCACTAAATGAATGATTGTAGAAAGAAGGAAGGATTTTCAGTGGGAGGTGAAAAGGCCATTTGGTGATATAAAATATGACCTTGATCAAATATGATGTGGGACTAAATCAGGAGTGAACAATTATTTTCTGCAAAGAGCCAGTAGTAAATATTTTAGACTTACAGGTTTTACCATCTCTTGCAACTACTCAGTTCTGCTATTGTCCCATAAAAGCAGACATAGACAATAGGTAAATAAAAGATTGTGACTATGTTCCAAAATACTTTATTAAGAAAATCAGATGGTGGGCCAGATTTTCTTGCCATAATTTGCTGATTCCTGATATAAATGAGAAAGGCAAAACAATAAAGATTTTGGAGCACAATGCAGTAAAGTATATGTATGACCTCAACATATAAAAAAAAGTTTTTAAATAAAATACAAAAAAAAGTAGTTACCATTCTGACAAAAAATTACAAGTGGACTACATTAGAATTAAGAACAATGGAATACTTTGTAGGCATTAAGCAAACAAACCATAGCTACCAAACACAGAAATAAAATCTCACAATATAACATTGCACAGAAGAAACAGTTCACAAATGTATACAAAAACACATCATTAAGAGAGGGAAAAGGTAAGCTATGGAGTGGGAGAGAAATTTGTCACTATATAACAAACAAAGGCCAGGTAACCAACAGAGAATGTGTTCCAAAACCAATTTCTATGTGTGGGGTTTTTTTCCGCACCAACAAGAAATTCTTTGACACCAGCTGGGTGTCCTACAATTACTCAATTCTGAAACCATGTATCTGGAGACAGCATCAGATCCTGCAGGTGAAGGGCTCAGTCCCATAAGACCACCCCACTCCACTTCACGTGCAATTTACAAGCAAGTCTGTGCTTCTCACTGGCTCTAAATCACAAGTCCCCATGACCTCTTCCTCAGGTTTGATTAACTTGCAATAGTGATTCACAGAACCTGAGAGAAAGCAAACAGGGGAAATCTCTGAGACTGGATAAAGAGTAAAATGAAGAGACAAATACCTCTTTTACATTGGTGGGTATGGGACAGTTAACAACATGTACAGCACAAAGAGATGGTATGCATGAGAACAAGGTGATAATGAGGGGTTCTAGGGTCTCCTGCTCTACTGAGAGATTGTGCCCTGAGGGGTGTGGGAAAAGGGGATAACTCTGACATTCCAAAGGTGTGTTATCATAGATGCAAAAAAGACAACAGACAGGCTCAGTTAAGGAAAAGATTGACCTTTTTGAGAAAGATACTGGCCTAGGACATGACTACCCACCATGACTCACTTTTAGCTAGAAAGGTTTAATTTCAGACCATCCTTAGTGGCTACTTTAGGTCTCTCAGTTTGCGAGGCCCGCCATGCAGACCTCCCCTGAGCTTGTCAGGTTTACTCTGTAGCCCGTTTTCGCCCACAATTACGAAAGGATATAGCTCAGGAACAACAAGGGCAAGTGTGAGGAGACAGCGCAGAGCTTCCGTGCTGTCCCCAGGCACACCGTCCTCCCAGGACGTGTTTAACAACCAGGAAGCTCTCCAAACCCTGTCTTTGTGGGTTTTTATGGGGGATTCACTACAGAGGCACGATTGATTAAATCATCAGCAATTCGCAATTGATTCTACCTCCAGCCCCTCTCCCCTCCAAGGAATCAAAAGTTCCAACCCTCTAATGATAAGGTTGGGTCCCCTGACAAGTTTCCAGGCTTAAGTGTGATCCAAAAGCCAAATTTTTAACATAAAAATATGGCACATTTGTTGCTCTCTTCTCTTAGGAAATTCCAAGGGTTTTAGGACAAAGACTGAATATATACTTATTAAAAAGCATAATATCAAAACATATAACACTAAAGAGCCACTACCTGCTCTCTAGAGTGGCAAAAATTTTAAATGCTAGAAACTGTCCAAGATGGTGACAGTGATGATACAGGAGGATCCTGAACTCACCTCGTCCCTGGGACACACCGAATCTACAACAACATACAGAAAATTTCCTCTGAAAACTAGCTGAGCAGCTTCTTCACATCAGACAAGTAAGAGAAGCCCCACATAGAAGCGGGCAGGAGAGGCCGCAACACAATCTCACCATAAACCCCACCCCGGAGGCTTCGACCCATAGTCAGGAGGGAACTCATACACCTTTCTCCCTCAAGCACCCCAACTATTAAGACTTGCACTGGAAAGATGGACCCCTAAAACATTTGGCTATGACAGCCAACAGGGCTCATGTCCGTAAGACACAAAAGTCTTTGTGGAACTGGAAAAAAAGCCTCTTCAAGGCTTGTGTGAAGACTCAGTTTCCCCAGGGCCCAGCTAGTAGGCAGCCCTTTGAAAAGTGCCCAGATTTTACGTTAAACAGATTCAACTGCTGATCTTGAAGCCTCAGCCAAAGGGGCAGAGGCCTGTTGAAATACTCTCTGGGGACAGAGGCACTGACGGGTGCCATTTTCTCACTCTCCCTCTGCCACACCCCACAGTGCCAGAATCTCCCAGAGGGCAGCGTTTACACACATCTGCAGCCAACACCCACGAAACACCCCTCCGTGACCCGGCTCTGGAGTCAGGATGACTTGCCTTCCTGACCTTTGGGACTAGAATAGTCAGAGGTTCTCAGTGGGCTGCCACCTCCTGGGCACTCACAGACAGCCAACTGAAACAAACCCAGTCCTTCTGTGAGAGAGGACAATTTGTTTGTCCTGGAGCTTCAGCCTGAGGGCCAGGCTTCGGATGTGGGCACAACTAGTTGCCTACAGACCTGCTGTCAGGGAACAAGGACAGGAGATGCCATCTTTGCACTCTCACTCTGCCTCCTTACTCACCCATATTCCCTAGGCTTGTACACTTGTCTGGAGTCCAAGCTTTTGCTACTGCCACCCAGTGGTCACCCCTAGATTGCCAGGCACTAGTGGTCAGTGGGGCTTATAGTTTTGGTCTCACAGAACTATGTATATTTGCCTACTTCAAAACCTGCTGCTTTAGGGTCTGGCTTCCAATCAACATGAATTCTAGGTGCTGAGATCCTCCCCTTTGGTCTTGGCACACCCTCAACTAGTGGGAGCTATGAAAAATAAAATAGGACACTCACAAAGGTTGGAAAGATAAGCAAGAGCTACGGCAAGTTTCAACACTAAGTTTTTTCTCCTCATGATAAGGCCACTCCTTCAAGACTGGAAGAGATGGATGTTTCATCCAGTGCATAGTCAAGCAAAGTAAAGAAATGGAGAAATATGTGCCGAACAAAAGAACAAGATCAAACTTCAGGAAGAAACCGAGACGAGAAAGGTTAATAACACCAAGTGTTGGTAAAGATTAGACTGACAGAACTCTCATGTTGCTTTGGGAGTATGAATTGGCATAATCACTTTGGAAAATAACCTGTCACAATCTATTCATGTTGAACATACACTCATAGGTGATACTTAAGAGACATGGATGCATAGGTGCGACAGAATACATATTTAAGAATGTGCAAATAGCAACATTATTTGTGGAAACAATCCATGTGTTCATCAGCAATGGAACAAGGGTTCCGGCCAAGATGGAGGCGAAGGCAGAAACACTTCACTTCCTCGCACGACCAAAAGAAGGATAACAATGAATTTAAAAACAAAGAACAACCAGAACCACCAGAAAATCATTTGCATGGAAGTCCAACAACCAAGGAGTTGAAGGAACATCATCCAGACTGGTAGGAGGGACGGAGATGGGCAGCGGGGCAGAGAGGACTCCTGGCAAGGCAAGGCAGTGGGCTGCACAGGCGGTACCACATTCACGCACAGATACGCGGGGAGGAAAAACAGGCAAGCAAGACAGACCGAGAAACCCAGGGTTTCAGCACAGGAAACTAAAGACTCAAAACCTCTGGCTGGAAAAAAATCTGTGGCAGTTTCAGTGGCAGGAAAAACTCCTAGTCTCACAGGGGAGTTCATTGGAGAGGCCCACAGGGTCCTAGAATGTACACAAACACACCCACCTGCGAATCAGCATCTGTTTGTGGAAAGCGAGGGAAGTGATGGAAAGTGGGACAAGAGTGGAGCGAGCGGCATTGTTCCCTTTCTGACACCTCCCCCAATTCAGCACCACAACACAGCAAAAAGGTGTTGCAAACCACTGGCCCACAGTGATTGCAAATGTTGTAGATGCTCGCAAGTCACGAGAAAAACATACACACAGACTACTGAGTCCTGTGGAGGAATAGTGACGGCATGGCTACCCTCTCAAGGGGAGGATGCCTCTGAGTGGCCTGGCCACTCTCTCAAAGGAGAGCGCCCTGAGCCGCAGCCTCAATAGGCTTTTTATTAGGTAGTGTTGGGTAGGTGAACAGATACAGAATGTGGATTCATCGTCTAGCAGAGATCAAAACAGGTAGATAATTTACATAGGATTCAAAAGTCTCATGCTGGGTTTTGGGGCTGGTATCACCTAACAGATACAGGATTAGTCTTATTTCCTGCCAGAGCCTACACATCCAAGAGCATCCTAGCAAGCAGGTCTCACAGGATTTTACACATCTTATGCCCCAGATCCA
Source organism: Trachops cirrhosus (assembly GCA_028533065.1). Lineage (NCBI taxonomy): Eukaryota > Metazoa > Chordata > Mammalia > Chiroptera > Phyllostomidae > Trachops > Trachops cirrhosus. The sequence goes on along the minus strand of CM052544.1, from coordinate 38,822,615 downwards.
ATTTACCCCAGGTGTCCGCTGACTCTAGTCTGAGCTTCACTGCCCCTGCTATTTCCACAGACCCTGAGTCAGGCGGAGGAGACAAAGGCGGCCAGGAGACTTGGATTTCTCACATCCAGAACAAGGACTCAGGCTACTGTCAAAGTCAAGGGGGCAGGGGTGATGTCGATCACACCCTCACTTCCACAGCCCCCTGAGTCTCTTCCCTGATGGCTTATTCCCACATGATCGTGTCTGTCTTAGGTCCATTATTTCCAGAGAATGGTTGCCCATCATTGACTATCTGATCAAGCTGAAGGGAATAGCAGAGCAGGCAGTGCCCATGTTCAGGGAAATAAGTTTTGTTTCCTTAGGCCTCCTGGTTCTTGGAGGTTTCTCACTCAGCCTTAGCCACGGGGGGTTACGGCTCCTGAAACCAGGCAGAGTGGACACCACAAAAACGGTTGCCCCACCCTGGTGAATACCTAAGGCTCAGCCTCTTACCATGGAACAGGTGCACCAACACAGAGAAATATGGCCCAAATGGAAGAACAGATCAGAACTCCAGAAAAAGAACTAAGCGACGAGGAGATAGCCAACCTATCAGATGCAGAGTTCAAAACACTGGTAATCAGGATGCTCACAGAAATGATTGAGCTCAGTCGCAAAATGAAAGGAGAAAGCTACACACAGTGAAATAAAGGAAAATACACTGGGAACCAACAGTGAAGGGAAGGAAATCAGGACTTAAATCAATGATTTGAAAGAAAAGGAAGAAATAAACATCCAACCAGAATAGAATGGAGAAACAAGAATGCAAAAAAGATGAGGAAAGGCTTAGGAACTTCTGGGACAGCTTTAATGGTCCAACATATGAATCATGGGGGTGCCAGAAGGAGGAGAACAAGAGCAAGAAGTTGAAAACTTATTTGAACAAATAATGAAGGAAAACTTCCCCAGTCTGGTGAAGGAACTAGACTTCCAGGAAGTCCAGGAAGCCCAGAGAATCACAAAGAAATTGGACCCAAGGAGGAACACACCAAGATGCATCATAATTAAGTTACCCAAGATTAAAGATAAGAAGAGAATCTTAAAAGCAGCAAGAGAAAAGGAGACAGTTACCTACAAAGGAGTTCCCATAAGACTATCAGCTGATTTCCCAAAAGAAACTTTACAGGCAAGAAGGAGCTGGAAAGAAGTATTTGAAGTCATGAAAGGCAAGGACCTACATCCAAGATTACTCTGTCCAGAAAAGCTATAATTTAGAATGGAGGGGCAGATAAAGTGCTTCCCAGAAAAGGTCAAGTTAAAGGAGTTCATCATCACCAAACCCTTATTATATGAAATGTTAAAGGGACTTATTTAAGAAAAAGAAGATGATCAAAAATATGAACACTAAAATGACAACAAACTCACAAGTATCAACAACTGAACCTAAAAACAAAAACAAACTGAGCAAATGACTAGAACAGAGATAGAATCACAGAAATGGAGATCATATGGAGGGTTATCAGCAGGGGTGGGAAGGGGGAGAATGGGGGAAAAGGTACAGGGAATTAGAAGCATAAATTGTAGGTACAAAATAGACAGGGGGAGGTTAAGAATAGTATAGGAGATGGAGAAGCCAAAGAACTTATTTATACGAACCCTGGACATGAACTAAGGGGAGGGGGAATGCTGGAGTGGGGGAGGTGCAGGGAAGAGGGGGATAAAGAGGAGGAAAAAACTGGGACACCTGTAATAGCATAATCAATAAAATATAGTTAAAAAACAATGGAATGAATAAATGTTCACACAATAAAATACTCTACAATGACATAAACAAGCTGCAGCTACACACACAACATAGAATTAATTAACAAACCTAATACTGATAAGAAATAAAAGCCAAATACAATGATCACATACAATATTATCCCATTTATTTGAAGTTCAAAAACAGGCAAAAACATAGCCAGTGATTATACAGAAACTGGTCCCGTGATCACCTTCATGGGGAAGAAAGGCATTGCCATCAAGATGGCCATCCTGGGAACTCTGTGTTCTGGTCATTACACAGGGATTTGCTTAGTAATAATTTATTAAGCTGTATATTTGTATGTGTGCACTTTATTGTATGTGGTGATAGTTCACAATTTTTAAAAAAAGCTATAAATTATTTGAGGCCTGCCATCTGTGAAATTAGAGATTTTTTATAAAATAAAAATAGTACCTTCAGCAGAGCTTTTTTTCAATGATGCTATTGTGTCTTAATGAATGTCCTATTCCTTACAACAAAAGTGATACATGTGATTTTTGAGGCTGAGTCATAAAAAGCATGTAGTTTCTATCTGGCTCTCAAGTGCTCCCTCTGGGAACAGAGCTGCTATGTTATGAGAGTTTCAAGCCACACGGAGAGGACATCTGTGTGCTCCTGCTCAGAGCCACAGCTGAGTCCATCCTCAGAGTCATGCCAGCCAGACACCACACATGTGAGTGAAGAAACCTCCAGGAAACCCATACCCCCAGCCATTAGAGTCTTCCCAGCTGAGGCCCCAGACATCCTGGAGCAGAGACAAGCCACCCACCATGTCTGATCAAAATCCCTGATGCACAGAAACCACAAGCACATTGAAGTGGCTATTGTTTTTTGCCACCAAGTTTACAGTGTCTGTTACACAACCACAGCTACTGCAACAACCACTGTAACTCCATTATTTCTAACATTTGTAAGAATTCAAAGATACACAGGTGAGACTCAGAGCACTAAGGTGAATTGCCCAGCGTTACATGGTGGAGCCTCGATTTCAGCTCGAATCTGTCTGCCTCCAAAGTCTGTGCCCTGTCCATGCGTTGTGCTGCCTTTCTTTCAGGGAGGAGTCATGACCACAACAAAGACCTCAGAAACATGTGCAACAGAGGTAAGAGAGTTTACACTCTGTAACATCTGATGCGGAGCCCAATCCCCAGATTTCCATGAGAAGATTAAGAGGATTTAACACAGACTCTGCCCCACAGTAACTGCATGGCATGGCCAATTCTCACCCATGAACCATCACCCAACACACTGGGACATATAGCGGGATAACGCCTGCTTGGGGTCACCTTTGGGGAGGGGTTATAAGGATAAAAATGAGGGAATAATGAAAATTAAAAATAATAATGATACCATCAAACATGTTAGTTCTTGGCCAATTGACTAGTTTTGAGAACATGACATTCTTACATACATCTGCATAGCACTTACAATTTTCAAAACATTTTTACCACATATCTAGGAGGAAAGCACTTGGTTAGTTGTAAGGCATGATGACAGCATTATTATTGACACACAGGGAGACAATAAAAGCTAACAAGCATTAGTCTGCTATGGCCAACGGAACCAAAATGAAAGAAAAAAGGAAATAAAAGGAGGATGGGGACGTGCCATAGGAATGTGTATCCTTCTCTGTATCCTTGGCGTCAAGAACAGGGCCAGATAAACATACAAGTTCAAGTTTCCGGAATGGTATCTGGCATTTCCTTGCAAGCCAGCCACTGAAAATTTTTGAAATCTCAGAATTGGCAAAATAGTCCTATGCAATTTTATAGGACAAAATTTTCCTCCCAACTCTGCTCTCTCCGTGTAAGAGCTCAGCAAAACTATTCAATGTGTTAATGAAGAGAGAAACAATGAAAATCTGTCAGCATATTTAGCACAGCCAGTGTGACATTCCCCTTTATGAGCTAACCCTCTCTGAAAGGACCCCAGCCTGGAGCCCTGTAAAGAATCAATCCCCCACCCTCGCACAAAAGGGTGGTTAGGACTCCACCCAGTGGTCTTAATTCAAGGACTTGCTGCTTTTCTAAACAATCAGAGATTAAAATGCTGGGTGACCCATCTGATTCTTTTTTTTTTCCTTTTTATTTCCACTGCAGTACACACAGTGGAAAGAACATGAGGTCAAGAAAAAGGTAGGCTAGAAATATACTTTCTGTCTCTGGAAAGAAATGGGAAGATGGGAGATCATGTTCTTAAGTGGCTTTCACTACTCTCCAAGGAGCAAAATACAATGAAGACCCAAAGAATGGGTTTAGAGGCCATTTCTCTGCACAGCTTTTGAGCTGATATATTTTATTCTTAGAACCTTTTGTTGTATTCTTCTCCTTCTGGGGGGAAAGTCGCTTCAGAACTTGTTCTGCCGTCTTCTGCCCTTCATGGAGTCTGTAATGGAGTCAGGAGTTGGTCCATCTTCAAAGGACAAAGAATTCTTTGTTGAGTCTAAGTCTTTATGGAGTTCCATGTGGTCACACCATCTCAAGTTTTGTGTCTGACCTGGAACCCCAAATATAGTTGGTGATCAAGAGGTAGTTGGTTATTCATTCAAAAATTGGCTGTCCTGGGCCCACAGTTCAGGTTGATACAACAGATCACCTCTGCCTTCATGGAGCTCCCAGTGTAACAGCAGCGATGGTGGCACTCAGTACCGGATGCTATAGCACCCGAAGCAGAGGTGACTGACTAGCTGTCTGCCACACATTCCTGCTCTCCTTCACAAGGTAGTTACTGGGAAGCAGTTTCCCACCATGGGGCTAGCCCCCTCTGCATCTAGGCATGGTCATGCTCATCATATCTTAAAATAAAATGAACAAAAAGAACAGAAGTGACATACAGCCCTTCCAGACTCAGACCATAAAAACTTCCTGCACGATCTTACATGCTCTGCCTCTACCCTTCTGTACTGTTTGGATGTCAATGCTTATAGGAGCCACTTATTAAAGGTGGAAGAGCTTCTGTCAGCCTGGATCCCTGAATGGTTCTGCGTGGAGCAGAGATCTGCCCTCAGTATCTACACTGCCACCCCATCGTCACTGACGGCACCCAACATTAGTGAAAATTAAACTTCTATTCCGAAAGCCACTGAGATTAAAAGTTTATCTATTACTATTGCTAGCATTCTATTAACTGCTCATACAGCACATCCCAGCATATTCATTCATTTGTGTGTTTTTAAATGTCTTCACATACTCTTGAGAGCCCACTACTATTGGCTAGGTATAGTTCCAGGTACTTGGAACACTATGGGTGGGGAGGAACACAAAATAAATAAAAATATAAATACATAAATATTGATAATATCATACCCTCTAGGCATAAAAGTGTCCTAAAGTAATTTCAGAGAGCCCCAGAGAACAGAACAGGGGTGTCCCTAGAGTCTTCTTCCCTTTTCAGGGAAGATGAGATTCTAAAAACTAATCAAAGTTACAAGTCAAGTAAGTATCTATTATTGCTTAATGTGGTGATTTGAAATCAAGCTTTAGTTACTTTAAACAATAAACCGTAAAGTGAATGTCTCTATCAAAATGTACGTCCCCTGTTCTCATTAAGTGACATCGCTAACTGTTTCGGGGTCCCAAAAGCTAAGGCAACAGTTTCTTAGAGACAAGGAAACCCAGGTTGCCAAACCCTTTTCTGTACATCACTTCCTATATATTATAACATAGTCTTTTTCACAGTTACATGGAAGCAGTATCCAAAACCCTCTAGCACAATCTCTGGCCAATAAGAGATTGTCACTGAGCTTCTCAATCCAGAGGGCCAAAGCCATTTTTCTAATTTGGTAGATGAGGAAAGCAAGGTTCAGAGTGGTGAAGCTTCTCACCTAAGTTTACACAGTAAATGATGACTTAAGCTCAAGAATCCTGAGACATTTCCCCTATATCAGCTTCTCTCCAGATGGCCTAGTATGCTGGAGCCCAGTGCAAGGCCAAAAAGTCCCTGTGGGATACAGACCCTCATACAAACTTCTCAGGAGGACACTACATGTGAGAGCCTCAAACCAGGCGTGCTCTTGGTTCTGCACTTCACTTCTCAAAATTTATCCCAGGAATCCACAAAGAGGTATATAACCATTTATGTATACAGATACTTATGAAGTAAATTAGCAGGAAACAACACAAATGTAGAATGGTAAGAAAACAGCTAACTAAAGGAGGGTTTAGCTGTGTACTGGAATACTGCATAACCATTTCAAAGACCTTCAAAGACTATCCAATTGAATGAGACATTGCTCACAATACAATGCTGAACAAAGAAAGAAAATAATTTGACAAAGATGACAAATTGTATTCCCCAAGGACAAGTATAAAATGATGATTTCAAAGAAAAATGATTGCTTCTTGCAGTCTCTAGGTAAATACTTACTAGGAAGACTTCTTTCTTTTTAAAAATAAAGCAGCTTGAACTCATGAAGAATTTTTTCTGCTGACCTTTATCTCCAAAGTAGTTTAACAAAACTACATTTATTTTAGTAATAGCTTTGTTTTTGATCACAACTGTAATACATGCACAAAGCAGAAAACTTGAAGAAATACAAAAACTAAAAGGAGCCCAAAGTAGCAATCACATTTACCCTACCCACCCTGTACCTGAGATAGGCACTCAATAGTTTTGTCCAAAATTCTCCTATTTACTTCCCATGCTACAGTTGCTCTTACCAAGTCTTTAGATTCTGTAACTAGTAGGTACATGCTTGTATGAACAAGAAGCAAAATGTTCATTAACATCTATAAGCATATTTTGTGTCCTATTCCCTTTTGTTATTCAAAATGAACTAAGTTTTTAAATTAAAGAAATCCTATCAATCCACCAAAAACTACTGACCTCCCTTCCCTTCCCAAAGCATCATGGAAAATTCTTTTTGTCCAATGAATGAGTAAATCAATAACTAAAAGAAATGTCTGAATTAATGAATTCCTGCCAACTAAATGTTTCCTGGCCTGGAAGAGAAAGTGTGAGGCCATCTGCAAAGCTGCTCTTCGGCCCATACAATTAACAGCAACACAACACAGGGCGGAGTCACCACGAGGTCTTATCTGTCTTGTCCCAGGAATATTTGAACTATTGTCTGCAATCCTCAGTTTGGTAAGCACCATTCACTTCTTGTAGCACTTTCTTTTTCTTTTGCCTGATGTGTTTTAAACTATTCGGTTTCTAAGGGTTCATGTTGTATGAGGCAGCAGGGAAGACAAAAAATATCTGGGAATGAGGCCTGATTGTCTTCAGCTTGCCGGAGGTGCTCTGCCTTGGATGCTGCCCATGGTGTCCCTGTGTCCTCTGAGCTAGCCAGGGCTTTCTCCCCTACAACTGGAAGCAAGGACCAAGACATCCACAGACCTAGTTACCACCCTTCCAGCCATTCCCACCACTGACACCAGTCATTCTTCTCTTGCTTATAAAGATGAAAGTATTAAGAACACAGAGTGCTGGTGTCTGTTTGCTCAAGGTCTTATCCAATGATAAATACCATAGTAGAGAGGCCAAGCAAAGACATGATCCTTCTTTTGCAAGTTCAGTGTTACTCTAAGAGACAGATATTCTTTGATAACTCTCAGGTTGATTATTATTAAACATTCATTATTTATCCATTCACTCAATAAATCCATATTAAGTGTCTACTATACTAAGCCCTACTCAATGAGTTGGTGAAATAAGGAATGAGACAGACATGATCTCTGTCCTCATGGAGACCACAACCTGGCAGGGGAAACCATGGGAAAATAAAGGAAACAATCAGACTGTCGGATAGAAAACAACAGGACAGACACAGGGTGCTCGAGGAAGGCCGTGTGGTTGGCACTGCTGTGCTGCCCAAATCCCCTTCATCCCCCTCAGAGAAGGCCTTCATACTGTCAGCTCTCAGCCTTCAGCTGTCAGCCCTTTCAGGGGTGGCCTCAGCTGCAGAGAGTCACCTCTCCAAGTTCACAGCCTTCCCAGTGGGAGAAGAAGCCCCTTTGTAAGACTGATGAATGAGAGTACACAAAAGCCTGGCCATGGCAGCCAGCTGGAAGCAATACTGCAGGACCACTCCAGCTCCAGAGCTCCAGGCATGGTCGGCCAAGGCTGTGCCCAGCCTGCATTGCTCCATGCCTCCCTCTGCCCACCACAGCTCCATTCCCCACCCTCTCACAGGGGGTAGCCCCAGGGTCAGTCATACTGAACATCCATAATGTTAAATTCCATCTCAGAGCCTGCCTCCTGGGAAAGACATAGGCTGACCCTCACAGGACGAGCAGGAGCCAACTATACCAAGAAGCAAAGGAAGCTGTTCAGATCTGGGATCTTCAAGGTCCAGGTCACTAAGGCATGAGCTACCTGGCCCAGGTAATGACCAGAGAGGTGGAACATGTTTTGGGGACAAAGTGAGCAACTAAGCCAGTTAAGGCATGGAGCCAGAGAAGCACGCAGGACTGTGCAGACCATGACAAGGGCTTGGCTTCCAAGTGTGGGGGAGCCAAATGAAAGGGTGTGTGCTGAGGAGCAACAAGATCTGATGTGTGTTTTTGAGAGATGACTCCAGAGGCTTGCTTTCTGCAAGACTGTTGTAAGCACTGGGAATACACAGAGACCTAAATCTCTGTTCCCGCTGTTCTAATACACAAATTTGGATGGACAGGAACTCTAAGATTTGTTCAAGCTTTGCAGGGCAAAGGGGAAAATGCCTAGCAGCTACTGAACACCTACTCAGTGCCGGCCCTGAAGAACTTTTCAATATAGGCATAATTACACACCTTCACATGACAGAGACAGCGGCGGGGGCGGGGGGCAAAGAAGGTAAAAGCAGCCCAAATTCATACAAAATATAAAGAAAGACCAGGGATGTGAAGCCAGGTCTCCTGGCTCCACAGCGAATTACTTCCTCCTTATAAGTATCATAGTATTATTACTAGATATTATATGTATTCTTACTGCATGTAAGTATAGTATTGTTAGATATTATAGCCATTATAAAGCTAGTGAGAGGCATAGGCACTTAAATGACCAGTTTCTACCATTCTATATAATCCCCCATTCTCTCAAACAGCTGAACTTGTCCCCAGATAATAGTCTTGGAGGGAAAATGATAAGACCAAATGCAGTTGATGACATTCAAGTTCCATTGGGTGTCCTGAAGAATTCCTGGCAGCTTCCCTCCCAGTGTATCCCCCACCCCCAGACTGTTATGTGAAAAGGGATTCCCCTTGAGGGTTGCTCGCTGCAGGCACAAAACCATGGTGTGTACAAATCCAATTACAGCCAACTTTGGCTGGTTAATGTCTTTCTCCAGTGCTTCCACCCATTGTAATTCAGCATAAGTGGCTGAACTTTCAAGAGTCTTTCTCTGCTTTCCTTTGATGTGGAACAAGATAGCAAGGTAAATGCCTGCGATTGAAAGGCTTTATAATGTGATGATGTGAAGGTCAGAAGAGTGTAACTTGCTCCCTCTCCCCTCCTCCCGAGGCTTGAACAGTGAAGATTTCTAACACGAATAATGCAAAAGGGCAAAGTCAAGATGAATGCCCTGTCTTCTTAAACACTTCTGAGAAAAACCAAGGTTATCGATGCATTATATTACTTCAGGGAGTGTGATTCCTGGACAACATGAAAGGGCACAATAGGAAAATTCAGCCCCACCTCCTTCCTCAAGGAAAACCAGTCCATGAGTGCTCTTCCCTTTACTAGATAGTATCGTTACTCCTCTGTGTTCTGCTTTAGCTGCTTTTGAACAGAAATGCCTCCTAAAATGAGCAGGCCATCCAGGAAGCAGAAGACTTGTGGGCATTGCAATGTTTCAAATAGTTCCAAAGTCATCAAAAACTATGGCGCAGGGGGACCTCGAGGCAGTTTAATGCAGAACACACATAGAACAAATCCAAAAAATCCTTAAATTTTAATAAAAAGGCAAGAATCAAGAAATAACCATAGTCAACTTCCTGAAATTTTCTGGGTTTATTGTCAATAATTTATTAGTTAACAATCTCCTAATTTTCCAGAACAGCAGATTCTCTGGTCTAGATGAGTATCTCTTCCTGGGCTGAGCTGCTCTTGTAGAAGTATGAATATTTAATAAATGGTTTTAAAGGTTATTCACTTGACATTTACATATAGACACACACCCATGTGTATATACTTACTCTTGTGTATATATATATATATATACACACACACACAGATATATATATACACACACATATATATAGAATAATGTAATCAGTAGAGTCTACAGCCTGACAAAGTTTCACAAAGTGAACATTCTTGTCTTACCAGCAATCAGACCAAGGACTTCATTCAGCACTGTCCAGCACCTTAAGGCCCCTTAACTCGACCCCAGTCTCTACCCTCCCCACCTCATTCCAAACGCAATCAACACCCTAACTTCCATGACCATAGGTTAGTTTTGCCTGGTTTTGAACTTTATATAAATAGCACCACAAAGTATGTGCTCTTTGGTTCTTGATTTCTTTTGCTCAACACAGTGTTGGTGAGATTCATGCCTGGTGTTGCAATAACAGCAGCTCATTTGCATTACTACTGTAGTGTACCCCCTCCCTCTTACGACCACACAATAGCCACTGTACTGAGGACATGCACTTTGTTCTTCCTCATCCCTGGCTGGCTGTCAGGGAAACTGCTGCGATAGACATGCTTATACACCTTTCAGAGCTCAGCCATACACTTCTCTATTGGAACTGAACTGAACAATCAGCTTCAGTAGGTGTTGACAACTTTCCAAGGTGACTGTACTAATTTATACTCCCATGACACAGGACGAGAGCTCCTGTTGATCTAAACATTTTTCCCAGGTTTAGCTGGTTTTGAATAATCAAGTAATGTATGTTCATACTTTTTAAAAACAAATAATCCTATAAGGCTTACAATGCCAAAGAGCAGTACCCTGCCCTGCCCTTAAGTCCTACTCCCCAGAGGCAAGCATTCCCAACCCTTTTCGTTCCTTTTACCAACATCTATCTTTGTGTTTCTATACACTTACATCTTTATTCCCTAACTAATTATTTTTAAGGATTAGGTATTGACTTTCCTCTATAGAAAAATAAATTTCAACACTCTAACACCCTATGCTCCCTCAGCCCCCACACACATCTCACCTCTGCCTTCTTCACAATACAGCTTTATCTCACATTGGTTATACCAGTGGCTACTGCTTAAACTATTACTATATAATTATTATTCACAAGTGAAACCAATAGCATACTATGATTAAGCTTCCTTCCTTATGCAGAATTGTGTTTTTTCTAAAGTTAGTGATTACATTTATTTTCATCTACTTATTTTTCTAATCATCACCAGTTTTTCTCAGACTTTCTGATGGAATTGTAAACCCCTTTAAAAAAGGTTCAACTCCTTATGGAATCTATTGACACTGCATTTTTCTCTTTGAAGCTTTGTGGGGTTTTTTGTTGTTCTTTTTTTTTGGTCAAAAATCTTCTGTCCTGCTCACTAAGGACAGAAATAGAATTATCACTGAGTACTACTGAGTACTAAATGCTTAGTATCTTTACTAAGATATTTAGTATCTACTGAGTACTAAAATAGATTATCACTGCTCCCACATCACCCTATCAATGTCAATGCTATATAACAGGGGTATCAAACTCATTTTCACCGGGGGCCATATCAGCCTCACAGTTGCTTTCAAAGGGTTGAAGTAATTTTAGGGCTGTATAAATGTAACTACTCCTTAACCGTTAAGGAGTTGAAATTACATTCAGCCCTTTGAAGGCAACTGCAAGGCTGGTGTGGCACCTGGTGAAAATGAGTTTGACACCCTGCTATATAAGATCCTTACAACTGCTGGTTCACTGCTTTCACTGAAAATCTGAGTCCTCTGCTTCCAAAATTATAGTACACACACAGATCTGTTTTCCTCAGCTAACTTCTAAATTAAAATTTTACATGAGTCTGCTTGTTGCAGGCAGGTGACGTGACTATGGACTAGCTATAGGGGAAGCTGGGAACTAGAGCTCAGATGGAGGAAGCCAAACTCATAACTTTAGATTTCCCTAAATATAGAAAAGCTATTCAAACATGATGGACAGTCATAAATGAGACCTCTAGTCTACTGAACTGACTCTTCACATCTGTCTTTGGAGGTATGTGTGGACTCCAATTTTAAGTCTCTCTAGAATTCTGTGGCAAAGATTGGCTTGCTTCTTGTTGGAATTTCATTCTCCAGGAACTTAGTGCCAGCTTTCTTGCTCTGCCAATCCAGCTGCCATTCATCCATCTGCTTTCCCCCTTCTAAATATTTGCTGACATCTTTAATTTGCTACTGTTTCCTCTCCCACACTCTTCATCTGTGTAGGTTTATAAGTCTTTCACTCCTTTTTCATCATTTCATTGGGGTTCAGAAGGGAGCATAAATTAGTGCATGATAAGTTTAATCAGAATGTAAGGTATCCAAGATATATAAAGAACTTACACGACTCCACTCGAAGAAGACAAGAAACCCAATTAAAAAATGGGCAAAGGACTTGAATGGGCATTTCTCCAAGGAGGACACGCAGAGGATCCAGAAACACATGAAAAGATGCTCAAT
>CM052544.1:38769271-38809801 GCA_028533065.1 Trachops cirrhosus | reverse complement strand
AGGACACATGGACAAAACTAGGGGTGTTGGAAAGCGGAGGGAGGAGGGGAGGAATGGGTAGGTGGGCTGGAATGGGAATAAAGGATAGAAACTGTACTGAATAAACTAAAATAAAAATTAAAAAAAAAAGAATGTAAGGTATCTTTTATGTAGCTAGGAAGGTGAATATATGCACCAAGGTAATTTATTGATTATTTAATGTAGCAGAATAACCTCTTGAAAAACTTGAAATTTCTCAATGGGCTCAAACATATCAAAACTATTATCCTCACCTGTTGACTCTCCTACCAAGGCAGGAAGTCAGGCCTGTGTGTCTTTAAGAAATGGACTTTTCTTGATAAGAATTTTATGTATTTCAGGAGTTATAAAGGAGACATTTATAAGGTGGGTCCTTCTTTGTTTTCAGCACATGGTGGAGAAAGACAGCTCCAGTTTCCTGTCCCTACAACATTTCTGTCTAGGTTCAATTTGAAAATCTCAGGGAAGGATTCCAATTGGCTGGCTTGGGTCATGCACCCAGCACAGTGGTTGGATGGCATGAGTATCTATGATTGTCCAGCCTGGCTTACTCTGTGACTACTGCTTGGGTCTGTCAACATAAGAGGTTGAGGGAGTAGAGCAATACAAGCTGAGGCAAGTGGCAACCTAATTTGTGTATGCTAAACTGCTGCATAATAGTTTATTATGGATATAATGTGATTAGGCAAGATGCAAACATGAAAATGAATTTGTGGTAGGCTGAATAACAGCCCCAAGATATGTCCATACCAAAAATCCCTGGGACCTGTGAATCTTATATGGCAAAAAAAAGGAATGTGCAGATATGACTAAGTCAAGAATGCTCAGTTAGAAGATTATTCTGGATCATCTGTCTCAGTCCTAAATGCAACCAAATATGTCCTCATAAAAAGGAGGAAGAGGGAGATTTGAAACACTCACAGAAGAGGGGAGTGTAATGTGACAATAAAGGCAAAGACTGGAATGATATAGCTACAAGCTAAGAAATGCTGGTAGCTACCAGTAGCTGAAAGAGGCAAGGAATGAATTCTCCCCTTGAGCTTTCAGAAAGAGTACAGCCCTTGTTTTTAGCCCAGTGAAACTTAAGGAAGACTACTGTCTTCCAAAACTGTGAGGAAATAAATTTATCATTTTTAAAAGCCACCAAGAGTATAGGAATTTGTTACAGTGGCAACTGGGAACTATTACAAATTTTGGTACCTGCTGTAATCAGTTCCTAAAAACACAGAAGTGTCTTTGGAATTGGGTAATGAGTATAGGCTGGAAGAATTTTTGAGATTCATGATAGAAAAGGCAAAAATCACCTTAAACAGACTATCAGTAAAAATGTGAACATTAAAGGCACTCTTCATGAGGTCTCAGAAAGAAGTAAGAAACATGTTATTGGAAACTAGAGGAATGGCAGCCCATGTCATATACAGAACATTAAACTGAATTGTGTCCTACAGCTGTGTGGAAAGCAGGATTATAGGTTATGAACTTGGACATTTAGCTTAAGAGATCTCCAAGCAAAGTAGTGAAGGTATAGCCTGGCTTACTCTTGCTGCTGAAAGAAAATTGTGAAAGGAAAGAGAAAAAATGAAAGAAAAAACATTAAGCAAAAAAGAATTAGGACTTGATGACTTGGGAAATGAACAGCCTATCCAGATTAGAAAAGATGCCAAGTTGGAAGATGGGATATTCACTGTCAGGAAATCATGCTCTGAAGAGGTCAACATTGGCAGGACAACCTTTGTCAAAGGCCAGAAATCTTAAGCATGTGACTTGTGGATCCCCTCCTCCATCTCAGCAGAAGCCTAGACCAGAGATGTTTGTGGAGATTCCTGTTGTCTAATGTTTCTATGACATACACCGGAAAGCCACAGATTTTTGAAAATGTTATATTAGGAGAAACACTGCCAGTGTGGACCAAAAGGGACTGAAAAAGGACAAAAGAAAGAAAAGCTAGAGAAATTTCAAAATTCTACAAGCAAGAAACAGGCTCACAAAGCTATTCAGCTTCAAACATCTACTATTTTTTAATAAAAATGGTTTCCAGGGTAGACCCTTAGGCTGAGACAAGAGCCACAGAGTATTATTTCCAGGCCTTGAAACCTAATGGAATTTGTCTTGCTGGGTTGTGAAATTGCTTAGAATCAATGTCTCCTTTCTTCCTTTCATTTGTTCTTTTTTGTAATGGAAATGTCTGACTGTTATCCTATGCCCATTGTACTTTGGAAGCAAATAACATGTTTTCTAGTTTCACAAGTCCACAAATGAATATAAAATTTTCCTCATAATGAATCATGCCAAGAGTTTTACTTTCACCTAATTTATATGATTCAAATGGTGAGACATGAGACTTGAGCTGAGATACTGAAATGAGATTTTGGACTAGACAAAGTTTTTGTAATGGGTTGAAATTTGCAGTGATGCTGAGATGGGGGTAAATGCATTTTGCATGTGGGAGGGGTGTGAATGTTTGAAAGCCAAAGGGTGGACTCTGGTAGGATAATAATAACCCATCCCCCAAAATATACCCTCATTCTAATCCCTGGAACCTATGAACATTACCTTATATGGCAAAAGAAAAAAAAACATAAGGAAATAAGTAAAAGTACTTTGGAGATGTGACAGGTCAAGGACCTTGAAATGGAGAGACTGGCCTGACTAACAAGGCAGCTCTACATGCAGTCGCAGGTGTCCTCATACAAGGAAAGCAGAGGAACATTCAAGCACGGAGGAGAAGACAATATGAAGACAGAACAGAGAAGGACAGATTTGAAGTTCCACCCTGCTGGCCTTGACCATGGAGGAAGGAGCTGTGAGCCAAGGAATCCAATACATGCAGCTCTAGAAACTGAAAAAGGAAAAACAAATTGACTGTTCGCTAGAGCCTTCAAGAGAGTGTGGCCGGCTGACACCTTGTTTTAGGCCTATAAGAGTCAGTTCAAATGTCCAGCCTCCAGAACTGCACAATAAATGTCTGTAGTTTTTGTTTTTTTGCTTTTGTATTTGTTTTTTTAATTACTTTATTGTTATTCAATTACAGTTGTCTGCATCTTCTTCCCACCACTCCCCCCTACCCCAGCCAAACCCACCTTTCTCTCTTGCTTCCACCCTCCCCCTTGGTTTTGCCCATGTGTCCTTTATAGTAGTTCCTGAAAACCCTTCTCTCCATTTCCCCCCCCCCCCTGGCTATTGTTAGATTGTTCTTAATTTCAATGTCTCTGGTTATATTTTTGTTGGCTTTTTTCTTTTGTTCATTATGTTCCAGTTAAAGGTGATATCATATGGTATTTGTCCCTCACCATCTGGCTTATTTTACTCACATAATGCTCTCCAGTTCCATCCATGCTGTTGCAAAGGGTAGGAGCTCCTTCTTTCTTTCTGCTGCATAGAATTCCATTTTGTAAATATACCACCATTTTTTGATCCACTCATTTACTGATGGCCACTTAGGTTGCTTCCAGCACTTAGCTATTGTAAATTGTGCTGCTATGAACATTGGGATGCATAGGTTCTTTTGGATTGGTGTCTTGGGGCTCCTAGGATATAATCCCAGCAGTGGAATTGCTGGATCAAAAGAGAGGAAAACATCAGCAGGAAAATCTCAGACATTCCACGCAGCAACATCTTCACTGATATGTCCCCTAAAGCAAGGGACATAAAGGACAGAAAAAACAAATGGGACCTCATCAAATTAAAAAGCTTCTGCATGGCTAAAGAAAAAGAAAACAGCATTAAAATGAAAAGAGAACCAACTATATGGGAAAACATATTTGCCAATGATACCTCAGACAAGGGTTTGATCTCCAAAATATATAAAGAACACATATGACTCCACTTCAGGAAGATGAACAACCCAATTAAAAAATAGGCAAAAGACTTGAACAGACACTTCTCCAAGGAGGACATACAGAGGGCCCAGAGACATATGAAAAGATGCTCAGCATCACTAGCCATCAGAGAGATGCAAATTAAAACCACAATGAGGTATCAATTTCTGTAGTTTCAAGCAACCAAGTTTGTTGTGATTTGTTACAGCCACCATAAAAAACTAATACAGACTTTAAAAAGTCAATGATCTCTGAGATCAGAAAAATCAAGAGGAAGGGAGTATACTCCAATGGAAAGGAAGCTAGCAGGAACTCGATGCCCTGCGCACCCTCCAATCAAGACACTGCCACTTACTCTTCCGTGTCTCTGGGCAAGACATAAGCCCTGGAGCCTCCCTTCCTTTGCCTGTAACACAACATAATAACAGCTGAATCACTTTGTTTCCTTGGTTGTTTTGAACTTCAATAAGAAAAAAATAGAATTGACATTGCTTTGAAAACTAAAAAGTGCAATTACAAATGTATAATGATGACTTACATAGATAAACCCATCCAAAATACTATCATAAATTGAAAGACTGGTGTTAAGAATTACGAACATAGTTTACTTGGCCTTCTGATTTTTAAAATGTAGGATGATGACACCCTCTGGAATTCACTTAGTGAACATGAGCCTCGGGAATTTGGCTAATAGAAATCTGAATTCAGGGAAAAGAATTGATTTATTTTCTTCATCTAAAGCCAGGAATTTCAATAATGTAGGCAAATTCAACCCCTCCTTCCAGGCTAACTGTGCTGAGCTACCAAAGACTAGACATGGCATGTCACACCTATCAGGTGTGATAAAGTGAAACAAACATAAATAAAGAACGTACCTGAGAAAAGTAAACCCACGCAAATGACACTGTTGCTGTTCAAAACATCTGCAGAATGACTTTCATCTGGGAATTATTTTCAAAGCTAGTTTCACCAGCCAAACAAGCAAACAAATAAACAATCCACTAATTCAAACTAAGTCTTTGATTTAGCTCCAAAATGGTGTTCCCTATCATAATTTCCCACCTTCACAAGACTTGGCTCTGAAAGTGTTTAGGGTAGTTCCAAAAATGAAATCTATCCTTGAAGTATCAAAATTTGCTAATATCCAAAATGCTCTTTAAAAAATATTATTCTGAAGGTCATTCTGAAAGAGGAGTTCCAAGAATGTGCCAAACAATGGTGATTACTCCAGTGAGTTTCTAGTTCCCCAAAGACACTAACTGAGAGGGAAATGAGCTCTTTTCTCTGTGCCAAGAAGTGAAACAATGGGGCAGAAAGGGCCTGGAGTGCAGACAGACACCTGGGTTAGAATCCAGCTCCAATACCCACCTGCTACGTGATGTCAAGTGAATCATTTACCTTCTCTGTGCCTGTTTTCTGTTCCATAAAGGAAATGCAGCATCTTGGGTGACCCTATGATTTACAGTTCTACCTGGGGTACTCCGAAAAGTAGAAAGGGGCTTTTTTTTAATACTTGCATCAGGACAATAAACCAGGGTGCCTAGTCATCCTAACACCCCACCCCTTTTAGGGCCTTTGTGAATATTAAGTAATGTATTCACAAAGTGAGTATGTTGTAATAGTGTAATTAAATGGGAGCTCCATAAAGGTTATACCAGGTTGTTGTTGTTGTTTTAAGCCATTCACTTGTTGCTGATGCTGGTTTGCTCCAAATGGGCCTTGCTTCCAAACACCTTTTAGATGCAGATCATGCCAGGTCTGCCCTGATAAATGCTGTGTGTTTCACACTGACTGCTGGCAGGGCCCCTGACACGGCCCCTCCTCACTCTGTCCACAGGCTACCAACACCTGGTGGTGGGCTTCCAGGGAGCCTCACCAGGGCGGAGGCAGCACCGGGCCCACATATCACTCGCTCCACATGCACAGAGCAGACCTTCCAGCACAGTTTGCAGAGTTAAAACAGGTTCACTGTTAACACTTTGCTGTTAAGTGGTTGAACTTTCTCAAGAGAAGTGAATTAAACCCAAGTACACCTGCAACTCGACATTAAACAGGAACTCCCAATTCTACATTTTTCCCTGGGATTGAAACAGGATAGTAAGAAGCTAGGAAAGTTCCTTAACAGTGGAATACAGAAACTGAGACAGCTAGCTGAACACAATGGCTGAGCAATTCACAACCAGATACGAAAGGTCACCTCTCTAGAGATAACATCTAGGCCTGAGTTGTATTTCAGCTGGAGGCCCAGAAAAGCTGCAAAACCAGGTGAGTTCTGCCAGGACCAACTGCAATGACTGAAAGGACACACCTGAAGAACTGATGAATATTCTGCTGCAACTCTCCCCTGAGACCTTCCCTAAGATTCTCGCCTGCAAGAGAGAGAGAAAAGCCTCAAGACAAAGGACCCAGCACAAGCTCTCTTTCGGGGAAGCAGCCCACACCATTCCCTTTCCCTCTTTCCTCTACTGCTTTCCCCATAGGTGCGAGTCTCCTAAACTCTAAGGCAATGGACAGCTGGCAGCTTGTCCCAGACTAACCCCCTGAACCTGTCCCCAAAGCCCCTTTTCTCTGACTTCCCAGTGAGCTAAGACAGCCCAGTCCAGGCTCTCCTGTTGCTGCTTCTATGCTAAGTCCTTCCTTGTTTTACTGTCCCCAGCTTTATAATAAATGCATCCCCACAGTCACCTGGACTTGTGTTGTGAAATCTCTCCTACACCAAGTCAAGAACCCACACACTACAGCTGGCCCCAGGCAGACCCCCTCACAGCCAGACCCCTGAAATGTCTATCATCTAACAGGATGATAGAAATTTCTCTGGAGAAAAAAATAATAATCCAAGTCTATTTAGGCTATTATACACTTTAAGGCTGGTACCTACTTCAGGAACAAATATATCTATCTTAACATGACATTAGTTTTCTCTAATGAACTCCCATGCCTGATTAATCTTTTAGGGCCTTAGACCTCCCTGAATAAGTTACAGTAATATTAATAACAATAAGGCCAATTATGACAACATACTGTAAGGACAAGGAGCACAGACTCAGGCAGCAGTCTACCTGGATTTGAAGCCTGCTTATTTGCTGTGTGAGCTTGGCAAGTACCTGAACCTTCCTGTGCCTCAGCTTCCTCATCTGTAAATGGGAATAAAGGAATAACAATAGTATCTAACTTTTCAAGTTGTTATATGGAGCAAATGAGTTAAATGAGCCACTTGCACATAGCTTGGACTATACTGGTTTTGTTTTTATTTTATAATAAAACAGCAATAGCATTATGACAATATGAGCTCCCACTACCCAGGCCCTTCCTGTGAGCTCAGGCTTACTTAACAAGGCTCTGTTTGATGTTTCCTGACACCAAATGCATCATCCCAACACCAGTTCTCTAATTCTGACGCAAGCTAGGTATCCCACAATTCCATTCAATTCTGACACCAAGTACCCTGAGTTGGCACAGACCCCACAGGTTAAGGGCGCAGTCCCACAAGTCTGCTCTCTGCCGCCCACCCCTGCTTCAGATACCAGATACAAGAGGCATCCCTCGACCTCCCTCACTTCTACCCAGATGATCGTAATTTCAGGAGTTCCCGGGACCCCTCCTTAGGTTCAATAATCTGTTATAACAACTCACAAAACTCAGGAAAGTGCTATATTTGCTATCAAGTCATTATCAAGGATATAAACGGACAGCCAGGTGGAGATGCACACAGGGAGAGGTCGGGGAGGGTCCTGGGTACAGGGGTCTCTGTACGGGTGGAGTTGGGGTGTGCCCCAGCACATGGATATGTTCACCAGCTCAATCCTCATCATTCCAGGTTTTGTTTTTTCTCATGAGCACAGTTTCATTGTGCAGGCATGATTAGTTAAATCATTGGCTACTAGTAATTAGACTCAGTCTTCAACCCTCCTCCCCTCCCTGGAAGTCAGGGCTGAAGCCTCCCACTCCCTAAATATTTGGTTGGTTTTCTGGCAACCAGCTCCCATCCTAAAGTCCTCAGGGACCCTAGGAGGAGTCATCTCATTAGCATACAAAAGACACTCCTATCACTGAAGAGCATCCAAGGGTTCCAGGAGCTGTGTGCAACACACTGGGGTCTTGTGCAGAAAGCTCTTTGAGTATATTATGTAATTATCATTCCCTTTTGAGGATAAGAAAACTGAGACTGAAAAATTGAGTGGCTTGCCCTAGGTCACAGAGCTGGTAGGTGACACAGCTGGAAACTGGCCTTGTGTCTATCTGACCATGGGGCCATCTGCTCCTTCCTCTACAGCAAACAATGGGTTAGATACATGCCCACAGTCTATCAGTCAGAGAAGAAGAACGTGTCCAAACAAAAAAAGCAGGCTGTCTCTCTCTGACTGACCCTGGATTCAGCCCCAGGAACTCATCGCTTGGCACCAGGCAGAGAGACAGCTATACCTAAAGCCTCAGGAGCCCATTCACTCTGATAATCCTTTGGGGCACAAGCAATATGGCAGTGGCCCCTATTAGTGGCCAAGGTTGATGCAAAAAGAGGAAAGCAGCTTTCTCCTCAGGTCCCAGAAGCCAAGCCCCCTGTGTGGGAAGTGAGGAAGCCCCAGACCTGGCTGCAGAGGGAGTGAGAGGGAGCTCAGAACAGCAGCACATCAGGGCCTGGCAAAGACCACAGCCCCTCTGGACACAGTGACAACCCCAGAGGCAGACAAAAGAAACAGAATTCCAGGAAACCCCTGACCACATGAGGGACCAGACTTCTTCATGAGTACATGGAAATCTCTTGCCAAGACCCTGCAAGGGGTTACCTTTAAGGAACAGGCACTCGTGTGAGCAACAAGAGACAAAAGCACATGACAGTGACAACTCCATTGGGTTCCACAGGCAGACACATCCCAGGTTAAAAATCCAACCCCAGATGCAATTTCAGAAAGCAATCTTGGATGCATTCTCCCTTTATTTAAATAAAACTTAAAAACCTAGAGATCTGTGCATAATTGTTTTTTGTTTTTGTATTTTGGTTTTTGTTTTTGTTTTGTTTTGTTTTGTTTTACATTCAAGTCAAGGCCTCCAAGAGCATGTCGTATTAAACGCAGACAATTGGTCTGTAGGTGAACATAGCATCTGAGTGTGGGATTTAAAGGACCAAGTCTTATTTTAATTACATTGTTAGCACAAATGGCCTTTCCTACCCAGTGGTTAGGGCTGCCAAGAAAAATCATCATTCAGGTAAATCCATCCATTTTAACATTGTAACCCCTGATGAAGAAGGATAAAAATGCTGCTCCAGATGAAACAATAGAACAATGAGAGGTGTATTAATGTCCCTGATGTCCAAGGGTGAACAGGAAACTAGAAACTTCGTCTATGCTGACATGTCAGTTAGGGACAGAAAGAGCTGCTCAATTAACAGGATCCCTTTGGAGTCTCAGCACATCGCAAAGATGCTAAAGGAAATAGTCACCTGGGGAAATATGGGAGGACTGTGAATGTAAACTCTGTTGATATTTGTTCAGGTTCAAATCTTATCTTAACAGCCACCACCATTAAGAAACCCTTTCTAAGTTCAGTTGTATCTTGAATGAAGGCAGCTACCGTCAGTAGTCAAACATTAGATTTGGGACATGTGTCAATACAAAAATGATTTTCTCTATTAACTGCCACGCTGATGTAGAACAAACCCTGGCCCAGCTTGAGTCCCTCCAGAGTCAGCTTGTTTTATCCTCACCTTAGGGCTCCCCTCCCCCAACTCATGTTATAAGAGAGATTCTCAGTCCCCACTGGTCTCTCTCCTTCTCCCCAAGGGCTGTTATGGTAGAAATGCAGGCTCTCTCCCCTCTGCTTCTTTTCCCTTACAACTCACTCAGAAGAGACTCTCACTTCAACAGGCTTAGCTATCTTTCTTAAAGGGACAAATCTAATAAATAAAGCACTATCCTGGCTAGGTCATGTGTTGACTAGTGTAAAGTTACAGTCCTTTCACCAACTATTTCAAGGCTACTCTTAGTGTCTGAACTGTACTTATGTGTAGCCTTCTGGTCCTATTTCTCTAAGATTACCCCAGAACTAATACCACATGGGGAAATTCACAAACACTCGCTGGCATATTGTTTCATGTTTTCCATCCCAACCCCCACAATACAAGAGTATATATTTGAAAGTTGCTAAGAGAACAGATCTCAAAAGTTCTCATCACAAGAAAAAAGAATTTATAACTATGTATGGTAATGGCTGTTAACTAAATTTATTGTGGTGATCACTTTATAATATATACAAATATCAAATCATTATGTTGTATACCTGGAACTAATACAATGTTGTATGTCAATTATATCTCAATAAAAATGGAAGGAAGGAAGGAAGGAAGGAAGGAAGGAAGGAAGGAAGGAAGGAAGGAAGGGAGGGAGGAAGGAAGGAAGGAGGGAAGGAAAGTGTGGGGTCCCTTTATTCTCTCCTTGAAGTAAAAGGACCAGACTCTTTGACCAGTAGAATTGAGCAGAAGCGACTATAGACCAGAAGTAACTTTCTGGATCCAGGCTTTAAGAAGACTGGCATTGCCCTGGCTGGTGTGGCTCAGTTGGTTGGAGCATCGTCTGGTAACTGAAGGGTTACAGGCTGAATTCCCAGTCAGGGCACATACCTAGGTGGCCAATTCAATCTCTAGTCCAGGCACATATGGGAGGCAGCCAATCGATGTTTCTCTTTTGCATCAGTGTTTCTCTCCCTTCCCTTCTCCTTCCCTCTCTCTGTAAAAGCAATAAGAAAAATGTCCTCAGGTAAGGATTAAAAAAATGAAGATGATGATGATGACAACCGGCAACTTCTACCCTGGTCTCTTGGAAGCCAGTAACCAAGTAAGAAGCATAAATACTCTAAGACCATCACACTGTGGGAGGCCTGAGCCCTATGGAGAGAGGCATGCAGAAAAGAGTCCAGGCAGCATCAGGGTTTCAACATGTGAGTAAAGAATAATCTTGAAGGTGAATCTCATAGCCTCAGCCACCCTCACTGATGATGTCAAGCGGATCAAAACATGAGTAAAACTAATAGCAAAATGAATAGGTCACATAAACCCATCAAGGCTGGGGACAGATTGCTATGCAGCAATACCTCACTGGAATAGTATTAATTTATCAAAGATGCTTCTCTTGGATGTGGCGAGCTTGTTCCCATGTCAGAGCCTCTGCACTGGCTTTCCTTCTGCTGGGATATTCTTCTTCTAGGCATTTGCCTGACCAGGTCCTTCTAACTGTTCAGGTTGCAGATGAAACATTCCAGCCTGGAGAGGTCTTCCCTGACCACCCTGTCCAAAGTGTGTGTCCCTGATACCCACACCTAAGTCACCCTTTATCCCATCCCCCAGCTGAAATTCCCTTCTTTGTTCATCTTTTTACTAGTTGATAATGGGTCTCCCCAATCCCTTAAGGCCACGGAGTTTGTCTTCTTTGTTTATAGCCTTATGTCCATCACCCAGAACAGTTTGGCACACATTAGGCACTCAAGGAATATATATCAACCAAACTAAACATTTCTTTAAAAAAAAGAAGAAGAAGAAGAGAAAGAAAAAGACTTATAAGTTACCAGAATACTTGAGAAAACAAAAGGGATCTTGAAGAGGAAAAAGTTACAAATCATGATAAGATTATGTTGTAATACTGCAAATAAAACCTCTTATCCCGCACTTATCTGGTTCTTGTGGTTCTTACATTCCCAAATTAAGAATCAAAAAGAATGTTTTAAAATTTTCCTTCCTGATTCTCCAGAGTAAGACCCTGCACATTAAAATATCATTTACAACAGACATTACTCCATTATCGAGCAATGCTTCTCTCTTAAATGCAACCCATTTTTCTCACCTCTAGATTTGGATCTAAAAGGAACACTACCAGGCTCTGTTGTTAAGCTAAAACCCTGAAATCAAAGCTTTTACCACAGTGCTACCTGGTGGCCAATGCCAATGCTGCATGCACTTTTCTTTTCATGCAGAATGGGAAGGAAGGAAAATGAATCTTGCACCTCAGGTTAAAAAGTATTTGCCATACATGATCTTGTTTGAGATGCAAAGACTCTGAAGTAGATAATGTTATTTCTACATTATGGAGGCTGAGAGAGGGGAAAGAACTATGACAAAAACATTTATTGATACCTAACATGAGCTGCGTTAGGCAAGGCTTTTTGAATAGTTTTTCTAATTCTTGAAATAATCTCAGGTTATTGATACTAACCTCATTTTGGTATATAAGCAGATTTGTGTGTAGTAATGTTAAGTATTTTGGCAAATAATCTAGTAAATGGAGATTTGGCCCCAAGAATGCTGGCCTGTTTTCACCACATTGCATGTTCTAGCAAGGTTAGACATCGCCACCAAGTTTGCTGAGCCCAGGCTACTGATTCCAAAGTTAACTCACTTAACAAACATTTATTGAGCTCCTATTGTATGCTAGAGATTATGCTGGTACTGAGGACACTCTAGTGGACTAAAAAACCAAGCCCCACCTTTTCTTTCAAAATGTGTTCATCACATCAAAATTTGTAGGTTCTGGTCAACTCTGGGTAATATTCATTCATTCATCCATCCATCCATCCATCCATCCATCCATCCTACAAATAGCCATTAAACACCTACTAAAAAGGTCAGTCTGGGCAAAAGCAGAAGGGGTCCCTGATGTCATGGACCTTATAGCCTAGTTGGGGAGACAAATATTAATCAAATAATCACAAAGAAATGTAAAGTACTCATAGTGGTAAGAGCTATATAGGAGAAATGTGGTAAGAGCATTTAATGGGGAGAGGTGACCAGTACCAGAGGTCAGGAAGGGGTGATGGATCCAACAGGAAAAGGAGGAGTCATAGAGGCAAAGAAGAGAGGAAAGAATTTCAGGCAGAGGGATCTGTATATGCCAAGGCCCTAAGACACTTGAGGAGTGATGTGTATAATCCTAAATCCAAAAACCCATTGAACATCTGCCTTATATTAGAAAATAGAAGTGCATTCTCAACACTTTAGGTGCACTGAGAACCTCCTAGAAATGTAAGAAAATTGAAACAACTCCATAATGCCCATTTTGCCACTATGAACTAATAAGAGCCTCAAATTTGTGTAGTACTTTCAATATCTAAAACACCTTTACATTCATACTATATTTACTCTTCCCCAAAGTGAAGTGTGTGGTTAATCTTGCATCCCAGAGGAGAAGGAAGCCCAGAAAGGCCAGTGGTTGTCCGCATTTGGAGTTGACCACACAGGACTTTTACTCAATCCCAGTCCAATTATCTTCTCACCAGGTTTCCTCGTGTTAAATTACAATGTAACTCAGTCCCTGGTCACTACTAACTTACCATTGCAAGCAGCAAGAAGCCATTTGATACCTAAGTCAAACTTAATTCTTACTTTCCTATTACTAATGTTATTAGCCTTCCGAGCAACAATTTTGTTGGGCTTAGTTCACTGGCCAGCACTACTCTAGTTACTATTCTGATCTTAAAGAGATACCAGTCTTGTGGTTTCTTAGCTGTCAGGTCACCGCTCTACTAGGAATGTAATCAACAACTGATCAATTCAAATTAGTTTGATTAATATTTGTCCACTGAATTGCTCAATTCTTTAATAAATGTTTATTAAATTGATCAGCTATATGAAAGCTGGGAAGATTATAGCAGGCTAATCCAATTAATTTTAAATGTGGTAGAAAAGTGGGACTGAAGGAACTACAAACTGCTATTTGCTATTCTGTAGATAAAATTTAAACCAGTGATAAAGTGCATTCTCCAAAACAACTGCCAGGGAAAAAAAAATCAAATTCTGTCGTTTATTCATTCAATCATTCGGTCAACATTAATTTTGTATCTACTAAGTGCCAGGCCTCTGCCAAGTAAGAATGGTACAGAAATGACAAAGAGGAGGGTACAAGAGTATGCCAGCTGTCAATTTATTGTCTTTCAGCTCCAAGACCATCTCTCATTGCCAGCTCTGTGAAAATGCTTCTTTTGAAGATGCGTGATGCTAAATTTTGTCAGTAGAGGGCACTGGAAAGACAGTACAGGAGGAATGGGCTTCTCTTTCAGTTCCCATGCTTTTCCATTTCTTTGCTTCTTCTGGTACCTACCAAGAGCTGTTGCCAGCAGTGTGTTGGGGGGTACAGCCCATGGTTTTCATCCCCATCAGGTTTCAGCAACACCCCCAGGATTGATTTCCAGTGAGTTACAGGCACCCAACAGTCAGCTTCTAGCCTCCATGCGCCTACACCAGGAAGGAAAGGAGTGTTTCCTGCTTGCCAGGGCCACCCAGAGAAGGCCCACATGCAGTGGGCTGCAACCGCCTCTTCAACACAGTCTGAATCCCAACTTGGGGAGGAGGTCCTTTTCTCATAGTCCCCCTCTGCCCTGAGGCACTCTTTACAGTTAGTTCTCTTTATTCCTTTGTAGATGATCTCTGAGGTGGGTCATAATTTTTTTAGCAGGCTCTCAAGTAGGGGCCATTTTGCAGAATAAGGGACCTTGGCAATGTCTGGACACATTTTCAGTTGTCACGGGTGAGGTAGAAGAGAGTGCTACTGACATCTAGCAGGCAGAGGCCAGGGACAATGCCCAACATCCCACGGTGCACAGGACCTTCCCTGAATGCAGAACTATCTGGCTGAGAAACCCTGACTCACAGTAAACTTTCCTTGTTCAACTCACTGCGTGGTTTCTTTTTCCTGATTGGACCCTGACTGGTGCAGACAGAAGGTGGAAAAGGAAATGAAGGCAGATAAATTAGTCTGGTAAGTTTCATCACCAGGCTTTTGTCTTAGGACCTCTCTCTCGTCTAAATGACCTCACTTTTTTATATGACCTGATGCTGCTCATTGATCAGGAAAAGGAGGTTCAGAAGATAAATCCTCGGAAAAAAAATTTTTATACAGCTTGGCATGGAATTGCCTAATGATGAATGGGGAAGACATATTCCATCTACTACAACTGCTTATTCCCTGCCAAAAACAGGTGGTGGAAAGGGTTGGTAAGGACGCCATAGATAGCAGCTCACGGACTCATTTAAAAAAAACTTAAACCTGAAATACTGAAAAATAATAAATTTAAGAAATATAAAATACAATTCAAAATCACCTCCTTTCAGAGTGACAAGAGCCTTAAAGGCCACCAATCCATGGTACCCAAACCAGGTAGAAAATAAGTCACTTGGGGGGTTTCTGAAAAAACACAGCCTCTGTGGCCTCAGTGCATAATGATTAAATCAGAGTCTCTGGCCCCAAACAGGTCACTCAGTAGGTTGGAGCATCGCCCATACACCAAAAGGTTGCAGGTTCAATTCCCAGTCAGTGCACACACCTAGATAGCATGTTTGATCCCCAGTGGGGGCTCGTACAGGAGGCAACTGGTTGATGTTTCTCTCTCTCTCTTTCTCTCTCTCTCAGGTCAATAAACATATCCTTCAGTGAGGATTTTTTAAAATCATAGTCTCTGGAAAGCAATAGAGCCCAACTCCTTTATTTTAGACAGGGCCATTGCTGGCCCCTAAGGTGCCCTCATGAAAAACTAGGAAAGGCAGCCCGCTCTGCACCAGGCACTTGATTTGGCCAATGCAGAATCTGGGTTTCAGTCCCCTCCCACCCCCTCAGCCAGGCTCACTTGTGCAGTGCACAACCTGCACAACTCTACGTGGGGACCCTGATTTGCTAAATGAAGAAATTGAGGATTCCACTTCATTCTTTTGCTCATTTATTCTCTGGCCCATTCATTCACTCATCTATCATTCATTGAGCACTTGATATATGCCAAGCCCTGTGGAAACAAGATGAATAAGGCTGGGCCCCTGGCCTCAGGGAATATAGAGTCCAGATGGAAAGTACTGTAACAAAATGCTTCTGTTTATGTTATTGCAGCTCATCTTCCAAAACGTGGAGAAGGGGTACTAGTACTAGAAACAGAGCGGGTGAGGTCTGTCCAAAATCACACACAAAATCCTGTCCTGAGATGGAAGCAGTGCCTGGCCCTCGAAACAATGCTACCTGCAATGCTAAGAAACCACAGAGGTGCCCCGGGCCCCAATACCTAGGCATCCTATCCCCCAAATTGGGCTATCGGGATTCATTTTCCTCCTTGGGCTCTTCCTCATGAGGAATGCCTGTGAGATGTATCAGTGAATTCAGTGCCCTCTCAGCTCCAAGGACTACATCTGAGAACAAATAAGAAATTATGGGGGAAGGTGGGAAGAAAACAAAAGGTAGTAAATGTGTGCCCTGTTCATGGATAGTGTATCCAGTGTTAGTCTTGAATGAATGAATGAGTGAATGAATGAATGAATGAATGAATGAGTGATGAACACATTTTATAGAGCTCAGGCAGCCAGGCCAACCAAACATTTTTCTACCTTTGGAGAAAAGTGAAATGCAATGTGGTTTTGTAAATGTCAACAAAAAGCCTGGAAAACTCTCTAGCTTTAATAATGCAAACTCTTATTTGTCAGGGAACTTGAACATTTCCTTTCTGAACCTGCACTTTTATAGTTAAGACCTTTTCTGCTTCATTGTCAGTAAAGGAATTTTAGTGGCACTAGCCTATTTATGGTCTGTTTCTTTTTATGTGGATGATTAAAAAAAATATCCATCTAGTTACTTTGCACCACTCCAGTGGCCCAGAATACACTCTCCAACTCAAAGTGAACAGTACAAACGCCATCCTAGTGATGCATCACAGAGCCACAAAATACTAGAGCTGGGAGAGATCGGAGAAAGTATGTATCAGTCTCATATTCTTACACAGGCAAGACGCTACAGCCCAGGCTGGTCAAGGGGATTACTGAACACCACACGGCAGGCAGGCATCTGGGCTGGGACCAGCCCACAGTTCTCACTGATGGTTCATTTCATCTGTTGGGGTTTCAGAAATAGAATCACAGCATCAGACATCTGTGACATAAACCCAGTTTCAGGGAACAAAGAGGAAGGATAAATGTGCCTCTAACTCAGCTGCCCTGTCTTTCTGCCTCTAGTCTTGCCACCCAATCTGGGTGTGACATGAAGTTCAGTGTATCAAGTAGCTTTTGTTGCCTTAACAAACTGCCTCAAAATGTATGGTTTAAAAACATGACTATTAACTTAGTGCATGGTTCTACAGGTTGGCAACTTGGTCTGGGCTCAGCAAGAAATTCTTCACGTCTCAGTTCCCTTTGGCATCAGCAGTCAGCTGCTTGGTTGGTTATAGAAAACTCTGTTTCTGGGGGTGATGGGAGAGACTGGACCATGTGTCTGTTATCCTCTGGCAAGCTAGCTGGGCTTATAAATACAGTTCTGGGAAAGAGATGAAGGATATGAGGCCTCTTGGGGCCTTCCCCTTACACAGCATTCAATCTGTGTGGCAGACTATAGGCCAGCCTGGATTCAAGAGGCAGAGACAGACTCCACCTCCTAATGGGAGGAGCTTCAGAGTCACATCACAAAGGCGAGAAAGAATTTGTGAGCGTTTATGCAATCTGCCACATTGACCAGCAAGGTAAGCATACCTGTCCACATAGCCCTAGCATCTAGCACACCCAATTTTGTAGGACTCTCTCAGCCTTTAATAGGTATAAGCTCACACAGATGTTAAGAGGACATGATATTTTTTAAAAACAGTGCCACCAACCCACCAGGAGAAGTTGGGCAAACACAGTCACCTTAAATCATAATGTTGCACACAGGAAGTCATATTATAGTACTTAAGTGTGTGGATCCTGGAGTCAGCCTGGGTTTGAATCTTGGAGGAACCATTTACCAGCTCTGTGACCTCACACAAATTATTTAACCTCTCCAGCCCTCAGTTTCCCTGTTTGCAAAGTATGATGATCATAACAGCATGATTTCAGAAGAATGTAGTGAAGATTAGGTGAAATAACATAGACTTCTGGTACAGGAGGGGCGAGTAAATGTCAGCGACTACTGGCCCATCTATAAAGATAATGAAAGAATGAGAGATGTGCTTTCCCTTCCCCACCCCCAACACTTTGGTCCTCCAGGTTGGGGTTTCCCTCCATCCAGGCAGATTTGATCCCTTGGGGCTGTTTTGTCCACTGCAGGGAGAGGGCCCAGGGAACACCTGGCCTATTCTGCTCGAAACACCCTTAGAGGTGGCAGGACCAGCCAAGAAGGCCCAAGTAGAGACAGGGGCTCAACCCGAAGGTCTATGGCATCCAAACCCTTACAAGAGGTCCCAGGAGAAGCCAATCCTCCAAGAAGCCCAGAGGACTGTGACAGCCAGAGCAAGACGAGAGGTGGCCTCCCCACAGCTCTGGACCATGACAATTCATGGGCCCCCCACACAACCCCAGAGATGGAGAGGGGGTGCCCCAAAACATAAACTAGGCTGAGTTGCTTGTCCTTTCTGACAAGTGGAGAAGGATCAAACCAGATTATTTGATTTAGAAACACAGAGACAGTGAATTGCTTGTTGTGCTAATTCTTGTTATGACGTTGGCCCTTTTACTGCTGACTCCCCACCTACACACATACAAGCGTGTACACGTGCACACACACACACTGGCTGAGGGCCCCAGCCAGGCTCTGGGACATCTCTGGGTGTCATCTCCTTTGTATACTGCATCCAGCACAGGAGAAGAGAGCCGAGTCCCAACACCCAACAGCCCTGGTTCCGGGGGTGGCCTTCTCAGGCCAGCATGGGGACAGGGGAGCTACAGAGGCCACTGAGGAGCCCAGAGGAAGACATGGGTGGGGGGACGGTTGATCAATGAGTCTAAGCCTTAGCTCTGCCACTTGCCTACATCAGCCTCCCTCTGTGCCTCAGTTTCCTTTTCTTTTCAGTCAAGATTGTATCTACTTTGTAAGACCACAGTGAGAACTAGATAACACATGAAGAACTTGGCCCGTAGGGGTTTGTGATAAATAACACCAATAATGTCAACAGTTCACAGGATCTCTCTAAGTAGAAGTAACATCTCAGTGCTGGTTTCCTCACCCAAACCAGACACATTCCTGTCCAACCTTCACTCCTCACTCCTCGGATGCAGGCCCATCTTCCTAACTGAACTGAGCCCCTCAGCAGTCCTGTCCCGAGGCCCAGCTATGCTGGGTGCTCACTCACTGGTAAACACATAAAAGAATAATGCTGACTGGTCAGCCCATGGTTTAAAGGTCTTTCAAACATAAAATTTTTATTCGGGGATATTTCCACCAAGTTCATAGGTTTGATGGGATGGTCAAAAGAAATGACACCCAGAATGAATTTGCACTGTCCATTGTGCCTCAGAATTTTCCAATAAAGGGAAGCTATTACTATTATTAATGATTAACATGTAATGTCATCATTAATATTATTTGCCATTATTAATACTATGTCATTACTAATATCCATTGCTCCCTCAATCCCCCCCTTTCTCACCTCATCCCCACCCCTTTGGTGAACATTAGTGACCTCACGTATGGATGTTCGGTGCCTGCAGACACACCTCAGGCACGTCGAGGTCAAGTAAGACTGATCCTTGGCCTCTTGGGTAGTTTCCTTATGGACAAAGTAGAGATAATAAATGGTTGGAAGGACTAGTCCTGAATATAGGAGTGCCTAGAACAATACTTGAAATTTGTTCATTGTCAGCATCTTGGTGATCCTTTTTATTTTTTTAAGATTTTATTTATTTCTTTTTAGAGAGAGAAGAAGGGAGGGAGAGAGAGAGAGAAACATCAATGTGAGAAAAACATCGATCTGTTGCCTCTTGTACAATTCACTGACTAGGGACCAAACCTGCCACCCAGGCATGTGCCCTGAATGGGAATCGAACCTGTGACCTTTCACTTTGCAGGACAATGCTCAACCAACTAAGCCACTGGCAAGGAACTTGGTGATCCCTTTTAATAACTGACTCACCCACCAGTTAACACATTTTGAGTCCCTCTTTTTCACTCACAGACTAGCCTTCCTCTCTGGATGCTGGCTCTGTGACTCTCTCTTTCAGCTCTTTTGCCTTTCCATTATAAAAACAAGCTGGGCTGAGTCACCAAGTAGAACCCAATTATCATAACCAATCTACTGCAAGTCTGGCAGCATCCAGGCTGCTCATGGGTGAGAGTGGGGCTGGACAGGAACTGCTGAGATCCATGAGGCCAGGTCCTGGGGACACAGGCTAGGGACCAGTTCCTGGGGGTCCCTGGAAGTCCCCATGAGCCATCCAGGAGCCACCTGAGAAGGGGTGCCTCCAGAAAAGAAAAACAGATGCACTAAATTGGAAATAACCATGCTCTGGAAAATTCTCAGGATGGTCTGGCTTCTTAATTTTGCCAGAAGCATCATTTTTGTCCTGGGGCAGGTTTCAAAGCCCTTGAAGGCATATCTAAGTGTTCTTTGTTTACTGGTTCCCAATAGGATTTCATCCAATTTTCTCAAGATCAACAGTGTGATTTTTTTTTCTTTTTTTACTGTAGCTCCAATGTTTGTTTTCCAGGCTTGAATATGAGCTAATGCTTCCTTACAGGCCTGCACCAGTCAGCTCCTTGAGCCCCTCCCCCAAGTAGCTGGCCCTCACCCTGAGGGACCCGCCATTATGCACGCATCAAGGGCCCTCTGCCTATGGGGCAGCAGCATTTCACAAGAACCAAATTAACATTCTTTTTCAAAATGAGAAAATTCTCATTAACAAAAAGCATACCCTGTGTTTTAATTTTCACTCTTAATTGTGAGTTTTTTCTTGTTAATTACTATATAAAATGAGGTGTAGTAGGTCACAGGATGTGGGGTCCCTGCACCTTGCAGCCCTGCAACACCTAATTATTCCACTTGTTAAAGTCACAGCCTCTGCACTCAAGGTTATGAGGACACAAACACCTGCCAGGCGAAGCCAGCATAAGACACTGACATCTCCTACATTCAGTTCCTGGGACTGCATGTTCATTTATGAAGGATAATTAAATATTTTAACAAACATACCATGTTTTCTATGTGCAAGACACTTCTTGAAACACTTTATAAGAACTAATTCTTGTAATACTTGAAATAACCTTATGAGGCAGGTATTACAATGATTAGCTACATTTTGCAGATGAGGAAAGCAAAGCACAGAGAAGTTGAGTTACTTGCCCAAGGTCACACAGGTAGTCAGTAGTAGCAAATGATTTAAACACAGGCAAACTAGCTGGCTACAGTGTCTGTGTGCATAGCTTCTACACTATGCTGAAAACATTGTGGCTGGAATTTTTCACTACATGTGGGAAAACATGAGTGCCACCAGGACGGTTGGTAAAATCCACCATCTCAAAACAGCAAGTCTGAGTGACCCCAATGGCCATTCTCAGCACAACCTCAAAGTCAAGGTTAGCTTTGAACCTTGGAGTCAGTCCTGGCCAATTCTTAACTGTTGCTGAGTTATTTCCCCTCTCTAAGCCTTGGCCTCAGCTGCTGTGAGGATTGAAAGGTTAATACTTGCAAAGTATCTAGAACAATACCTGGTACAACTTAAGAGTTCAATAAATACTAGCATTGGTTATTATCATTTTGCAGATGCAAACATTGCAGAAAGCAAGAACTCCCCCGAAGCAAAGCCACATAGCTCATGCATGCGGGGCCCACGTGGAGACCCAGATCTGTGGGTCTCGACCGCCTCAAACAGACTCTGCTAAGAGCAGGTGTGGATTCATTTTGCCCTGTGCTCTGCCCTGCTTGCTGGGATATCTGCTCATTCCAATGGCACGCCAGGGCTCCCGGTCCCAAAGAAAGCCTGAAACCCATCAGAAAGGAAAGGGATTTGGAATTCCAGCCTGGCCCACAAGCCCCTCACCGGTGGCTCCTTTTGGAAGCAGACAGGTTTGCAGTCAGCCCGCCTCATGCACCAGTGTGGCCAGTGTGTTGAATCGCTGTTTGTTTATTTCAAGGCGGAGCTCCAGTGCTGTGATGGCTAAATGTGAGAAGGTAAATGTGAACCAACAAGGGAGAGAGGGCCACAAAGCCAAAACAAAACCAGCCAGCAATCAATATAATTAATCTGTCAGAAAGCCAGGCACCAAACTCAAGTGAGTTTGCTGCCACTTGAAGCATTTATCTTAAAGGCTGAGATGCATTGAGTCTGCTGAAAGAACTGGTTTGCATTTCAAAGACGCCTTAAGGAGAAGTGGTACCCAGGCCTGCAAACAAGGTCTTTGAAAGTTTGTAATCCCTCACCACCTAGCAAAACAATCACTCCACAACGGTGGCTTAAGTCTGTCAGAGGCTTAGCTGTGTGGATAGGGCATCTTTCCACATTTCCCACCAGAGGCCCCAGCAACTTCTCTGCCAGCAGGTGCGGACCATCTCCTGGGAATCAGATTGCACAGGTGAGCCGAACAGTCACCTGTCCCTCCCTGTGTGCTTCCTCAGAGCCAACTTACGCATCACACACAGGAGGCCCATGGCAATACTTTTAGGGGACACTGAACATGGTTTCACTCCTTTCAAAATAAAAAGAAACGTAAACTTTTAGATTGATGAAAATGTTTTACTACACGATGTTAATATATTTCTCTTTATACTGAATATTTATAATATCTGTGTGTTTTCTTAATGGAGAAGGGGCCACTGAAGGCAAAAAGGCCTAGGTCATGGGACCAGGTTTCCCCAAAGGCCGAATGGATTCAGAAGAAATGATGGTTTAAAGGAGAAAGACTTCAGTTTTAAAATGTTAATGTGAACAGAAAGCAGCAGGTGGACAGAGAAACGGCCCTTGGCTACTTAGGGTCAGGGCTCAAGCCAAGGAATGGAGGTGGCCTCAAGAAGCTGCAGGAACAAGACAGGGGCCCTCTCCACAGCCTGCAGAAAGCACCTCAGCGAGCACCCAGGGAGTGCCACTCCGGGCTTCGATCTCCAGAGTACAGCGTTGTTTTAAGCCTTAAAGTTTGTGGTGATTTGTTACAATAGTCACAGGAAATTAATACAAGAGGAACCTGAAAGGGCCCCCAATAGCCAGAAGTGGAACAATTTGAATTAAAAAAAAATAGCATTGTATTGAATTAAAATTCAAAGAATTAAATGAACATACAAGCTATACAAGTCTGTACTGATAGCAGCAATTGAATAAATAAATGGGAAGAAGGAGTAAATCTTTCTTTACAGAATGATTCTAAATACTATAAGTAGATATCTCTCCCTCCAGAAGGTGGAACTAAACCAACCCCCTCTGTTAAATGTGGTCTCCACTGAGTGATGCACATCGGAAGAACAAAGTATGGAAAGGAGGGGAATGGAGACCTGGCAAACTCTGCCCTCACCGGCTGCCCCAGGTCAACCTCACTAGCAATGCTCTTGTTGCGGCCATGGCCCATGGTCTGATAGGATATGATGAGACAGCACCTCACCATGGCTGTGTGATATTCTTTCCAGAGCCCAGAACACTGAGCTAACCATGAGAAACATCAGACAGACCCAGAATTGAGGGAAATCTATAAGGTCTCTTCCAACTGCCAGAGTCATGCAAAACGAGGGAAGATTGAGAAATAACAGATCAGAAGAGACTAAGGAGACAGGCTGGCTAAATGCAACGTGGTCTCCTGGATGCGGTGCTAGAACAGAAGGCGGCATTGGTGTGAAAACTGGTGATGTCTAAATAAAGGCTGCAGCTTGATTAATTGAGGGGAGGGAAAGGAGGGGGTATGAAAGGAACTGTGATATTTCTTACAAACCTGAGTTTCTGGGTACGAAGCTCTACCAGCTACAGAAATAAGGATGAGGATGAGGTGGATATTATAATTTACTTTAAAGAACTAGTTATGAACACTGATATACAGAAAGCTATTGATATGGATAAGTAAGTGTACAAGCTGCCTTTTATCCATACCCTAGGGGCAGTTCATTAACATTTGAAACTCCCTACTCAGGAAAGGGGGAGTGAGGAGGGTAGCAGATGGACGCAAATCAGAAGCCCAAACTCCAGAAGTTGCCTCCACAAGCATTTCAAACATCTGTATTTAAATCTACTCTAAAGGGTTATTAATTAGCAGGTAAGATGTTAGAAACAGTTTTTCCACTGATTAAAGGAGTGGAGTTCAAGGTATATGCTGGAAATGCAATGACAGAGACCCTCAGTCCCTGGCAAACGCAGGACAAGCCCCAGGGCAGCCAGGCAGCCAGGCAGCCAGGCAGCCGGGCAGCCTAACGAAAGGCCCATGTGCCTAGAATCCATTTAGTCCCTTCCCTCTCCCACCTGGACTTCAGGTCCTTCTTATCTGTCACCTGATCTGATTAGAAAGTTTGGCTGCTGTCTCACTGACCCTTTCATACAAGGGCTTGCTGAAGCAGCTAAAAGCACAGCAGGCTTCAAGTTCAGCAGCTCTCCGGACAGGGACAGTGCGGCATTATTCCCAGGGCTACCTGCTCACTTACAAGTGCACAAGTGGCAGAGCTCAGGG
The DNA here is from genome assembly GCA_028533065.1 of Trachops cirrhosus. Taxonomy (NCBI): domain Eukaryota; kingdom Metazoa; phylum Chordata; class Mammalia; order Chiroptera; family Phyllostomidae; genus Trachops; species Trachops cirrhosus. Next base: position 38,785,632 of record CM052544.1, on the reverse strand, counting down.
AGACATGATAACCCACCCAGAGGTGAGGCACAGAGGGGAGCCTAGAGCCTCCACTTGCCTCTAATAACTGGATGCTCCTGGCTGTCACCACAAAGAGCCTGACAACTGAATGGCCAAACCTGCTGTCTGCCACAGAAGGGATGGGAGGAAAAAAGAAGGGAAGGGGAAGAGAAAGGGAATAAAGATGGAGATGGAGAAAGAAGAGAGAATGAGGAGAGGAGAGGGGAGGAGAGGAAAGGGGAGAGGGGAGGGGAGAGAAGAGGAGAGAGGGGAGCCCAGAGCATGAGCCTGCGCTGGGAACGGGAAGGGAGCCAGGGAGAGGGAAGGGAGCCAGGGAGAGGAGTGAGCAGGTTGAGAAGGGTGCTGAGGTGGCTACAGGCTGACCTGAATTCTTGGCTGGCAAGTGAGAATGCGCCTAGTTTGCTGAGCAGCTTTTGTGGCCCTGTGGTCACTGCAGTGAGTGGTGTCCTAGACAGTACTAGCTGCAGGAGGGAAAACTGACCAATATTAACTGAGGGAAGCTTAGTGGAGCAAAATAGCAGATTCCAGTCCCCACCAAAGGTCCAGACTGTAGGGAGGGAGATGGAGCCCCAGCAACCAAGTCCTAGGACCTGAGATACCCAGAGCCAGGCATCCTGAAGCAGAATAATTTGAATGTTAGACCAACCAGGGCCCCTTCCTGCCTAGGCAGCTGGGTACCAGGAATCCTAACAAACAGCAGAGAGGAAACTAGCCACCTCCTTCTATGCTTTTTTAAACAGCAGCTGGAGTCTCTTTTTTCCAAGGAAGCCTTTCCTGAACACGTCTTCCTTAATAATATGTACTTTCCTCCATAGGTATCACACCATCTACCTTCTCTGCTGCTTGCATATAACACTTCCAGGTGCTGAGAAAAGCACAGGGATTTGGAGAAAATGTTATAGCAAAATACTAATAACAACAACAGCAATATTAATAGGTGATCTGACAAGTATCAGGCACTTACTCTGTGCCACACTGCATGACAAGCCCTGTATACATCATCTCAGTCAATTTGCACAGCCTATGGAAATCCCCATCTTGGTGGTGAGAGAAAATAAGGAAACTGAGGCACCAAGGAGTCAGGTGTCTTCCCCAGGGTCACAACTAACAGGTAATGAAGCCACCATTCAAATCCTGAAGCAGACCCTGGCTCCGCCACTTGCTAACAGGGTCACCTACAACAAGGAGCTTCCACTCTCTAGAGCTGGGTTTCCTCGCTGGTCCAGTGTGGGTTATTTCACCCATTCGACAGGATTGTAAAGACTGACAAAAAATAATATGCATAATGGGCCTGGCTAATAGCCTGGGGTGTATGTAGCAGCACTTAAAAAAAGTTGCTGAAAAAGTGGATAAGCATATAGTGACTATTAGCTACCAGTATTGCCCTGGGACACCTACTGAAGTCTTCTTCTCCATGCCTCACTTTTCCAGTCTTATTGCCGCAGGTGGCACAGGTGGGGGTGGCTGCCCAGGCCACATTTCCCCAGTGCCCATTACTGTGCTGTCTTTGGGGAATCGACTCTCAATCCCCCTATCTGAGTGGTTGGGGTAGAGGAGACAAGAACTTTCACCTAACCCTCCCAGACCAACAAAGTCCTCCCTTAGGGTTTTTCTGGCAGAATCTAGAGAGGACAAGCCTTCTGCTCTGAATAAGAAGGTCTCAGGATGAGACCCAGGGTCTGCGCAGCTGTATCCCCACCACGCAGAAGGAACCTGCACTCAAAAAGGCAAGATAAAGAAAGCCACACACAGAGAGAGGCGGAGACGGGAAATGGGGGGCCCTGCCAGCCTGTGAGTGCCCGCTCCCAGTTGCCACAGAGGCCAGCCCCAGCGCCAGCCCCAGCCCCACCCTTGCTGTAGTGGGATTTCAAGAGCCAACCAAGACCCCTCTAAGCTAGTTTAAGTTGCATTCCTATTATTTCCAAACCTAGTTCACCATTCACTTACTCCTTTATCCAACAGGTATGTAATGAAGGCTAAAAATACGCCAAGTTTGTAGATATAGAGTGGGCCCTGGGCAAGGCTGTAAAAGAAGAAAGGACAGGAACCACGCTTCTGCTAAATACAAGAACACACAGGGGCACATGTGTCTGTAATGCCTCATTTAAGTGTGATAAGTGTTTTGCTAAACCTACAGATGGCCCACAGCTACATAAACAGGTGCTCATCATCACTAATCATCAGGGAAATGCAAATCAAACCACAATGAGACAGCACCTCCACCCTGTCAAAATGACTACCACCAGAAAGACAAGCATTGACGAGGATGTGGAGAAAAAGGGATCCTTATCCACTATGGAAAACTGTATGGCAATGCCTCAAAAAATTGAAAGTAAAGCTACCACAGGACACAGCAGTTTCACTTCTGGATATTCATCCAAACAAAAAGAAATGCTAACTCTGAGAGATACACACACCCCATGTCCACTGTAGCACTGTTTACAATAGCCCAGACACAGAAACAGCCTAACAACCTGTGTCCGTAGATGGATGAATGGGTACAGAAAACTTGGCCTGTATGTATGTGTACACACACACACTGGAATATTACTTGACCATGTAAAAGAAGGAAACCCTGCCATTTACAACAGTATTAATGGGCTTTGAGGGCATTTGCAAAGTGAAATAAGTCAGACAGAGAAAGACCAATGCCATGTGACCTCACTTATGTGAGGAATCTAGAAACAAAACAAAACCCAAACTCATAAACAAAAAGAACAGATCAGTGGTTGCCAAAGCTGGGAGTGGGGTGAAAAATGTGGGATAGGGGTCAAAAGGTATGAACTTCCAGTATAAAATAAATTAGTCGTGAGGATGTCATGTAACTATAGTTTAAAAAGAATTCTACCTAGTAGGTACTCATGTTCCAACTTTATAGATAATAAAATATAAAGATGAAATGCAAATCAAGATATAAGGATGAAATGCAATATATTCACTATTGTGATAACAATGATTGTTATCATTAGTTAATTGTTTACTATAGGCAGGTGTTGTGCTAAGTGCTCATGTGTATTAAAACACTGGACTTCACTAATTCTAAGGCACTGTCACTTATAAGACATATAATTAATTTAAAATAAAAAAGGCTATAAATTGTAATCATAAGACATTTATTATGGGTTGAATTGTGTCCTCACAAAATTGATATATTGAAGTCCTAACTTCCAGTGCTTCAGAATGTGACCTTATTTGGGAATAGAGTCATTGCAGATTGCAGACGTAATCAGTTAAGTTAATACAAGGTCATACTGGAGAGCAGTGGGCCCCGGCTCCAGTATGAGTGGTGTCCACAGAAAAAGAGCACCATGTGAAGAGACAGACACCCATGCAGGGAGAACACTGTGTGAAGATTTGAGTTCTGCTCCCACTGCCAAGGAACCACCAGAAGCTAGCACAGACCCCTGGAACAGACCCTCCCCCAGCGCTTTCAGAGGGAGCATGGCCCTGCCAACACCTTGATGGAGAACTTCTAGCCTCCAGAACCATGAGAGAATAAATCGTACAGGCCACTCAATTTGTTGCACTTTGTTACAGCAGCCCTAACAAACCAATATACAGTGTTGCTTGAAGGATGCACTTGAATTATGAGATGTTTAGTCATGAAGTAGGGCAGTTTAGTCTTCACAACAAATCCATAAGTTATTTCCACTTTACAAATGGAAAACTTGAGGTAATAAGTATCTTACCCAAGATTCACGTTATGTATTGGTGGACCAGAACAAATGCAGCACTGGGTTCTTAAATAGTGACTGCGCTGTCCCCCAGGTGCCCCATGACCACACGTGTGGGTGTGCATGCTCATGTGCACATGCACACACACACATACACACCCCTCTTGATCTTTAGACCATTCACACTGAGTGATAACCCCCAAGGAGGAATGACCATCTCCCCATGGGGACTCTTCACTGACTGTTCTGTTTCTGACTCTGTGGCCAAAACCAATACAAACTTTGCCCAGGCCAGTTCTGTGCCTTGTGGCTTAAGCTCTTCACTGAGTAATGGACATTCTCCAGGCAATCCCTTGGTCCAGTTCTAACCATGACGGATCAGATCAGAATGGAGGGCTCCTCAAGGGACCCAGCAGGAATGCTGACAGAGGCCACAGCATGCCCCCTCTGCACAATGAGTGGGACACGAAGTCCCTAGAAGGTTTCTGAAGTCTCCCAGATGACTTAGGGGACATTTGTGTCCTGGCCTGGCAACCCTGCTGAATTGTGGACGTGCCTTTCAGCACTTCACCCATTTCCCATGTTTAGTTTTGAAAAGCATCTTGAGAAAAGGACATTGGTAACAGCCCTAAGAGATATGCCATTTGGTGAGGAATGGGGAAAATATAAGAACCAGTGATTCCAGGGTTTTGTTTAAGAGTTTGTGATGAAGTGCCACAGCTCCATGCAAACAAAGCAGGTCAGACGCTGGCATTCGCCAGTCTGCCAGCAGGAAGGCTGGCTCTGTTTGTTCCCTGCAGCATCCCAGGCGCCTGTCCCAGAGCCTCCCACACAGCAAGCACTCAATAACCCTCATAGAATTAATGAAAAAGGACAGGCTCCTGTCTCAGGGTTTTTCCAGAGTCCCCTTGCTGTGTCTAAAATTTTATCATTATAAATTCATTTCTTCAGACTTAAATAAAAAGCCTTCTAGTAAAATGCACTGAGGAGTTACCCTCTTAGCCAGAATCAAAAGTCAAACATCTTATAAGACAAGGGGAAAAAAGATGAATCAAGTGTGTGAGAAAATAGAAGCCCAAACAAAGAAGCAAGAGACAGAAACAAGCATTTACGGTGCATCTACTAGGTGGTAGGAACTCTGCAGGCAGCTCCCCTGCATTTAGGGAGACCAGCCATCAGGTTTGCCCTGAGCTGACGGATCTCCCAGATGGAGGACTTTCAGGGCTAAAATCAGGCAAGTTCCAGGCAAACTGGTATAAGTTGTTTATCCTACTTATATCATCCTATTTAATCCTCACAATGGTCCTACGTAGTAGATATTAGGAGTGTCAGATTACAGATGAAGAAACCAAGGCTCAGAAACATAAAGTCTTGCTAAAGCCATATAGAAATTTAGTCATGTAGGCAAGATTTAAATCAAGACATGTCTAGTTCCAGAGACCAAGCTTACGCAACCAGACCATGACATGAAATCCAACTGACTTTGCAATTTATTCAGATATCATTCCAGCCCCCAAATACTCCAAGGGCAGTGGATCCTGGCTCACCAACCTTTGAGGACTTACTGGAATGGGTTCTATGCCTGGCACAGAGCAAGCCTTCAATAAATATCTGTTGAATGAATGAGCAATCCGTTGGGAAACCATCTCCTTCTTCCCTGCAGTCTAACCTGCACAGTAAGCTACTCTCTTGGGCCTCAATTTCCCTGAGGTTTTCTGAAATGGAAGGCTCTAGAGCCAGATCTTTGAAGATATTAGAGTTTGACAGTGTGAGAAGGAGAGGGAGCATTCAGGAGGGTGGAAATGCAGAAACGCGGAGGGAGAAGGGTCGCACATTCAGGAGGCATGACTCACCCAGACCAACTGGAGAAGAGCTCGCATCAGCACCATGGGCCAGGGTGGGAGACAGCTTCGGGAGCCAGGCCTAGGTCGTGCTCTTCAAAGTGGGACAGCACAGCCCCAGGAGAGGGAGATGAAACCTTGGGGTACAAGAAAAAAGCATTAGATACTGACATATGTTTACCTTTTCTCATTGTTTTTAACTTTCTTTTCAGTATGCTTTATAATGGAATAACATAGTACGGAAGAAGGACATACATACAATTTTTAAGTAACATGCGTATGTATGCTGGGGGTCTTGGGTTTTACAGCTGTGGCACAGTCAGAATACTGGAAATCACTGTGTTTGGCAAAGGGGGAGCTCACTTTTTTCAAAGCAGGGAAACAGAACGGTCCAAGCCCACCTGTAACTTGCTGTTCTCCTGAGCTTTACCCCCCCCAAACCACTGCACTTTTCCTCCAGTTGTCTGGTTCCTTATGTTGCTATTTGAAGTTTAACTAGCCCTGGATTTGCATCTGTTCTGATCATTGGTCACGTATGTGATCACTTAGGGTGTAATCCAAAGAGAACGAGGCCGGTCCCAACCAACCCAAAACATTGCCCATCTCAGGAGCCAAGGACATGGACATTCTCTGCATTTGTGACTCCTGTGTGTTTAACATGGAAAAGGGGTATTTAAAAATATATCGTTGTGTAGAAGATGCTGTGTGCTGGCCCCAGAATATAAAAGAGGAAGAAACTAAGAGTGAGGGGACGAGGGAGGAGGTAAGTGGAGGGGAAACCTCACTGTTTAATGCAGGACTTGAGCAGGAGAATGCTACAATTCAGTGTAATGAGTACCTGATAGATAGTGGGTTTTCAGTAAATAGTACTGTCTAAATGAGAAGTTTTTTTAAGCATTAAATAAAAGGAAACAGTAAATGCCTTGAAACCCCATTGGAGCAAGTGCCTGGCTTGGCCTGGGCAGAGCAGGGAAGATTCATGGAGTCGGGGCCATGGGGGTGACACATGGAGAATGACTTTGCCAGGCAGAGGAAATGGCCATGGGATTCCAGGCCAAGGGAACACTCCCAGTCACCAGCATGGAAACCGTAATTCCAGTCATCCTGGCAGTGCTCATCTGGAGGAGAGGGAATGTGTCGGGGACCCGTTAGGTCTGACTGCCAAGGAATGTTGGAAGGTGGATGCTGCCTGAATCCAGAGACAGGGAGGAACAGAGACAAGGAGGTGGCAGACAGGAGCAGCAGCTTTTCAGGAAGGAGTGAGGAAGATGCTGGCGGAGGGAAGGACACTGAGGCTTTGCACTCTGCTCTGACAACTACCTCCTCCAACCACTAGATGTCACCAAATGCAAAAACCCACTGGAAATTTAGGGAGAAAGTAGCCAGGGAATCTGATCCTAAAGAATTCCTGTACTCAGAACCCAGGAACAGCCTTAAAGCTAAAGAATGTTGTACCAAGATCATTCTAGGTCAAGGAGGACTGGTTTTTGTAACTGCCGCCAAAGGAGACGCCACAACTCAGGTGTCCTGGTGTCACATTGTCTTGGTAAGCCCTCAGAACATCCCAGAGGGACAGCACCACTAGCAGACCCATTTTACAGATGAGAACACCTGTAAAGGGGTCCATACCTATTCAAGTAGCTTCACACAGCTAGAGAGTGGCTGAAGTAGGACTGAACCCAGGTCTTTCCAACTTTGTGTCCAGGTTTCTTCACCTGCACCATGACATACATCCCTGGGATGTGACGTGCTTGTCACCAGTGCAGTGAGTCTCTGGGCACAAGGCACAAAGACCGGATCAGCCCTTCAGTTCATTAGCTCCATTACTGTAACACAAGCATCTCTCCCTGACTTTACAACAGCTGATTATAATGGCTAGTAGAGGGAAAGGGTAACCTGGATTATTCTAAAACATAGAACTTGGTTTTTTGTTGTTATTTTTTTAATTTTTGATATATGTTGTATATGCTGTATCTTATTTGAGGTGATAAGGGAGTGTATATGTGCATGTGTGTGTGTTTTCAATCAACATACTTCTCTTCTCAGTGTTGTCTGGTATGAAATACTCTTCATCTGAGTGTATACACTGTCTGACCGAGGAAGTGAATGAGAATGTAGGTAGAAAGAGAGAAACAGCCAACTAAGAGGCCCAGAAAGCTCAGCCAAGTTCACACTTTGCCATTCAAACATCAGAAGTTGAGGCACAACACAGCTGGGAATGGCAATGTGCTCCAAGCGTAAAATACACAGAAGATTTTGAAGACTTGGTAAGAACAAAGAAAGTAAAATACCTCATTAATATTTTTATTGATTGCCTGCCTGTTAATGATAATATCTTGGATATATCAAGCTAAATAAACTATGTTATTAACATTAATTTCACCTGCTTAATTGTACTATTTTAATGTGGCCCCTAGAAAATTTAAGATGGCATCTGTGGCTGGCATTATATCTGCACCCTCATTCGAACATGGGGGTGAGTACTCTCCTGAGGGACTCGGGCTCACTGTGTAGCCAGAGGGAGTCATCAGAAGTTGGCAGCAGAGGGGCCACTGGATGAGCTGTGGGTATAGAAACCCCCCATGAGGGTAGAGATGGGAAGGGTGAAGCCAAGGTCTGGGAAAGCACTCAGAGCTGTTATGATCTCCTAAATCCAAAATGCTTAGTACCAAACAAAGCAGAGTAGGGAAATTTGAGAGAGCCCTTTAGGAGGGGAGAAAATACCTGACAGGTCAAATTCAGATTTTCTCACTGCAAAAAGACACACGATCCAGTTACAGTCTTTTGGAGGGAAATTCCTACTCCTCAGCAAATCACATAATCAAACCTCGCTGGCTGATGTAGAATACAAAGCTAAAAAGATAGTTTTCAGGGCACAGGAAAAATACAGTGAGAATGCTTAAGTGAAGGACTTACTCCTGTTTCCTTGTTAAGGATCCAAGAGAAAAATCCGACCCTATTAGGCCCCAGACAGCAATACCCAACAGTGTGCTCTTTTAAACCTCCCTGCAAGGCTGCTGACAGGAAAGGCTGTTACCATGGAAACAGGCCCCACTGGGAAGCGGAGTGGGGCAAACACAGACAGTCTCACGGCCTGCTGTGTCCACAGAGCCGACCAGTTGGTAAATATTACACCAGGCTCATACCAGAGATGCAAAGCAAACAGTAAGTCATCCAGAGGCTGTGCTGGCAGAGTTCCACAAGGAAATGTTGAACTTGGAAACTGTGTAGCTTGCTTCCCAAGTTACAAAGGGCCATCTTCCAATACAATATGGCTGATGATGGCCCACTGCAACATTTGCTGTACCCTTGAACCTCACATTTCGAAATGCACGGGTCCACTTATATGCAATTTTTTTCAATAAATACAGTCAGCTCTTCATATCTGCAGATTTTGTATCCACAGGTTCCACATTCACAGATTCAACCTGCCACAAATGGAACAGTATTTTCTCATTCGCAGATGTGGTTTCCCAACCACACATTCCCGACCTTGGATTTTCAACCATGGTTGCTTGAATCCACAGATGCAAAGGGTCAACTGTACAGTCAGAATTATATGTGGATTTTCAGCTGCGCAGGGACTGTCACCCTCCCCAACCCCCCAGGTGCTCAAGAGTCAACAGTAACTAAAATGAGTATCTCATAGCATGTACCATAACCTTTCCAGGCTACAGGTACTGGTAGCAAGAGAGATCTCAGGGTATTCTGAAGAGAAGCAGGAAATCAGTGGGCAAGTCACTTCTCCCTTCTGGCAGCTTCAATTATACTTACCTTTAAAATGGGTATAATCTACATGCCAAAGGACCACTGTGAGCATTCAATGAAATAAATGTGTAGTTAGCATACAGTAGGTGCTTAGTAAATGTTCATTTCACTTTTCACTCCAGTGTAACCATATAATGGCATCTAAGACTGAAGATATTCTATGTATTGTCTGAATACCGTATGTAAGTATGGGACTATCGACTCTCTTATTGTATGCATAAGTAAAATAATATTTCTGTGAAGTAAACCTGAAGTTGCTTAGCTTTCTCAGCACTCACTATCAAATAAAACCAAAGTGATTTTTCCTTTTTATTATTTACATGAACAGCAACTAGCCATATCTCCTGCTTTCTTTGCTTTTTTTTCCCCACCAATGTAATTGATAATCCTGATTCAAGTCCTAGACTTGTCAACCATCCCAGACAATCCCACTTTATTAGACTGAGGCCACAGCCCTAGTCTTGCAGGAGTCGAAAGCTGTCCTGTATCCTCAGAGAACTTGCTATCTGGAACAGTGTTTTCCAAAATGTGGTCTCCTAACTCTCCCCCTTCCTTTAATCAGAATTAACTGAGTTTCCCAGGCCCCATCCTAGACTTAGTGAATCAGAACATCTGGGAGTGGGGTCCAGAAACCTGCATTTTGAAAAAACTTCCCAATATTCATGCCCAGTGAAGTTTAAAAATCAATTCTCCCTCATTATTTTTGCATTACTTCAATGGGTCTTGGAGCACCTGCATTGGAATCTCCTGGATGCCAGTTAAAAATGCAGTCTCTGAACATCAGGCACATCTAAGAAATCTTAATCTCTGGATTCAGGAAGCAACTTGTGGAAAAAGACCTCCAGGTGATTCTTACCCACATAAAGCTGGAGAACCCCTGGCCTAGAGAACTGTAAGGCAGTGCTCCTCACACTCACGTGTGCACAGACCTGGAGAGCTTGTGAAGGCAGAGATCCAGAGGGTCTGATGCCGTGGGTCTGGGAGGGACCCAAGAGTGCATATTTCTAACAAGTGCCCAGGTCATGTAGATGCCACCCATCTGCAGCTTATACTGAGTAGCACTAGAATAAAACAGATTATTCTTTATTTGTGAAAATAAACCTATGTATAAAAAATCAATACAAATCCCTCTGAAACAAAAATAGCCATCCCTTTTCTTTTTTTTTTCTGATTGGTATGTATTTTAAATCTCTTTTAATTTAGGAAAGTGATCCCCATGGATGTTTTGAATGTGTGGTGTGCGTTGGGGCAGGGTTGTAAAATGCACATAAAATTTATCATTTTAAAGTATACAATTCAGTGGATATGTACACACTCACAGTGTTGTGCTACATCACTACTATCTGGCTCCAGATGTTTTATCACCCCAACAGGACATCCCATGCTCACTGAGGAGTTACTTCCCACTCCCACCTCCCCTGAATCCCTGGTAACCATTCATCTCTTCTCACTCTCTACGGATTTGCCTATCCTGGACATTTCACATAATGGAATCATACAATATTTGTCCTTCTGTTTCTGGCTTCTTTTACTTAGCATAATGTTTTTGTGGGTTATCTACGATATAGCATGTATCAGTACTTCATTCCTTTTTATGGCTTAATAATATCCCATTGCATGGATAGACCACATTTTGTTTATCTATTCATCAGTTGATGGATATTTAGGGGGTTTCCACCTTTTGGCTAACGGGAGCAGTACTATGTTCCCATTACCTGTACTGAGTGTTCACTACTATGAACACTCATGTACAGGCACCTCTCATTTTATTGTGCTTTGCTTAATGGGCTTCACAATATTGCTTTTTTTTTTAACAAGTAGAAGGTTTGTGACAATCCTACATTGAGCAAATTAAAAACCTTCTGGAAAGGATTCACCATTCTAGGTGCCATTAAGAACATTCATGATTCATGGGAAGAGATCAAAATATCTACACTAGCAGGAGTATGGAAGAATTTAATTCCAACCCTCACAGATGACCTTGAGGAGTTCAAGACTTCTGCAGAGGAAGTAACTGCACATGTGTTGGAATTAGAAAAAGAAATAGAAGTGGAGCCCAAATATGTGACTGAAGTGCTGCAATCTCATAACAAACTTTCAATGAATGAGGAGTTGCTTCTTATGGATGAGCAAAAAAATGGTTTCTTGAGATGGAATCTACTCCCGATGAAGATGCTATAAAGATTATTGAAATGACAACAGAGGATTTAGAATATTACATTAAGTTAGTTGATAAAGCAGTGGCAGGATATGAGAGGATTGAATCACATTTTGAAAGGATTGCTACTGTGGGTAAAATGCTACCAAACAGCACCGCATGCTGCAGACAAAGTGTTCGTGAAAGAAAGAGTTAATCGATGCAGCAAACTTCATTGTTCCATTTTAAGAAATTGCCACAGGGACCCCGACTTTCAGCAACCACCACCCTGGTCAGTCAGCAGCCACCAACATCGAGGCAAAACTCTCCACCAGTTGAATGATTACAATTCATCGAAGGCTCAGATGATGGTTAGCATTTATTTAGAAATAAAGTACTTTTAAATTAAGGTGTATACATTGTTTTTTAGACACAGTGCTACACAGTGCTAAACTACAGTATAGTGTAGCAATAAAGCGAGTCATGAATTTTTGGTATCCTAGTGTATATGGCATGCTTTACTGGTATATTTGCTTATTGCGGTAGTCTGGAGCCAGACCTGCAATATCTCTGAGGTATGCCTGTACAAGTTTTGCTTGAACACTGTTATCAATTCATTTAGATATATGCCCAGCAGAGAAATTGCCAGATCATATGGTAATTCTGTTGAACTTATTGAGAAACTGCCAAATTGTTTTTCATAGGGATACACCATTTTACATTCCAACCAGCAATGCATAAGACTTCCAGATCGCCACATCCTTACTAACACTTGTCATTTTCTTTTTGTTGTTCTTATGGCAAACCTACTGAGTGTGAACCGTTATCTCATTGTGGTTTGGATTTAGTATTTCCCTAATAACTACTGACAGAAAGCATCTTTTCATGTACTCATTGGACATTTATCTTCTTTGGAGAAATACCTATTCAAGTCCTATGCCCATGTTTTAATTGGGTTGTTTGTTTTTTGTTGTTGTGTTATTTATATATTCCTGATACTGGACCATTATCAGATATATGATTACTAAAATTTTTATCCCATTCTGTGGGATGTCCTTTCACTCTCTTGATAGGCCATACCATCTTGAAGATTGATTAAATCCCAAAGCAATGTCAGTACTATAGAAGTCCATAACAGACAAGAGCTTGGGATACTTCAAGTCAAAAACATTCTAAGAACAAACTGAGGCCTAGAGAGCTCTAGTGGCTCTTCCAAGGTCACCAGCATTAGCGGCGACTTAGAAGACATTCAATCCATTCTCCCAATACCCAACATGCACATGCAAACATATACACACACATATGATGTCCTTTTATGTCTGGGATGTTAAAGGCACTGAAATACATCCAAAGAAAGTTACCTCTTCCCAAAAGTCAAGATGTTATATGCATACAGAGTTCATTTGTCCATACCCTACTTCCTTTTTTGGGTTTTGTAGAAGCCTACAACAAAGGGTATAATGAGTTTAGTAAAATAAATACAGGATTAGTGAACCTATACAAAGGAAAAGAAAAGAGAGGAAATATGGGCATAGTAGTATAGATAACATAATTTATGAGTAGCACCAAACTTTGCTGTGAGCTCTTTGGCATCCAGGAGAAAATAAGAAGACTATACAATTCTTAGCATCAGGACTAGTGATTCTTAATAAATAGTTAAGAAAATATTTTTCTCAGTGACAATTCCCAAAATCATTGTCAAATGGTTAAAAGGTCTCCAAATGATTTTAAAATATTTTACAAGTTCTTCTGAACACTGCCAATATACTATTAATGCTTTTCCCTGATATTCCCCAGTAGAACAGCCCATGCAAACATGGAAAGCTACATGCTACAGCTAAGAGAAGATGGCATACTAAGAGTCTTGGGAAAGGACTTGGAGGGCTCACACGTTCATCTGCACACACCATCCCTGATAAAGCCATCCTCAAACATCAAGAACAGTGTATACTACACATCTCTAGGAGTGGAACAATTCCAGAGTCTTAGATAGCTTTCCAGGAAAATAGAATGGGTAGCCTCCAAATCCAAAAACAATTCATCATTCCTTTTTTGGAGAGAAAGAACTGTATCTGAGACATGGGGAAGATAAATTGGTAGGGGAAAAAATCTAAAGAGATGTCTCCTAATAAGATGATATCTTCTGAAGCAGGAAATTTTTCAGTAGCCAATGCTAAATGAAGTAGCAAAGCAAAAGGCTTTTTTTTCTGAGGGGATTGCTGACTATTTTAATTAGCTAATCCAACATACCCTAGCAGGGGTGTCCAGACTTTTGGCATCTCAGCACCACACTTGAAGAAGAGTTGTCTTGAGCCATACATTAAATACATTGTGATACGTAATCACACAGACACAAAATCTCATAATGCTTCAAGTAGATTTATGATTTTGTGTTGGGCTGCATTCACAGCCATCCTGGGCTGCATGTAGCCCATGGGCTGCAGGTTGGACACTCCTGCCCTAGAGTTGCAGAAAACTGTCAAATGAATGTATGTGAAAGTGGGGAAAAGTGAGAAAGCAAAGGGTTAGAAACCAGGAGAAGAGATCACAGTTAAGCAGAGTTCTCCATTCCATTCTGTCTACACATACTTTTTAGTTCTTGGATCTCAGTTATCAAGTCATAAAATCTAACAGATTAATCACTATATGCATTAAGAGTCTTTCATCAAAGGCAACAGAAACTGACTCAGATTAACTTAAGTAGAGAAGGAATTTATTGAAGGATATAGGGCAACTCAAAACCAGAGGAAAACTAATGAGAGGAGAAAATAAAAGGCTCAGTCTCTTTAGGACATAGCATTCTTGATTTATCAACCCTGACCATGTATGTGCCCTTGCGTCACTCAGCAAGAGTGAAATTCCTGGGAGGGAAGTCTGATTATTCCGGCTTGGGTCAAACATCCATCCCCTAGCCAGAGGAAGGCAGATCATCTGACCAGTGGTTCTCAGCGGTGGGGGGTGCAATTTGGCCCCCAGGAGACATCTGGCACTGTCTGGAGATATTTGGGGGTGTCAGTGGGCTACTACATTTACTACAATGCACAGGACAGCCCCTAAAGCAAAGAATCCCCCCGCCCCAAATGTTAATAGTGCCAAAGTTGAGAAACGCTGATCCCAACTGACCGACCCCAAAGGAATGCAAAGGAAACATTTCGTCAGTGAAAACTTGAAGTGTGCAGAGGATGTGTCCACTGTCTGCTCTGCCCAGATTCCCTTGAATCCCTTGGGCCTTTTCTCTTTTCCCTGCCCTGATGTGTTCTCTACCAGTTCCCATGGGCCACTTTCTTCAAAGGATGTTCCTTGAGTTGCTGGAGCCACTTGCAAGCTCAGAGAGCTGGGAATACCTGGGAGTTTACATCTGCCATGGGTGACTCTGAGTCAGGGGAGGGAAAAGGAAGACTCTGCTCTCTCACTTCAAGTCAGGTGCACTTTACACTCCAGAGCTCCCACGGAATCAGGCCGAGGCTGGGGGGTCCCAGGCCAACTTCCCTATTTTTCTTTCCAGGTTTTCCTAGGAACACTTTCTTTTTTAATTACATTTATTGAGGCGACATTGGTTAATACAATTATATAGGTTTCAAGTGTACAGTTCAATGATACATTGTCTGTATATTGCATTGGGTGCTCACTACCCAAAGTCAAATCTTCATCACCATGTATTTCTTAATACTTATTTGTCCTCAAGTCCCCTCTCAATATCTGCTTTTGGGGAATCTGGCCCACAAGTCAAGGTTTTATTATCAAAAGAAAGAAGGGAAAAGACTGCCAGACAGCCAAAAACAACAGAGATCCACCATAGTGCCACAAACCTTCCTGCCCAGGTTTCCGGCTCTCCCCTCGGACAAGACAGCTTACTGGGTAGCCCAGGGGTTAGTGCACTGTTGGTGGGAATGAAAATGTGTGCAGCCACTGTAGAAAACAGTACAGAGTTATATCAAAAATAAAATAATAATAATAAAACTACCTTACTACCCAGCAATTCCACTTCTGGGTATTTACCTAAAGAAATCCAAAGCACTAATTTGAAAAAATATATGCATCCCTAAGTTCATTGCTGTGTTACTTACAATCACCAAGATATGGAAGCAGCCTAAGTGTCCATCAATAGACAATTGAATAAAGGAGATATGGTGCATATATACAACAAAATATTACTTGACCATAAAATGGAATAAAATCTTACCATTTGCAACAACATGGATGGACTTAGAGGGTATTAAGCTAAGTAAAATAAGTCAGACAGAAGAAGACAAATACCATATGATTTCACTTACCGTATGTTGGACCATAAGACGCACCTAGGTTTTAGAAAATAGAAAAAATTTTGAAGCAAAAAATGTGGTACAATATTTAATAACATAAACTACATAATATTTCACCAATATAAATGTAAACAGAACTCAATAGCAGCATTAACAACCATTATTTCTCCCAAATTTGAGGGGGTGCGTCTTATAGTCCAAAAATATGGTGTATGTGGAATCTAAAAAACAAAATAACTGAACAAACAAAACAGAAACAAACTCATAGATACAGAGAACAAACTGAGTATTGCAGGGGGTGGGGGTGGGAGTGTTAAGAGCTGGTGAAAAAGGTGAAGGGGTTAAAAAGTACAAATTATCAGTTGCCTAGTAGTCATGAGGATATAAATTGCAGCATAGGGAATATAGTCAATAATACCATAATAACGATGTATGGTGCCACGTGAGTACTCGACTTATCTGGGGAATCATTTTGTAAGTTACATAAATGTCTAATCACTATGTTGTATACCTAAAACTAATACAAAATTGAATGTCAACTCTGATCAAAAAAATTTTTAAATTTTTTAAATACATGGTAACATTTTGAAAATCAGTAACAATAAAAAGAAAGGAAGAAAGTAAGAGAATAAAAGGAAGGGACGGAGGAGAGAGAGGG